>JACAVU010000005.1:3068968-4268968 GCA_014183005.1 Castanea mollissima
AAATTGATGAAAGTTGAAACTGGTATAACGAACAAGGGAGGGCCTACACAACAAGTCCTTGAAGAACCAAAAGATGATGAGCATGACTATAGAACAGAGAACCCAAAAGAAGTCAACGTACTTCAATGCCATTTTAGTATTTTACTTCACAAGAATCTGTGCCTACCAATAATTATAACAAGTATCATTACCATGTTAGACTGCTTAGTAGCTAGTATACATTGTGGGTTAGTCCTTTGCCTCAGTTGCCCATTAAAATTTCATTATGCATTTCTCTTCCTTTCAACTTTGGGTAGCATTGCATTATCAGATTACCAGAGTGAAGGGATAATTATTAGCAATAAGCATGTCTAATTACCTACACGTGTTTACCTAGGGTTAGACCTGAACTAAACAATCAACAGTCCAACACAAGCCAACTGCAAGTGGAGCAAGGTTTTAGCAAGCTGGAACAGCTACGTGTATTTAAATTGTGGCCATTGTTGAGTTAAGCGAGTATCAAGAAGCTTCAAGTCGCAAACGTTAATGGAAGGCATTGCTGCATAAGCATGTGGTTTGCTTCTTCCCTTTTGGAGACAATTTATAGAAGATCTAATCCAACTGGAAACATTATTAGCAAATCCTTTCCACAAGTCAATTGGTAAGAAAATCGTATTATTATTTTCATTTTACAACCAACATATATTCAAACTTACAAAATCTATAAACAGTTCATTTTCATGAGTATAAACCTTTTTGATTTCAAAAATTAATGAATAGTCACAATCTGAGCTCGAACCCACAGAAATGAAAAAAAAAAAAAAAAAAAGGGTATGAGCAAGCAGAAATACTTCAATATAAATACGATTGCAATCCCAGAGCTGGCTCAACTAATATTCACTTATACACATTTTCTTTACCCCATTCCCAAAGGAGAAAAAAAAAAAAATCCTGCAAACCCTCTAAATCCCATGAATTTAAACTATATCTCAAACGCTAAAAAATTAATGGTGTCTTGTGTTTGAACTACGCAGTGTTACACCATGCAAAAATTTTGTATATCCAAGTAAACTTAGTTTTCCATCTGAGTTTCGAATCCAATCTTTGAGTATAGAATAAGCTGTCGGGCCAAGATTCAATTCCTGCAGTAACATGTACCAGATATGAGCCGAATCACATTTTTACACGCATAAGAAAGAAAGACCAATGACTAGGGAGATGCTCCAAGAGCCATAACAGTTCATACCCTTGCCAATTCTTCCACTGATATAACGCGGTTACCCTCCTGTTCAAAATGCTCAAAAGCAGTGGAGGCAATCTGTTCCCACCCATCAAGGGCCTCCAATTGATGTGTACTGATTGCAGCAGCACAAAACTCTTCAAAGTCCATCTTTTTATAAGAGAGTTGTTCCATCTGAGAAAAGAATTAAGCAGAAAAATATGAATGTGGTCATTGTCAATTCTTAAAAGGGCAAAAAACAGAAGAAAAGGGGAAAGAAAAACAGATGCACAAAAAAAAAAAAAAAAAAGTTTCCAGAATTGAACCAGATCAAAAAAATTAACCCATAAACAAAAGATGGCCTGGCCCCAGTTCCAAGGGTTCAGTATTATAAGTGTACTCATATCATAACTGAATTAGTTGATTCTCTTTTGTCTATTGGCTGGCCAGTTTTACACAACCTTTGCATGTTATGCTTAAATCTCAAGTCTCTAAGTAGAACAACTTGCTATAAATATGCGAATTGAGATCAGATAATTTCTGACCCAGATTTATTTCAAAATCGATGATAAGTTTCTTGAAAATATAATTCTTAACCTAGCAGAAAGATTTCCATACAGAGCTTAAGGCATTTAGTTGTCATGGTACAAAACATATAGTAGAAAAATCTGCAATAGCAGCATAATTATAAGACAATGGCTCAGGAACCATTGGTCTGAGGTTCACCTCTACCAAATTACTGATGCGTGAGGTTTGTGAGTATGTATCTGCCCACACATATGGAAAGCAAAGGATAATCAACAATCCAATGCACACACTCAATTTCACACCCCACTGAGTTGTCAACTGATGATGGGAGCTGACTTTCACACGGATTCACCATTGACACTTAAGTTATTATGCACTAATCACAACTTGACACATTAGTTGTGTGTGAAATTGGGTGTGTCTCTAGACTTATTGAAAAAGTTAGAACTATTTATTATTATTATTATTATTTTGAGAAGTAATAAAAGTTTTATTGAAAAAAAGTACATCATATTCACAATGGTGAACAAATTGTACTTGAAACAATTACAAAAAAAATATAAAAGAATTAATAGATTGTAGGAAATCAGAAATGGAAATATATTGCGTAAAACCCCAAATCCGAGACCACTCCAACAAAGTCCCAACTAGCAAAGACTTCAAAAGATCAACAGGTCTCTCAATATCTTCAAAAGTGCGGCTATTTATTTAGGAACCCTAGATATGCCACTAGCTGTACGATATGTCAATATCTATAGCAGAGATATTTAACAACTGAAAAGTACTCTATTAAAAGCGAAAAATATGACTTACTGCATTTATAATGTCAAGAACTCTAGACTCTCTCATGGCATCTGTTGCATTTCGCACGAGAGCCTGCAAGTATTTTTGTTTAAACATAAATAAGGTTTTGTACATAAAGCAAATACAAGACAAGTAAAACTATTCATACAAAAATTAGAAATTCTTCAAGTAAATGACCAAGCCATGCCAACAAACAGAAGAAATGATTCCCACTTTGGCACGGTAACCAATTCTAGATTGGAAAGTCAAATTAAAAAGATACAAGCAGTTGGAGAAGGGTCATTGGGGAGAAGTATGGGAATGGCCAAGATCAGTGACGGGATTGTTATCTTGTTGGCATCAGTGGCTTGAGAAGCATAACTCAAATATTTGGAATTTGATTCCAGGATGTTTAATGTGGATTGTTTGGTTGGAACAGAATCGTCACTCCTTTGAGAACATGGAGAAGATGTTGGATGAGTTAAAGGTTTTATGCCAGCGTAGCCTTTTTGAGTGGTCTCGTTGTTAGGGTTTTACTGATTCTTTCAAAGTTTATGTTTTCCCTTAGATTATCCTTCCCTTAGTTTTTCTTTCTTTGTCTCTTATTGTTCATCATCATGAACATCCAGTACTATTTTTTTTCTTTTTTTTTTTCTAATTAATATTAGTTCTTTGATTACCTATCAAAAAAAGAGAAGTATGGGAATGCGTGGGGTGATTGGTGTACAAAATCTGTGTCTGGGGCATATGGTGTTTGTATGTGGAAGTCCATTAGAAGTGGCTGGCTGAATTTTTCCAAGTTCCTTCGGTATGATGTAGGTGATGGTACTCGTGTGAAGTTTTGAGATGATGTGTGGTGTAGGGACCGTCCTCTTAAAGAGGCGCTTCCAAATTTATACAATATTAGTAAGACAAGGGATGCTTCAGTCTCTAAGGTTATGTACTATGCAAATAGGAGAATATTTTGGGACATACAATTTTGCCATTTAGTGAATGATCAAAAGTCACAATCTTTGGATTCGTGTATGGTTTTGATCTATTCCACAAAGGTGCAGGGTGTTGGTTCTGACAAACTTTGTTGGAAGCTAGCCAGCAGTCGAGGTTTCGAGGTGAGCGGGTATTACCACTCCCTATCCCCCTCTACAGCCACTTCTTTCCCATGGAAAATGATGTGGCAATCGAAGATTCCCCCCCGAGTTTCTTTTTCTCTTGGACTGCTGTTTTAGGCAAGATTCTAACTATTGATAATCTTCGAAAGAGGCATTTTGTTGTTCTTGAGTGGTGTTATATGTGCAAAAGGTGTGAGGAATCTGTAGATCATCTCCTCCTTCACTGTCCTATAGCATATGAGATGTGGAGTATGGTCTTTTGCTTGTTTGGTATTTGTTGGGCGATGCCACAAAGGGTAGTGGATTTGTTGGATTATTGGTCATGCAATTTCAGACGTCATCATAATATAGTTATATGGAGGATGGTGCCGCACTGTTTGATGTGGTGTATCTAGCGGGAACGGAATTCTAGAAGCTTTGAGGGCCGCGAACGGTCCATTCTTGAGTTTAAGTCTTTTTTCTTTTTTACCCTTCTCGAATGGTGTTTAGCTTTACCATCTTTTTCTTGTCTTTCCCTTCTTGTTTTGCTTGATCATTATAATTTGGTTTCTTGATGTTTTTGTCTCTCTAGTACATTTCCTATGTACGGGGCTGTGTTCTTCTTTAATATATATTTTCCGTTACTTATCAAAAAAAAAAAAGATAGAAGCGGTAAATAACCGTTTTGAAATTTTCAAGAGAGACACGCCCATCTTTGTTTGGTTCTAAGAGCTTGAATTGAATTCTGAGATACACCAGCTCATCCTCTGTCAAAGCTTTTGAGAGAGCCTGCAATAATCAGGGAACCAACACAAGCATTAGTTGGATTCAACTACAGAATTGGAAAACTCAGTCTTCAAACATTTCAAGCTCCTCAAAAATCCTGTGTGACAGTTTGATACAATTGAGGCTTTTCAACTTATGTATATGTCTCATGATTAATCCTTGAGAATTCTCTCTGATTTTTTTAAGGGATCACTCATTTTGCATTTACAAAAGGAGTGACAAGAATCCAATAAAAGTTTTCAATCTAAACCCAAAAGAAAGGCAATAAAATCTAATTACATTCCTTATTATCAAAGATAATTATCTAATATGACAATTCCACAATGAGCTAAGAGAATCGCTTTTGACATGACATCTATCAGCATGCCAATTAATATTCAACAAATATTGTATTAAAGTAGACACATACAGACATATGTTCACATCTGTTGTCCATGTACACATGTTCTTATATGTGTGTATGTATGTCTACATATATCTATATGCACATATAAACACATAAATTAATCAACAACAAGTCCTTCTCTCTCTCTCTCTCTCTCTCTCTCTCTCTCTTCCCCATATATTATATTTTTTTTATTAAAGTTTTAGCCAAATATTTCTTTATTTAGCAATGATGAATTAACACAATACATTGGGATGGCCGATTTTGGGGAACTGGAATGCATAAGTTCCACAATTTGGGACACACGATACAATTTGCAGCGATAGGGTTGGTAAGGGAATCTGGTACCTCTCAGATTTACATACTGATATGAAAAACTTATAAAAGAAAAACTAGGAAAGAAAATATCTGACATGCATGTATATGGAAATGCTAAGATTAGTACCTTTAGTGCTGCACGTTTGAGAGGTGTAGCGTTAAGGTATGACTTGACTAACTTATAGATCAATATATCTAATGGTATTGGACGACTGTCATTCCGCAACCAAGGATGAGCTGCAATTGAAAAAGTAGGTTTAACAGTTAAAAAATTGAATAACCCATCCAATATCATTATCAAATAATACAGTGTAGCAAAGCCAAGATCTGACATGGCAAGCAGTACACAATATAAGATAGTAATAGCCAATACATGAACCGCATATCACAGGGTGTCAAACATTCAGCAATTTATGTGGGAGTAACATTGCAACAGCTGTTTTTCCACTGCCATCTAGCACACCTCATTGCACACTAAGCAGAAATACCACTGAAGCACCCCAAGTCCTACGGTTTGTTGTTATTATTCCTCCTTTTTCTTTGGGTCCCACACCTCTCACCACCCCCACCCACCCCCCCCCCCCCCCCCGCCCCTTTTTTTTTCTCACATGGAGGGATTTTAATCAATATTCCACAAAGAAAAAACATATTTTAATATTTTTACATGAACCACATATCACAGGGTGTCAAGCATTCAGCAATTTATTTGGGAGTAATATTGCAACAGCTGTTTTTCCACTGCCATCTTGCACAGCTTGTTGCACACTAAGCAGAAATACCATTGAAGCACACAAAGTCCTACAGTTTGTTGTTCTTCCTCCTTTATCTTTGGGTCCCCCCTTCCCCCCCAACTCCACCGCCACCCTCTTTTTTCTTACACACATGGGTAGGGATTTTAATCAATCTTCCACAAAGAAAAAAAATATTTTAATATTTTTAATACAAAAAAATGTTATTGATCCATATGCCAATCTAAAATGAATTGCTTTTCACATAAAATAATTCCATACCTATTCATAGAACATGAAACACAACATTTAAGATAGAGTTTATCCATATTCGGCCAAGCATGGACACCCCAAAATCCCTGGAGTGTACGTGCTAGACATGTATTAGACACGCCAAAGACATTTCTTCATGTGTGTCCTCAATGTATTGGGAGGAAAATTATTATTTTTTATTTATTTATTTTAAAAAAATAATCCTTTCATTTTCTGGAAATGTTCTTAAAGATTTTGATATTTTTTATTTATTTTGAAACTAAAAATAAACATAAAATATGCCTATAAATAAATAAAATATACCTAAAGATATATATTAATTATTAATTGTCATATCCCCACCGTGCTGTGTCCTAATTTTTCAAGAATTGATGTCGCTGTGTCCCCTGTTGCATCGTGTCTATGTCAGTGTCTGTGTCCGTGCTTCTTAGATAATATATCCTGGACTTTCATAAATAGCATCAAGAAACTAACAACTTACTGAGAGCTTGTACTGCGGTCATTCTTTTTCTGTAATCCTTGTTCAGGAGCCTTTTCACAAAGTCCTTGGCCTCTGCAGACACAGAGGGCCAGGGTGAATCCTCAAAGTTTGGTTCTGCTCTTAGCACTGCACGGAAAATTCCAGATTCTGTCCGTGCCCAAAAAGGTCGGCTTCCACATAATAAGATGTAGGTTATAACCCCAATGCTCCATATATCTCCTTCCATACTATAAGACCTATGTAGGACTTCGGGTGCAACATAGTAGGCACTTCCAACAATATCATTAAGTCTTTCATCTGCACATAACACCCATATATGGGAAAAATAAATTAAAACAAAGAGATGCTAACTATTCTACCTGAGTTATTTAAAAATTGCACCGCTTTAAATATAAATTCAATGCTTTAAAAAATTATATTTTAAATATTATTGCTTTGGTTATTTCAGACCTACGGTTGTGTGTGTGTGCATGTGATCGTGAGCGTGTTTCTTACAGTATTATAGCATTTGCAAATAATAATCTTATGCAAAAATTAGCACTTTCAGTCTCTCTTCAAAAAGTGGCCTCTTTTTTCCATGGGTAGACATCCACCGGAAATCAAATCAATTTATCCAGTTTATCAAACAATTATTCAACCAAAAAAAATATCTTATTAAACAGTTAGGGATAAAAAGAGTGTGAATCACCTGAAAATTAAAATTATAAACAAGCCTGTAGGTGGCCTTCATTATTAGTATTTAGTAAACAGCATATTAATTACTTATTATAAAGCACCAAAGATGAATGATTTCAGTAATTATTTTGTGGCTTTCTTTTTTCTTTTTTCTTTTTTTTTTTTTTTGGGGGGGGGGGGGGGGGGGGGGGGTGTGGGGTTATCTAAGTAAATTATTACCTGGCCTTATAAAGTCAGAAAGACCAAAATCAATTAGCTTCATGTCAGCATCTTCACTTCTAGAAGTGAAAAGGAAATTCTGTTAAGCAAGCAAGATGAAGATATATCAGTAATAATCAACCAGGAATTGAATGAACTAAACGTACACACAAAAGAGCAGAGGGAAGCAAACTACCATTATAATCTGAAAGGAAAAAATGCTAAGAGTCACGAGGAAAATAATTAGTTATGAATCTGAAAAGAAAACCTCTGGCTTTAAGTCACGGTGCACAACGCCTTGAAGATGACAAAATGCAACTACACTTAGAATTTGCACAACTATGAATTTTGCATCTTCCTCTGCATACCTTCCTCCCCTACAACAAAGGAGAATACTCTTGAATCCAAAAAATAATTTTTCAATCAAATGCTTAATTACCATATTAACTGCAACTTAAATTATCTATCAAAACAACTGACTTTTACAAAAGAAAAATATTTTTACCTTGATAAAATTCTGTCTAGGAGTTCCCCACCTTCACACAATCTGAAATCAAGATTTCACAGGTGTCAGATCCAAGAATTAAGAAAGTTTGACAAAGTTGTCAATCACTAGCAGTCAAGTAATTGAGAGCAATTGATTAATTCAGCTTTTTTTTTTTTTTTTTTCAAAAAGGAAAATAATAACACTACTAAATTTATGAATACATTTGATAAATATTATTAGCCTAATCAGCAATCAAGACATCCATCATGTAGGAAGCATGAAAAATTAAATCATACCAGATGTAAGAAGCTAAAATTGTTTAAAACTAAAAGACAGGAGAGAATATAATTTCTATCTAATTAAAAATTGTGGGTTATGTCTCTCTGTGTGTGTGCGTGTGTGTGTATAGAAAGACAGAGAATAAGAATGAAGACACAATTGTAGCAATTCTAAACATATTCTGCATTAAAAGTAGATTAGAAACAGGAAAAGACATACTCCATGACTATGTACACGTTATTTGCGTCCTCACATGCATCGTGAAATTTGACCAGATGCTGATGGCCCGATAAAGCTTTCAATATCTTCACCTCTCTACGAACATCCTCAATTGATATTGCCGTAGTCATCTGCCAAACAAATCTTATTATAATACAAATACAGTGAATATTCAACATTGCCCTTTTAATATTAAATTGCAGTACTGACAATTACAGATAAGTATAAGATGGTTATAGAGACAATGAAAGGAAAAGATGGCTCAGTTCTTAGATTTAATTAATGAGATAGAGGCGGAGAGCATAATTCATTTTCATTGTTAGCAGGGTATTACAAGAAGAGGTGAAGGACAATGAGAGGTCTTGAGACTGGTTATATGCAATTTTAAATTTTCAAAAAGAAAAATGAAGACATTATTTCTGGTTAATTTAGATGTTAATCCATGGCAATTATGACAACATGAAATTATTAAAATGCACAAGCCATGATCATAAGAAATGAAACACAAAGTATGTATGACTCTTCATTAATTACATACATATTGGAGAAAAGTAACTCAAGAATATAAGCTGTGTTGTTGCCTACTTATAACTAATCATTTTAACTACAGTGACATGCCTTATTTCCAAGACATATCGATAAAAATTCCGTCTATCTCAAGGCATTATTTCTAAATTTTCTGCAACAACTAAATTAAAACACATAAGTCATAAACTCTGTTCCATAACCCAACATCGGCAATTGACCCAGTACCAAAATACATTTCTGCCCGGGGCCCTTGTCAAAGTTCAACACATAGCTGAAGGGGTCGTATTAGAATTTCCCATATCTACTACAACTACTACCACCACCAATGCCACTGCTCCGATTTCAATTGAATCGGCAGATGAAGGTCTTCCATTTTGGGCCTGCTACAATCTTGGACCACTCACAGAGTTTCTTGAGAGAGCGTAAGCCACAAGACCACCACTTCTCATCATTGGCCTGGCTCGATCATGGCTGTTCACACCAGGCCAATTCATCAACTGAGGATCATCACAATCCAAAGAAGCAAGGCAAACTAAGAACCAGTTACAACACTTAGCCACTAGAGTATTTGTCCCATCCTCATCATTTGTTTCAGGGTCTTTGCAAAATGATGGTATTTTCATATTTTTGGATTTTAAATGAGGCAATGATAATGAGTTGAGCTTCTGACGGTTGACAACGATAAACTATCTTGCATTTGATTAATAATCTGTAACTAGTGTAAATGAAATTTCCCTGCATATCCAAACCAAGGAATTACTAATTATTATGATTTTAAATGATGGTAAAGTAAATCTCATCATTTATGAAACTTTATGAGATTATCAATTCTTTCACCCAAACATAGGGTAAAGGTCAGTTGCAATGTCATCCTAAACTTTAAATTTGAACAATTAACCCCCCTAAACTAAAGGCCAGTTGCAATTTTGCCCCTACCATTAAAATTTCTCCAATTTCCACTAAGCCTTTTTTTTATAGGTAATAAGACTTTTATTGAAAAAAATTGAACATCATGTTCACAGAGGCGAACACTCTGAACAAGAAACAAATACAATATAATCAATAACTAAAGGAAATAGAGACTAAGAATTCAAATAAAAAAATACAATTCGTACACCCCCCAATACAAGCCCAATGAAACAAAGTACCAAAGAGGAGAGATTTTAGGCGATCTAATGTTCTCTCAAATTCATGTAATCAAATTACGATATGATCATGAGCTTATTTTTCTATGATCATGTGATAAGCACATGAATATTACGGCTAAAGATGATGGAAATTAGATGAATTTTAACTATGAATAATAGTGAGAGGACATTGCAACTAATCAAATAGTTTAAAGGGTTAATTTCTTAAATTTAAAGGTTTGGAAGAAATTGGGTATGACCACATAATTTAGTAGGATAAACATATAAATGGTACTCGTAATAATCATCATTTATGATATTTTTTCAAGTGGGACCAAAGAAGCTGTTCTTCAGATAGATAAAAACGTAAGGATCTTACCCATGTTTACCACAATTCACAACAAGACATCCACTAAAGCTACTTTTTCATACTCAACAGGGAGTATACATATCACATTATTCTAAATCAAGAAGAAGATTTCCCATGATAACAGTACCATCCATATTCGTCACTCATCAGAGGCAAGAATTGCCTGGGAAAGTTGTTAGGCTTAAGACTCCCTGTCTTACATAGAAATCACATGTATTAGCATTTGCACTTCCAGGCCTATGATTTCTAATTCGAACAGTACCTTCTACCCATGAAAAGATGTGGGGAGGTTGACAGGTTAAGTTCAACACGGTGTATGTAAAAAAAGGGGAGGGGAGGGTGGCCACTTCCAAGTCCTTAAAACTACGCTTTCCACATTGATCAAGTTGCAGGGAACAACTACATAAATTTTTACTTAAATTTGTAAATAATAATAATAATAATAAAAATCACTTCCATAATGCGCACACACAAACACATTTATATGATGTGTAATTGTTTATTTATAAAATTTTATAATATATATTCCATTTCTTTTGTTACTCACGCAATGATCAGATCATGTGAACCAACTGAGTCACCTGAGAGCTCATTGGGCTTAAATAATGTTTCAGAAAGTGTTCATGAAAGACATTTGACCCCAGCTCCAAAAGAGAAAGACAAGAAAACTACAAAACAATTATGGGTATTGTAAATCTATATGGTGAACCAAAGCAAGTTAACTTCAAAGTTCACATCTCAAAAAACTGCATCAGGCAAGTGAAAGTTGTTGACTGATCTCATCTCCCTTCTCGAAATCTGATAGTTATGCGATAAAAAGGAATGCAAAGTACAGTAATGCAACAGCTAATTAAGGACGCGCGCGTATTCTAACCCTATTTGCTCTAGGGAAAACAAAGTCACACGGTGGCCAAAAGCAACGTAGCTCAACTGGCACATCTTCTGATCTTCATGATTCCAACTCAGATGACCAGGGTTCAAATCCCCCCCTCCCCCAACTATTGAAAAATCAAAAACAATGCCACGTAGTGCAAGCCATATGGCAACATTGCTACAATTGGGGGAGAGGGGTATTCAAGGCAAATAGGCAATGCCACTGAACTACAAGGCTCTTGCAGGAACACCTCAAATTCCCGTTCAGATATACAGCACCACGATCAGATAAAATAAATAAATCGCAACCGATGCATTTTCATTACTCTACAGTTCTCTAATTAATATTATCTTCTCTTAAACAACAAGAAGACAAAGCTATAAACTTCCAATTCTCATCATAAAATTTAGGGGAGTTGTTAATTTATAAACAATGAAAAGCCGCCCCAATGAAACACCCTATTCTTTTTGTCTTTTTCCTCCCCCATTTATCTTCTCTGCCAAATCCCATGTCCAATTCAATTCCTTTACCACCTGCTCCAATACCCAAAAGTGGTTACTGCTTAATTTATATATATATATATATATATATATATATATATATATATATATATATATATATATATATATTCCCATTATAGTTATTTTCAACAGAACGATATATTTTTGCTTTAAATAGTAGTAAATACCAGTTTTTTGTTTCTATCATATAGAAATGTAACTGAAATCAGAGTCCACAGATACATACATAGAGTAATGTAATCAAAACGACATCGTATAGTGAATGCGAATTGTACCTTGGCTTTGGATATGATTTTGACAGCCACGGGGCGATCTTTAAGGTCGCCTTTTTTGCCTCTGGCGGAGCAAGTATGACCGAAATGCCCTCGCCCTACCTCTCTCCCGAGCTCAAACTTCGCCCCGAAATTCTTGCTGTACCCGAAGCTCTTATCCAGAGCTTGCTCCGGCTCGGCTCCCCGATCCTCCGGGATCGGCCCCTCCTTCGGCTTCGCGCCGTGCCCGAGCCTCTTCGCCAGCGACGCCTTTATGTGCTTCGCCGGAGACGGAGGCGGAAACGGCCTCCGGAAGAACCTCCTCGGCGTCGCCGATCCCCTCGCCGGCGACGGCGACACTCCTCCCGGAAGCGGACTCGCGGACACGCCGTGCGGGTACGGACTCGGCCACGGACTCTGGCTCGAATGGTTCGACGCCCGCCCCGGCGTGCTCTTCACGGCGCCGTTACTCGCACTGCTCGACGGTAACGGCGTTTGCGGCCGATCGTTAGAGCTGGCTATAATTGTAGTAGTAGTAGTAGTAATAGTATTATTCCTCGAACCGTCATTCTCGACCGTTCGATTAGCCTTGCCGTAGCACTGCCCCATCCCCTCTCTCTCTCCCTCTCTCTCTCTCACACACACACACACACAGAAGCTGCGTATCAGATCACAACGAAAAGTCAAAGTCCACACATCGGACGGATCTGATTATCGCCGGAGATAACACAGAAAGAGAGAGAGATCTACACAGCGAGAAAACGATAAAGAAAAAGAATGAAAGAGAATTGGAGTCAGAGAGAGAGAGAGAGAGAGACAGAAAAAAAGAGAGAAAAGGGAGACAAGGTCTGTTAAGAGTGTGACAGAGTGAGTTAAGAGGAAATTTTAAACAGTGGTACTCTTCCAAGTAGAGACGAAAAATTCGGGATCGTCTGATTCACTGTGATCGGAATCGGAAGCTCATAATCACTAAATCAGAGCCGTTGATTTGGGATAAAGGTCAAAAAAAGGACCTATGATTATGCTACTTTACTGAGTACAATAGTAGAGTCTCTTTTGCACTTTTTCCCTCTATCTCTCTCTCTCTCTCTCTCTCTCTCTCTCTCTGTGTGAGTGTGTACAACTTCTTTTTATTTTGTCTTTTGCTACTTTTCTTGCCGTTATTGTAATTTTTTTAATTAAAAAGGGGTTTTAGGAAAAAGTGTTGGGTAGTTATACAGTAAGCTCTCCTGTACACGTGGACTCGTTCTGGGGGTTTCTCTATTACGACACGTGTTTGCGAGTTGGGTATTTTGACAGGTGGCGTGGTTTGAGGGGATGGAGTGTACTGTGGGAAATGGAGTGGAGAGTAGGGGATTACAGGTGTTCGAAGAGGATTTTATTAGAGAATTCAGAGCTGAGAGCTGACGAACAAGCACAGCCTGGTCCGAAGGTTCGAATTAGGCTGGGATTTGGTGAGAGACAGACAAGGAATCTTATCCCAGGTGGCGCTTTCTTGGCCCTCCGATACGATTACTTCCATAAATTGATCTCATTATTATTATTTTTTTTTAAAATTGATTTACTTCTATATATATATATATTTAGAGAGTGATATATTCAGATATGCAATTAACGAATTTCTCATTCTCACACACTTTCCTCTTTGTAATTTGGAAATAATATATTTTAATATCTAATAATAATAATAATAATGTAGCAGGTTCATAAATTCTCTCTCTAAGGTTGGTGCATGGTTCAGCAAATCCTCGACAGGTTGGGCCTCCTCTACTAACCGAAAGGGCTATAAATGCTTGAGCCCTTTTCCCGCTTTTATTTTTTGTTTGGTTTATTAATCAAAAATCCAAACAACTCTCAAATGCAAACTAGAAGGGAAAGCAAATAACCAAACCAGAGAAAAAGAAATTTCCCTTTCTCTTTAAGAATATATGTGTCATTTTGTACTTTTACCTCGACCCCACCCAAACACCTATCAGACCATTTCAACAATCAAAGTTAATTCCAATTCAAGCATAACAATTACCCCAAGCCATATTGATAAACTTTGATTAGTCTTTTAATATAGGGCCATGGTGTCAACATTGTGCAAAGTAACTTTGTTATTCTTCTTACTTCAAGATTTTAAAATCGACAATTCTCACACTGCACTTATGTTCTCACAATGTTATCAGCTCAACAGGACGGCTTAATGCATTTGGGGGCCTAAAATAAAATTTGATTATCTTGTATTAGATGCAAAATTACTACTAATTAATATGAACTACGTATAATTTTTTTTTCTTTTTTAAGTAATTTTATAAATAGAAAAAGTTTGATAAAATTTTTCATACTTGTTGATGTGACAGATTGATAGTGGTAAGTAAAAAAACAGTATTAGTAGTAAATTTTGATGAAAACTAATAAAAGTTTGTTAACTCAACTCTTATTATTATTCTTCTTTTTTTTTAGAAGTGCAACATTCACAATATTTTTTACAACATATCCTAGGTTTTAAGTTCCTTTTTGTTTTCTATTTGAAAATATCACTATAATTATTTTGTTGTCATCAATAACAACCTACTAACATTAATTGTAAAAGTGTTGTAGAAAATATTGTAGACGTATTTTTCTCTCTTTTTTGTTTGTTTTTCATCTGGTAAAAAATATTATTTTATTTATTAATTATAAATTACCTTATTGGTTAAAATTTAGGGGGCTTTTTTTTACTTGGGGCCTTAGGCAGCCGCATTTCTTGCTCTAGCATTCAGCCGATTATGCAACCCAATCTTTCACAAGCAAATCAAAAATATCAAAATTGATTGCATATTCAAGATGGCATCATTTGTACCCTCCATGCCTTATACCACAATTATGTTGCTAATATATTAACCAAAGCTCTCGGTTATCAATAGTTCACTGATCTCCTATACCAGATGGGAGTGCATAACATCTATGCTTCATCTTTAGATAGAGAGTGGGTAATTAGTAATTACTAATCAAGATATGCAACTAATGAAGATAAGAAGGATGAAAACAGTGGATAAGTGCAAAGATAAGCAGTATGACAAGTCATGTAGTCATATAGCTATACAATACGACAAGTCATATGATTGTTTAGCATTTTGCTTATTAGCTATGATAGGTTGTCCAATATTGTCGTTTATTTCATAATGAAGAACTACAGTATACAAGTCATGTAATTGTTGTAATCAGATTGGATAGGCTAAACGTTTTCAAACAGCCTAAATAACCCTCTAGAACCTCCCTTGAGAACCAAAATAGTAGCAAATCAAAATTTGTTCAAAATCATGTTGAAACTTACTTCCGTAAATTGAGGTAATTAGAATCCACTCAATAGTTAATACTTGTTAGTGAATAGACACAATTTAAGAACAATATATCCTAATCATTGCATAATGAACATTGAGAATCTCAATAATTAAATGTGGCTATTTCATTTTCAATTGAAAATAGTTCAATGTTGATTTTTTTTTTTTTTTTTTGAAAAGTGGTGATGATTTGATTAAGCTAATTAAAAGCCTCTTGACTTTTTTGTTTGAGACTTGAATAATGGATCGTTTCTATCCTCAAACCAATGCTAATACAAGTGCCAGTAATCAAATCAAATATAAAACTAATTAGGTAACCAAATATTTAAATTCTAAGTACAAATTAATGATGATTAAATTATGAGCACCCCTGGGTCCTCCCTCCCCTCATTTACACGCTTGTCCAATATGGTATGGAGTGAACTTGCAATAAGCCAGAAAACAATTACTGCATCATCAATCTTCATTGACTTGCTCAAGAGGATTAAATATTACTAAACTCAGTCAAGTTATACATTTTATTTTCTTCTACCTTTGATGCTGTAATATATAATATCTTCTTTTTAATTTCTTTTTTAAAAAAAAAATCAGGAATATCTTTTGTTTTTGTTTTTTACAATAATGATAATATGGAATATCAACAGAATACCGTCAGTTTTAAGAAAGTAATGCTATGTTTGGACTGACCGAATAATCCATATAAAGTAAATTTTAACATCCAAGGCATGAAGCATATATACTATTCGAAAGTTTGCTTTCACTTGGTGGATTATAAGTACAGTTAAACATCAATAAATAGACTAAACAAAAATATTTTAGACAAACTGAACAATGAATAAAAAGAAAGTCAAATTATAACCCAGGAATCTAGGTAGAGAACATGTCGGTACACCATTTCTTAACATACAATATAAGCACACAAGCAATGTAATGAATGAAGTGTAGGTTGCTCTGCCAACTTCACACACATTCATAGTGAATGCAGTGAATTTATTGCTTTAAAAGAAGCAAAGTGAAGGTTGATGTGGTGTACAACCATATTTTAAAGAGCTAATGAATGAGGGACCCTGAGTAAAAAAAAAAAAAAGTATATAGAAAAAAAATGGTATAATATAAGTCTTATTTTGAGATAAATTGGGCAAATTTTCTAGATAATATATATATATATATATATATATATATATATATATTAGCCTTATACAAGAAAAAAAAAACAAGGGTTATAGACAACTAATGTAATTTGATTCCTTGATTGCAGAGCGAAGCTATGTTGAAGGATGAGGGGCCATGGCCTTCCAAATTTTGATTTTTTTTTTTAATTACATATATAATTATTTTAATGTTTTCAAAATTCAGTTCATAAAAATAAGAGTTGGCTCCCCTAAATATTTGAATTAGTCCAATGATACTCTTAAAAAAATAATTGATCTAATAGTTATAGAGATATAACTTTATTTTTCGCAATTCTATTTTTTATTATAAATATGCTCTTATATCTGTTAAATATTTGATAAAGTGTGGCCTCAAACATGTTTGAATTTATTTTTTTAACTTGTTATTTGGCGATTAACAAGTCATCGATTCATTAAAAAAATCTTGTCACTAAAACTATATATGAAATGTGATTTTAGTTGCTACATAATAGGTTAGAGAAAGATAGTTTTAAATATGTTTAGAGTCTAACTTATTTTAATGTCTTTAATTACATGTTTTTGAAATTTTCATTAGTTCAATTGAAAGACTTTTTACTTACTTTAGTACAAAATATGATAATTTATATTTAAAATGAAACTTTTTAAGAATTTAGTATGAAAATAGAAAAAATAAATTTTATTGTATGAAACTTTTTAAGGATGAGGGGCCATGGCCCTCCAAAATTTGAAATTTTTTTAATTGTATATATAATTATTTTAATGTTTTCAAAATTCAGTCTATAAAATTAAGAGTTGCCCCCCCCCCCCCCAAAATATTTGAATTAGTCCAATGATACTCTTAAAAAAATAATTGGTCTAATAGTTATAGAGGTATAACTTTATTTTCAGCAATTCTATTTTTTATTGTAAAATGTGCTCTTATATTTGTTAAATATTTGATAAAGTTTGGCATCAAACATGTTTGAATTTATTTTTTTAACTTGTTATGTGATGATTAACAAGTTATCGATTTATTAAAAAAATCTTGTCACTAAAACTATACATGAAATGTGTCTTTAGATGCCACATAATAGGTTAGAGTAAAATATCTTTAAATATGTTTGGAGCCTAACTTATTTTAATGTCTTTAGTTGCATGTTTTTGAATTTTTCATTAGTTCAATTGAAAGATTTTTTACTTACTTTAGTACAAAATTTGATAATTTGTATTTAAAATGAAACTTTTTAAGAATTTTACTATGAAAATGAAAAAAAAAATTAGTTTATAAAAGATCACCATCAAACATAATTTTGATTGAAAATACTAAGTTTTTTTTTTTTTAGGTGAATGTATGTATATAACTTATCAAATAAAATAGTATGTATATATAATAAAAAAACATGTGTGTGTATGTGTGTGTATATATATATATATATATATATATATATGAGGGTTATCTTGATAAATATATTAGTGCCCCAACTTGGCCCCCAAACCTAAATTCTTGGCTCCACCTCTACTTGATTGGACATTATCACATGAGATATAGAATAAATTATTGTTTGAATAGATAATCTAATTCTGTTGAACCTTAATCATACTCTTTGCTAACTTAATTATTCGATATATGTCTCTCTCATACACCTATTTGTCTCTTCAAAAACACTTAAGGATAATTCTCTTTGCCTAAACCTAAATAGCAATTACATGAATTTTTACCTTTTTATATATTATTTCCATTCATAGTTTTTTTTTTTGGAAAGTTCCACTGATATTAGTAAAACCTGCTCAGTCGATGTCACTGTCAGCCTGTTAGGTTTATCTAGGATGGTCCAAATTAACTAATTAGGCCATGGAGCATGATTTGAAAGCCTGGAATAGAACCAACATTTCCAATTTGATATAGCTTCTTTCTTAGAAGATGTTTTTTCCCCCTTTTTAATTAGGCAAACCCACACTACCTTATGCAGGCTTGAGCATTTGTTAGAAATTCAAGCCCAAATGGCATGTTACTGTAGGTCCGTTTGCTTCGGTGTAAATTTCAAGTGCTTTTAGGATGATTGAAAACTGTGATCAAACTGAAATCATTTTCTGTTTATTAGGAAAAACTACCTCTTTAGGGTTAAAAGTATTTTACACCCTAAAAGAAGCACAAATCATTTTGTGACTTACGAGAACATAAGCCTTCAAAATGATAGAAATATCCATAAAAACCTTTGAAATAACAAAAATAAAAAATCCCTACAAGCTACAATATCTATAGTAATAAAAATGTCCTCAAAACCTCTAAAATGACTAAAATAACATAGATGCCTCTAAATGATATAATAATAGGTAAATCTGAGAGAAAATTCAATTAAGGCTGAGTTTGGATACAGCTTCTTGCGTCTACGTTTGCGTTTTCAGTTTTTTTTTTTTTTTTTTTTTCCAGCCGTAGTTATTGACCCAGTCTTCTGTGAACAGTGCATTCGTGTAATGTTCACGGACCCACAAATTTCACTTTTCAGCAACTTTTTCATTAAAAATGGGTCCCGCGGTACTATTCACACATTTTAAAATTATTTTGCTACAGTGTTTTCAGTTTTCTGTTTTCAGCAATAAACTCTATCCAAACAGACCCTAAATTTCAAATTGGAATTCAATTAAAGTATAATTTTGGGTTACGTGTCCTATCTAATCTAAGTTTTTAAATTTTTGTGCCAAGTGAATTAATTTAATATAAAAATTGGATTTTAATTAGAGTTTAATTTTGCGTCATGTGTCCCATGACTCCCAACTAATCTAAATTTTTAAATTTCTGTTCCAAATTAGTTAATTTTGTGTAGAAAACGAGGAGTTCAATATACTAAACCATAAAAAACATAATTATATAACTAAAAAAAAGTCAAATTTATAAGTCATCTATATGTATATTAATAGGTAAAACTTAGAAAAAACTGAATTAGAATTTGAAATTATAATATAATTTTGCGCCATGTGTCTAAATTTATATGGGAACTACACTATAATTATCCACTTAAGCTTGTGCCATGTGTCTACTTAAGTTTTTTAATCTTTATGTCAAGTGAGTTAATGAGTGCAAAATACTAAGAATCTAATATTAATGAACTATAAAATTTATAATAAAAAAAAATCACATATACTCAATAAAAATCACCACATGTTTCTCAAAAAATAAATAAAATAAAAATCACCGCACGTTCTATCTTATTAAAAATTAGAAAAAAAAATTATCATAAGTATTATTAAATTTATGTAAGAATTTTAATATGTGACTACTTACGTTTACTTTAAAAAATAATTTGACTAATTATTTATATTTTTATAATAAAAATTTTGTTTAATTTTAAATGTATCCATGCGTTTGCATGGAGTTACATGTTAGTTACACATAAAAATTAAAATCTCCAAAATAACCAAAATACCCTTGAATTTACAAAATGACCAAAATACTTTTACAAATCTCTAATATGATTGAAATAAGGATACCCCTTAAACCATCAAAATGACGAAAATACCTCTTGTACAGGCGTCACCCTCCTTCAAGCCTACTTACGTAGAAGCCCATGGAGGTAATAACATGTGTAAGAACCTTACACTGATCACGTGTAAAAACATTCACGGCATAGCCGGCGAGTGTGAAGTCTCACCGCCTCCGACAGATATATCATCCAAGTAGGTTGAACTCGGAATGCACGGCATCACTTAGGGGATGCCACTGCCGAGCAGGGTACCTACTAGTAGAACAAGTTCCAATGCCACTGCTACCATCTCTCACCCATCACCAAACATCCACTTAAGTGAAATGGTATTGCACCTTTCTTCCGTTGCCTAGGAATGTCTCTATCGAGCATCAAGTCTAGCGGTGGAGCTAGTTCCAATGCCACTGCTACCTTCCCCCACTCACAATTGAACATCCATTTAGGAGAGATAGTATTGGATCTCTCCTTCCACCCACCAGAAGAGTAATCATTATCATTCCACTGACTTTGGCTATAAATAGGTAAGGAAGACTCAGTTAAAGGGGTTGGCGATTCTGTAGAGCAGAGACTAAGGGGAGGAAGTAATCACCTTGGAAAGAGGGAGAGAGGGGTCTTGAAAGCATAAGGGGCTTGGGTACATGGGCCGCCGGGCATAGCACCCCCTATTGTAGGAAATTCAAAAGCCCACGATATAAATAGATTGTGAGCCCAAAACTCCTTCTAGACCCAAAAGCCATATTCGGGTCCGCACATCTCTATTCATCATTAAAATGATGAAAATGCCTACTAAAGCCTCTAAAATGATCACGATTATCACTATTTAAAAAAAAATTCATATGAAAACAACTTTCAAATGTCAATTTTAGAAGTTTCAAAATTTATAACTATATGTGTTTTTCATCCCCCATTTGTTGGGGCTTCCTTTTTTTTTATAAAGTTAGCTGAATTGTATCTGAACCCTCCACTTGTACAGTTATTAACCTTCTTTTAGATGCTTGTCCCATCAAGGTTTTGTTGAAAGTGATAAAGTATGCTGCAATTTGTTAAGGCACTATTTAGAGGTCATTCCTCCATTAATGCAGCCAGTTGAGTTGGTGCAGTACATTGAATGCAAAGGTGATGAATACGTTGTTTGGATACTCCCTTTCTTCTTTGCTCGTACATCTCTACTATCTTTTTCATGTGCGTGTGTGTAGTTGACAGTTTTTGTTAACTGTTTATTTTTTTAAAAAAAATTTTGGTGGTGTTGCAAATTTATTTGGATTGTGCTGATTAGTGTAGTTTTTCAATGTTCTTATTTGGACTATGCTGATTAGTGTAGTTTCCAATGTTCTCATTTTGACTGTATTTATTTTTAGATTGATTTAGTTGTTCTAAATTAATAATTGAAGGTAATGATATACATTTTTTTTATTTAATATGTATACAAAAGTCGTGTATGAAATTTGTGAAGAGCATAACTAAATACTAAAAAACAAACAACTTTTTTTTATGAAAATGTTTTCAGCTAAAAAAATTTTACACCAAAAACAAAAAACTTGATGCACCACTCTGCCAATCATGCCAAGTTCTTTGTTTTTGTTTTTATATATTTTCCCCTTTCCTTCTCCAAATAATAGTTTGAAAATCTATGCCAAGCATTACAAGAACAGGTTACCAAATAAAGGGTTAGGCCCCCCTCCCATTTTTAACCAAATGAACAACAAATGGCAATAAATAATTCCAGGGAAATGTTAACAAGTACTGTGCTTATTAAGATTTTCCTATATAGGTCTCACTTACAAAAAAAAAAAAATTGTCAAAAAAACTGTAAAAAAAGTTTTTTTTTTTTTTTTTTAAACTGCTAAAAGCTATTAAAAGCTGCCAAAAAAATTGTTGTTAATGAGCACCTTACGGTAACCGTTAACACAACCCATAATCCGGAGGTGAAAAAAAGCCATATCAATACAAATTTTCCCTCATAAAACTTGGGTCTTTCACTTCAATTTTTTTTCTCTCTAGGCTCTCCACGAGAACCTTGAGGTGAAACATGAGCTTGCTGCTTGGGCAAACATCTTCTCTCCATTCAGGCAGTAGAACTCAATCAAATTGCCTGCTCTCTACCACAATATAGGCCGTATGGAGGAGATTACAAACCAGTGGGCAGGCTTAAAGCTTTCAGAAAGAGAAGGGAGTGCGGTGGACTTGGCACCGATAGTGAGGGAGCAAGGCTACGTCTTGGATGGAAAATTTTGCACAAAGAGAAGGTTGAACCTGGAATCAGTGGCCAGGGTGTTGAAAACAATTTGGAGAACAGAGAAAAACTTCGAGGTGTACGATATAGGGTGAAAACAAAGTTCTCTTTCAATTTAGCCTAAAGGAGGACCTCGACAAGGTGCTCTTGCTAGGTCCATGGTCCTTCGATAAATATCTATTGATTCTCCATATTCTCAAAGCAGGGGAAGCAGTGACAAAGGTGAAGTTTGATAGAGTTTCCTTTTGGGTTTAGGTCCATGGTCTCCCAACCATGTGCCAGACAAAAGATGTCGGCTTACTGATTGGCGAAACGTTGGAAAGGTGGAAAAGGTGGACGTAAATGACAATGGTTTCTGCATGGGAGGCCATATACGCGTTAGAGTGATAATGGATGTGTCCGCTCCCTTATGTCGGGGAAGGTTGGTTCGAATCGGGGGACTGGAGCCGACTTGGGTGGAATTTAAATATGAACGCTTACTGATCTTCTACTACTGGTGTGGGATGATCGACCACGACGAGTGTGACTGCTTGTAGTGGGTTCGCAGTAACGAAACTCTCGGGGTGGAAGAGAAACAATATGGCACCTGGTTGCAGGCTACCCCGAAAAGGCTACAGAAACCGCAACTAGTTGTAGCAAAAAGAGAATGGGGCGGGAGGAAAGCACAGGGACACGAAGAGACCCCAAGCGAAGAGTTGGCTCGGGCATGCTCGGCGATGATGGTGGAAAAGACAGACAAGGAAACTGGGTCTGAGGCTGCTCGTGAGGAGCACGTGATGAGTAACATGGCCATTTCAGACTCATTAACGTCGCACTAGTTATGTCCCATCCCGGAAAACTTGTGATCCCCAGCTTTTGAAAAGCAAATCTGTGAGATAGATGAAGCCATCACGGGTGGGGCAATAACCTCGGAAAAGCCGTCAAGTGCAGAAAGTGCTTCGGTTTTTTCGGCTGACATGTAGAACCCGACGCAAAACAGAAGGACCAGTGGTAGGAGTGAAAGGCAGGACGAAGGGGTTGGGAATTGGGCCGGACTGGAACATGACTTGGGCCTGAAATATGGGCCATCGAATTGTCCTAAGTCTATTTCTCCAAATGGCAATATGGCCACAGCCCATGGGATAACACAGTGCAATACTAGTTCGGGCCATCACAGTCCAAAGTCTCAAAGGGGTAATAAGAACAAACATGTGAAGGGACCCACTTAAAGAAACATTAGAGTGGCACGTAGAGTTGTAGGGAAGGAAAATAAGGATGTGGGGGCTTGGGGTGAATTGCATGGGGAGGAAAAAGAGGAGGCTACATCCATGATAGTGGAAACACTGTTGCATAGGGCAGCCCAAAACAAGACCGTCAATGGCGTGGCTGCTTCGGCTAAGGGACCAACTATATCCCATTTATTTTTCGCTGATGATAGTCTGATATTTGGAAGAGCAATGCTCAAGGAGGGTGAGGAAATTCAGCGTGTGCTTCCTGTCTATGAGGAGTCATCCGGCCAACAACTAAATAGAAGTAAGACTTCCCTCTTCTTTAGTCCTAACACTGACCATGATACTAAGGAAGCAATACAGGCCAGGTTTGGAGCATAGGTCATCAAGCCCCACGAATCCTATCTGGGTCTGCTATCGCTAATAGGGAAATCTAAACGAAACACATTTGCACAATTGAAGCAGAGAGTGGCAAACAAGCTTACGAGGTGGAAGGAAAAATTATTGTTGAATGCCAGAAAGGAAGTGCTGATTAAGGCGGTGGCCCAGGCAGTTCCATCCTACACGATGAGCTGCTTTAAACTTTCTAATACTCTGTGCGATGAACTGACTGCAATGGTTAGGCAATTCTGGCGGGGTCAGGTAAAAGATGAAAAGAAAGTAGCTTGGTTAAGTTAGGAGAAAATGTGTTTGCCAAAGGAGAAGGGCGGGATGGGTTTTAGGCATTTGCGACTATTTAACCTTGCTTTGCTGGCCAAGCAGGGGTGGTGACTCCAAACGAATTCCTCCTCATTGTGTTTCCGAGTCTACAAAGCAAAATACTTCCCAAGCTGCGATTTTGTGGATGAAAACCTAGGGTGTCAACCTTCATTTGCATGAAGGAGCATCATGGCAGCCCGCTGCTGGTGTGTCGTGGAATGAGGTGGTAGGTGGGAGACGGTAAAAGGATTAAGGTCTGGAAGGAAAAATGGTTACCAAGCCCAAGTACGTACAAGGTCATTACTCCGGAGAGAACTACGGGGCAAATCTAGTGTGGTCAGTGACCTCATAGACGATGAAAGCAAAGAATGGAAGTGTGACCTAGTCAGGCAGTGCTTTCTACCACAGGATGCCGATACAATCCTTAGCATCCCCTTGAGTGCCACTGGGGCAAGGGATAGGGTGATTTGGGCAGAAAACAAAAACGGGAGATCCACGGTAAAAAGCGCATATAAACTGGCACAGGAGGTCCAAAGGGATAAACAGTTGGCAGAAGGATCAGACCAGTCATCTAGGAAACAGACTTAGAGAAGACTTTGGCAGATGAAGGTGCCAAACAAAGTCAAGCACTTTGTATGCAAAGCATGTAGAAACATTCTCACAACGAAGGAAAACTTATGGCGGAGGAAGATCACAAAGGATAACACATGCGAGGTGTGCAATGTTAACATATATAGTGTTGTGAGCTTTAGGCCTAACTAGTTTACTTGTTTAGCGCTCTTACTTCTACTACACTCATATTTACTTGTACTGCACTCATATGTCTCCTATATAAAGGCACTCATGTATATTCTTTTAGTGAGAAATACAATACTATTCAATTCAGTATTTCTAACATGGTATCAAAGTCACTGCTCTGACCTTTTCTTCACAGTATTGTCTTTATTGGTGTAACTCCATTCTTAATATTGCTTTCGCTGTCACAACAACTGCCACAGTCTTTCACCGTTGAACCTTCGAGTCTTCCAGACATTGTCCTCAGGTTCCGGACCTGTAGCAGCCGCCGTTGGGGAGTTCGAACACTGCAAAGACTACTGCCTTTTCCGGCACCGCCGTGAATATTGCTCCGAAAAATTTTTCGAAGGTACCACGAAGATCGTCTTGCCCCGGTCTACCTGTTTGTGAAAAACTCACAGTCATCGGAGTCTCCACGCGCCGCCCAAAGTTTCTGCACTGCAGGTCACGCACCCATGCGCATCCACGTGCCGAACCGAGCCGCCACGTGCCTCCACGCGCCGCCACTCGCCAGATTGATCTTGCTAATATCAGCCACCACGGCATCTGCCACGGCACCTTCCACGTCAGCTTGCCACGTCATCTGCCACATCATCTTGCCACGTCATCGATGATGTCACCTTCCAGCGCGCTGCTAGCGTCACCTCTGACCGTTGACTTTTTCTGGAGTTGACTTTTTCTGGAGTTGACGTTTTGCAGGCCAGGTTCTTCTTATTCAGTTTTTCGCGTAGATTTCATTTTTGCAATCCATTTTTGCATATTTTGCTTCTAAATCAAGAATAAGGACAAGTCTTCTTCCTTTTGCAACAATCGTCGTCGACAATCTAGCAAACGCTTTTGCAATTTTTGCAAACGTTTTGGCCATAATATTGAGACTTGCTTTCAGCGCAATAAATCAGTTGTTTCAGGTTCTTTTGCCACTATTGCTAACATTGAGAGTGTCCAACCAATGACTCTTGTCTTTGCACAGTCTAAGTCTTCAGGTCACACTTTCACCGTGACCACAGATGACCTTAAAAACATCATCGCCAATGTCATTCGTATGGTTGGTAATGCATCTTATTCCTTTTCTCTCTCAACTTTGTCCGGTATGTCTCCTTCCTCTTGGCTTATGGATTCTGCTTGTTGCAATCACATGACACCTCACTCGTCCTTATTTTCTGAACTTAAACCTGCACCACACCCTCTTACTATTCGCACAGCAAATGGTTCCACAATGTCTGGTCATAATATAGGTTCCGTTTCAACCTCCAACCTCTCCGTTTCCGGGGTCTTTAATGTTCCTAACATTTCTTACAATTTGTTTTCTGTGGGACAATTAGCTGAGTTGGGTTATCGAATCATATTTGATTATTCTGGGTGTATTGTGCAGGATCCAAGGACGGGATAGGAGCTAGGGACAGGTCCCAGAGTTGGGCGTATGTTTCCCGTGGATAACCTTCGTCTTCCACTTGTTGCTCATGTTTCTATTGCCACAGCTGCTGCACTTTCTTCTATTCCTTCTCTTGCTCTTTGGCATGCTCGACTTGGTCACGCATCTTCTTCCCGTGTACAACAATTGGCTTCTAGAGGTTTGCTAGGTTCAGTGTCTACAGAAAATTTTGATTGTGTTTCATGTCAATTAGGAAAACAACCAGTTTTGCCTTTCAATTCTAGTGAACTTATATCCACTGATATCTTTGACCTTATTCATTCTGATGTTTGGGGACCTTCCTCTGTCTCTAGTATTGGTGGATCTCGATATTTTGTTGTCTTTGTTGATAATTACTCTCGCTATAGCTGGATCTTTAATATGAAACATCGTTCTGAATTATTGCAAGTGTATTCTAATTTTGCAAAAATGATTGAAACTCAATTTTTTAAACGTATCAAAATTTTTCGATCTGATAATGCTCTTGAGTACACTCAATATGCTTTCCAAGCTGTTTTGCATTCCTATGGCACTGTTCATCAACTAACTTATCCAGGTACCTCTCAACAAAATGGTAGAGCCGAACGAAAACTTCGTCATATTCTTGACACTATTCGTGCTCTTCTTCTCTCTGCCAAAGTTTTTGCTCCTTTTTGGGGCAAAGCTGCTCTTCATGCTGTTCATACTATTAATCGCATTTCCAGTCCTGTCATCCAAAATCAAACTCCTATGAGCGCTTTTTTGGGTCACCTCCAGACTATCACCACCTACGCTCATTCGTCTCTGCTTGTTTCATTCTTCTTCAGCCACATGAGCATAACAAACTTGAGCCTAGGTCAAGACTTTGTTGTTTTCTTGGTTACGACGAAACTCAAAAGAGGTATCGGTGTTATGATCCTATTTCTCATCATCTTCGTGTCTCCCGCAATGTTGTCTTTTGGGAACATCGCCTCTTTGTCGAGCTCTCTCAGTTCCGTGCTTCTTTATCTTCCTCTTCTATCTTAGATCTATTTCCAGATGAGACGCAAATTCCTTCTGTAGCTGCTCTTGATTCTCCTATTAACTTCTCTGTCCAACCACCAGAAATCCTTGATCCCTTTCCTAGTTCCCCTTTCAATGAACAGGTGGAAGATGAACAGGTCGAAGACGAGCTACCCAACCTTGATCTTGGTTCCCCTGCTCCTGCTCCGCTTGAAGATCATGTACAAGACATTCCACCTCGTCACTCAACTCTGGTAAGGTCCATTCCTGTACATTTACTTGACTATCATTGTTACACTGCCCTTGCTACATTGCATGAGCCTAACACCTATCAAGAGGCTTCCACTGACCCTTTATGGCAGATTGCAATGAAAGAGGAACTTGATGCATTATCTAAAAACCATACTTGGGACTTGGTCACTCTCCCCCCTAGGAAATCTGTGGTTGGTTGTAAGTGGATCTACGAGATTAAGACTCGCTCTGATGGGTCCATTGAGCGCTACAAAGCTCGTCTTGTTGCAAAAGGTTTTACACAGGAGTATGGGATTAATTATGAAGAGACCTTTGCTCCGGTTGCTCGTATCTCATCTGTTCGTGCTGTCTTAGCTGTTGCTACTGCCAGTAAATGAGATCTTTTCTAAATGGATGTCAAAAATGCATTCCTTAATGGGGATTTGAGTGAAGAAGTTTATATGCAACCTCTTCCTAGTCTCTCTGTTGAATCAAACAAGGTTTGTCACCTTCGACATGCACTTTATGGCCTTAAACAAGCTCCACGTGCTTGGTTTGCCAAGTTCAGCTCTACCATCTCTTGTTTGGGTTACATGGCCAGTCATTATGATTCTGCCTTATTTCTTCGTTACACTGATAAATGCACTATTTTACTTCTACTGTATGTGGATGATATGATCATAATTGGTGATGACCTCAGTGGCATTCAAGAACTCAAGGATTTTCTCAGTCAGCAGTTTGAGATGAAAGATCTTGGACATCTCAGCTACTTCTTGGGTCTTGAAATCACTCATTCTATAGATGGACTTTACATTACTCAAGCCAAGTATGTCTCTGAACTCTTGTCTAGAGCTGGACTCACTGATAGCATGACTGTTGACACTCCAGTCGAGCTTAATGCGCATCTGGCTCCCTCAAGGGGGAAACCATTGTCTAATCCCTCTCTTTACAGACGCTTAGTTGGCAGCCTAGTTTATCTCACTGTTACTCGTCCAGACATTTCCTATGCTGTTCACCAGGTGAGCCAATATCTGTCTGCTCTACGATCGACTCACTATACTGCTGTTCTGCGCATTCTTCAGTACCTAAAGGGTACTCTCTTCCATGGTCTTTTCTACTCTGCTCGGTCTCCTCTTGTTCTTTGTGCATTTTCTGATGCTGATTGGGCAGGAGATCCCACTGATCGCAGGTCCACCACTGGTTATTGTTTTCTTCTTGGTTCTTCTCTGATTTCTCGGTGAAGCAAGAAACAAACTCATGTGGCCCGTTCTAGTACTGAAACAGAATATCGTGCCCTTACTGATACCGCATTTGAGCTTCTTTGGCTTTGATGGCTTCTCAAAGACTTAGGTGTGTCGACATCCTCTGCTACTCCTCTTTATTGTGACAACAAGAGTGCCATTCATATTGCTCACAATGATATCTTCCATGAACGGACTAAACACATCGAGATCGATTGTCATTTTATCCGTTATCATCTTGTCCATAGTGCTCTCAAGCTAATCTCAATCTCCTCTACAGATCAACTTGCAGATATCTTCACCAAGTCACATCCTAAGGGACGCCTTCGTACTTTGGTTGACAACCTCAAGTTGGTCTCACATCCACCTTTAGTTTGAGGAGGGCTGTTAACATATATAGTGTTGTGGGCTTTAGGCCCAACTAGTTTACTTGTTTAGCATTCTTACTTGTATAGCACTCTTACTTGTACTACACTCATCTTTACTTGTACTGCACTCATATGCCTCCTATATAAAGGCACTCATGTATATTCTTTCAGTGAGAAATACAATACTATTCAATTCAGTATTTCTAACATGTAAGAATTAGGTGGAGTCCACAGGCCACTTATTTTGGTTCTGTGACCATGCGAAGGAGGTATGGTCCTCATGCAAGCTCTCCTTCCCATTTGAGCTTCACCCCTCATGGAATTATATGGACGTCTTATGGCACTTACAAAAGTGGAAGGAGTCACGGCCTGGACTTCTGGAGAGAACGGTCATGATTAGTTGGGGGATTTGGAAAGATAAGAATGATTATCGACATGGTGGTAGGCTTCAGAGTGGACTGGCTGTGACGAAAAGCTCGTTAAGATTGCTTGAGGAATTCCAATTGGCGAACGAAGGACCAACGACTACCGCAGTTCAGAGCCATGCTGTGAAGTGGGTCCCTCCACAAGCAGGACGCTACAAAGTGAATGTAGATGGAGTGGTATTCTCCAAAAGGAAGCATGTTGGTGTGGGTGTGGTGATTCGGGATGACAAGGGATAGGTGGTAGCAGCGCTAAGCAAGAAGTTTGACTCCCTGCTGGGGCCATTGGAAACAGAGGCGAAGGCGATGGAGATTGGGGTCAGTTTTGCAATGGAAGCAGGGGTCAGGGACGTGACCTTTGAGGGTGACTCGCAAGTAATATGCAATGCTATCCACGACCTGACGGAAGCGACTCCTTCGGTCCAGAATATTGTCTTAGGAATCCTAAAGCGTGCGCAAGATTTTTGCACTTTTGATTTTTCCCACACCAAAAGACAGGGGAATACCCCTGCCCACGCCCTGGCTCAGTATGCAGCTAATGTAGTGGACTATGTAGTATGGCTTGAGGAGTGCCTTGGATGTATTGAATGTGCATGCATGCAGGATGTACTTTCCACTTCTTTTTATGAATAAGATATTATGAGTCTTTCCCATTAAAAAAAAAAAAAAAAACTTGGGTCTTCCTTTCTCTCTCCAAAGAGCTTATAATAGTTATGGACAAATTTGAATATAGGGTCCGTTTGGATAGAACTTATTGCTGAAATCTGAAAACACTGTAGCAAAATCATTTTTAAATGGGTAAAAAACATTGTTCATACCAAAAGTTACTGTTCATTGACCTAAAATCACCATTCATGGCCAATGAACAGTAACAAACACGCGTAAAAAAGAAAAAAGAAAAACTGAACGTGAACGCAGAAAAGTGCTATCCAAACGCCCTCATAGTCTATTTTGAGTAACCCTTATGCTTACAAAAAATTGGTCATTGGGCTACTCCTTCAGAGATGTTGGACCAGCTGAGTAACCCTTCTACTAGTGGAGTGTTTGGGCTACTCATTTACAACTTGGCAACGAGCTATTTTAAGAGCTCTTGGGCTTGGGCCTGGGCTCATTTCGTTTGAACTTAGAACACAGAATATGACTAAACCAGAAGGCATAGGCATAGGCATAGGCATAGGATGTGCCAAGTTGCCAACACCCCCAAAAAAAGTAAAAGATTATATAACAAAAAGCTGTCACGTATAGTAGTATAAACAAGGAAAGTTGAACAAACCCACTTGCCTAGCTATGCCGACTGAGAATCCTAATATATCTTAAGGCTTAAACAATTGGATTCGTTAAGAAGATTATTCAATTGCAGTCTAGTTCTAGTTGGTGGTTTTGTTAAGAAATTACTTAAAGATTTTTACCTAATCGCTGACCCCATAATAATGGCCTTTGGGGACACGAGTCGGCAAGTTCTTAGAGTAGCTTGAAAGGAAATTAAGCATAGAAAAATGGTATAATTTTTTTTTTTTGGTTTATTTAATTTGCATGAAATGGCCGTCCATATGATATGATCCATTGATCTGGAACTGTAATGCTTTTCAAGCAAAGTATGTGAAAAGTAAATTTGAACGGTAAGGAGTTGGTGAAGTTTTAGGACCATAATCAATCATCATTATTTTTCAATCGCACAAATAAGATGATGATGGGAATGTTTGTTGCAACAACTAATCAACAAGCATGCAGTAACAGAATTTGCTCAATATGGTGGATGATAAAGGCCCTTTATGTATCTTCTAGGATTAGTTCTATACCTCTAGAGTCTAGACTCGAGAGCCTCCTCATCAGTATTTACGATCCATACAGATTTCAGCTCATCTTTATGGTCTCCAGTTTACTATTCCATCAATCTTTTTACTTGCTTGGAGTATTATATTTTTACCCCAAAAAAGTAAGTATAAATTGACACATTCTAGCTTCAATTAGTGGGAATTAGCAAATTGTTTAATATTTAGGGTAAATTGTAAATTACAACCCTAAAATTAGGGGACGTTTGGATTTTACATCCCTGAAGTTTCAAATTTTGAAATTTAAGCCCTAAAGTTTGAAGTGTTTATATTTTACACCCCAATATTTTAGAATTTAGATTTTACCTTTTAAAGTTTGGGAGTGTTTAGCTTTTACACTCAAAATTCTGAAACTTTAGGGTGTAAAATTCAAACACTTCCAAACTTTAGGAAGTAAAATCCAAATACTCTTAAAATTTAGGGGGTTATATCTAAATTCTAAAACATTAGGATATAAAATCCAAACATCCCAAACTTCCGAAGATAAAATTCAAATTCTGAAATTTTAAGGTGTAAAATCTAAATACTCTAAAACTTTAGGGACATAATTTACGATCTATCCTACTATTTAATCCTTCCCCTCTTGCTAGACTTAAAGAGTCCAATAATACAATCACTCAAAATAGAAGTCATATATAGTATTTAACAACTTCCCGGCAAAAAAAAAAAACACAAAAACAAAACTTTGTGCGTAGATCAGACCCGTGACTCTGAGGTAGGAGTAGGACACTCCGAGAGATAAGAGTTATATACAACAGAGGGAACAGCAGTGTTTCCCTGATAAAATTTTGTAAATTTGGTATCATATAATATAATTTGTTCTGTTTTTTTCGATTTGGTTTTGTTTTTGTTTCCCTTTTTCGAGGAACATTAATTGTTCATTTGCTCTCCACTTGCCTAAAATTGATGTGTCCAAAATTTCAAGTACTAGTATTGTAGTTTTCTTGGGGTATCCGTGCTCCATTGATATGTATGTACTTTTGAACCTAGGAGACGTTTGGAAACATTCTAATAAGAGCTGGATTAAGGGAAGAAAAGGAGAGTCCAATATTCCAAATACATCCAGGCCAATCTTGCGCATACCATAATTAATATTGGCTTTGTTGAATTTCTTAAATGTTAGGTGCGTGCATTTTTTTGAGATTTTTTTTTCAAAAAATAATTTTTCATTAGTTAATTACGCATACTTAACATAATTACTTTTTAACGAAATTGGACAAAGAACTTGAATTGAAAAAAATTAAAATTTAAAAGACTCAATTAAAGGAAAGTAAAGTTAAAAGACTGAAATAAATTTTAGTCAAACTTAGAGGGTGCAATTCGCATTTTAGCCTAAATAGAATAATTTAAAAATATTTTTCACTTCCCGCGTTTGGGAGTTTAAATGAGAGGAAATAAAATTGGTAGGAGGAAACACTTATTTAGGATTGAAGGGAATGAAATTAGATTTAATAATTTTTTACTAAAACTTTCAAAATACCCCTATATATTTAGCATTTTATTTTAAAATAGGAGTCTAACAGTAATATTATCATATAATGATTCAATTTATTTCTCTGTATGTTATTTACAAGATTATTTACCTTTTGTTCCTTTCCATTTCTTTATTTTAAAACATCCAAATAAGGTTACTTAATTCTATTATGTTCCTTTCTTTTTCATTTCTTTCCTTTACTTAAATACATTCTATTTATTTCCATTCCTTTAAGATCATTCCATTTCATTCCCTTATAAACTCTCAACTGAAGTCTTTTATGTCTAAGCGGTGTACTTGAAGGTCAAAATGAAGACTTAAGAACTACTTAAAGAAAGTACAGTTTCTGTTAGCTTGACTGTAGACTTGATTACACTCGATAGATTAAAATTCATTTAAGCTCGATTGTAATCGACAATTAAGTCTTGAGATTTCTAAATTTCTGATTCATGCCCACCAGCTACTTAATTCTTGGAAGTTGTGCCTTACATGTCCAAAATATTAAAGAGAACACCTAGGGTTTGTTTGGATACTGCTTATTGTTGAAAATTGAAAACACTGTAGCAAAATAATTTTTAAATCTGTGAATAATGTCGTAGGACCAAATTTTAAAGAAAAATTTGTTGAAAAAAGTACTTGTGAGTCTCGTGACCAATGCACGAAATGCACACAAAAAAATGTGTGAGCTAGGAAACGCGCAAAACGCGCTTCCCATACTCACACTGAAATTAACTGAAACAAGGAAGAGAGAAAGAGAATGTGTTTTGTTTGATTATGTCAAGGTGCCAAGCATATCTCTCTATCACCATCTAAATTGAACAAATTTGAAGGATTGGTGATTAGTTTGGAAGTTATTGAAACTTTTGCACAAACATGCTGCTATGAGAATTTTCAAGTTGGCACTTCAAGTTGTGAACTAAATTTTTAGAGCGAAGAGATCTATAGTAGAAGAGTTCTATATATGGATTCTAATTAACTCAACTGGTAAAATTTGAAATGCCATAAATTATAACTACTAAAAAAAAAAAAAAGTACAAATCTTACATTTATACTCCATAGTTATGAAGAGATACGTGGTTGTCAGTTGAATTAATTGATAAAATCATTTACCTAACTAGGGGAATGTCGTTTTTAGAGAGAGAATAGGATGCATGCATGAGTTTAATAAACTCCTAATTCAGGGAAATAAAAAGAAGAGAGATGAAGTAAAGCACACAATTCAAATTATAAGGCATTTTCACTAGCGGACAATCCTAAGTGCCCTAGTGAGTTGTGATGCTTACTGGCGTCCCAAATTGATTATGGCAGGCAAGACTTTAATTATCAAGGTCGAGTTGGGACCCTCTTAGAGTAATACAGCCGTCAGATCAACATCTTGCGGTGGCATGTAGTAATGACAGATAGCTGCATTTGCGTGACATGCATGGGTATGTTCACGTGTCGCTTCAGCTTTATACGATTTGTATGTTATTGAGACTATACCCCATTTCATTGGGCATCGGCTTAATGCTTATGGACCCTTTTGGGTCTAAAACCAAAGAGGTTAGAGTAAAACCAATATTTTTATTTTCACATATAAAAACTATAAACTTCATTATGAACTTCTCTTGTGGTTGTGGGATTTATTTATTAGTTCATGAGAGGGGGAGAATATTATTCTTGCAATACATAATAAGATTGTCAAGACTGTTTGTTATTATTATTTCTAATTGGATGATCCATTAATGCAATTAATGGAGGATTATAATTTGATAATTTTTTTTTTTCCTTTTTACTGGAGATTGGGAATAGATGGACTTTCTATATAGGACCCATTTTGCTGATAGGGTTATAACCATTTTAACTACTTTAGCAGCTTGCCCAGTTACTCAAGATTCATGATTATTCAATTTTCTTGAAGCTAGTAGTGTATAGTGGTCAAATAAGATTATTTTCTTCTTGAAACCATTTGTCATGTGAGAATTAGAATCAATATCCATTTATCTACTTATGTTCGTTGGTTGGGGGGAGGGGAAGAAATGTTTGTGAGACCATTTCAATTTGAGAAGGAGAAGAAAATATTTCGATATTGATCAATTAATATTAGCGTACCACTCAAGGTTGTAGCTGTGTACTTAAAATATAAGATTAATTACACTTTGCTCGTAAACTATGCGAGGCCAATCTCAATGTCCCTCATAAACTTTAAAATTGAGTAATGTCCCTCCCAATTGATTGATTTTAGGAAAATAATTCATTTCTTAACCATTTTCTTTAAATATAAAAATTATATTCTATTTGTCTAAAACGCACTAAAATGTCAATTATACCCTTAAGTAAAAATTATTTTTTATTTGTCTAAGAGATTTTCTTGTATTTTCCTTTAGTAATTACCTTCTTCCCACTAAAGCTAATATATGTCACCGACGTGTCATTGATAATCCTACTTGCGAAGCCTGTGATTAGGTTACTAAGAATAGTGGATATCTATTCTGGGAGTGTGATATAGAACTCGTGAAGTCCTAGAGGTTGTTTGGAATACTGTTTGAGCCCAAAGGGGGGGGGGGGGGGGGGGGGGGGCGATTCATGGAATTTTGGACTCCTCCAAGGGAACCATGGTACAAGGTAAATGTCGATGATGTGGTTTTTAGTCCTATGCAGTCATCGGGGGTGGGGCCTGTGATACAAGATCATGAAGGACGAGTTGAAGCGGCTCTGAGCACAAAAATTCAACAATCTGTTTGGACCGATTGAAGCTGAAGCCATGGAACTGGACGAAGGTGTCACTTTTGCTTGGGATGTTGGTACTAGAGATGTAATTTTTGAGTGTGATTCTCAGATAATCTTAAATGCAATCTCGAGAAACAATTAACCTCTAGCCAATGTGGCTAATATTATCTTGGGGAACCATCAAAAAATACAGGACTTTAGACGAGTACAATTTTGTCATGTAAGGCCATAAGAGAATCATTCTGCATATGTTTTGGCTCAATATGTCAAAGATGTCTCTTAGTTTGTAATTTTAATAGAATAAAATCCTAGTATTCTTGATACCACTTTGGCTTAGATGTGTTGAATTTCTCTTTTTATTAATGAAAGTTACAATATTCTTATGAACAAATAAAAAAAATTTCAACATGAAAGTTGAGATTCAATTCGTCAAAGTTATGGTACTTACAGAGTTAAAAGAAATTCTATTGTTTGGGAAAAAAGAAAGAAGAAGAAGCAAGGTGTAAGGGGTATAATGGTCTAAATCTACAAATGGGCCTGGGATGGATCCTGTGCTCTGTTCACTGCCCGAATTGTTTGTGAGTAGTGAGTATAGCATCTAGGGACAGTAAAATGCTATCCTCTGACAGCTCAATTACTGATCAGATGAGCACTGCTAAGACTGGGAGCAAGAATGGAACACCCCATGTGCGGTGTGCCCATGTGATACAAAATACAAAACAGCGAGACACACACTTTCGGATGTAAAAATCCAAAGCCACATCTTTTTATAATATATATATATATACCCAGTTCTATATATATTGTTTTAATTTTTTTTAACAGAGTTTCAAACTTATGACATCTGCTTTTGATGATAATTCTTTATTATCAGACCAAAATGCTAATTAATTTTTGGTGTAGGTGGAGATTGAACCCCAAATCTCTTATACAACCATCGGAGACTTTACCAATTGAGTTAATTAAAACCCACATTCTATCTCAAAATATAAATATTTGGTAACGGGTAGTGTTTATTAAACTTTAAAAAAAATTTATATTAAATGAACAAACAAAAAGAGGTTTTTAAGTGTAAACTCATTATCCTCGCATCAATTGACAATAAGGCTAATACACATGTACTACTGTTTCTTTGATAAGACTACGGTTATTACACACTTACGTGGATCCATACATTAATAATTTTCTCTTTAGTAATTAGTAATAATTACATCCCCTCTAATAGCTTTTTTTTTTTTTTGTGGAGATATCCCTTCTAATATTTTAGTACGAAGCTTGAGTGAAAAGATAGCTCAGATCTCTCTCGCGTGGAGATACAGCAATTAGTTGAAAAAAGAGAGACTTTTGAACTGCCACTTTAGCACGTGGAAAAGGTTAAACTATCGACAAAATGAGGGGGTAGTACCATGCCATTATGCCATCGTACTTTGGGAAATTTTTTTTTTTTTTGAGAGAGTGTTTGGGATCTATATAGTCATATATATACTACATTTTCTTTGGTAATACTAATATTTTTCTTTGGTATATAAAATATAGTTTACTATCAATTTCTTGATAGGCACTTAAACGGCCTTTTATAATTAGAAGATAAGGATGTGTCAATTAACAAATAACATGAGTGGACAAAAAAAAAAAAAAAACAGTGAGCTACACCTACGATAATCAATCTTTAATGAACTAGTCAACGTACCCCCAATTATTAAGACTCCTAATCTTAAATTAAAAGTCTTATTAATATTGACATAGATGGTTTGGAGAATGCACAGCAATCTTATCAGTCGTACATTTAATACTATGATGAGAACATTGATAAAAGACTGAACATTACATTCGTAAAATAACATTATAGAAGGGGTCTTAGGGGTGTGACTACATTTTTTGTAATTGGATTACAGAGGGTCCATAAGCATAAGTTATACTAGTTAATTTTTATCTATAGCTCACTCTGTGTTTACGGAGACTTGAGGAGTATAGTTCAGTGATAGGAAGCTCTCATTGTTCCATTACACGTGCTTGCATAAGTTGTGAGATTTGAATAATCACAATAGAAAGTTTTCATTATTTCATTACACGTGCTTGCATGAGTTGTGAGATTCGAGTAGTAACACGCCTTATTATTACTCGAGTAGTACCCGTATTATTTTCCCTTAGGGGGTGTGAGGTCAATAAGCCATACCGGAAAACCATTTTTTTAATTCCAAAAATAAAATAAAAAAAACAGATGGCCGGTGGTGTATATAAACTTACAGAAGTATCTGATCCTAAAATACATGTTAACCAAAAGCGTCCAAAACATGCACTCACCCACACGCCTTGTAATCTTCTTTGCGACCTTAACTTTCGACTCACGAGCTGACCTTGCCATTTCTTACACAATCGTACTCTTTACTCAATCAAACAACAAGAACACATTTATCCAAAAAGAAAGAAAAATACTATTGGAAAACAAACAAAAAGGCAAAGCAAAGGTCTCCATCACCCTTGCAATTTCAACCCCATATTTTTACACAAAACAAAATTATAAAAAAAAAAAATATATACATAATATATAATTCATCATTTTCACTCCAAAGCAACCTCCTCCTCTTCCTCAAACTCTACCTCTCTATCTATCTCCCTCCACCACCCTACAACACCACAATCTAAATATTTATCCCATCTTAATTAGCCCACTTTTTTTTATATTTAATCTTCCATTGCCACCTTCTTTATCTCTTTTTAAAGCTTTTAAGCAACTCTTATAGTTATAGACTCTCTCATCCCCATTAAATTATAGTTTTCAGTCAAAACAACACAAACTAGCAATGACTAGATTATTTCGATCCAAATCTTGCGGACTCGTTGGTCTCACAGAGTTCAACCCTGTCCCTCCGGCTCAGGGTCCATTGTTCCACAACAGGCAGAACAAAAACGTGGAAGAAGATGAAGAAGAAGAAGAAGATGATGATTACGAGGTTGAGGATGGATATGGTAGCGATGTTTCAGTGGTGCCCATTTCGAGAACCCGTTTCAAAAGTAGGAGTCTAAGCCCCAGGTCAAGAAGTGGCGCTGAAAATAGTACTGATAATAAAGGTCAATGTCATCAGTTTCCAATACTGGATATTCTGGCTACGGCTCTCAGGAAGTCTTTGGTGACATGCAGTGTGGAGACATCAGAGGATATTTCTTCCATGGATATAAGCTGGCCCACCCAAGTCAGGCATGTTTCGCATGTCACTTTTGATAGGTTCAATGGCTTTCTTGGCTTGCCTACTGAGCTTGAGCCTGAGCTTCCCAAGAGGGTGCCTAGTGCCAGGTAACGTTCTTATTTGTTTTCTCACTTTCACTGTTCTGAATTTGATTCTTTTAGTTACTTAGTCATTAAAGATTGGATCTTTTGCATTTCGTTACATTCATTATCCATGCATTTTGTGGTTTTCTGTACACCATGGTTACTGTTCATGATAAGACGGAAAAGTATACATTTTGGATTGTTTTTGTATGGCACTCAATTTTTCTTATTTACCCTCTTTATTGATATTTATGAACCACTTAGGATTTTAAGCTGCAGAATGGTTGTTATGTGCGCTTGTGAAATATTGGTTTTTCTCAATTCTGGGGATAGAAGGAATGCTTACCATAACATGACTGCTAATTGTAGAATTGGGGCCTTTTTGGGGGGGGACTTTGAAATAGATGCATGGGAGAAATTAAATTTCCCTTCAACTTAGAAGGAGATTCAACGAGATTGCTAATTACAATTTTTTGTTTTTGTTTTTGGCTAGTTGTGAGTAAGGGGATTAGATCTCAGAATTAAACCCCGCAGAAGGGAGCTGAGTATAAGTCCATTGGCATCACCTTCTTCATGTTAATCTTAAACATTGCAGTAGATATATATATATGTATGTATGTATGTATGTATTTATGCTTAGAAAATCATTTGAGCGTTCTCCACAAGACACAGTTAGGCTTTACATACTCAACTGAAGTTGACCAAGGAAATTGATTTGAATTGAGTTTAAATGGCATCTTCATGTTATATATTTGAGTATATTTAATGAAATGCAATTAAGTTCAACATGTTTTAACTCAATGGAGTTTATTAGTTGATGAGAAATGTAAAGTGCCTTCACTTAAAGGCGAGGTGCCTTCACTTAAAGGAAAAGAGAACAGACTATATGAGGGAAGAGGTCTAGATCTAAGTATGGATGCTTTTTTCAATGAGGAATATAGACCTTATTATATATGTTTAGCCATCCTAATACAGCTTTGAGCTTAATTATCTGGGGATGTACTCTTCATACTTCCATGAGGGCATGTTTAGACATTAACAAAAACAGATAATTGTTGTCCTATATGTAGGTTTAAGGTTTGTATTTTTTTGCTTTATCATATAGGGTTATTAATTTTGCAAAACAATAGGTGTTATGGGACATGAGTCTTATACTAATAGAGGTTTTATTTAGAGTCTTTTACTTTAGTGCTATTGCTCAGTTTTCCCATGGAGGAGAGCTTGGGTTCAAGTTCCTCCTGCTCCACTTAATGTAAGCCAAAAAGAGAGGAGGGGCAGGACAGGGGGCACAGGGGGACAGGTCTTTGGATGCTCCGACTTTTGCTGGTCCTAATATCCTGTGTTTGTGTATGTCTTTTCTTTTGTTCCACCTTTTATCCACTTACTGGTTGAAGTTTCTCTTACTTCGACAATGGAAAGTAAACTGGAATTCTTGCTGATGTGGTTCGTTATAGTCCATTGGGTTGCTCAGTTTGCATAGAAAAAGATTAATTGATTAGTATTTGCTCTATTGTAGGAGTTGGATGAATAAGGATCTTCTTTCAAATGATCTTGAGTATATCCTTTGAATCTATTTTTGTTCCAGCATTCGATTACTGAACACAACAAATTCCTTAAGATAAACCTGGGCAGATTTTTACATTATTTTGATTTCATGTTCATAGGTTTTAATTTTTACCTTGCCTCATCCTTTCAACTGGATTCTTGTTTTCCACATTATTTTATTTGACTAGTTTGACGTGCTGTTTATTTAATTGTCCAGTGCAAGTGTATTTGGAGTTTCTGCCAAGTCAATGCAGTGTTCTTATGATGATAGAGGAACAGTGTTCCAACAATTCTTCTTATGATGCAAAAGAGGTTGTATTCAGAAGGAGGCCTCAGAGTATGTTTTGTTTTTGCTTTGACTTAGTTGCTACATGGATTGAAATGCTACTTCTTGTTTCTTTTTGAAACTTTAAGTTTTTATTCATGTTATTATGCTTGAAGGCAGAAGGAATATTCCGAATTACTGCTGAGAATAGCCAAGAAGAGTATGTCCGGGATCAGCTAAACAGAGGTGTAGTGCTGCGTGGTATTGATGTTCATTGTTTAGCAGGCTTGATAAAGGTATGCCATAAGGATGTCACCTTAGTCAGACCAACCAATATACATCATAAATTTTTACCAAAACGTGTAGCAATTTAGTTGGGGAGAGACTAATTTTTGACTAAGTGCTTATTTTGCTGAAAATTAAAAACAATAAAAAATCATTTTCGTTGCGGTTCACCTTTAAAATTACTGTTCACATGCCTATTTGCACTATTCATGTCTCATGAACGGTGCAATAGGTGCTGGTTTTAAAAATAAAAAAAAAGGCCTGGATGCGGACGCACTAACCAAACAAACCTTAAAACAAAACTTCCCATTGTCTTCTCAAAATTTTGAATGCTGATATGTCAATGCCCATATAAATGGTTTTCTACTATGTTCATGAACTTGACAAATATTTGAAATAAACTACCCAAATATGACATCTAAATTTCTTTAATCTTCTGCTTGTTTTTTGCATTCAGTGAGAAGTTTGGTACTTTGGTTCCTGTTTTAATTTTTTTTTTAAAAGAAGGTAAAGGAAATCAGCTTCCAAGCATTCCGTATTGTATTAGGAAAAATATTTAGATGTAAGCTTTGAAGATTTAAAAACAAGTAGCTGTAAGTTTTGCATTTCAAACATAATTGAATTGCTGCCAAAAAAAAAAGTTCCATAACTTGCCAATTGAGAACTTCTAAAAAATTACTTTTCTAGGTTGTCAAATGCCATTTTAAATCCTTTATAGTCATATGATTTTCTTCATTTCCTGTAGGCATGGCTGAGAGAACTTCCAACAGGGGTACTTGATTCTCTCACACCAGAACAGGTGATGCGCTGCAATACAGAAGACGATTGCACTCAACTTGTAAATTTACTTCCTCCTATGGAAGGTGCACTGCTTGACTGGTCTGTCAATTTGATGGCGGATGTTGTGCAGCATGAACAATTCAACAAAATGAATGCACGCAATATCGCTATGGTTTTTGCACCCAACATGACTCAGGTTTGATAAAGTTTTCTTAATATTATTTCAAATTTCTTTTACTCAAGGCGCTCCTAGTTGATTGCTCTATTGCAATTACCCTCTAATATTACGGAACTCTTTAGCTTTTTAGGTAACCAAATGCTAAATTTTTTTATGCAACAATAAATGTGTCTAGTTTAAAGGGAATTTTCTTAAAACTAACCTGCGTCATTCTTCAGGACAGTCATAAAATAAAAAATAAAAATCTATTTTTCTTAATGGATTGCTAACATAGATAGAATGGTCACTGCCAAGACAAAGCTGATTCACTAGGATAAATTTTCCTAGGTTCTTTCTAGATGGGACTTATTCATCATATAAAGGCTTGCAACAAATTGGCAGATGTGGCTGCAATGACAAATGACAGACATCTTTGTTTTCAAACACATCTAATTTTGTCTATGGACTATTTTGGATTTGAGGAATTAAATCAAGGAATTTAAAGAAGAAAAAATTATTTGTACAAATTTTTATATATGAATTTTAACAATACATAATGAATTTGAGTTTTGAATATTTTGATCCAAAAAAAAATTGTGTTATGTATTCTTAAATCCTGATCAAAATTGTCTTTTACTTCTGTCACCCATGAACTAAAGTCTTGACTCTTCCTCTGGTTGCAGCTGGCAGATCCTTTGACTGCATTGATTCATGCAGTCCAAGTTATGAACTTCCTCAAGACACTGATTCTGAAGACCCTTCGAGAAAGAGAGGAATCAGCTACCGAGCCTAGGCAACTATCTTCATGTTCAGATTCTCCCATCCACAATGATGACCCAATATCTTCGATGTCAAATAGTAAAGAATCTCGTGAGCGAACTTCTGATCCTTGTGCCGCCAATAGACCTTCCAACATTAACTTCTTGAGGACTGCCACATTGGACATACTGGAATCCAACTCTATGGAGAAGCTTTGGAGCTTTCATAGGAAGAGTGATGAGGAAGAGGAAGAGGAAGAGGAAGAAGAAGAGGAGATGAATTTGAATACGAGTCAGGTAGTGACACACCTACAAGGTTTGAAACGGGAGCTTTAGAAAATGGATGTAGAAGTGGATATGATACTGGGGACTGGCTAAGTTTGAGGAAAGGAGTGCGGAGGCTATGCAGGCATCCTGTGTTCCAATTGAATAAGTCGGCTAAGAAGACTCGAAGTCTTGGCATTATAAATACTAGGGGCTGAGGTGGAGAAGCTTGGGCATGGAATGGGCATTATAAATACTAGGGGCTGAGGTGGAGAAGCTTGGGCATGGAATGGGCAATGAATGGTTCCTGCCTGCCTTGGGTAGTTTGTGGTGTTTGTGTAAACCTTGTAATAGTATACATGTTAGGTGTGCTTGGCTCTGTAGTATCATGGGAGCTGGCACTAACTAGTATAGTGTAATGAATCAACAGTGATTTCTGAGGGCAGCCTCAGGTTGTATGATTTATAAGCACTTGGTTTGGTTTAATAACAATGTCAGAGATCTGATGGAAGTGAAAAGATGATGCAGCTTCGGATGCAATAAGTTCTGAATTTAGGGATGCTTGAATTGAAGGACAAGGAAGGATGTTAATACTTACGGCACATGATTAAGGAGATGCAGAAAATGATGACGAGGAAAATGTGTTAAATTACCCATTCTCCCAAAAACTATTTAGTTTTTAGAAAATGGGGAATGCTTAGTGTTGGGAAAGAAGATAACACTTCGGGGACACTCCAACTAAGCTCTTAATATAGATATAGGGACACTACACTACTTCACTCAAAAACTTATATTTACAGTTTTGGGTCTAGTTATGTTGTATTAATTTCTCAACTTCTTATCTATGTGAAACTTCCACTCGCACATGTATATCCAACTCCTAGTATTTTTGGATTGATATTCCTTTGATACATATTCATGAATCATGATAAGCCAAGAAAGCTTAGCAATGGCTACGTGCATCATTCTAGAAGACAGTAAATGACTAATCAAATAAGAGTACTCCAAATATTTATGACAATTAGGACAGCGTTTTTTTGGTGTGTGCAATTCTTTAAGAAGCAAGTGTAATAAAATCAAGTAGTATTGTGATTTAAGAATGGAGCTTGGCTGGAGCGCATCTTTTTGGTCATCAGAATGGTGACAACAGAAGAAGGAAAAAACCACCGTGAACACGATCTCCCTCAGAAACTAGGGAGATTGGTTCTTTTTTTTTTCTTTTTTGGGAATCTTATAAACTTGATTCTTCTTGAGCTATTTTCTGCATGAGTCTCGGACATCATATAGTAGACTCAACTTTTGTTCACAGTTTGTCAACCTATAAAGTATAAACTCTATATAGACCTAACAAAAGCATCAATAGCCGAACTTTGTAACAAGAGCATGAAACTAGGGAGATTGGTTATTTCTTTTTTCTTTTTTCTTTTTTCTTTTATCTTTTTTGGGAATCTTATAAACTTGATTCTTCTTGAGCTATTTTCGGCATGAGTCTCGGACATCAAATAGTCTTCAAATCTCATCATAGACTCAACTTTTGTTCACAGTTTGTCAACCTATAAAGTATTAACTATATATAGACCTAACAAATGCATCAATAGCCGAACTTAGTAACAAGAGCATGAAACTAAGTGGGCAGAGGCAGACCCACATAGTTAGGGGGGGAGGGGGAGGGGATGGCCCCTCCAAAATTTAAAATTTCTTTTATAGTATACATGACAAAATATGGGCACACCCAAAAATTATAACTAGCCTCCCCTTGGTTCATCAAAGTTGTACTAGTCCTTGAAGAAGTTTGCCCTCAAATAAAATAATACTTGATCTCTTCAATTGTCTAAACACTTGTAATTAATCCAATGGTCAATAACTACGCTCTCCAAATTGCATAGACGTTAATCCATTAACCATTTCAAAACACGACTTTACTTTTCCCCCTTCGTTCTCATTGTCAAGGAATCTACACCTGATAAGTGCTTTTGCTTGTTTTCCTCTAGAGTGCCGCCAACAAATTATTTATTTCTTATCAACTCATCTCATCCCAATATTCTCAACATAGTAAAAAAAACCATCAAAGTTTGAATTGGTGTTCAGATCTTTAAGAATATGCTATGGTTATTAAGGCTGTGTTGTTCATTTTTTTTTCCCTATAGTTATACAATAGCATATTACTATATTACAATTCTCTTCCAATTAGTACATCATCAATTTTTTTAAGCTTATTTTTTTGGGTTTGAAATTAGGTGCCAAACAATTCATTAAATATATATATATATATGAAAATTTTAATAATATAAATAATGATGTTGATAATGCTTAAAATAATAGTGGAATTTTCAATAGATTTATGAATTATAATTATCATATCAACACTATAACTCAGACCCCCTAAGCGAACATTCCTTACAACGCCCCCTGCAAGTGGGGTATTAAGAAAGTTATAAATATGGTGAAATTGGGTTTGACTGGGACTACATGGTCTATTTGTCTGTAGTGTGAAGTTTGCATGCCCCCTCATACTTGGATTAATGAAACCAACACTCGTTAAAAGACAAACAAAAACAAAAACAAAAGCATCGAACACTTTAATTTAACCAATTTTTTCCCTTTGTTTTTAAAATTTGGGTCATTGGGCTTCAAAATCCCTCCCATCCATTCTTTACTGAACTCAAATTACCAACTAGGGTCCGTGTGCATAACTACTACTAAGATTAGAGTGGGCAAGTCTGGCCTGAACCTGCTAAGAGCAGACCCACTTTGTCTGATATTACTTGGGTTTGTTTCTTGGACCTGTAAGTACCAACAAAACTAGTTCTCTCGGGTCCAAATTAACAGCAGTAAATTCTGGGTATCTGGAGATCCAGAAACATCAGCCCAATGTAGTGACCAGTCTAGTGATGAAGGCTGAACACATTTTTGAGTCCATACAAGTGATCTTGAACCCCATAAGAATGACCAAACAGGCCCAATTTTGTAGCCAATTTTGACTTCTTCTTTTTTGGGCTAACAACAGGAGGGGATGAACCCTTGGGAGTCAACTTCAAGTTATCCTCGTGGGGAGAGAGCCAGCCAGTTAGACCATTGGGCGACAAAGCCCTTCAAAATTATGGTCTTTATTTATTTATTTTTCATCATTGATCAACTTGAAGATTCCACCAGGAGCACCACACTTTCTAGTTTCCACTTTCCTTTTTTTATTCAGAAAAAATTTTCCTGCCCCAATCATGATATTATTGATCACATTCACTGACTACACTTCTTACAGTACAATCCACATTGTCAAGGAAAAAGTTTAGATAATTACTTCATATTTGTCTAGGGAGTTAAAATTTTTCACCTTGAGATGGGCTCAATGATTAAACCTATAAAAAGTTCTTAGGTCAAACTACACTTTCTGGTCCTTTCATATTTTATTGTGTTAATCTCATCCTTCTTCTAAATAAAAATAAAAAATCTCATGCTTCAACTTCAGAAATTTTAAATCAGTTTTATCATGGAAGTCAAATTTTAAAGGATAAAATTAATTTGATTTTGAAAGTTAAGGGATAAAATTAATAATTATGATTTTAAAATTTGAATAATGAAAATGACACAATTAAATGTAATAAGACAAAATTGAAATTATGACAAATGTACATGGATCAAAATTGTAATTTGTTTGATTTTGAAAGTTAAGGGATAAAATTAATAATTATGATTTTAAAATTTGAATGATGAAAATGACACAACTAAATGTAATAAGACAAAATTGACATTATGACAAATGTACAAGGATCAAAATTGTAATTTGACCAATTTTTTTATACAAAATAAAAATTGTACTCTAACCTAATCTAAGTATAAATGTATGAAATTCCCTCTTTTGAAAATTTGAACCTCGATCCTTTCCCCCCTCCCCTCACACCTCACAAGAATTTTTTACTTATGAATTGACCATCATGTTAAAAGTGCACAGTAGTTTGACCAAATTTTTATCTACTCATATCCCTCTTCAAAATTAATTAGCAAATTTAGTATAGACCATGAGGTGCATTAGGGTTGTGGGCCTTATGGCCACAGGCCACCATGCGAGACAAGAAGTAAGATACCGTGACCATGAGTCCCCTCAGTGGCATCAGTAACTCTAACATCCTTAGCTTGTAGTTGCAACAAATATCATTTATTGCTCTCTCTCTCTCTCTCTTCGTTACTTTTATATTCTCAGTTCTCACTTTATCTCTCATCATTCTCTTTTTGCCTTTATATTTTGTTTGTGTGTGTGTGTGTTTTGTGACGTCAATATATTCAAATTCTCTTTTTTGTATAATTTAAATTTCATTCTCTAGAAAAAATTCCTAAAACCATCATTAGCTGTGGATATATAGATGAGAAAATAATTATGATCATATTTCGAACCAATTATCTTAATAAATTATGAAAATATAATAAAATATGTTGCGAACCTAATTTTATTATTTAAATAATTCTTTCACTTTTCTTTCTAGATCAAAACAATTTGACATTATGTAAGGTGGAAGTTATCGTTGCCAAAAAGATTGGCATATTTTGCAATTTTTTAGAGGCAGGCTTGTCTCACCTCAAAACCACTGTTTGTATATTTGTGCTCTTTTCTTTGTTTAATGTTTACTGTTAAGCAAAAAAATAATCTAGGTATATGCCATGGATCAACCTATAATGAAAGCTATAATAATTTTAAATAAGATAAAGTTGTACAAGACCTATTTTAAAAACTTTTTCATAATTTAAGGTGATAATTGGAATTGGTGGATAAGAAGATAATGATAACGGTGGATTCACGATCAAACCAATTGTAATATACTATCTTGATAGATTATAATAAAATATATTTTTTTCCCTAATATTGTTTTTAAAATTCTTCTAAAATATAATATTGTTTTTGAAATAAAGCTTATAGCTTTCTCATTAGAGCACAACAATTTCGTGGTAAGGTGGAAGATATCTTTACCAAAAAGATTGGCATTATATTGCAATTTTTTAGAGGTATGTTTGTCTGTCTCACCGCAAGAACCACTGTTTGTTTATATTTTAATAACCAAGGCTACTGTGACCCACAATTGAAACGTTGCCGTCATTACTTTTATAGATTAAATATGAGATTTTTACCCCAAAAAAATAGATTAAATATGAGATTCTCAAAAAAAAAATTATATATGAAAAGTGAAGAATATAAAAAATGGTGCCTTCCCCACAAGCATCTTTGCCGCTTTATAAATAGTTCTCGAACCATGATAAGTTTCTTTTTTCCTTAATTGTTGAGGAAAAAAGGTAATGGGAGATGTAGGCATGTTATTGGTTTTGCATCAAATTTTTTTTTTTTTTTTAAAGAAATAGGTGCACCAATCACACAAGGAACAACCCTAATAATAAAATATTTTTTGGGCCTGTTTCAATCCTAGACTTTGAACTTCTTAAATTCTTAAATTAATGTGATAAATAAAATTTCTTTTTTCGAATTTGTATATACCTTTTTTGTTTATATATACTTTTTTTTTTTGAATTTGTATAATTTATTAATTGCTAGAAATCCACGATAGTGATATGACAACAAAACTACAAAATTCTAGATACTTAAATATATTCTCTCTTCCTTCATTACACTGTAGCGTTTTTGCAAAACATTTCAGAAAAGCGAAAACACAATAAACCAATAAATGAACCAACTTCAAATATTTATAATAAAAAATTAGAGAAAAATCTAGAGAGTTTGTCATCATTAATGCTTGGATATGAACATGTGTGTGTGCAATGCGGGGCTTTAAGCTAGCACAAGTGCCAAGGTGGGTGAGCATGGGCCAATAGGGTACAGCTTCTCCTTATTTTTTTGGATCCCCCGGGCTTTAAATTTGGCAGCTCCTCCACACTTTTTATACGTGTTTCTGTTTAGCCACGTGGGAGGGGGGCATCTTTAGCTACGTTTTAAGTAATTTATATCCTCATGGATGCATGTTATATGTCTATCACAATAAATCAAATTGTACACAAATCAATGGTATGGGCCTGCTGCCATCGTTATCTTTTATTCATCAAATCTACTCTATATATAATAATAGGTGAAATTAAAAAAAATTAAAATTAAAATTTTAAATTAAAGTTTAAAATTTGCGCCATGTGTCTTAAATTATTTATTCTTAAAGAATTTTATTTCTTAATTTTAGAATCAAATATGAGACCACATCATAAATATTTATCTAAGTGAGTCATTAAGTACAAAAACCAAAGAATCTAGAATAAATTAGTTGTAAAAAAAAAGTGTTTCACAATAATTTTTTTTTAAAAAAACATAGACAATTTATATTTTATACCTAATAACATCTAACAAATTTTTTTAAAGAGTTAACAAAATATTAAAATGACAATTAATAATATTTAAATTATACATATAAGAATTGTATTATGTATCTTATTGTATATTTTTAAGTGTATCCATGCATATGCATGGTGTTACAAGCTAGTGGGTTTAGAGGTTGCACACAACAAAGGAAGATAGCATTAGCCATTTCTTTGATTGGGCAATTTAGACAAAAGGGGAGTTGAGTAGTCTAGAGTTGGCTGGACTGGTCATAAAAGCTTCGTTTCATTATGTATGGACTGAGTATTGGTTTTTAAACCTCTCAAATTATATAAAATTACATGGAAATTAAGAGAGTAACAAAACAAAGAGTATAACTAACTAACTGGTTGATGATCCATAGCTCATCTTAAAATTTTGATATTAACATTTTGTTTGTTTGTGGACATCCATAGCTCATCTTAAAATTTTGAGATTAAAATTTTGTTTGTTTGCGGACAATTGTATATCATTTAAACCAAATAGGCTTCTATCTTTATAGCCCCTTGCATGCATCTTTCCAAATTAAATGGTGTGAAAAATATATTCCAATGATTAGATGGTTTTGGTCCCCAACTTCATAACATTTTAGTGTTACCACACTCTTTAATGCATGCAGCTGTTAGTTGGCAATGATGTGAGGGGCAGAGCTTGTGTCTAGTGAAAATTTTCATTAGACACGGCAGGATTTGGACATGTGTTCCCAATCCAACGTGTCTAATAAAAACTTTCATTGGACACAAGCCACACCCTGATGTGAGGTAGGGTATAGGGTACTAGCCTATTAGAGTCTTTATAATTTCAAGGGTATAAGGATTTTGTTAATGAATGTGCCGAATTTTCAGGTTAAGGGAGCTTAATGAGTTCCAAAAATTACCAAAAATAAATAAACAAATATCCTTTTAGCTTAATGTTGTAGGATACTCTATTAAAAACCTTATTGATAACAATAAAAAAATTCCGTCACTTTGATAATAACTGATTATACTAATAAGTAGAAGAAAGCAATCATGTGTATTCAACACGCACAAAATTTTAAATTTTTTTGTGTGATAATCTAAACTCTCCAACTTGTTGCTTCCTTTCCCTTCCTTTCTCTGAGCTTGGTTTATCCCAAAAAAAGAAGACGACATTGTAAAGTACAGACTGAGTTTTAATTTCATTATTTTGACAAATTCTATAACTTATCATTTTTTAAATAAGTACTAAGAATATATGATAAGATAGGCCTTTTCATCTAATGATGCTAACTCTATCTGGTGGGAAGCTGTACCAATTGGATTTCCAAACAACTTGTAAGGCATTTATTGCAAATGTAAGTTCTGAGCAGGCTCTGTTTGGTAGGATATTTTAAAGCCAAAATTATTGGTATTATGGAGAAGAAGAAGAAGAAAGAAGCATAATATGTTAGCAGCTTGTTCTTGATTCAGCTTTCTATTAATTTGGCAATAGGATTTGTACTTCTTACTTGGTTTCAAAGCAGCACCTCAAAAATCGTATTTTGAACTGAAACAGTTGAACTTTTTGTATCTTTTAAAAATTAACTTTTAGTCTTAAGTATTTTTGTGATTCCATTGCCAACAATTCGATAAACTGATACCAGCATTTATCTGTCGATGACCTTTAGGTGGATTGGCTCCCGGATTCCTATGCGACCTCTTGTGCCAAATTCTATCCTATTAAAAAAAAAACAAAACACGTGATTGTCATTCATTTGAGAGAGAGAGAAAGAGGAAAATGATGGCGGTATTTGTCTTATGCAACTTTCTTCCGTAACGGGTCCAATACATTGAAACATTGGACCCAAATTTTGCCATTCTTCTGTACAACACATATAACATCGGCATCAAATTTAGAATCAGTAGAAGGTTGGTATGTTAATTTAATTGTTGCAGAGCCGAGTTGGGGCTTTCCATTTTGCAGATGGGTAGAAATCGAATTAGCTATGTTGTTGAGAAGGTGGCTATTATTAGCTATAAATTATCGCTCAAATTCCTTGGTCGTTATTGTTTTGCAGTTGCTGGAACTATATGTTTCCCTAATGGAGCCAATATCAATATTCAATTCAATAGTGATTTTGAAATGGTTGGGCATGATGTCGATAGGAGCCGTACAGTTACAGGTGTGGAAGCTATAGCTATAGCTATGGAGTAGGAGTGTTACATATGCCTATTATTAGTCTATATCATCTCCATCACTAGACAATGCCATTTGCAAGTAAAATTTGGAAGAGTAAGTGTGCATTTGCGTAGCGACATTTCTGCGTTTGCGTGTGTTTGCGTTTCACTTGGCTGATCCCATGACATTGTTCATGAACCAACCAAGTGATTAAAAATGTGTGAACAGTATTTTTGCAATAAAAAAATATTTTGTTATAGTATTTTCAACAATAAGTTTTTAGTTTTCAGCAAAATAAGCGGTATTCAAACACATCCTAAATTACACTAACCTCCTTTGAGATAACACAATATTATACTCCCCTCATACGTTTTATGAAATTAGTTAATCCCCTCTCATATTATTACTTTCCAAACAAAATATTCCATTAGATATGAGTGTTGATATGAGAATGGATGGACTCATCCATCTGTTACATTTATAAAACTCGAAGGATGAGAGTGTCAATTCTAGAAACATTTGAGGGGGAGTGCATTTGGTGAAATTTTGAGGGATGTTGGCGTAATTTACTCAATTTATTAGTTTCTTGTTTAAGACAATATTTTTGGAATTGTCATTACTTGTGAACTCTTGGTACTTTGAAATTTGAACTTTCTTAGGATCCGTTTGGATAAAACTTATTACTAAAAACTAAAAACTAAAAACTGAAAACACTGTAACAAAATAATTTTTAAATGTGTAAATAGTGCTGTAAGACCCATTTTTAATGAAAAAGTTGCTGAAAAGTGAAGTTTATGGGTCCCGTGAACAGTGCACGGAACCCATTGATGCGCTGAAAAGTGGTTGACAAGTTCACTATTGCGGCTACTGTTCATGCACAGTGCATGAACATTAACCTTTGTCCCTTAAAAACTGAAAAGCTGCCGCAGGGAAAAAAAAAAAAAAAAAAAAAAGGAGCTAAAACATGAACGTGGGAAACGCAAACATAATAATTTGTATCTAAACGGATACTTAGTAACTTCAAAAATAGGAAAACGTAACTTGTTTTAAACCTTAAACACAAAATCATTTCAACGTCAACTCATTTAAGTGGAATGTTTTTGTGTTTAATGTTTAAAATAGGTCGAATGTTCAATTTGTTACCTGTTGAAGCTTAGGCTTAATTTTTTACTTTTGAAATTTAAGGATTTAATTTGTTATTTTTAAACTAAAATATTTGGGATTCAAATGATAGCTCAATGGTAATGATATCATTTATAGTATTCTATGTATGTGGTTTGAACCTACTCCCCCTCCTCCACTATTTATCTATCTTTTTTAAATTTAAAAAAAAAAAAAACCAAAACAACTTTTAATCTATTAAGCTTTTCTAAGATTAAAAGGTTTAGATTATAATTTTGCCTAAATTTTGTTTTAAAGCCGTCTTTTTTGTTTTTCCAATTCTAACATGTGAAAATTATACTCCTTACATTCAAAATAAAATAAAATTAATTGAGAACCAAACTCGTTACAATTAATAATGATATAAGGACATAAACAAATTCGGTTCTCAATACTTATATTTTTCCAACTTCATTGCACATGTACAATATTTCACGTTTCCAAAATCCATATATATATATATATATATTCTTAAATCCAAATAGAATGTACGAGCAGCACCAGTTCCCGTCATCACATGTTGGGCGGGTTCATGTTCCACTACTTTACAGCCATTGAGAGAGAGAGAGAGAGAGAGAGAGGAGAGAGAGAGAGAGAGAGAGAGAGAGAGAGAGAGAGAGAGAGAGAGAGAGAGAGAGAGAGAGAGAGTAATAAACAAAAATAATGAAAACAAACATTTGTGGTATGCTAGTTTCCCTAAAGAAAGAAAATAAGTAGAAGTAGAATACCTATCACGCTAAATAAAACTATTGCATGTGGAGAATTTATATAATTTTGTTTAAAAATGACATACATCAGTCCATGTATAATTATGTAAATTTATAAGTTTGCTACAATAATCATGTAAATTTATACTGATACTTTCTATTTTGGATTTAGTTGTTTATTCTTTTTTTTATTATATCTCAAGAATAAAAGAAGAGAGTGAATGACAATAGTTGTGTGTGAAAAAAGAGAAATAATTTTAAAAATTAAGAAAATTGATATTTTAATGAAATATAGAATAAAATAAATAATTTGATATGAAGTGTTTTGAAAAGTGAATATAATAAGTAAAAAAATTAAATTTTATACTAAAATCAACAAATTTTTTCATGAGCAATTACGAATACTCTAATAACGAGTAACAAAAAGTTCAACATAACAAAGATGTGGCCACTTATTTTCTATTGGGGACATAAACCATCAAATCGAACAACTTTAATCTTTATGCCTTGGCACTTTCTCTCCTTCTACGTGTTTTGTTTTCTTACATATATTTTAACATTCGTTTTGATAGTGCTTCTTTTAGGCAAGTGAATTGAAAGTGCGAAAGTAGAAAACGTCATAATACAAATCTAACTTTCAAAAAATTATGGAACCATAGAGGTCCACAACGATTGTCAAATCCATTTAACTATATTAATTAGTTTATGTTCCCCATATATGTATCCTTCAACACAAATTTTCCAATGCTAAGAAATAATAATCTGACATAGCCTAATAGGCCTTTGGTTACTCATGCAATTACTGTAGCCCATTTTGGATCCGGATAATATATAATCAATTATTTTATGAAATTTTTTATTAAAAAAAATAGAAAAGCCTATCAAAAAAATTGGTCATTTATTTATTTTTTCATAAAAAAATGTTCTAAAATAACTTATTAATGTATGCTTAAAGGCTAAGAGCATACTCGGAAAACCCTAAAATATTATTTATATTAGTATATAAGCAGCATTGATATTTTTAAATGTCAAATCTTATCATTGATAACATAAGGGTCTAATCATTAATCTTCTTGTACCTTCTAGAGCATTGATTTCTGGTGCCGTTAAATCTAATTGGTTAGGCCACCAACTAGGCTAGACGTGAGAATGACCTTGATGTCTCCACACCTATATCAGCACGTCCTAGCATACGGTAATTAGCACATGCAATGTACGCTGCAATTAATTGCCCAATGTCCTTGTATGTCAGCGTGACATGGCTTTAACTTTTAACACAATATATGCACAAGAAAAAAATGATTTGGCCTGTGATAGTGCAAGCCATGTTTGTCATGATAATTGTGGACGTTGAAGGCTTTCATCGCATACACTGTTATATGTATCATGCACAAAATAAAATAAAAAATGATTAGACATTTCTTAGGACATATATAAAAACAAAGTGCGATAATGGGTCCAGTAAAAACAAGTTGTTTAGCCCGTTGTTTTAGAAAGCATGATTAATTTGGAAGGGGCTGCTATATAGCAAGTACAAAAAAATAATTTTTTTTTTTTTTGTGGTAATTTTTTAGGGGCAGTATGGTAATTTACTTACATTAACTTATTAGATTTATTTGTTTTTTAATATACAATGAATAATTAAGTTTTTTATTTTTTATATTGTTTTTTTTCTTTTATTGATACTAAATAAAACTATGAATAATTTGTTCTAAATTGAAATAATGTTTTATGGTAAATTACTAAATTTTTATATTTATAAATATAAAAAATAACGATAAACCCGAAATGGTACACCGGTATTGACTGGTTCCAAAATATATCGTTCCACTGATCAAATCGGTACAACTATGAGATTAACTCTCTTGTGCTATAGTCCTATTAGCTAAGTATTGATAATTAAAAAAAAAAAAATCCTTTTTTTTTTCTCCAATAAGAGTTTAGAGTTCAATATTTATCTATACCAAAAATAATTGAATGTCAACATGAAAATAGAATACGTGTTCCATTTTTTGAACTCAAATTCACTATACACTATATATAATAAAAATAATAATAATAACAACAATAAAAATATTATTATATATATAAAAAATCCTTTCTCTCTCTGGTTGATGGTCGTGGTTGTTGTTATTAATGATCTGTTTTTGAGGGGGGTATTTGCTAGTTGTGTGGATTTGCTGTGTGGTTGTTGTTGCTTAGAATATTTTTGTTTTTTAATATACAATGAATAATTAAGTTTTTTATTTTTTATATTGTTTTTTTTCTTTTATTGATACTAAATAAAACTATGAATAATTTGTTCTAAATTGAAATAATGTTTTATGGTAAATTACTAAATTTTTATATTTATAAATATAAAAAATAACGATAAACCCGAAATGGTACACCGGTATTGACTGGTTCCAAAATATATCGTTCCACTGATCAAATCGGTACAACTATGAGATTAACTCTCTTGTGCTATAGTCCTATTAGCTAAGTATTGATAATTAAAAAAAAAAAAATCCTTTTTTTTTTCTCCAATAAGAGTTTAGAGTTCAATATTTATCTATACCAAAAATAATTGAATGTCAACATGAAAATAGAATACGTGTTCCATTTTTTGAACTCAAATTCACTATACACTATATATAATAAAAATAATAATAATAACAACAATAAAAATATTATATATATAAAAAATCCTTTCTCTCTCTGGTTGATGGTCGTGGGTTGTTGTTATTAATGATCTGTTTTTGAGGGGGGTATTTGCTAGTTGTGTGGATTTGCTGTGTGGTTGTTGTTGCTTAGAATATTTTTGTTTTTTTAATTATTATTATGATTATTTAAATTTTTTTAAAAAAGATGATTCAGTAAAAAAATTGAAATATAGAACGTTGTGCAAAACAGATTTATCTTTTATTTTTTGGATGGCAAAACAATAGAAAACCAGTTTTGAGAATAAAGTGATAAATTCTCAAAACATTTAGGAAAATAGTTTTGAAAACACAAAATCTAAACCAACAACCAAACAGGCTTGCTTTTAGGAGCTTTGATTTTCCACGTGAGCATTTTAATTTTCAAATCTATAAAAATGCTACTATTGTGGGGGTAAAAACTCTTGAATAAACATTTGGGATTTGGGCTTGATTGGCTGGTACCAGTTTGTTTTTTTTTCAGGGTCTCCAGGCCTACAAGTCAGTCTGCACTGTAAAGGTCCGAGGAGGAATGTCTCCTCGGACAGACCCGGCGATGACCCTAGGACTTGCTAAACGGGTTAAAGGTAGAATTCTGGAAAAACTGATGGAGAAGAGGGTGATCCAAGCACCCTCTACAAGCAAGGATGTGAGAAAAATATCTAAGGAAAAGTTTGCTACCTTCACATTAAAGACCCTACATCTACCTCCTTGGCCGCATTAATGGGGAAGTAACCTATGAACAGTAGGATTCAGCCTCCCTGCTATGATTTGAAGACTTCAAGAAGGTGGTGGATGGAACAAGGATCCAAAGATAAGATTTGTATGACACGTTGATGAACCAGTGAAGAATAAGTATATAAGGAAACGAGAGAGGAAAGAGAAAGGGGATCAACACTTTTTCTGCTGAGAGAAAACAGGAACCAAGGGTTGTAAATTTTGGCATAGAAAGAGAATATATATATATATATATATATTATATATATATACACACACACACACACAAATCGTCCTCGGCTAACATCCTCGGAGGTTTCTTTGTTGTATTCGTTCACCATTTGCATAAATTATGACACTTTAACCTATTAATCAAACTTCAACATCCCAAACTTAGATTTCAAATCCACACTCTACAAATCTTATTGCATAAGGCTCATTGGGCCTGAGCCCAATACTAGTTTTTGGGTCCGGGTACAATTGTGCACTTACAATTGCATTGTTAGATATTTGTAGAAAATAATTAGGGCTAATTTTTTTTTATCACAACAAGGCCATCAAACATTAAATACATTATGATTAATTACATTAATCTTTTTTTTAAAACATAATAATTTTCTTGTATTTGATATTTTTCACAAATTTTTAATTTGAATTAATATATTATTAAATATTTATCATATAATTGGATAATGAAAGTAGAGTTACTGAATCTGATCTTGAGAAAGAGCAACAGGATAGTTCCAAAGTTCCAACGGCCGGTCACTTAGTTTAAAAGAGAGCTGAGCTTAAAGCGGTGGTGTTTTACTAAATGAGAAACGACACTGTTTTTATATGACACACGCATGTTTTAGTACATATCTCAAAGCAACGTTGTTCTGATCAGAAGCACTTTCTTCTTCTATTCTGGACTTGCCCTGTTTCACTCAAGCTTCCAGAGTCCAGATATTTTGGTTTAAATATTTTTGATTATGATGTACAGCTGTATTGTTGGTTAGGAGTTTGTTAAGTTTGTTAGATGGAATCTTCTAGAGTAGTTACCATCTGTGTAATGTATAAATAGTGAGTGCAAGTTATGTATTTAATTGAGCAAGCTTAACATAAGATTTTGATTCCTTGTTTCATTCTCTCTGTTTTCATTGTTGATCCACCATTGATAAACCTTCAAGCTTGCTTTCTTTTAGATAAGACTACCTACCAATCACGTCTCCCATAACTTAAAAAAGAGGGAGTTTTATACATTGATTACGATTTTATATATATAGATGCCAATTTTTTTTATAAACTTTTATATTATTCATGGATTAGCAACTAGTATGAAAAAAAAAAAAAAAAAAATCAAATCTTACATGTCGTGCTTACGCTAGATAGTTTAATACAATGTGTATATACCTTGTGATTGATCACTATAAATACATTAAAATATGACAATAATTTGCTTTATATTAAACTTTATTTCCAATGATGAAAAAAATACAAAAATAAATAAATAAAATCCTTTATTTCCAAAGTTCTAAAAAGTTTATTATAATTTTTGGATCAAAACTCTGCCATCAAAAGTTTCTTTATTATTTATTTTAAATTATGTTAGTTTTTTGTCATAATTTTTATCTAATTTTTTAAAATAGTTTGTATGCGATGTGCTTCCATCAAGTCACTTTATCTAATTTTTTTACTTTCAGTTTTTATTTTATATACACACACACATATAATTTTTGTTTTCTAATTTGTTGTAAAATAAGAATAATTTAGTATAAAATAAAAGTAATGTAGAGAAGCCTACTTATTTTTTGGCCTGACTATGGAAAGCTTCATATTCCCCAACTTGCATCAACGCAAACTAACATAAGGGAGGGAGGGGACCTATGATGATGGATGGTACACTTTCGTATGAAGGTACACTTTCGTATGAAGGGTCCTCTTGCGCTATCAAGTGTTTTTGATAATTTATTGTGTGCGTTGGTTTGGTTGTCCCTCTGAAATTTTGATGGCTTCATTTGCAATTTGTATAGATTTTATTGAATAAAACCAACATATTGAATACGACATTTCAGAAGTTGCAAGTTGCAACCATCGGCATTAAAATTTTGAAGTGGAGTGAAGCATGATGAACACGTAAAAGTGAGTACTTGTAGCATCTAATATATAGTTTTTTTTTTTTTGGAGAATGTAATATATAGTACTTGATGCTACTTTGCATAAAAATAATAATAATTCATCGAATTTATTCTGACGGCCTCATTCGTGATTATGAAATTAGGTCTTAAATGTTGTATTAAGTATAAATGCCATTAAATGGGACTTTTTTTTTAAGTATAAATTGGGACAAAACTAGCATCTGATTCTTCTGTAGTAAGCCCTGCGCCGCAAATATTTACTGAAGTTATTTTAGCAGAGCAATCGTTTTGCTGTATTTCATACTATTTAATAAAATTCTTCATGTTGTTCATTAAAAAAAAAAAAAAAAAATTGGGACAAAACTAGATGGTCCCTATATATGTATGTTTATTATAAAAATGCTAATTTATAACCTTCCATACACAAAAGTCAAAAACTATTAATAATGCAATTTTCTTCTCCCTCACATATTGAAACTTATATTTTCTATGGATGAGAATATGAGAATCCCACTTAATCACAAAACTCTTAACAAAATAAATTAAATTATTATTATGAATAGCACGAATGGTGTCTCTTGCAATTATTTTATTTATCACAGTGTCTCTTGCAATTTAGATTGGCAAATTTGATGAAAATGTAATATTAATTGAGTCCATAACCATCATTGAAGTATTCAAGAACAATTTGTGAAGAACCAGCTTAAAGAAGACATGAATTCTTCTTCTTCTTCTTCTTCTTCTTCTTCATTTGATCAATTGAAAATCGCAAACTTAGATGACACGTTTTAATTAAAGTTGTATGCCTTGGAATTAGTACCCTACTTGCATCTCATATTAAATGACATGTTATAATTTGATTTTTCGTACGTGGTTGCTAGAGGCAAAAGTCGCGTACAAACTAAGAAATTCTAAGCCTTCTTCTTCCAACATGTACATGTGAGTTCTTAAAGCTTATTCATGATTGTGTTTCTGTCCTATTGGCGTGGTCAAGTGTGAAAAAATGGAGCCATCAATCCCAACTTGTCACTACAGTAAGAAGCCAAACCTTCAGAAAAATTAAAAATGTCCTTGGAGTCGGTTAGAGATTCGGATCATGTACGAAGAATTTAAGTGTTTGAAAGCTTGGGTGGTTTGCCGCAATAAGTCCATCTACTGGTTGTAGTGTCTACGGCCAAGTATTTAAAACTAGATTACAACATTTCTTCTTCGTATGGTGGATTGTTTTGTTTGGAGTGTGCCACCATCATAGTGTTTCTTTTCCTTTGGAATTGTTTTCCATTGGTTTTTTTTACTTCGTTTCCAAACATGCACGTCGTATAATGTCTAGTACTTTATTAAAGATATGATAATTGTTGTGATTGTGGTTAAATTAGCTTATTAATTGTGATCACATAATTTATTTGTTAATTAGAACTAAATATTTAATCATTCCATAATTAATTAAAGGGTCTGAACATTTTTTTTTTTTTTTGTGTCTATAATTATTAGTAAAGTGGAAATTATAAATTTAAATTATTGAAAGCTAAAATACTTGAATTAAACCTTTAGTTAAAAAAAAAAAAAAAAAAAAAAAAACTCAACTAGAATTCTTATGCTTATCGGATCTTTATTTGAGGTTCTATAACTGTTGTACTTTAAGATATAGTAAACAATAGATTCTAAATTTTAATTAGTTCAATTGTTAAAATTTTCGTTCATCAATTAAGGGATTGCATTTGAATCCCATATGCACACCAAAAATCATTTAGAATTTTTGCTTACTGATAAATAACAATTATTGTGGAGCAGATATTAGATATTATTGCTTTGTTAAAATTTTTACAATATATACTCTTATTCTTTTAAAAAACTCTCTTTGTATAATATTTAAATAGTCACAATAAAATAAAATATATCTCTTTGGTTGTCCATCTTTGATTATTATTATTTTTAGAGAGAGTTTCAACATATGACATCCGCTTTTGATGATAATTGTTTATCATTAAACCAATACACCAATTAGTTTTTGGTGTAGGCGAAAATTGAATCCCAAATCTCTTATTCAACTATCAAAGACTTTACCAATTAAGATGCATTTTAAAATTGATTAATTAGGATCATTTGATATAGGATTGTTTAAATCACACTACATACAGTTCATGCATTGATCTTGGAATATATCTTTGGATATCATTATACTTATATTATAAACCAAAGTATGTGATGTAACCCTTAAGATAAAAGTTTACTTCATTTTCTTTTATAATCAAAATAATTTAAAGAATTTTGAAACTTCTTCCTCCGACCTATTACGTTGTGATTGAAGAAATCATCCATGTGTAATTTTAATCACATGAATTTTCTAATGAGTCATTGACTTATTTAAATAAGAAAAAAAGTTAACAGATGGCCTAAAGAAATTGGTTTAGAAAATATTTCAAAATAAATTTTATGGAAAAAAGTTTCTTTTTTTGACAATTTTTTATATTTCCCATAAAAGTAGTATTAAAACTTTCTAAAATAGTCCCTCAACAAATGCTCTAAAGGTACCCGTTAACTAAACCCTTTAAATAATATACACATATATAATCTTATAAATTTTGATATAACTTTTATGAGAAACATAAAAATTGTCAAAAAATTAATTGTTTTTTTTTTCTTTTAGCATTCTCTGGCCTCTCTGTTTTTTTTTTTTAATATCTATTTTGTTAATGCCAAAGCCTTTTATATATTTTTTTTATTTAAAGAATATTATGTAAGTGTGTGTGTGTATGTATGTATGTATGTATATATTATATATTCGCAAAAATCATGACATGTGCTCAATGATTTATTAATTATATGCCATATAAATATTATATGAAACATTTTATATAATAATTGGGTGATGTGGGACACAATTTACTATTTAATTATTGTAATTTATTATTTTTTGTATTTTTATGTAAAAAAACGTTATTTTAGGTTTAGGGTTATTATTTCCTTATTTTTAGGTGCTCTTTTAGATTAAATTTGGTTCCTATTATGGTTAGGTATCAATTAGGAGAGTTATTTTAGAATATATTTTCTTGTCTGTCAAGTTTTACTAAGCCCTTTAATAGGCCGACTTTTGTCTTTCTATTCTCTGGTGAATTCCAAACTCTTTCTCCTTGTAGATTCAAGGAACCCTCGGGAATTCGAGGTTATTTTCAGAAGTAAATGTGTTTTGTTTTTTGTTTGCTAGAAGTAAACGTGTTATGCTTCTTGACACTTTTGCATCCCGCATTAGTTGGTATCAGAGCCTTGACTTATCTTGGTCTGGTTGCTGAACTATGAGACAGTAGCAATTTCGGTGACAAAAAACTTGGCAAGTATTATGTGAAATACAGCTAGCACTCACAAATATCTTTGCTAAGATGTCGTCGTTGGAGTATGGAAACAACCTAGATAACTGTTGCAGAGATATAACTCACGAGTAACCTACTGGTAAGCAAATTTTATATAGGCCTTATAAGAGAATTGAAAGTTTTAATGGTTATTTTTATAAAACAGATTTTCATGATTGGTTACTTGATCTAGATGATTTATTTGACTATGAGAATATTTGTGATGAGAAAAAAGTTAAACTTGCTTTGTATAAACTTAGGAGTATGCCTTACATTGGTGGGAATGAATATAGAATGATAGAATCTGACAAGGTAACGACAAAATTTGTTCATGGGCAAGGATGAAAAAGGTACTTGCTATCAAATTTTATCCTTTGGATTGTGATGAACTTTTGTCATATACAAAACAAGATTATTTTTGGTCAAGAAGTTCACACTTGAATTATTTTGGAGAACCATATATTCCACCATTAAGAGAAGAATTGTATGTTGAACAACATATTTTTCTTGAAGAAAATATAGAGATTTTTGAAGAAAAAAAAAATTAATAAAGACATTGTTATAGAAGAAGAATATGAAATTAAGATTGTGGAGGGGATTAATAAAGACCCTATTATAGAGAAAGATCTTAAGGTCGAGATAGTAGAACCCATTAAATAAGAAATTATAGAGGATGTTGTCAATGATTTCAATGAAGTCAAGTTAGATGATTGCAACATTCAAGCTCCTATTATTTTGGTGGGAGATATCGAAACAAAGTTTATTGATTTTATTGGGGTGGAAAGATTTGATTTGATTATTGACTCTTATTTGGTGAATATTGTTAATTGCATGAAGATCAAGGGATAAAATGTTCAAGTTGCTTAATTGATGACTTTCAAGTTTGACAAGAATACAAGGAAGATGAAGTATTCAAAGTATTTGTTCTCTTGGCATGGAAGATTTCAAATTTCAAAGATGAACTCGAGGACGAGTTTGTTTCAAGTGGAGGAGTCTGATGTAGGACACAATTTACTATTTAATTATTGTAATTTATTATTTTTTGTATTTTTATGTAAAAAAGTTATTTTAGGTTTAGGATTATTATTTCCTTGTTTTTAGGTGCTTTTAATGCTTTTTAGGTCAACTTGGTTCCTGTTATGGTTAGGCATCAATTAAGAGTTGTTTTAGAATATTTTCTTGTTTGTTAAGTTTTATGGAGTCCTTCAATAGGCCCCTAAGTTTGTACACGTTTTTTAAAAAAATTATTGAATCAATAAGATTCAGATTTTCGTCTTTCTATTTTCTGGTGGATTCCAGACCCGTTCTCTTTGCGGATTCAAGGAATTCTTGTGGATTTGAGATTATTTTCAAAAGCAAATGTGTTTTGTTTCTTATTTACTAGAAGTAGACGTGTTTTGCTTCTTGACACTTCCGCATCCCGCATCATTGAGACTAGGATTGTGATCAAGAATATGCTTACCACAATTAAACAATATAAAAGCTTTTGTCAACAAATGCATTCGTGCATCTATCATGGAGGAATTTTATGGGTCCCACTGTATTAGGAAGTAACAAAAACAAACAAATAAATACTTATTTATTTTTTATGAATTATAAAAAAAAAAAAAAAAAAAAACTTCTTTTACTAACTGATGCGAAACTCCCAAAACAAGTTGATCGATTATAATACAAACTCGACCTTAACCACACCTTTAGGCACTTTTCTTGCAAAGAACTAGAACTTGAACTAGGTTACGAGACTAGCTACCCTGACCATAGCCACTACAGTTACTCTTGCTCCTGAGCTCAAATCCTTACTTAGATATCAAGGGGTTAAGGTATTTTACTTGCTAGCTGATAAGTCAGGAGTGAAACCTAAGATTAGATAACTGATTTGATTACTAGTTTGTTTAACTGAGGTTCCTTGCCTAAGTCCCATATCTTAAAAACTGTAACTCAACAAGAAGCTCCCTTTACTTGGCTTCAAGTCCCATAAGATCCACAAATAACTGTGTTGGTGCAAACACAATGATAATTGAAATAATACAAAGAGAAACTGAATAATACTTCTGAATTTTTTATTAATTTAAAGAAAGAGATTACACAACACTATTTGGACTGAGGCACGACACTTGCTCTCTTTAAGGAGATTCAAGCACTTGGTTGGCTAAAACCTCCACCCTTCACCTCCCCCTTGCGCACGTATCTGGCCCAATATTTGAGACAATTTATGTTAGCTCATTAATTACCATAATTAAAAAGAACAAAATAGTCTCTCTCCTTTTCAATGTGGGATTAAACATTTTCACTAACTCCTCATTTTTCACATTCACTCTCACATCTTTACATTTATGTTATAAAATTTATTCATTTTAATTATTTAATATTAAAATGCTCCAACAAACTGAATACTTAAATTACATTTAAAATTTTTTTAATACAAGATAGAAATTTTGCTCTAAGTTAATCTAAGTGTATATGTGTGTGAAACTCCCTCCCGGAGACTTGAACCTCAGTTTTTGCCCCTACATCCCACAAGCACTTATATTTATAGAGTGACCATAGCACCAAGGGCAAAGTTGTCAAAATCGAGATCCTACATAGGAACGCAAGAGGTATGTAGGATCGTGGGTCGTAATATCCTACATATTTTCATATTTGAAGCAAAAAACACGTTGATAGTGACTTTGTATATTGAATAATCATGTAAATTTTGAATCTTCCATAAAATATATATATATATATATATATATTTTTTTTTTTTTTTGATCATATGATATAATTTGCATATCTTACATCTATATTAATGAAACAAATATATTTAAGTTTTAACGCATGTATTAAAAAGTTCGGTGAATGTTGAATTAGAAACTAACCAAGTACCAAAATACTAGCACCCTTTTTCCTTTAGCAGCAGCTCTTGAACCCTCATCATCACCTAACATTAATAACCAAATGATACAATATTGATCACACATTCACACTATACACATGTAACTTTTTTTTTTAATCTACAAAGGAAGGCATTAAAATTGTTACTTCATTATCTTTATCAAAATTTGTACCATCATCTTCTGGTTGACACCCTTTGCTAACCACTCATCATCCGAAGACAAGTTCTTCAAACCAATTTCTTTTTTTGCACTTGATGGTTTAGGTATTTTCTATTTTATCTTCAAGTTTTACATAACAAATACCAACTCATTCTTTTTCTTTTTCTTTTTTATTGGTGTGGGACACAAAAATTTAATAAGGTAATAGTGACACATGTCATATCTGAGGCCGAGGACACCAATTCAGTTTCGAGGGGACCGTACCCTCAAATGGCAAGGCCAGGGAGGCGAGCCTTGGCCACGCCAATGGCACACTACCAGAGGGGGTTAGTCCTCACTTGTTTGAAGGGATGGTTTCTGCCACCACATTTGATGCACCCCACCAAACCCCCTAGCCACATTTATGTGGAAAATACCTCTGAACAATGCTGTCTTAGTTGCCACAACACATGAAAGTTTTGAGAATGCATCTAATGGGACAAACACTCGAGTACTGGCCTACATAATCAACAAATGGAAGCCCAAGATCAACTGAAAGAGGCTATATAATGTAAGTGATCATCCTGAAATAAAGGGGGGTGAATGGAGAATCCCCGAAAGAGAAATACTGTAGCAAATCGTTCTGGAGATCAATCTAATATGAGTATCTGTCCTTGAACCTAGGCTAAGGACTAATATTTTCATTGTTCCTTGTCTTTTTCTTCTTCTTCAATTGTGCTAGGTTATTTAATTCAAGTTCCCGCCTCTACAAATTCATTGTATTACATCAACTCATTCTCCGCACTTACAATTGGTTTAAACAATTATCTCATTTTTTAGTGTACTTAAAATTGTACCACTTTTAATAGAGAATTCTCAACTGGGGGATAATACACCAAAGTCATTTGGTCTTACTATTCTAAATATACTCCAATTACTTTCACAACCTAAAGAGCTATATGTTAAGCTCAATATTCTTATAGCAAAAAATTTCAATTCAAGAAAGTCATCTCCATATGAGTCTCACCACTTAGTTGATACATTTATGAAGTATAATGTCTTAGTCTTGAGATTACAAATTACAACTTATAAAGATGAACTTAGAAAAAAAAAAAAAAACTGATTTTTACGTTTTGGTAGGATCGATAGGATCCCATACGATCCTACATGTGATCCTACGATTTTTACGATTCTTGTGCGATTTTAAACGTTTTGGTGAGATGAGATCATAAAATCGTGCATTCCTACGATTCAAATTGCGATTTTGACAACCATGACCAAGAATTTGCGGTGACACAAAAGGTACTATAAATTTTACTCTATAAAGGTTACACACTAATGTGACAATGAATGTGACTGGTGAAATTCAACTCCCTAATAAATGAATTTTTAACCCTTTTTTGGTGATTGATGACACATCAATTTGTAAGTTTTATATAGTTAACTTTATTATATCCTAATAGAGTAATATCACTCTTTACTTTTTTTGCTATGAAAGTTTGTGAGTGTCATATAAGGAAATTTGTAATATATCTAGCATCACTCGTTAGAGTAATGATGCACGTAGCAAGAATATAAGAGGTTTAGATTAAAATTTACTAAAATGTTTATTGAATACCTAAAAATATTTGACTAAAAATGTTTTACATTTATAAAAACTAGTCGCTAACTCGTGCGATGCACGGGAAAACTACTAAAAATCAGATCAACTCAAAAAAAAAAAATATATATATATATATTGGATCCAAAGCAAGTTACAATTGTCAAGCTTTACAAATAGAATCATTTGCAAATTAGACTACAAAATTGGGTAAAAGAATCAATTGCATCTTACGTACTACCCTGCTTTTTATTGGTAGCAAAATCACTTGCATGTTCGAATTTGGTATTAATGGATCAAGTGCAAATCCTTCATCTTGATATTCCAGTATCAGGATAGATGATATGATTTTGATAGGTAAGAATTAAGATAAATAACAATTACACATATCCACATAACTCCAAAAAAAAAAATCATTTATTGAAGAACCTCAAAAATGTAAATTTTGCCAAACAAAACATCACATATAATGCATAAGCACATGTCTACATAGCTTTTGAATCATCCAAGTGCAGCAACATTAGAAGCAACCTTTAGGCATCTGCCCTATTTCAAGTGGATCCTAAACAAAGTCATTTCTTCCTTCTCAGTTCTTTTCATCATTCTACAACATAAAAATCACAATCAACATGTATACATCTCATAAAATCCATAAGACTTTTTCCTTTTTTTTAGAAAATTTTTCCTTCACCCTTCTTTTTTTTTTTTTTTTTTGAGAAATTCCTTCACCCTTCTTAGTTTAACTACAGAAGTTAAAAGTTATAATTTAAAACTAAAAAGTCAAAGTTTACTTCTTTACAGTGTTTGACATAGACTAGATACAAAACCAAGCTTTTAATAAGAGTTCAAGTTAATTTAAAACACAAACAGGTCGAGTTCAATATGATGAAGCAAGAACCTTTGAGAATGAAACTATACATACTTCAAATAATTGGAAACTAGTCGAAGCATAATCTCAGTCATAATTAGAAAGACTTTTATCATGAATGAGCTCTAAAGTCTAAACTACCAAATAAATTGATTGGCATCATATTAGGATGATAAACTATCATACATTAATTTTTTTTTTTTTTTACTTAAAAAACATTCCATTGACAAACTGAAAGCATTCAAATAAAACTTTCATCAACAGATTCAGAACTATTGATTCAGACCTAACAATAATCATTCATGTTGACTTTTAAAAGTTCTACAAAATGACAATGTTACAATAGAAAAAAAAAGAAGCAATGTCACCATGATACCTGAAAAAAATTATATAAAAATGCTAAGCACACTACCAAGTAATAAAATATAAAGGTAACAGTAATACCTTGCAAATAATCTGTTTGTTTCTTTAAAGCTCCTATAATTCTTGAATAGGAATGGATTTATAAAAAAATATTATATTACTCATTGAAATTTCTTAAAAAGACACAAACAGATTATCCACTATATAAAAAAATAATTAATATGAGCATATATCATATACATTTTTTTTTTTAAACTAAAAATCTTCAAGACAAAGTAAGCCTAGAGTCATATTTATTTCAATTTTTTTTGGGTCGGTGTCAAATTGCTAACCTTGTTATAAAAGATAGATGAGAAAATAAAATAAAATTGAAGTCATATGGACTTACCCCACCATGTGCAAGAGCAATGGCCGTGATAGTTGTAGTTGACCACATATACGAGACAAATAACTTTTCATTAAGCAATACCCATCAAGGTTTGCAGCAAATTCAAGAAATTTCGTTCAACATGAAGCAAGAACCATCCAAAATTACAGTGGTCTTTCATTAAGACCAAGCCATATGTAACTAATAGTAACACCAAAGGCCAGCTAAACATAAAATATAGGAGTACCAAACAAATGAGGGTTCCTTGTTCATGAAAATTGTTCCTTAAGGCTTCCAATTCAAACAAACATTTGGCACTAAAAAACAATACTTTTTACCAGTCAAATTACTTTTGACTACCTGATTGAAATATGTGAATAAAATACACAAAAGATAAAATAGTTTCGTTTATTTTGCTTTCTAATGATTTACAATCAGAAAATAAAATTGTTGGAAGCAAACCACAATACATGTAAATAGGAAAAATATAAAGAACATAATACTTAACATAGAATTGTGCATTTCCATCATAATGTAAATCACCTTATTGAATTGTTTATCAAATCCATTATTCACTATGTTCGAAGTAAAGACATATATAGTCTCTAAAACATAAAATAGCTCAAATTGCAACAAATCCATTATTTTTTCTTTTTTGCTTCTAAATTGATGAATCAGAGAGAATATGGTATTATTTGAGTTCAATAGGTTCAATTATAGGCTTCTAAATATTTTCAAGTTATTTTGGATTTGAATTGTAACATGGAACTAATAAAGTAGGGAGGATTGGATTATGTAGTAGACTCTAGCTTCATTATTTTCCTCCAATTTTAATGATATTATGCAAATTCTAAAGTAATTTTAAGGTACAGGATTCGGAGAACTTTGCTTCATATTACATGAATGATATTATCGGTAGGTTATATGGCAATTTCAAAGTAATTTAGCATTTGATGGATTAAACCTTCATTGCAACAAATCTGACCCTGTCTGGATTTTATTGGTTAATAAACATTGTTTCATCTAAAGAAGAGATTTAATATCAATTCATGTGTGTATGCATGTATTTTTCACAATACTATTCTACATACCTATAAAAACTTGAGATGAAATAATAATTAAACTAAACATAAAACCAAGCTTGACCATAACCTAGAAACTTAAATTAAATCCAAACACAAATAAATGACTCACAAAAACATCAAGGGCATGCCAAGGATGCTCGTCTAACAAAAGGACAGGAAATATCATTACTGTCCCAAAAGATGAGCAACAAGTATTGTATAAAACCTTAACTTGTATTTTTCATTCAAGCCATCACCTTTTTTTGGGTGCAAAACTCCTTACACAAAAATCACAAAGGGGGAAATAAAGAATTACTAACTCTGACTTACCGCATCTTGCTCACTCAATTCAGCAACAGATTCTGGCTTCATTCCTATAGCCAAAAGCTCAGCTGGAATTCATTATTAAGTAAAACATCCAGTAACAGCCCAAATAAATCTTATCTGTAAAACATAAAACTAAAATTGACCCAAGTATGTTATCAATCCAAAGAATTAAACCCATATATGCCATTTAGACAATCAAATCCAACACAGTGGTTACTTTCATACTTTAAAAATAATTACTTTTCCACTAAGTAACCCTTGAACTCACAAACTTGATGCAATTTTCAATCTACACATATAAAAATTCAATCTAAAATCCCAGATGGATTTTCTCGCGACCAATAATTGAAATTAATAAAACACACTACAAGCTCCAAACCCATCAATCTAAGCTAATCATTCAAAAGAAACACTCCCAAATGAAACCCTAAATCATATTTAACAACAAAAAATGAAACCCTAAATTATAGAACAAAATAAAAAACTTACCGGTAATATTTGAGGAGAGAATCTAGTCTGATGGTAAAGTCTCAAAATCAAAAACTTCCTGTCACTAAAGGAGTGGGAGGCTGGCACCATTGGGCTATAGTTTAGGGGTTTGCGAATTGAGAAAGGCAGAGAGAGCAGAAAAGGCAAAGAACCAAAAATGAAACCCTAAATCATATTTAACAGCCAAAATTATAGAACAAAATAAAAAACTTACTGGTAATGTTTGCGGGGAGAATCTGGTTTGATGATAAAGTCTCAAGATCAAAAACTTTCAGCCACTAAAGGAGTGGGAGGCCGGCGCCCGTGGACTATAGTTTAGGGGTTTGAGAATTGAGAGAGGCGGAGAGAACGAAAGAGGCAAAGAAGGAAAGGGAGTTTATCGGTGAGGGTAGTCTGTCGAGTTAGCAAGTAAAAAACTTAATAAAATAATTTATATTTATTTTTAAAAAATTAATTGCTGATGTGGAAAATTGTGAGAGTTTCAAAAGTTTCAGTTTTATATATAGATTTGCATGTAAAATATTCTACACTTGAAATTTTTACAAGGAAATAAATAGTGCATAAATGTAAAATGTTTTCATTGAAAATATTTATATTTGCACTCCATTTGTTTCAAAGTATAATATTTTATATGTAAAAAGTTTTTAGTAAAACATTATTAGGTATTTGGTGTGACATGTAAAATTTTTCAAATAACCAAAACAGATTGCTTAGCCACTGGAGTTGCTTTGGAGGTCTGGTGATTGGACTAATGACTCTGGCGACCTATCTATTGGCATTAGTTGCCAAAATGGTGGCTTTGACATGGACACCTACATTGGTTGTTGGTATGGTAGCTTTGTCAACCAAACTACAGGCATCGATCGCCAGAATGGCAGCTTTGACATCTGGACCACTAGCCCCAACAGTTTTAACGACCTTTTTTGGGAGGGGGGGGGACTCTATGTTAAAACATTTTACAACTTTTTACAAAGAATTTTATGGTCAAAGGAAAATATGTTACAAATTTAACCATATTTTATATGCAAAAAAACGCTTAAAAATGAGAAAAAATTTTATTTCAAAACAAACCGAGTATTGAAAATATTTTCCAGCGAAACAAAAACAAAATGTAAGCAAAAAAAACTTTACCATCTTACCTTTTTTTTTTTTGGTAAAAAACCATTTTAAATTTTGCATCTTACAACCATGTAATAATTGCATGGTGTACCCAATTTTAGAATCCAAAAATTGGTATTTATAACCATATTTTTGTTGAAGTATATAGAGAAATTATTAGGTCATCAAGAAGATTGTTAAAGTAGTCTTTCTAATCTTTCTAACTAATAAAACATTGTTATTTATGTAAATATAATATTACTGAGCAGTTTTTTATTAATTAAAAATTTGACTTGCACTTTTTTTAAATAATATTATTTAATAAGTCGAGAGGACTACTTTTTTTTTTTTTTTAATAGCAAAGATCGAGAGGACTACTTTAGAGTCCTGCAGATGCACCTAATAATTTCTAGTATATACGACCATACGTGAGGGCAGAAAATAACCATTGTATTTGTATCCCAAATTTGGGATCTCATATCAAAGTTCATTCATTGGTTTATGTAAGAGAACGACCCCACAAGGCCTCCGTAGTCTGTACCCCCATCAGTCATTCGCTTTCATTTCACGTGCTAGCGTTGGCCAATAGTGACTTCCTATTAAGCTATTTTGGACCCCATATACCCCACCCTTCACCACCAAACTTACAACTCTTGCTGTTCCCCTCATATAATCCCCCCTCCCATCCCAACCATTTCTGATTCGCTTGCAACTCTCTCTCTCTCTCCCCGTTGTTAAAGTGTCCTAGCATTTTGATTCTTTTTCTCGTACTAACTCTGTTGCCTCTTTGCGCGAATTTGGTACTATTAGCAATTTTTTTGGCTGCCTCTGCTCTCTCTCTCTCTCTCTCACCCTTGAATGGTTTAGGTCCTCACACTTCCCACTCCCTCAATTACCCACATTTTTAATTCCTTTTCCTCTCTTGACACAACAAAACCATGGAAGAACTAATAATCTCCCCCTCCTCATCTTCCTCTCTGGTCTCTTTGCCCCAAGAAACCCCACCAACTCTCCAACAAAGGCTCCAATTCATTGTCCAAAGCCAACCAGAGTGGTGGGCTTATGCCATTTTCTGGCAAACCACAAACGCTAGTGACAATGGTCACCACCTCTTCCTGTCTTGGGCTGATGGCCATTTCCAAGGCACCAAAGACACATCCCCTAAACTCTCCCACATCAACACCCACTACCCCATTTCAATGCTACACTCCGAGAGAAGAAAATTCATGAGGGACATCCAATCCTCCATCCTCAGCACCACCACCACCACCAACAACGACAACAGTCTTGATCACATGTCTATCAACGCCGATGTCACTGACACCGAATGGTTCTACGTCATGTCGCTAACTCGCTCTTTCTCTGTTGGCGATGGTGTGCTCGGCAAAGCCTTTGGTACTAACTCTCTTGTGTGGTTAACTGGTGGCCATGAGCTTCAGTTCTACAATTGTGAGAGAGCCAAAGAAGCTCAAATGCACGGGGTTGAGACTTTGGTTTGTATCCCAACTTCTTGTGGGGTTCTTGAACTGGGTTCTCAGGATATAATCAGAGAGAACTGGGGTTTAGTCCAACAAGTCAAGTCCTTTTTTGGGTCAGATCTAATTGGCTTAGTACCTAAGCAAGCAAACCAAAGCTCCCCAAGCCCAATACAGTTTCTTGACCGAAACATTTCTTTCGCTGATATTGGCATAATTGCTGGCATACAAGAAGAAGATGATTCTCAAGAAGAGCACAGAAAGGGAGGGGTATTAGAAGGATCAGCAAAGAAAGAATGTGTCAAATTAGGTGGACAATCCTCGTACGTGGACTCAGAGCACTCTGATTCTGATTGTCCACTAATTGCTGTGAACAACATAGAGAAAAGAACTCCCAAGAAGAGAGGAAGAAAGCCAGGTCTGGGGCGTGACACACCATTGAACCATGTGGAGGCAGAGCGCCAGAGAAGAGAGAAGCTGAACCACAGGTTCTATGCTCTACGAGCCGTGGTTCCCAACGTGTCAAGGATGGACAAGGCTTCATTGTTATCTGACGCCGTGTCTTACATCAATGAATTGAAGACCAAGATCGATGAGTTGGAGTCACAGCTCCAAAGAGAGTCCAAGAAGGTGAAGCTAGAAATGACTGATACAATGGACAATCAAAGCACTACCACCTCAGTAGACCAAACCAGGCCTGTTAATACAAACTCTGGGTCAGTTCTTGAAGTTGAGGTCAAGATGGTTGGACCTGATGCCATGATTAGGGTTCAATCGGAGAATGTTAATTACCCAGGAGCTCGTTTAATGGGTGCACTACGTGACCTAGAGCTCCAAGTCCACCATGCCAGTATGTCCTGTGTCAATGAGCTCATGCTTCAGGATGTTGTGGTTAAAGTTCCTGAAGGATTGAGAGCTGAAGAGGCACTCAAATCTGCACTTCTCGGAAGATTAGAGCAGTAATTAATTTAGATCTCAATTGCTACTTTTATTAATAATTATATATATATATATAATATAATATAAATGTGTGTTAATTTTGTTTTGCATCACAAATTTTATGTAATTAAGGAGGTAATGTTTAACTTAATTTGCTTTTTTTTTTTTTTGTTTATTTATATATATATATATATTTTTTTTTTTTCTTTTTTTTTTTTCTCCTACGTTGTTGTTGTATTCATAAGCCTTAATAAGAGTTGGCAATATTCGTAGAAATTAAAGAAGTTGTTGTACACACTGTTTGTGTTGTGTCGATCGTCATGTATGTAAGGACTTTTCATGTTCCCCGTGTTTATGGCACAGTAGATGTAGGAACCACCAAAAAAAAAAAAAAAAAAGTAAAAAGTAAAAAAGTTAGGGATGACAAAGTAAATAATTTCCATGCACGTTTCTATAGGCAGTGTGTAATAATTGAAGGCAAATAGATGGGGTATGGTTTAGAAGGCATTTGTAACGGTGGGGGACCGGTGTGTTTTTTGTTTTTCTTGGCCGGAAATATCAAAATATGTTTGCTTGTTTTGTGGACGAAATCGAAAGGGTGTGTTTGGGACAAAGGCCAAAGGAATCTAGTACCCCACCACTAATATACCAACTACTCTATGTTAAAACAACGCACTATAAAAATGTGCCATTTAATTTGAGGTTAATTTTGTGGGGTTAAAGATATGATGTGGGGGGGGGGGGGGGGGTTGAAAGTTGAAGACCAATTAATTATTTAGCAGAGAAAAATAAATTATAAAATATCAAAAAACACTAAGGTGAAGACAAATATAAGTGGACCATGCACATATATGGATGAAGATAACCTCATTTATTTTACGGCCAAAAATTTAAGAAAACGAGAGGTCTTTTTGCTATATCCACCATATATAAGATAATGTATTCCGTACTCAATAATTTGACTTTGGCACATATACATGTCATCAATCCTTCTAGAACAATGGCATGCTTCATGCTTTTTTTTATTTATCGAGATGAGCTAGGGGACAATTTTTCTCTAAGAATTGTTTCAAAGTTGAAATTTTTAGCATTTAGCTTGATCGGATAGGACTAAGATGGCATATCACACGTTTTGTATTGGAATGAAAGGGTGTTTATTATTATTATTATTAAGGAATTTCATGCATAGACGTTTTTTTTTTAATCAGTTGGTAGATTCTCCTACACTTTTTTTTCTTTACTTTTTTTATGGGTTAATCAAACAGTACTTGTAGCTACAATAATGTGGTTTTGCCTTTCTCAAATGACCAGTAATATTCCTTCTTTTTGTGATTTTGAAATTTAATATTGACAAGTACGTGAAGCTTTCTATTCTCTTTTGCTTTTATATTCCAACAATTTGATACTTTATCTTGTGAAATAAAATATATAGATTTAACTTTTAAGACATCCATCATTCTTAATTATATTTACCAGATTTAGCAAATTATCTTTGGTTATTGATTATTGTTTACAAAAATGATCCCCAAGCCAAGTCAAGAGGAAACATGAAGTAACTATATATAAAGTCTATCTGCCAAACCAAAAGAGAAGAACAAAGTCTGATAGTGGGATATTCTCCGAAAAAAGAAAAGTCTGATAGTGGGTACCAATCTTTCCAAAAAGTCTGTTTAATTATCTCATGTGAAAATAATCCAATAAAACAAATAATTAAAAATGAATTTTTTTTTCCAACAGATCTCTGTCTTAACTTTTCTAGTCTATTATAGTCGTGATTAGCTAATTGAAAGTGATTTACGCACGGGTGTTAGACTGTTTTTGTTTTTCCCATACTATGGAAGAGAAAATCATCTGAAAACTCAAAACCCGGCAAAGAGGATAAACTCTTTGTGGTAAGAAGTTAAAAAAAAAAATTGAAAAAAAGACCCAAACCCTTGTCTCAATTGCTTTTTTAAGAAATTTTTACTTGGGTGTGTTTAGATATTATTTATTTGCTAAAAGTTAAAAATTTATTGCTAAAAACACTAATAATTTTAAATGTATAATAGTACTATAGGACTAAAATTTACTTATAAAAAAAAAAAAGAATTTAATAGTATATAAACAGTACCCAAGAAAAAAGAGGCTAAAAGCCCGGTCTAAACGTAAACGCACGCTTATATTTCTTGGCAGCTAGCCAAAAAAGAAAAACACGTGGTAAAATCTATCTAATAGATTTCTTGAAAGCACCATAAATATATAATATAGTTTTGCATTTAAAAAAAATATATATAATATAGTCTTTAATCTAGATTGAGTTGCTTCTGCATTAGGGACTCGGACTTGTTGTACTGTAATCGAATCATTTCTTTGTCGTATATAGACTACAGAGTGTGGACATAGGCTCATGGTCTATTGGAATTTTCGAAGATAGGAAAATTGATTGCCACTTTGTGAATTACCTCATGCGATTTATTTAGAGTGTAATTTAACACGTGTGGCTGCACGTAAAAAAATACCCAGTACTTGGTGTGAAGGAACACTTTGTATATCAAAGACGTCATCAAGTAGCTCATTCTCTCCCATTTTGCATTTTGTATGACTATTTTTTTTTTTTTAATGACTGAAACTTATCTCACTTGTGTCTTGTGTAATTCATTCTGATTATTCAAGGGGTGTGTAAGAATAAATGGATGGTTCAATTTAACTGGTTCTCGTGTGTCTTCAATCCACATAAATGTCGTTTTTTTTTTAAATGGAGTTTTTAATTAGCATTGGTGCCATAATTTTGCACTTTGAAATGAACCAATATTGAGTGAAATATATGAATTGTCTATACTTTTACTCATCCCTCCAATCTAGGTTCCAACAACATGTATCATCTTCAAGTATATAAGCTCTGGTGAGGATCCATCCCCTCATATTTGAGCTTCTTAGCATCCAACCCCCTTCGATCTGAGCTTCGACCATGTCCATCCTCTCTTATCTAAGTTTTAATAGACTTCTCATCCTTGATTTAAGCTCCAAAGGCCATACTGACTCTATTGACCAAGCCAACTCACCGCAATATATAGCAATCGCAGCATTGATGTTGGATTCTACTACCTTGACCAAAACTAATTAATTTTAATCCTATTACTCATAACTCGGGTATAGTTCCATTGGTACACCATCTATTAAGTTCTTCAATTAAATTCAAATACATAACTTGTTTTTATTTTGGCCAAAATACACCATTGATTCCTAAAATCTTCCAAGTAAGCATTTTTTATTTTTCAAGTTTTTAAAAAACTATTATTGATCATTTTATTAACTGCTATTAGTCTTAATGCCTATGTGACTGATGAGTGATGATATGACATTTTTTAAGTGACATGGTAAAAAAATTATAAATCAAAACTCACTTTTATACATAAGCAAACACATGAACTGTTTTAATACCCAATAACATACCCGTTATGAAACGGAATGGGTCTACAAAATCTCTCTCTCTCGCTCTCTCAAAATGTCAAAATGAAAAACAAGATGGATACTAGGCCAGGCTAAGGCTAAGGTTGTGGTTGTGGCCTAGTGGTTTGGGTTTGGTGTTAGGTTGGTCCCGAAATTTGAATTATGAAATACGAAGACATGACATTGATCTAGCAATGGATTGGTTTTTCTCGAGATTGACTTGGATTGGGTGAGTTTTTTAAAAGAAGTTTTTAATTTATTTCGATGTCAATGGGGGCTAGTTTAGTTCTATAAAACCTTTAGAGAGGTTAATGTAATTAATTTTAACAAAAACATAAAAGAATCAGAGTGGTAATGCCCATTTTTTGGGATTCTCATTTTAGTTGCTAAATGAATTTTTAAAATGATAAATAGATAATACAATTTTGGAATCTACGCACTTTAAAGTAGCGTTAATAAAAACATACAGTCAGAGAGCATTATAATGGCTAGAAATTTATGAAATGCATTTTTAATGGGTTATAAATTGGTCTTTTTCTTCAAAAATATATATAAATTTGATAGTTGAGAGTAGGGAATTTAACTCTTGGACATCTTTAATGGAAAATACTAGAAGGTGTTAATTGAGTTACAACACTCTTGGCACAAAATCCGCTTTTAATAAAATTGAATTATTCCTATAGTTAGTCTAAAAATTATCTAATATTTTGAAAATAATATTATCCTCTCTTGCACCAATGTTGTTATGTTAGGTTAAAGAGTAAATTTAATTGGTGATAACTATCGCAGTATAAGATAAATGAGAAGTTTTCGTAAAAATCAATTTGAAGAAATTTTTTCTAACTCATTACATAATGATTTATAAGACTATTCATCGTATTGTTTAAATATATCAAATTGGTCATAACCCATTAAATATATTATACGATTAAAACTACGTGTGAATGGTCTTCTTAATGGTTAGATCCGTTACGTAATGGGTTAGAGAAAAATACAACAAAACCAATTTAGAGATTTTTTCTAAGTACAGCAAACTGCAAAGATCACTACTCTCCTCGATGTCTGAATGATTACCCTACCCACCTAAACAAAATGGGGTCAGTGTTCTGATGACAGGATTCACAGTAGTCCAGGTGCATTGCATACATGATGAACATCTTGTTTAATTCGTTTTCTTCTTTAATTTGTTTAATAAATCTGTTCTGTTCTCACAGAATTTACGATTGCTGATTGAAAAAACGAACAAATTGCAATTGATCATTGGCTAGCTATGTAGCACATGTAACATGCTTCGTAGGTCTAAATTGTCACGTGAGTTTGTAGGTTGTGACACGTGGACACCACGTTTGTCCTTTCGATTGGTTATACAAATTGCCTAAGCATGCAAGTTTAGTTACCTAAGATAATTGCGTGCTGGTTGAGAGTTGAGACATAAAACCTGGGCCCAGGGGAAACATAGGATGACAAGTCATGTCAGCTACAAGGTTAACTGAGGATTGTTAGCTGTTTGATTAATACATCTAAGGTAATTCTAACCTACCAACTAATATTATATATTTAGCAACAAAAAAAAAACCTTATAGTATATTCTATATAATATTAGTTTTCTATATAATATTAGTTTTTTCTTTTTTTAAGGCCACTAATAACCTATTGTAACCTATCAATTATTTAGTCCAAGTGGATGTCCTGACAATAACAAAGCAGGAAATTCATGCTTTAATCTGAGAACCTATTGAGAGGGATATCCAATAAGTAGATAATTCATGCTTATCGGAAAGCCAACCAATGCATTGATGCATTGGCAAAGTTGGGAGCAAATTGTTTATCTTCTTTTGCTTTGCTTTGAATCCACCGTTTTTGGTGGAAAGAATCATAGTTTATGATAAAGCTGATATGTACCGTAATAAATTAGTTAATTCCTAGTTTTAATGCATTATCCATGGTTGACCACAAAAAAAAAAAAAAAAAAAAACCTATCAATTGGTGTGCAAACTACACTCACCTAGAGGATTAATTAGGTGTTCTAATAATATTGTAGGATTAAATAAAAAATCATACAACTTTACATTTTATTAAAATAACTAATAATAATATAGCAATATATGATGTTAGATTATTATATTTTCTAAACTTAAGATTGATATTCTAAAAATACTTAAAACTAATAAATATAACACATTCTATATTTTTCTAATGAGCGTCTAATATTTAAATAATAATCCATGAATCTCTCAAAAAAAAAAAAAAATCCATGAAAGAAGAAAGAAACCCTTCGCATTCCCCCAAAAGCTGTAATCCTTAATTTTTTTTAAAAAAGCTTTTAATACATTCAAAGCGTTTGTCTAATTTTCATCTTTAAATCCTTTTATACGTGTGGATCTAAATCGAAAAATAGTTAACAATCTATATTTTTTTAATTGATAAAATCAGAAATAAAATATTTTGAAATTATACAAAATCCTAGAATCCAAATCAGGATTTTAATTGAGATTTTTTTAGGTCCTACATAATATCTTTTCTCATTCCAAGATTTTAGATAAGAATAAGTGTGAAGCCCACTCATATGCATAACTCACATGCAACAACTTTATCACCAAAACAATCCTCAAAGAATTTAAAATATAGATCCTCTATTTGAGACTGATATTTAGAAACAACAGGAGACCTACTCTAGTTTTCTCAAGGCTAAGGCCTTAGGTTCCCATTTGTACCAAATTTTTATTAAAGGTTTGAAGGTCCCCACTGAATTAATTAAGAAAATGCCTCAAAATTCTACAAAATAAATCCCAAAATGCTAGAAAGATAACTATTTTTTTAAGAAAAAAAATGTGAATTTTGCATTCTTTCCCTATCTTCAAAGAAACCCTCAAAATATTGAGTGAATAGAAATTCAATACAATTAGAACCCTAAATGGTTACAAAAAAAAAATGTTATGAATTTGCTGAAAAATTATTGAAAGTCAATTTTCCTAGCAAGTTTTAAAAGAGATATTGATAAAACTTAAATACAAAAACTACATTAGTAATTCTTTTATATCTTGAAAAGTGAGCAAAACGAGTTATAAAAAATATAAAAATTAGATAAATAATATTTATATATTAAAAAAAACCACTTAAATTTATTGTCTTTTTAAGTCTCAGAATGTATTGAGCTGAACTAGGCACACTCATACGCATAACTAGTGGGTTCCTATTATTTCAATTGGTAAAGTTTCTGATGGTTAAATAAGAAATATGAGATTTAATTCCCACTTACACCAAAAACCGATTAGTATCTTGATTTGATTATAAATAATTATTATTAGGAGCGAACGCCATAGATTGAAACTATCTATAAAAAAAAAATGCATAACTCCTATACAATGGCTTTATCCCTAAACAATCCTCTAATAAATTAAAATATGTATCCTCTGTTTGATATACTATAAATATATTCTGTTTGATACAATGATATTGCATGAAAAATTCCATTAAAAAGCCGAGTTTCCTTTCCTTGAAATATATATCGGACCCGGTCGGATGGTGACACATCTTCAAAAATGGACATATGTCACAATTCTAACGGGTCCAATACCACTGGACACTGGACTCAAACCTCTCTTATCTTTGGATCCAGATTAGGTTAAGTGCTTTTGTTGTACTAGATCCAGTTAGATGGTGACATGTGTCCAAAAATGAACACGTGTTACAATCCAACAATTCTACTGCCATTAAACACTAGACCCAAACCTCCCCTGTGTTTGGACCAGATTACGTTTACAGGGGAGGTTAGTACACTTATTTTAGCATATGCTACCAGCACGTGGCATTTGCAAACACACAGCCCCATGTTATTGTGGAGTGCAGAGAAACTGCCCCATCTTTGGTGACAATTATTTTCGACGTGTTTCCATTGGGCTTTTAAGAATTGAAAATCGAAAACAGGTATAAACATGTTTTCATTTTCCTTTGTGTTTTGAGACTTTGAAAACAAAATTTGTTTTCTACTTTTAGGTTAAACAAAAGAGGTTTTTTTTTTTTTTTTTTTTTTTTCTGTGTTAGAAAATAGAAAACTATTTTTAAAAACAGAAAATTGCTGAACAAAATAATTACCAAACATACACAGAACTTAAGAATTTAGAAGTGGAATATATAAAGGCAAAGATTCTTTCTCTCCAGTTCACGTTTCTTTCCCTCATAAAAACAAGGAATAGTGACTTACCCCTTCCTTAAAAATTACTCCACCTCCCTGTTAAGCTTTTAATATCAGACCATCTTTATAACTTGCGTGCTCTCACAGCTTAATTTAAATAGTCTCTCTACAGTTAGTTAACATGCTTCTCTCTTTCTCTCTCTCTCGTTTTCAATTTCCTTACCCTCTTTCCTTTTCTGGCTTTCTTCGCCTTTTTTTTTTTTTTAGTGTTGGGCTTAGGAAATCATACATTCGGACTTGGGTTAGTCCGTTGGGGTGGATTTGAACCTTGTGGGCCAGGACAATTGGGTCACTTGGATCTTAAAAAAATCTAAATGGGCCATTGTCCTGGACTCCAAGAGTGTTGCTACTAGCTACAAGTTGCAAAATTGGGATGTTTTGGATCTTGTATGGAATGCCCGGTAGGCCCTTATTCTTTATATAACAAAACCCAGTTAGTAACTATCTTTAGGTTGATGATTGGGTACTCTCATTGTACAATTACATGGTGTTTCTTAGGATGGATTACCAGGAATCTGAGATAACCCGGTGGGCCTTTATTCTTTATATAACAAAACGCCAATTAGTAACTGACTTTAGATTAATGATTAAATACTCTTAGAGTACAAAAATACGGTGTTCTCCAGGATGGATCACCATAGATTTGAGAGAGGGGAACACAACATTACCATATTCCAAGAGTAAGTAATGATTATTAATTTTATATAAATATAAATTTTAAGTGATAAGTGATTTAAATATTTAAGTCTTGTTAAAAATGCCATGAAATATCATTTGACCTAAAAGGACATTAGTAGATTTAGTTCTAAAAGTTCATCTAATTTTTCAATTTGGTCTATAAAGAGTTTTTCTCGGACAATACTGCTACATTTCAATCCACAACGATATTTCTCTATTCTTGGGCACACCCTTGATGAGATAAGAGCCCCATGTGTGTTTTATTCAAGAGGAAGTCTAGGTATACAATTTTGTACCACAACTATTGTCACAAGGCTCACAACTTTGAAGTAATCTAACTATGAGTGATTGAGAAAAAGTAGTAGATCCATTTGCAAATGACTTTCTATTACTCACCATCAACCATTTTAGCAAATTGTGGCAAAAAGTTGTAGATTTAGAACATCAACTTGTGCAATTCTTTTTTTAAGCATCAATTTTTGTCACAACTTACTGAAATTATCAATTATGAGTGGTGAACAATTATTTTCACATGCATGTTTTTTCTCCATTATTCACAATCAAGCAGTTCAAAATTGTTACAATTATAGTTGGGCTACAAAGTTTTATCCCGAAATTTCTCTCGAATAAAATACACAGTGGGCTGTATCTCATTAACAATATGAGCCCAAGATTAGAGAAATCTTGCTGAGGAGTGAGGACTGAAGTGCTGCAGTTAAACCTTGCTCTCAAAAACATTTTACCAAACAAATTAAGAAGTAGAAGAAGAAAGAAATGACATATTTAGAAGGCATTTAATTCAATTATATGTCAATTATCAATCATTCTATCCCCGAGTTGCTGTCTTGTAGTCAACTTGGCGTATCAACAATATTAGAAGCTATAGACAAAACAGAATTATAAATTTAAAAAATTGAAAACTTGTTTAGTTGATGAAGAATATAATCAATGTGCTCTTATCATTAAACCATTGTATGTATATCATTCGTTTTCATTACATCCTCATCAAATTTTCTTTCCATTTAAATATGATTAATTGAGTAAATACTAAATAGGTGAAATCATCAGTTCATCACAGATTTTTTTTTTTCCCAAGTACACCACACCAACCATTTGAATGAGACCAATTCGAGTGCTCTTACTTTTTATTTTTATTTTTATTATTATTTTTTCCTGCTGTAGATATGGATAGAATTTAGTAATTGAAAAAAACGCTAGTGGCCGGTGTCTAAGAAAATAACAAACGCAACCTATAGAATAAAATGAATGATTAATTCAGGCATAATATTTTTTTCCTTGAATAATTCCAATATGTACTTATCAAATTTTGCTTTCTTATTTATGAAGACAGACAATGACATCAAGCAAAAAACAATGAATTTGCCAATGGACTTATTCTCTCCTATATCTCCCTTATAACCCACATCCCCCATCTCCTTCTCAAAAAAAAAAAAATTACAGAAAAATTACAAAAAAATATACAATAAATTTAATTGTTCCAAAAAATCAGGCAATTAAAAGGATGACATCCGGTACATTGAAAACCACAGCTTTCTCACGTTTAAAAAAAAAAAAAAAAAAAATTTAAGTACATGCAATTGGTTCCTTGAATAAGACCTTCAGCATTTCCAACATGTATTTTAATGAATTGACAACAGGATATCCAATTGCAAAAAAACAATCGCACAGTAAAAGTTAGTAAGATTATTAATTTTTTCTTTAGCCCAGCAAATAATCACAAAGGGTGCAACAACCATATGTAACAAAAGGAAGCTTCAAACATGAGATGTTTCAAGTAATCTGTCACTAATCTGTTACAAATTCCATCACTTACCAGTCAAAATCAAATAATAGATCTGAACAACCCTTAAACTTTTCTAATTAAATTCTCCTACTAATGGGGACTCCTTAGTCAAAGTCGATCATCAAAATTCGTGTGTAATCATAATTATTTTTGGTAAATTACATTTTTCTATCATAAACTGGCCATAATGTATATGTAATGTTCCATAACTAGGATGGGCATGAACTCGTGAAACTCGATCCGACTATTCCACCCGCCAGCCTATTGAATTCATGGTCAATTTTATCAAGATCTAATTGTGACCTAAAAGTTTTAAATGGAAAAAATCCCTCTCGAGTCTGACCTATGTGTCACACAACCTCTAGATATTTAATTAATGCTGTCTCTCACTTCTGGATATTGGGCCATGGCACCCCTAGCCCTAACATCCACAAATTTTATTTTATTTTTAAACATTTATAAATTTTATTTTATTTTTATCATGTATATTATATAAATGTTTAAACTGTGACCTCTTAAATTTTTTCTACCTGTAATTCAATTGGCTCAATGAGGTCACACCAAAATATATATATATATATATATATATATATATATATAAAATTACAATGTGCCAACGTCTCTCACTTCTGGACATTGGGCAATGGCACCCCTAGCCCTAACATCCACAAATTTTATTTTATTTTTATCATGTATATTTATATAATTTTTAAACCGTGACCTCTTAAATTTTTTCTACCTGTAATTCAATTGGCTCAATGAGGTCACACCAAAATATATATATATATATATATATATATAAAATTACAATGTGCCAACGTCTCTCACTTCTGGACATTGGGCAATGGCACCCCTAGCCCTAACATCCACAAATTTTATTTTATTTTTATCATGTATATTTATATAAATTTTTAAACCGTGACCTCTTAAATTTTTTCTCCCAGTAATTCAATTGGCTCAATGAGGTCACACAAAATATATAATATATATATATATATATATATATATATTATATATATATATATAATTACAACTTATATTTTAGTAAACAAAATAATATTTTCCTAATGAGGAAAAAAATTAAGGCAAACCAAGGGGCCTTCAGGTAAGGTTATTGTGAGGTTCCGAGGACCCAAGAACCCGAAGACCCGAGGAAAGGAAGGCCGACACGCATTAAGCAATATGAAGTAAAGGAGTAAGGGAAGTTATCTGAGGATACCCAAAGATGATGTGGCATGGGCATTGTTGACAAACGGGTTACAAATATCCGAAGGTGGCAGGCTTTATAGGGTTGCATTAAATGCCCAGCAACAACCATCCTGGCCGCATTAATTGGAGGATACCAACTCAATCTGTTGCATTAATGGCGATATGACCTGAACAGTGCTGAATGCAAAGTTAGAACTCTGCTCCATTGCCGACGGACAGGTGTCAGAGGGTAAGGCCACGATGAAAGGAACAAATGATATAAATACGAGTCATGACACTACGGAAGGGGGACTTTTTGTTGTTGATCCCTCTCTACCAAATGTATTGTATCAGGACTTTTAGTGAATAAAGAAACAGCAAGTTTATGCATTTTTGGTCCTTACAGTTATTTTTCATTTTTGTTTTGAAGTAGTTCTTTCTTCTTGGATATGCGTGTGTGTGTGTTTTCTTTTTATTTTATCAATACATTTCATTTTTACCTTTAAAATTTTGATAGATATGGTATTAGATCAGAAGCACACATGTGTTTTATACTCACCATCATTTATTTCTAAATTGTGCTAATGATTGTCAAGTAATAGAAGATCAACAATCTACCAACTTTTTTATAGAGTTGTGTTTATTCTTCTAGATTCTTTAGCAACTATGGAATGATAATTTTCACCTATGAATATTATCTAAATTAAGTTTGCAACAAAAGCAAAGATGATTCTTTCATTTTGTACATTAACAGAGAATTACTATGAAATTTAGTACATAATCAGTCATAAATGTTTTTTAGGATTTAAAATGACATTGAGTTTAATTTTATTTATTTATTTTATAGATAGTTAATTTGAAATATACTAAGAAACAATTAGTTTTTATTATTATTTATTTATAGGAAACAAATATTTTGTTGGCAAGATACTAGTATTATTTTTCCTATATAAATTTAGTCATAACTTTTATATTTGTTCCTGATCTCCATAATTTTTTTGGTTCATAATTTTGGCACTCCAAAGAATAACTTCTGATTTCATCCCTATATTTAATGCTAAAATATAAAAAATTTAATAAGAAATAAAGAAAAGATTAGAGAGAAAAAAAACATAGAGGATTAATGTGATTTTGCCTTTTAATTTTACACCTTAGTTCTTAATTAAGTATAAACTAGCTACTACATATTTTACATTTTTATTATTTGTATGTTAAAAGAAACACTTTGAAGGTATATACTAGAAATGGAATAGGGTAAATATGATAACTTTAAATCCACTATAGTACATGGCATTACAACCCACAATAACACACAGTATTATATATAACATAAATTTTAACTATTTAAAATAATCTTAGACAAACTTATTTAGTTAACACATGAAATTAATAATTTAAATATTATCGATAAATATAAATAAAAAAAATCTTGAACATGGATTTTATTATTATTATTATTTTGGATTGGAATCTTGAACATTGAAAAACATTTGTTTTGGATGAAAATAATTTTTTTTTTTTTTTTTTGTGTTCTAAATTTAACTCTATGTAGTTGGTATTCAGAAGGAATTTAATAAATAAATAAATAAAAACTTTAGTTCAAATGTCACATTAATATTAGTCGTTCTTGCGAAAACTGAAATTTCTCATCTAAAAGTATTTATGTATTAAACAGACAACAGTGTATAAGATAGTATAGTGTACTATAAGATAATTTAGTGTAATAAGGAAAATACACTAATATTAAACACCTTTAATTATTTTACACAATTTGAGATATTCACAATTTCACATAAACTGTAACTAAAACTACAGAATAAGATAGGATAGTGTACTCCAGAATTTTGTTAAACCAATAACTAAATTACCTGTAATTAAGAATTAACATTTCTTAATTAGTTGAATTTTTACCTAACCGCAACACACCATAATAGAATTAGATTTTTTTTTTTCAATTTTTAGTGTAAACGGAGTTTAAATATCAGATCTTTTATACAACCATAAAAAACTTTACCAATTGAATTAACTAAAATCTACCAAAAATTCACCACGAAAAACTTTATACGATAGAAGAACATTGCATGAAACTTCGTAAACGTACAATTCATTATAAACATCAACCGAACATTTGACTTGATGGCATTCTACATTTTTATTTACGGTTTAAATCTGATTACAAGTTGTGTACGTATATCCCCTCAATTTTTCACATGATCACCCAAAAAAGATATCATAAAATAAGGAAAAAAAAAAAAAAAAACGTTTAATATAGCTGAACATCGACGTCTAGCATTTTGAGTGAATTCTTGTATATCTTTGTTATACAAAACAAAAATTCCCACAAGCTAATTAATTAAGGTGATTTAAGTTGAATCGATAACCCAATGTTGACCATCGATTTTAATTTTGAAGCCATGAATTCGAGCAAACAGAGTCACAGCCCTCCTAACACCTCGATCATCAGCTGCAGTAAAATAATCGTGCCCAAAAATCACTCCACCGGTCTTAAAAGCCGGTACGCCCGATTAATATCGGACCAGGCCGAAAAAAAATCATGACCCGCATCCACCTCGATCAAATCAGCGTACACGCCCCACTCACAAAACAAGTCGAGAGCCGACCCGGTCGAGAACGGTACGGGCAAAACCGAGTCCGTGGCGTTTACGGATACCAAGTTCTGCATGAACTGGTACATGAGCAAAACGTCGCCGTTCACCATCTTAATGTCTTTGAACCGGTCCCGAAACCCGGGCCAGCCGCGAAAATCGTCGACGCAGAGGATCTGGGTTTGGAGGCCGAGTTGGCGGGTCAGCCCGGCCATGTGAACCGCCGACGCGCCTAGGAAAGTGCCGACTTCGATGATGGTCTTGGGCTTCACTCTCTGAATGAGGTGCTCGAAAACGGCGCCGTTTGAGCCCCACCCTTTAAGCCTCTGTGGTCGGAGGAGGGAGCTGACGTGGACCGGCGGGAAGTTGTCGAAGGGTGACGTGGCGTTGTAGATGCGGTCGAGGATCGTTTGTCGGACGAGTTCGGATGGGAGCGGGTTGGAACAGTGAGTGCTGACTCGGAAGTGGTCGAGTTGAGAAGGCAAGTTCGCGAGGTCTTGGATTGTAGGCGCGGTCGGAGTTGGAGTCGAGGTTGTTGTCGGGGGGAGTGACGTGGCATTCTTATAAGGCGAGGAATTCGAGGATGATAGGTAACCCAAGGTGTACGATAGCAAGAGGAGGAGAAAGTAGGCGATGGGTTTTGCGAGTTTTAAGGCTACGAGTACAAGTCTTTTTTGTCGGTGCTGTAGTACTTGCTGATCTTCTTTCTGTTTCATTTTGTATCTTCGAAAAAGCTTTGGCTCTGAAAAAGTACAGACAAGACTATGAGTTTTAAGAGAATAAGAAGAAGATGGTCTAGAGAGAGAGAGAGAGAGAGAGAGAGAGAGTTTAGTTTCTAAAAATCTCTGGGTTGTAGAGGATGAAGGAGTGGTTGAGTTGGTTGCGTGTTTAATACTATAGGGTCATGAAAGCGACTGGAAAAATTTTAGTCATGTGGATAGAAATCGTAGAGTTGAATATTGAAGCTCTCATTTTATTTGATGTTGAAATTATAAATTGGACTAGGTCATTAGGAAATTTTCTTGTGAATTTCTATTGTTTTTTGCCACTCAAAGGATGCCGTAAGGAAAGTTTTAAATTTTAATTACTTTCTGTATTTGGGTGTGTGTTTTTTAAGGGGGAATTTGAATATTTTGATAGTTGTACAATATGTACTACTTAGAGGTTGCACGGTTTTACCATAATCTTATAATATATATATATATATATATATATATATATATATATATTATATATATATATATATACATATTTTTTATTTGAAAAACAATAACAAAATAAATTATTATTATAAAAAATGAATAATGAGTTTTTATTTATTATGCCACGTGTTCCATGCATGTATCATGAATTGAGCGACTACTTCATATGTATCAAGGTCTGAATTTTTGTTCAGAATTTCTACTAATGGTGAAGCGAAATCAAAATATGTGCACGAAACATTCTTTTTAGAAATTTAATAGTGTACAAAATTACATAGAACAAACAATATTAATTTTAAACTTATAAGCCAAAGTTGCGCCAAGTGTCTACTCTAACAAATTAGTAAATTAATGTTATATTATTTGTTAGGATATATTTCCTCAAGTTTAGGGGTAATATTTAACAACTATTTAATTTAGGTAAAAAAAATTTAAAATTTTTTTAAAAAAATTTAAATTCTATTCAAACTAAAAGTCTATTACAAAAAAATTTAAACTTAAATGAGATTAAATTTTGTAAGGGCGTGGTGTAAAACTCTTATCTTACCCCTCCAATCTCAACATGCCACATCATTTTATTACATATTTAAGAATAAGCACAACCACACCCAATCAATTCTAATATCCATATATAAATCCAACCAAATTAGGAGTTTATTGAGATGTAATTAGACGTGGTAGGATGTATTAAATTTTATGTAAAATACTGATATGATAATCTTTTATTAGATGGTGTAAAACATGGGTTTTGCACTCCATCCTTACCAAATTCATACTCAACTTAAATATCTCAAACAAGAACTTATGTTTTCTTTCTCCAAAAAAAAAAAAAAACTCATGTTTTGACTTCTACTTCAACTAAAAGTTTATTATCAAAATTTTAAGAAAAACTAATTAGTAAATTAGTTTTATACATTTATTGTCCGTTGGGATTGAGGGAGAGGGAGGGAGAGTAGAGTAGATTTAGCACAAAATTATCTTATTTTTAGTCTACTCTACTCTACTCCTCTCCACTCTCCCTCCTTCCCTCCTTGATCCAAATAGGCTATTAAACTTCAACAAATTTAAATTATATTCAAACTAAAAGTCTAAATTATCAAAATTTTCTAAAATTAAATATTTCAACAAATTAAATTCTATTCAAGCTAAAATTTTACTATAAAAAATTTAAAACATAAATCTCGCAATAACCTACATTTTTTTTTCTTTATAAAAAAATAAGTTTTTGACTTAAAAAAAAAAAAAGTTTTTGACTTCTACTCTAACTAAAAGTTTATTATTAACATTTTAAGAACAACTAATTAGTAAATTAATTATATATTATTCGTTTGAAAGATGCTACATTCACAATATTTTCACAACAAATCATAGGTGGTTAGTTGTTATTGGTTCAAATTTAAATCTAACACTAAGATTACTTTTTTGCCTCAATAATAACAACCTGCTACTTTATATTTGTTGTAAAAATATTGTGGACATATCATTTTTCCATTCGTCATGATATATTTTTGAAAATTAAGGGACAACATTTAACAACTATTTGATTTAAATAAAACTAAAAATCTATCATCAAAATTTTCTAAACATAAATCCCACACAACTCTTTTTTTTTTTTTTCCTTAAGTTGCATCTTATTAAATTAATATTTTATTAGGATATTAATATATAAGACTCTTGACTAAGGGATAAGATGTAACAATAATTTAATTTTGATAAAACTTTATTAACTAAGTTTTAAAATTTTAAATTTTACTCCAACTATTAAAATTCATATGTAAACAATTGTTTTATTAATTTACTAAAAATAATTAATAAAAATAAATGAATATTTTACTTTTAAGTTATATAATGAATGCATGTTTGTGAGACTAAGGTATCATAAGATGCGCACACACACACACATAGACATATATATATATATATATATATATATATTATATATATATATATATATATATATATATATATATATAAAATAATTTTCAATAATACGTTGAAATTTAAGGCTCTATTAGTCACACATATTTAAGTGGAAAACGCTTGAATTCAATATATTAAGCTCTCATTTAATGTTATGTTGACATTATTGATTGGACTAGGTCATTAAGACATTTCCTTGTGAATTTCTATTGTTTTTTGCCACTCAAAGGATGCCACAAGGAAAGTTTTAAAATTTTAATTGCTTTCTGTATTTGGACGTGTGCGTTTTTTGAAGGTGGAAATGAATATTTTGATAGTTGTACAATATATATTAGTTAAAGGTTGTATGGTTTTATCATTATCTTATAATACACACACACACATATATATATTATTTGAGAAAAAAGAACAAAATAATTTTTTATTATTATTATTATAAAGAAATGAATAATGAGTTTTTAATTGTTAGGCTACATGGTCCATGCATATATCTTGAATTGAGCTACTGCTTCATATGTATCAAGGTTTATATCTTTGTTTGGAATTTCTACTAATGGTGGAGCAAAATCAAAATATGTGCACGGGACAATCTTCTTTTTAGAAATTTAATAGTGTACAAAACTACATAGAACAAACAAATTTAAGCCAAAGTTGAGCCAAGTGTCTACTCTAATAAATTAGTAAATTAAGGACATGTTTGGTAGGCTGTAATAGCCAATGTAATGTAATAGTTATTCCTATGGTTTAGTTATTCTTTAGTTTGGTTATATTTTTATTACAAGAAATAGTCATTCCTTATGAATTGCTATTCTTCAAAATGAGGAATAAATATTCCTCTTTAAAAGGTTGTATTAACTATTCCTTAGTCAGTGCAATAATTTCAAAACTTAATATATTTCTAAATAAATAAACTTTCCATATACATCTAACAATTACAAAAATAAAAAATCATAAAAAATAATACTTATCTCTCTAAATTTAAAAATAACAAATTTTAAGAAAATATAATTGTATAAGTAAAATATTTCCTAAAATAAATAGTAAGTTTCATTCTAATATTATAACTCACAACCAAACTAATGAATATATTTAGTTATTATATTACAACACACTTTATTACTAGTAATAAAAATTACAATTCCTGTCGTAATCCTCATTTAGTATACCAAATATACCTAAGTTTATATTATTTGTTAGGATATATTTCTCTTAATTTAGGGGTAATATTTAACAACTATTTAATTTAGGTAAAAATTTATCATTTAAATTTCAAAAAATGTAAATTCTATTTAAACTAAAAGTTTATTATAAAAAATTCTAAACTTAAATATCCCAAACAACAACTTATGTTTTCTTTCTCAAAAAAAAAAAAAAAAAAAAAAATCATGTTTTGACTTCTACTTCAACTAAAAGTTTATTATCAAAATTTTAAGAAAAACTAATTAGTAAATTATTTTTATACATTTAGACTTCAACAATTATAAATTATATTCAAACTAAAAGTCTAAATTATCAAAATTTTCTAAAATTAAATATCTCAACATATTAAATTCTATTCAAACTAAAATTCTATTATAAAAAATTTTAAACTTAAATTTCAGACAATAATCTACATTTTCTTTCTAAAACAACAATTTTTTGACTTCTACTCTAACTAAAAGTCTATTATTAACATTTTAAGAACAACTAATTAGTAAATTAATTATATATTATTCGTTTGAGAGATACTACATTCACAACATTTTCACAACAAATCATAGGTGGTCAGTTGTTATTGGTTTAAATTTGAACTTAACACTAAGATTACTTTTTTGCTCCAATAATAACAACCAGTAACAACCTGCCACTTAAGATTTGTTGTAAAATTTTTGTAAAAATATTGTGGACATATTATTTCTCTATTTGTTATAATATATTTCCACAAATTAAGGGACAGCATTTAACAACTATTTGATTTAAATAAAACCAAAAATCTATCATCAAAATTTTCTAAGCATAAATCCCACATAGCTCATTTTTTTTTCCTCAAGTTGCATCTTATTAAATTAATATTTTATTAGGATATTAATATATAAGACTCTTGACCAAGGGATAAGATGTAACAATAATTTAATTTTGATAAAACTTTATCAACTAAGTTTTAAAAATTTAAATTTTATTCCAACTAATAGTCTATAATTTATGCTCGTGTGATGCACGGCTTAATTAAAATTCATATATAAATAATATTTTATTAATTTGCTAAAAATCAATGAATATTTTACTTTTAAGTTACATAATGAATGCATGTTGTGTGAGACTAAAGTATCATAAAATGCATATATATATATATATATATATATAATATATATATATATATATATATATATATATAATTGAAGGGAAGATGGTAGAGGTACCTCAAAATATATATAAAAAATGATTTTCAATAATGGAAAATTCTTAGGTAGTCCGGAGTATAGTGAAATAGTGCTCCCTCCTCTCACATTCATGGTGGACCCCACCATGAATTTAATGAGCAGACCATACCATGAATGTGAGAGGAGGGAGCACCATTCTCCGTGCTCCGGGAGTACCTAAGAATTACTCTTCAATAATACATTGAAATTTAAGGCTCTATTAGTCACATATATTTAAGTGGAAAACCGTTGAATTTAATATATTAAGCTCTCATTTATTTAATGTTGACATTATAAATTGGACTAGGTCATTAAGACATTTCCTTGCGAATTTCTATTGTTTTTTGCTACTCAAAGGATGCCGTAGGAAATTTTTAATTACTTTCTGTATTTGGACGTGTGCGTTTTTTGAGGGTGGAATTTGAATATTTTGATAGTTGTACAATATATACTAGTTATGGTTGTATGGTTTTATCATAATCTTAATATATATGTGGGGAGTAAAAATACCCTGGTGGGCCTTTGGGCCATGTTAAGGAAGGCCGACCTGCTCTTGGGTTTAGAACTTGTTAGTACTGCGGGTTGGCCCATATGCCGAGGATCCGAAAATCCAGCCGAGGGTGATTTTCCCCTCGGATGGACACCGGAGAACCCGGGACTTCATTGTAAAGGTTAGGGAATGACACGGTAAATAACAACGGTTAAAGGGGTGAACCCTTGAACAACCTAGAAGCACCGATGTTGGAGATATACTCAAGTTGAAGATTGTCACCTCCACGTTAAAGACCCTGCACCTACCACCCTGGCCGCATTTATGGGGAAGTGACGCCTGAACAGTGGAAGTGAAACTTCTGGTTACTATTCAATGGCACTAGGAAGGGAAATATCTAGGTCAAAGGGAGGTGAGGGCAACACGTGTCACAAAGATCGAAGTGAGTAGTATTTAAGGAGGGATCTAGAACAGAAAAAGGGGGGACTCCCTATTTGTAATCTAAAAAAAGAAAGAAGGGAAATATATATAAGAACAGTCCTCGGCTTATATCCGAGGAGGTGGAATTGCAATACTTCTTATCGTTTTTAAGTGTTTATAATTTGTAGCTTGTCATATAATCCTTACACACTTCTAACCTGGGTTTCAAGCCCACACTCTACAAATTCATATTGTTCAGGGCTCATTGGGCCTGAGCCCATAACTGTTCTTAGGGCCGGGTGCAATTGTGCACTTACAATTGACGCCATCTGTGGGAAATCTAGTCTAGGACGGTAGGGATTCTATGGCAGGCATAGGTGCTTACCATGCAGAGTCACAAGGATCACAACCGGAGGATCAATTCGAGCGTCTTGAATGTCAAAGGGATCGCGAGGGGAGTGTCCATACAGAGTACCCAGACGTCAGCCATATTCATGGTGGGAGTAGCGCCCTCCAGGAGGATGGTTCTAAAACCATGCAGAAGGAGATCAACCGTTTAAAAGAAAGCTACGCCGCGCCAAGCGTAGGCCTTCACCGTCCTCATTTGATTCTTCCTTGGAGAGGATAGGCGAGGTAGCTACAGTTCGAGATCGTGCTCACCTGCCAGCTCAGCGTCTTCCGGTGAGAAGGACGACCAGCCAGCTCGCAGACGCAAAAGCCTTCCTTCTAGGGGCCTAGGCAATGACGCTATGAGTAGGGCGTTGCACCTACTCTCCAAATCTCCGTTTTCGTGAAGGATTGAGAAAGAAGGCTTCCCAGGAGGTTCACCCAGCCTACCTTTACTATTTATAATGGCCGGACTGATCCGGTGGAACACGTGAGTCACTTTAACCAGAGGATAGTAGTGCACTCCCACAATGAGACTCTGATGTGTAAAGTCTTCCCCTCTAGCTTGGGGCCCGTGGCTATGAGATGGTTCAATGGCCTCAAATCAGGGTCTATAGGTTCATTTGGGAACTGACTAGGGCGTTTGCCTCGCGATTCATCACTTGTAGCAGAGTTCCTCTGCCATTGGACTCGCTACTATCTATGACCATGAAAGACGGAGAGACGCTGAAAGTATACTCCGACTGATACTAGGAGATGTTTAATCAAATAGACGGTGATTTTGACGAGGTGGCACTGAATACCTTTAAAGTAGGTCTTCCTACTGACCATGACCTGAGAAAGTCTTTGACAAAAAAGCCCGTCCGCAGTGTACGTCGCCTCATGGATCGTATTGATGAATACAAGAGGGTAGAGGAGGACCAACAGCAAGGCAAGGGAAATGAAAAGGTTATCCCTCAGGAGAGAAGGGATTTCAGGTCGGACAGATATCACAACAATAAGCCGAAGAGGGATTACTTTGGGCAATCTGTCTCGGCAGCACCTCAGGCTGTCAATACTGTGTTCCGAGAACCGTGCATCAGTTACTGGAGAAAGTTCGTAAAGAGCCCTTCTTCAGATGGCCCAATAAGATGGCAGGGGAACCTGCGAAAAGAAATCAAAACCTCTTCTGCCAGTACCATCGAGATGTGGGCCACACTACTGAGAACTGTTGGACCTTGTGGAACCATTTGGAGCAGCTCGTCAGTGAAGGAAAGTTAAAGGAGCATTTATGTCAGCCTACTGGTCATGTCAGTTAAGTTGGTTCTAACACAACCAGAGGAACAATTCATCTCGGCCAGCATTAGGAACGATTAATGTTATCTTTGCCGCGCCCGGGGACCGATCAGGTCCCACTAGGTTTGACTGTCTCCCACCTTGTGCTGAGGCGTGAGCAGTAGGCCGAAGAGGTTGAGGGGCACCTTGCCCGTCCTAGGTTTCTCTGAGGAGGACAAAGCGGGGAACTCCAACCCCATGACGATGCCCTTGTAGTTACACTGAGGATAGGTAATTATGATGTGAGGAGGGTGATGATAGACTAGGGTAGCGGCGCAGATATTATGTACCCGGATCTATTTAAGGGGTTAAGGTTGAAGGTGGAAGACCTTACTCCTTATGATTCACCGCTCATAAGCTTTGAAGGGAGATTAGTTATGCCGAGAGGACAAATTCATTTGCCCGTTCAATCTGGCTCCGAAACGGTGGAAGTGGACTTCATTGTCATTGATGCGTACTCTCCCTATACGGCCATCCTCGCTAGGCCTTGGCTGCATGCGCTTGGGGCTGTTTCCTCTACCTTGCATGTGAAAGTCAAGTTCCCCTCAGGGGATTCCGTTGAGGAAATCCTCGGCAGCCAGTCTGTGACCAGGCAATGCATGTCCGCTGCAGTGTTACATCAAACGGAAGCCGAGTCTTCGGCCGTGGTCACTAAAAATTCATAGCAGTTAACACCTCCTGACGCATCTCGAATGCTGACAGGAGAGGAGACACATTGTGAGAAACTAGAGAAGTTTCCGGTGGCTGCCGATCCGAAGAAGTTCTTCCAAGTTGGTATACTTCTACCACACCAGGAGAAGATGGAGTTGTTAGATTTTTGAAGAATAACATTGACGTTTTTGCGTGGGATCCTTATGAAGCCCCAGCGTGGATCCAAACTTCATTTGTCATCACTTGAATGTCAACCCAGCCGTTGTTCCGAGGAGGCAGCCACCTCGGCGATCTTCCAGGGAACATTCAGAAGCTATAAAGGAAGAAGTTCTCAAACTCAAGAGGGCTGGAGCTATTAAAGAAGTTTTTTACCCCGAGTGGTTAGCCATACTGTGGTTGTTAAGAAAAAGAATGGGAAATGGAGAGTATGTGTGGACTTCACCGATCTGAACAAAGCATGTCCCAAAGATTCGTTCCAATGCCGCGCATAGATCAATTGGTGGATGCCACTGTTGGACATCCTCGGATGAGTTTCTTAGACGCATTCCAGGGTTACCATCAAATTCCTTTGGCGGTGGAGGACTAGGAAAAGACTGCTTTTGTTACTCCAACAGGAAACTACCATTATAGGTCATGCCATTTGGTTTGAAGAATGCTGGGGCTACCTACCAAAGAATGATGACTAGAATGTTCGAAGAGCAAATGGGGAAAACCATTGAGGTCTACGGGACGACATGGTGGTAAAAAGCAAAACATACCCTCACATGTGAAAGATTTGGCCGACACTTTTCAGATACTGAGAAAATACAAGTTGCGTCTCAACGCCTCAAAGTGTTCTTTCGGCGTGGGGTTTGGAAAGTTCTTGGGATATATGATTACCCATAGAGGCATAGAGGTAAATCCAGCGCAGGTCAAGGCTATCCAAGACTTGCAACCTCCTCGGAACCCAAAGGAAATTCAAAAGTTAACAGGGATGATAGTTGCCTTGAATCGGTTCATATCGCGGTCAGCGGACCGCTGTCGTCCTTTCTTTCAATTGTTGAATAAATGGAAAGGGTTTCAATGGACCGAGGATTGCGAGTTAGCTTTCCAACAACTCAAGCAATACCTTTCTCAACCACCCATCCTGTCTCGTCCGGAGGCACATGAGCTTTTGTTTGCATATTTAGCAGTAGCCGTCCATGCGGTCAGTCTGGTCCTGATAAGAGACGATGACGGGGTGCAAAGACCGGTATATTATGTTAGTAAGTCTTTGGGTGAGGCCGAGGTCCGTTATCTGCCCTTGGAGAAAGCGCTCCTGGCTGTGGTTCATGCCACGCGAAAGCTCCCCCATTATTTTCAGTCCCATACAGTGGTTGTCTGACTCAACTGCCCCTTAAGGCAGTGCTGCGTAGCGCCGACTACTCAGGAAGGATAGCAAAGTGGGGGACCATCCTGGGGGCTTTTGATGTTAAATACAAGCCTCGCACCTCGGTGAAGGGTCAGGTCCTTGCTGACCTGATGGCGGAATTTTCTGAGCCATTGTTGGAAGAAACTCTAAAAGACTGCCCCATGGGTGAAAAATCAGTTGGTGTGATCACAGCTGCAGTATCTTCGGTTTGGAAAGTGTATGTGGATGGGGTGGCCAATCAGAGAGGGTCCGGTGTTGGACTTGTCCTGGTATCCCCCGAGGGAATTATTTTCGAAAAGTCCCTGAGATTGGCATTCTCGGCCACTAATAATGAAGCCGAGTACGAAGCGGTACTGGTGGGCATGAAAATGGTGCATAGAATGGGAGGAAAGGAAGTCCATGTCTTCTCGGACTCTCAACTGGTGGTTGGCCAGGTCACAGGAACCATGGAGGCTAGAGACCCGAGGATGCAGGAATACTTGGCCCAGATCAAGCGCCAGCAAACTGAATTTGACTCTTTCGCTTTAACTCATGTCTCTCGGTGCGGAAACTCATGCAGACTCCTTAGCCACGCTGGCAACGTCCTCGGATCAAGGTTTGCCTAGGGTTATCCTCATTGAGGATTTGCTGGAACCCTCTTGTCATTGCCAACGCGCCTCTCATTCATCTAATAAGGCATGGTCCTAGCTGGATTGACTCGGTCGTGTCTTTTCTTAAGAACGACATCCTTCCCGAGGACAAGTCCGAAGCTGATAAGATACGTCGAAAAGCACCACGTTTCTGGTTGTCCGAGGATTAGAAACTCTACAAACGTTCCTTTTCAGGACCGTATTTGTTGTGTGTACACCCTGACTCAACGGAAGGGCTTCTGGAAGAGCTACACGAAGGGATTTGTGGCAGCCACACTGGGGGAAGATCCTTAGCTCACAGAGCTTTGACTCAGGGTTATTGGTGGCCCAATATGCAAAGAGAGGCTCAAGACTATGCCAAAAAATGTGATCAATGTCAGAGGTTTGCCCCTAATATCCATCAACCTGGAGGAGTTCTTAATCCCCTTTCCAGCCCTTGGCCCTTTGCACAGTGGGGATTGGATATAGTTGGGCCATTTCCGAGGGCCGCAGGTAACAAAAGATGGCTTCTCGTGGGAACAGACTATTTCACTAAATGGGTTGAGGCTGAGCCCTTAGCGAATATTAGAGATGTTGATTCCAAGAAGTTTATTTGGAAAAGTATTATTACTAGATTCGGCATACCACACACACTTATCTCTGACAATGGTGTTCAATTTGACAGTAAGGCTTTTAGGCAATATTGTGGTGACATGGGCATTACAAACAGATACTCCACCCCAGCTTATCCTCAGGGAAATGGGCAGGCTGAGGCCGTCAACAAGGTCATTGTCAATGGGCTAAAGAAAAGGTTGGACGATGCGAAAGGTAGATGGGTAGAAGAGCTCCCTCATGTTCTGTGGACATATCGAACTACACCACGTAGGTCCACTGGAGAAACACCATTCTCCATGACTTATGGAGCCGAGGCGGTCATCCCTCTGGAATTTGGTTTTCCCACCTTAAAGACGAGTTCTTTCAATACTGAAAGCAACAATGGACTCCTGGAGAAAAGTCTTGATTTACTTGAAGAACGACGTGAGGCAGCTATGGTCCAAATGGCTTATTACCAACAAAAACTTAAACGGGAATATGATGCTCACGTGAAGCTAAGGCCATTAGCACCTGGGGATTTGGTACTCAGAAGGGTTGTGGGCACTGCTAGGAACCCAGCTTGGGGTAAACTTGGACCAAATTGGGAGGGCCCTTATCGGATAACTTCAATAGCGGCATAGGATCTTATCGGTTATCTGATTTAGATGAAAATGTTGTACCACGTCCATGGAATGTAAATAACCTGAGAATGTATTACTATTAATGAATTATTTTTTGTTTGTACCCAGTTTAAATTCAATAACGTTTCAGGGAGTATAGGTCACAATTTATAAGAATCAACAGAAACTTGGTTAAGTGTAGTCCTCGGACCACAAACCTTGTGGAAATTGATCTCTTATCATTTATTAAACAGAACCTTAGTTATGTCGGGTCCTCGGACCTCCTACTTTGGGAAAATTAATATTTGAAGTTACTGTTCTTAAGAATCAAACAGAAACTTGGTTAAGTGAAGTCCTCGGACCACAAACCTTGTGGAAATTGATCTCTTATCATTTATTAACAGAACAGTTATGTCGGGTCCACTCTTAGTTATCTGGGTCCACGACTCGAAAATATCTAGGAAAATTAATATCTGAAGTTACTGTTCTTAAGAATCAAACAGAAACTTGGTTAAGTGTAGTCCTCGGACCACAAACCTTGTGGAAATTGATCTCTTATCATTTATTAAACAGAACTTAGTTATGTCGGGTCCTCGGACCTCCTACTTTGGGAAAATTAATATCTAAAGTTACTGTTCTTAAGAATCAAACAGAAACTTGGTTAACTGTAGTACTCGGACCACATACCTTGGGAAATTGATCTCTTGTCATTCGGGAAAATTCACATTTGAGCTTGATGATCTAAAGGATCCAGTGGAATCAATTTCTAATCGCATCTGAAAATTAACATCTTGTTGTTTGCTAGATCAGATCTTAAATTTCTTATATTCTTAAGTGTTAAACAAAGTTATCCAAGGATTGAACAAAACCATAAGAATTGATTAAGTCTGCTACTCGGACCATAAACTTCATCCAAGTTAACTTCTTATTATGTTGGGGAGTCAGGGCCTTACTGGTCATTAATTCGGATCTTAAGTTTATTTCTTTAATTGTTAAGTAGATTTATGTAAAGAATAACCGTGTGGAGGTTATGGTTGTGCATCCTTGAAGTTAAATTTGTTTACTTTAAGAAGCTTTAGTAACAAGTATAACCGAATGAAGTAAAGACAAATGCAACACAGTGAAATTCAAATAATTTGTTCTTTATTAATTACATAAACAGGTATTACATATAAGGGATAAGTATAGAGAAGAAGAAGCCCTAAGTTCAGTCCTAAACTCCTGGAGGAGGGTCTAGCTGAGAGGTGCTGGGTGTCTCGGTCTCTTTGAGCTCCACTTCAAAGGCAGACAGAATTTGTTTTCCTTTGTCTGCTACTTTTGGTGGAGGGACGTTGGGTTCCACGACTTGGCTGAGGTCTTTCTCGGTCTCCGTCTCCCTCCTTATCTTTGTGGAACCCAAAGGTTCTGTAGGATTTGGAATTGGCTCCGGGACTATGGGGGAAGGGCAGGAAGAGTTGTTTTGGGGTGGCAGTAGCAGCAGGAGCCTCTTCAATCTCCTGTATCTCAAGGGGAAGCCAAATGTTCTCGGACTTCCTCAGATCCGAAGATAGAGGAATTCCAGCTACATTCAGGGCTTCCCCCTAGACTTTCTGACAATATTCACGGCACAAGGCCGCGAAGGCTTCTGTCAGCTGCTCCTCTGTGGTTGCCACCCCTTCCTCAAAACTTGCCTGCTTAGCAGCCTTAAAGACTGTTTAAATGTACTGGCCTCTTCCTTCATCAGTGCAAGCTCCTTTTCCAAGGCCGAGCATTCCCTTTGGGCTTGGGTTAGCTCATCATCTTTTTCGCGAAGGAGCTTGCGCTGCCCCTCTATCTGGGTCTTCATAGTCTTCAAGTTTGACTCGACCCCGTTTTTCTCCCTCCTCAGCTCAGCCACCCCCGATACCAGCTTTTCATTCTCAGCAAGGGCCGTTCCTAGGGACTTCTCAGTCTCCAGCCTGATCTCCAGCTCGGCCCTGGCCTTCTTTCGAGTGTCCTCTATAAATTTTTCAGCCACGAAGACCTCCTGAACAGCCTGTAATAAAATATGATGGAATCAAGCACAGAAGAAACTTGTGAATATTATTGAAAGAGGAATCTTCCTAAAAAGACGTAAGCTTACCAGCGCCAAGTTCCTTTTTAGAGAAAGGAATAGTTGTGGCTGGCTCATTTTTTTCCAAGGACTCCATGTCCTTGGGCAGCAAAAGAGGGCGCTCCAACACTTCGGCCAAGTGGTGAGCATGGCCTTGTTGAACCGCCCTTATGCTGGACTGGCAGGAGATAGGCGCGCCGTCCAGCTTCAAGTCCGGAGACCAGATGGCAGGTGGTCGGCGTACGTCGGCCACATCTCTGATCTCTCCGCTCTCAACTGAGCGGGCCCTGCCCTTGCCTTTGTCTAGCTTTTGCTACTGAGCCGGAGGGGGTTGATGGCGTGGCTTCTTAGGATCTTTGCTGGTCACTCCCTCTACCTCCCCCTTTCTCTTTTTCTTAGGGTCCTCGGCTGGGAGTTTTGGCTCAGCTGGAGGAGGGGGAGGTGGTAAAATTGGAGGAGCCTAGGACGTCCCCATCTTCTTCTCGGCTACCTTTGCAGCTCTCTTAGTCAGAAGACCCTGCATCCGATCCATGTCTTCCTCAGAGCTGTCTTCTGGCTGCGCAACAACGAACCCAGCAATGCCCGAGGCCTCGGCAATTTCTTCTTCCTCGTCCGAGAGTACGACGAATTGGTTCCCTTGATGCCTTTCGGTATCTTCAAATTGAAATTGGTCTATTTCGTCGTCTGGAGTGTGTGAGGAAGACACCTGCTTTTCTGGGATAGCAGTTGCCTGGGAATGTATGGCAAGAGGAATGGCCGCTATGGGCTGTAGGTGCAAGACGGTATGAGGGGCGTCTGGAAGATCGTGGTCATCCAGGAAGTGAGGTCGAGCTACGTTTATTCTCCTTCGTCGCCGATCGCCTGCAATTATAGCGTTCTCTATCTCCTGGAAGTCCGAGGAGAGGGAGTATACCCTAGAATCAAATGAGCGGCTCGGAGTTGAAAGTCTTCGCTGACGAACACCTCGGATCGAAGTACTCGATTTAGGTCAGCGACGTTACAATGGCTCAAACGGGGACGCACGTGTTGCTTATCTGCAAAAATACATCAAACCAAACAAGCTTGGTCAGATTCGCCCAGATATGTAATGAACTTAAATAAGTGCGAATACGCATTTCTGTGTGTGTTTAAGGAAATGGTGTAGTGGGAAGGTTAATTCTCAGGTGTCGCACCTGGATCCCCCCACTGTACTGGGCAGTGGAGGCCGTCGTGCCAGTTCCCAGAGACGATCAGGTGGTCGTCCTTCATGCCTTTGTTGGATTTGGGCAAGCAGGAGATTAGCCTAACGATACTGGAGCGGGATTTAATGTAGTAACCTACGTTGGAGAGCTTGTGGGACTCATATAGATAGACAACATCGTGCCAGGTGAGGTTTAGACCCATCTGCTCGTTTAGAGCATCAACGCTACCTAAAACTCTAAAAACGTTAGGGAGGCATTGATCGGGACATAACCTGTGGTTGCGAAGGTACTCCCTCATTACAGGTTTCATCGGGAGGGTCATCCCACCTTCTATAAAGGCTATCATTGGGATGATAACCTCTCCCTCTTTCCTAGAGTTTGCTACGGCTTCCGCCGGACAGTATTTTAGGCCTACGTCACTGGGAATATGGTACTTAGCCCTAAAGCCCTCCATCCAGCGACGGTATCAACTAGACACTTGAATCTACCCATTATAGACAAACGAAAGACGAAGCTTTAAGAGAAAGAATGATTGTAAGGATAGCCGAGGACAAAATCCGAGAAAAAAAGGTTGAGTGTAGAAAAAGTAAGACTTACAAAGTTGAAGGTGTGCAAATTTCCACGGTATTCTGAAGGTAAAATGTGACGGCTGATGTTTTGATGGGATTGGCCCCTGGAGAATTAAATGAAGGCGCAAGTTCTCGAAGCGCCACAACGTGCGGAAAGGCGGCCTCGAAATTATATTTGTCCCGCCCAAATTTTCATGGAGTGAGGAGAGCCGTTGGATGCCCATCTCACCGTTGAACGTGGGGGACAAAATGTAACTTACGGTAATAAATGCGCGCGTTTTTGAAAATAAAATCGCCAGGTGGCATCTTTTGGGACGCGAAACGGTTTCCACACGTGTAGTCATTTACCAAGTGTGTGGAGTAGGTTCTTGTTGAATCAAAACCCTATTTTTCTCCTCGGACGTCAAAAAATAGAATTTTGAGGGGCTATTGTGGGGAGTAAAAATACCCTGGTGGGCCTTTGGGCCATGTTAAGGAAGGCCGACCTGCTCTTGGGTTTAAAACTTGTTAGTACTGCGGGTTGGCCCATACGCCGAGGATCCGAAGATCCAGCCGAGGGTGATTTTCCCCTCGGATGGACACCGGAGAACCCGGGACTTCATTGTAAAGGTTAGGGAATGACATGGTAAATACCAACGGTTAAAGGGGGTGAACCCTTGAACAACCTAGAAGCACCGATGTTGGAGATATACTCAAGTTGAAGATTGTCACCTCCACGTTAAAGACCCTGCACCTACCACCCTGGCCGCATTTATGGGGAAGTGACGCCTGAACAATGGAAGTGAAACTTCTGGTTACTATTCAAAGGCACTAGGAAGGGAAATATCTAGGTCAAAGGGAGGTGAGGGCAACACGTGTCACAAAGATCGAAGTGAGTAGTATTTAAGGAGGGATCTGGAACAGAAAAAGGGGGGACTCCCTATTTGTAATCTAAAAAAAGAAAGGAAGGGAAATATATATAAGAACAGTCCTCGGCTTATATCCGAGGAGGTGGAATTGCAATACTTCTTCTCGTTTTTAAGTGTTTATAATTAGTAGCTTGTTATATAATCCTTACACACTTCTAACCTGGGTTTCAAGCCTACACTCTACAAATTCATATTGTTCAGGGCTCATTGGGCCTGAGCCCATAACTGTTCTTAGGGCCGGGTGCAATTGTGCACTTACAATATATATATATATATATATACATATTATTTGAGAAAAAAGAACAAAATAAATTATTATTATTATAAAGAAATGAATAATAAGTTTTTAATTGCTAGGCCACATGGTCCATGCATGTATCATGAATTGAGCTACTACTTCATATGTATCAAGACCTGTATCTTTGTTGGAATTTCAATCGATGATGAAGCAAAATCAAAATATGTGCACGGGGTAATCTACTTTTTAGAATGAGAACCGAAGATGCACATAGACAATGAGTTAAGAGAATTAAACACTTTCTTTAACAACATGCTATTTTCACTCAATTCTAGTTTACCCTTTTTAACATAACTTTCAAGAAACTCAAGTTCTTTAATTCTTTTAAGAGCATGAAACTTAGAGCAATGAAGTCTTAGATGACCAAAAGTACCACAATGGTGACAAACAATGTGTTTAGGTCCACTAGGCTTTTTTGGGAAGAGATTTAGCAACTTGGTTTTGTTCTCTCTTCAATTTATGACATTGAGGTCTTATGTGACCAATCACACCGCAACGGTGGCAAGTAGGAACACATTTATCCACTCAAAACTTTAGGATGAGACCTAAATGAATGCTTAGGCTTAAGAGCCTTTCTCTCCACTTTTTGATTTCTTTTATGTGAAGAAATGTACACCGATTTGTCTTTAGAGGTAGAACTTACACTAGGCACAAAATTGGTCACCACAACATGATTGCAACAAAGAATTTTTTCATTTTTAGCAATAGATTTAGCAATCAAACACTTGGCATGCATCTTAAGAGATTCATTTTCACATTTAAGATCATGAACTAGTTTGTTAGACAAAACAAGTTTAGCATCCAAATCCATATTCAAACATTCAAACTCTTTTAGTTTTTCAAGAGAATGTTCAGCAAGTTTTTAATACTTTTTAACTAATTTGTTGGGTTCATTGAGCTTAGCAATTAAATCATCATTTTCACAAATAAACTTAGGTAATTAAACCATATCCATGACAATATCCATAGAAGCATATAAAACACTATCCATGACAATAAACACAAGGGTCAAGGATCACACTTAGGTAATTAAATCAATATAAGTATACCTGCTCTGATACCAATTGAAAGTTCAAATAGCGTATAAAACACCAATGAACGCTTAAACCCCCAATTTTAAAATTACCAACACAAACTTATACACAAACAATATATGTGTGGAATGATGAATATAAGCAAAATTCAAATTGGTAAAACACTCTAAACCATAGTTAATCACAAACATAGCAGCAATTATAAGGTAAAGAGTAAGGGAAGAGAAATGCAAATACAAAAATAACACGACGATATGTTATCAAAGAGAAAACCGAAGAACTTGGCGAAAAATCTATCCGTCGCCCTCCAAGCGATTAAATGATCCACTAGAGAATAAAGTTGGGATACATGAATAGCAATAGACCCTCCAAGCCTAATCTTCCCGATATACCTAAGCCCTCTAAGTTTCTTGCTCTAACAGGGTTACGCCAAACATTGTCTTCTCTAGCTTACTAAATCCCACAATAAGCCCATATTGGGTCGGCCATCCTTGGCATCTTCCAATACTTCCCAAAGCTCCTAAAACACTCTCAATACTTTGAATGAGTGTGAATAGTGTTTGAGTACAAATCTCCTCTCAATAGGTATAACAATGGGAGAAGGAATGAGAAGATACTACAAAGATTTTTCTATAAGAATGAGCACCTCTCTTTAATAGGGTGGGTGTGTTGTAGAAAACCTATTTAGGGTTTTTCTCTCTAAAAAGTCACCACTACATTTCGTGAGTATAAGGGTATTTATAGTAACGTATGTGAGGAATGTGAAAAATCAGTTTTCATCCAATAGGGTATTCTGGCGACTTGGCCTTGCGACTGGAACGAGTCGCGAGTTTGAGTCACGAGATAACTTCTAGGCCAGACTGTATTTTTATCTTGTAATGCTCTAGTTGTTGTGACCCTTCAGCTTCCTGCATGCTTCACATATGTAGCATTTGGTGACTTGCCAGTCGTGAGATCCAATCACGAGACTCCTCTTGAATGCACACAGCTTGAGTTTTTTCACACTCTCTCACACACAACCATTACATTATTCCCACCTAAATACAAGGTTTTTACATGCTGAATTATAAGCAAATTTGATACGAAATAAAGCTAACACATGGTTGATTAAATTCAACCTTACAGATGTAATAGAATTTTGAGTGATATGGATAATTGATTGTAAGATATTAAATAGTGGTGTTTAGATCAAGTTGTTATAGAATTTTAATCTTTTCATGATTTTTTTTCCCATAGTACATGACAACTGAATTAGTCACTCTTCAATTTTTAAATTGTTAACAAAGTTTATTCATGTGGAAGGTGAGCAACCAAATAATATTCTTACGAGTTGGAAATTACTTAAACTTATTAGCGAGTTTTTTTCTTTTCTTTTCTTTTGTTGATTGGGATTTCTAATTTCTTCCGTGTATAGCCAATTCTATTAAAATATATCAAGATGTTATTATAGATGTGTAACAATGTAACCCATAAAATATTGTCATTCAATGGGTATTGAAGCCCTTCCTTACATTGAAAACTTTCCCTCCAAACTGAAGTATCCTTTAGACCTCCACTTTTAAGTTTAGGGGGGGGGGGGGGGGGTGTTTAGAATATAGTAGGATATTATTGTAAATATGTAAGCGATAAAATATATTAAGATGTTACCATAAATGGATAGATTATGATTTTTGTAGAATATAATGTGCTATTAATGTGATTTTTGTAGATTATGTCTTTGTGCTAGAATTCATTTCTCTTTCCCTTATGTATGTGTGTATGTTTGTTTCTCACAAAAACAAAATGAAGATTTAGCCATTTGAGACTCTCCGCTTTCCTTCTTTTTACATCATTTTGTGTTTCTTATATATTTTGAACAAATTTAAAGGCTAGTATTTCGGATTTTTAGAAAGCCTTTTCTGTTGCCCAAGGACTCATTTAAAGAAGAAATTATACAGTCCTCTGGTAGACTATGTCACTTGTCTACCATTCCACTAAAAGACTTCCACTTGTTTAAAATTACTGAGACAGTAATCAGTTTCTGTTTTAAAATTTTTTCTAATTCAACAATTTCAAACAAGTGGGAGTCTTTTAGTGGAATGGTGAACCACGTCACTTGTCCACCATGAGGACCTTATAATTTCTCTATTTAAGGGCTCGTATTTCTCCCTGGGTTTTTGGGGAAGATAAGGAGATGGACTAGATCCTCAGTAGCCTATTTACTTTTTTATTCCCCTTTCTCTGGTTTGTTTATTGCAAGGATAAAATTTAGTTATAAAATTGGTTGTAACCTAAGGTTATAATCTTATTCAATATCTTTTTATTAAAGGTGAATGTTAATAAATCCACCATTGGATTACATCTTCTTCTTATAACCTCCATAGTTGCAAAATTTCTAGAAAATTAAATATCAATAGCTATATCACCAATAAATTATTTAAATTGCAAGTTTTTATAGTTTAAAATTATGCATAAAATATAAGCTTATAGATCACATAGAAAATAATATCTAATTGATACAAAATTTGACATGTGTATTAAGAGAGTAAAAAATATGCAATTCAACAGTTACATTTTCAAAATATGTAGTAAAAAAAATCATTAATTGATCATTAATTTCTATTTGGGAAAATTACACTTGCCCATCTGTGGTTTGCCCGAAAAACACTTTACCTACCTATGGTTTGAAAGTTGATATTTTACCCACTTGAGGTAAGTACTGTTTGTCTCTTGTTACCCACCTATGTTAAAAATAGGGGTAAAATTGTAATTTTGTTACCCTTTTATGTTTTTCTTTTCTCAAAACAATAAAAAAAAAAAACTAAAAATCAAGAGAAAGGAAAATCTAAAAGTTAGGTTTTGTAAAAATTAAAACCTAGCTTTTAATTTAGATCAGAAAAGATTGTCCAATATGATCAATTGCTTCATTAAATAACATTATGATAATGTCCACTTTATTATTCTCCATCACCACATATTTGGAAAATGGTTTCCCCTTGCAGGAGATCCATGATATGAATAAACATTCAATAATGCTTTTTGTGAATCTATGCCATTAGATGAAAGGGGCAGAATTTTGGAAGTCTGATACCTAAGAAATTTTGCAATGATAACATATGAGGAGCATTCGGTCCAGCTGACTAGGGATGAATCCTTAATTTTTTCCTACAACAGATAACATCCACCCCAAATTCAATGAAATATCATAAACATAGCCCAAACAAGCATGTGGAACATGCACCAGTTCATGCCCCAATGAACACCCCTATGTGCTCAAGATAGAGGACTTGAGTTTGTTTTTACTTTTGTTATTATTGTTAATATTATTGAAAATCATATTAAGGAAGTAATCTGTAGTTGTTGATGGCATAAGAAGCATGAGAAAACTAGCTTTTATCAGTTGATATCCAAGATATTTCAATCATTGATTTGCAAGACCAATCTCGGTCCTCTGCAGTACCACGTCGTGGCTGTATAGCATACGTAGTTATACGGCCATCATCAAGTTCCCCTGGCTACTAAGAGCATGGTGGCTTAATTTGCACTTTGCAGCTTCCTGTTGTCCATTATCTGCACAGTTCTTGATACCCATTTCAGAGTTATAAACCATGGCAAACTTGGAGTATGAGATTATGCAAACTTACTTGGCCCGCTTGATCCTACATGCGTCTTGGTCATTTTCAATCCTAGCTTTTAAACTCAAAGCATGGGACAGTGAATTCCTTCAAAGGTTAGAGAAAAAATATCTAAAGGTTAGGTTTTAATTTTTTTACAAAACCTAGCTTTTAAATCTTCATTTTCTCTTGATTTTTTTAGTTTTTTATGTTTTAAGTGGAAAGAGACATAAAAGGGTAGGAAAAATACAAATTTACTTATATTTTTAATAAAAATGGGTAACGGGAGATAAACAGAGCTTACCTTAGACAGGTAAAATGCCAATTTTTAAATCATAGATAGGCAAAATATTTTTCAAGCAAACCCCGTGCCGCTTGATTCTACATGCCTCTTGGTCATTTTCAATCCTAGCTTTTAAACTCGAAGCATGGGATAGTGAATTCCTTCAAAGGTTAGAGAAAAAATATCTAAAGGTTAGGTTTTAATTTTAATTTTTTTACAAAACCTAGCTTGTAAATCTTCCTTTCTCTTGATTTTTTTAGTTTTTTATGTTTTAAGAGGAGAGAGACATAAAAGGGTAGCAAAAATACAAATTCACCTATATTTTTAATAAAAATAGGTAATGGAAGACAAACGGAGCTTAGCTCAGGTGGGTAAAATGCCAATTTTTAAACCATAGGTAAGCAAAGTATTTTTAAGCAAACCACAGATAGGTAAAATATAATTTCTCCTTTCTATTGTCATGTTAGGCATAACCAAGGCCGACTCCACATTGAAGCCAGAGTGGTCATAGGACCTCCTTAACTTGGAATTTTTTTTATTATTTATAAATTTGATAAATTTTTTTACCCTTAAAAAAATTTGTGACCACCCTAAATTTTTCTAGGCCTAACATAATTAAAAAAATTTATTGAGAGGATACATAATTAAACTTTAAACAAATTTTGATAACAAACTTGGTTGTAGACTAAGGCTACGACTTCATTTAATATTTTTTTTATATGAATTTTAACAAATCCACTATTAGATTACATTTTCTTCTTACATCGTCCATGTTGCAAAATTTCAATAAGATCAATAATCAATAGTTATATTATCAAATCAAATGTTTAAATTTTGAATTTTTGTAATTTTAAATTATATATAAAAAATAAGTTTACGAATCAAATGGAAAATAATATCCGACTGAAATGAAATTTTTCATATTTTAAAAATATAAAGAACATGCAATTCAATGGTTAAAATTTTAAAATATGTAGCTGTAGGGTTATTGGGCCCAGGAATATATATGGGGTGGCCCAAGAGTATTCTTCGGGCTAGAAGTCCAGTCTGAGGATACTGAATAGTCCGAGGAAATTAAATAGTTCGAGGGTGTATGAATGTTAACTCATAAGGCAATACTAAATAAAAAAGGGATAATATCTGAATAAGTGTGTCCAAGAAGTTAGTCCGAGGAAGATTATGTCCTCGGCTATGTGAAGCCGAGGTAGGTTAAGGGTTGGTTAACATCCACAGGCTATATTCTCAAAAATCCTACAGATAAGGGTAGATATAGTAAACGTGGAGGATAAGAAAATGAGCGGAGGAATATTTGAAATAAAGTTGTTACCACCGCACCCGCATTAAATGCTCTACAACTGCTATTCTAGCCACATTAATGGGAAAGTGAAACCTGAACATCAAAGTTTAACTTTGTTCCTATCTCCAAAGATTTCAAGGGAGGTGGATAGGATAAGTATCTAAACCAGCAATCCAACCCTGACATAGAAGATGAAAAGGAAAGGAAGAATGGGGTATAAAAGAAAGAGAGGACCTTCAGCAAAGGGAGAGGTGAAAAAGGGAGAGAAAAAATACTGTAGACCTCACTATCCATAATTGTAACCTATCCTGAGAAGAAGTAATATAAGTCATCCTCGGCTTATGTCCGAGGAGAAGATTTCTTTCATACTCATATAAACAGTTTCTTATGTGTACTATTGTGATCAAAGCCCATCATTTTTGTTATCAAAACATCATTAAAACCTAGATTTCAAGTCCACTCTCTACAAATTTTATTGTAAAAAGGTCTTTCAGGTCCATCCCCTTCTGACTATGAGTTTGGGCTCGAACTGTGTCTTTACAATAGCCATGTTAATTTGTTTAGTGAGATTTGTAGACTTAGACTACAATTAAGTTTGTCATCAAACTTCGGGCCCCTTAACAATACTTAGGCAATTTCAAACAAAAGAAAAGGTCTAAATAAAATTTTATTGAACTAAAATTTTGAAAGAAATGTCATTTACAACATTGATAATAAGGCTATCATACAACAACTTCAAAATAAGAAAATTAGTAGAAAAAAATTGTAAGAGTTTATGTAATCGCATGTTTTTTTTTTTTTTTTTTTTGTGGTCAATATATGATAGTATCTTTTTATTAGATTTTGTATAATTTAAGTTCATAATGACTACTCTGAAATAAATTTCTAAAGCCACTACTAGGTACTAGAGCATTCACATTAGTCTCCTTAAATATTTAGCTAAATTAATTAAAAAAAACTCTACTTTTACTAGTTTAGTTATCTATTATTTTTATACACATACGTCAGCCTTAATACTTTATCAACATTGAGAATTAAAATAGTGAGGATAGAGGCTCACTACATGTAAAAACGAGACTATCTTCTTTAAAAACTTTAGTTAATTTAGTAAAACTGATGCACGCTTATTATAGTTGAGTTTAGATAAATTTTTGCTAAAATATTAAATCGGTAACATTGATATAAATGCTCTAACAACACTAACAAAGAGTCGGCAATCCTCATTATTGAGATGATATATTGTAGGCTTTGATGTTAGGTCTACATCTTAGAACAGTGTGTTAGGTCTACATCTTAGAACTGTTTCAAAAAAGTTCGTTAACATTTAACATTTAACAAGCAGTTGGTACATGCTAAGCGCTAGCAGAAGAAACATTAGAGATTGTATTATGGCATATAATAAGCCATATTCTCCCATAAATCTTATAATTTGTATTCATTAGGCGTGCTTTGTCTATTTGTGTGGATTGTGTATAAAATATCAGTTATTTATAACCTCAATCGCATTTATAAGGTCAGCATCTTATCTTAGCATATAATGTTCAAAAGAAAACTTCAATATCTTGTCAGTCGTCACCTTGTTTATGTACTAGTATATTTGATTGGGGACTCTCCATCGATCTTCAACCACAAGCCTTAAAGGTTTTGACTTTTAACAGGCTTACAGAAGTTCTGATTCTTCTTTGGTTTGAAAAACGACACCTCATAAAACTCTTTACTTTTCTTTTTATCCTTTTTGCTTTCCTCTTCTTTTTAGGTTCCGAGAATTTCCCTTAGATAAGAATTATCCCCTCAATTTTCAGGATATCCCTCAATTTTCAGGATATCCTCAAAAAAATATTATAAAAATATTATAAAAGAAGAAACAAAAATATGTATAATAGTTATAGAGTAGCAGCTGAACAGAAAATTTTTAAATATTCTCGAAATATAAAAAATAATGATGTCATCTTTCATATTTATGACAAGCTCTACCTGAATATAATGTAATTTTTTCTTTTATTTTATCACCAAATTCATAACTCCACCTTCCACTTGAGTGAATTCTACACTTTTTTTTTTTTTTTTTTTTCGCTCCAAACGATACTCTTTATTATCAAATTAAAATACCAATCAATTTTTAGCATATACAAAAATTAAACTCCACATCTTTTATTTAAATATAAAAAATTTTACCAATTAAATTAAGACCCCACGAGTCAATCCTACCCTTAGAATTCACTTTTTGCATAAATGGGGTAGTGTTTATTATTGTATATCCTTGTATTACAAATTAAAAAAATCACAAGCTAGATAAGGTAATTAAGTTTAAGTTGAATCGATGATCCAATGTTGGCCATCGACTATAATCTTGAAGCCGTTAATTCGAGCAAACAGACGGACAGCCCTCCTAACACCTTTATCATCAGCTGCAGTAAAATAATCGTGCCCAAAAATAACTCCACCGGGTCTTAAAAGCCGGTACGCCCGATTAATATCGGACCAAGCCGCCATAAAATTATGACCCGCATCCACCTCGATCAAATCAGCGTACACGCCCCACTCGCAAAACTTATCGAGAGTCGACCCGGTCGAAAACGGTACGGGCAAAACCGAATCCGTGGCGTTCACGGACACCAAGTTCTGCATGAACTGGTACATGAGCATAACGTCGCCGTTCACCATTTTAATGTTCTTGAACTTGTTCCGAAACCCGGGCCAGCCCCGAAAATCGTCGACGCAGAGGATCTGAGTCTCGAGGCCGAGTCGGCGAGTCAACATGGCCATGTGAATCGCCGAAGCGCCTAGGAAAGTGCCGATTTCGATGATGGTTTTGGGCCTCACTCTCTCGATGAGGTGTTCGAAGACGGCGCCGTTTGAGCCCCACCCGCCGATTCTCTGGGGACGAAGGAGGGAGCTGACGTGGTCCGGCGGGAAGTCGACGAAAGGTGACTTGGCGTTGTAGATGCGGTTGAGGATTGTCTGTCGGACGAGGTCGGAGGGGACTGGGTCGGAAGAACAGTGAGTGCTGCTGACTCGGAAGTCGTCGAGTTTGAGGTCTTTGGTTCTGTGTGCGGGCCGGACCATTCGGGTTCGCGTTGTCGGGAGTGACGTGGCGTTCCTGAGAGACGAGGCTGATAGGTGGCCCAAGGTGTACGTTAGCAAGAGGATGAGAAAGTAGATGATGGGTTTTGCGAGTTTTAAGACTACGTGTAAGACTCTTCTTTGTCGATGCTGTGGGAATTGCTCTTCTTCTCTCTCTTTCATTTTTGACTTCGAGATTTGGCTTTAAAGAAACAGACAAAGTTTATGAGAGAAAGGGTTTAGTTTCTAAATTTCTGGGGTATTTACCATACAGAGGAACAAGTCATTTCTCCACTCAAAAGTGATTGTGTTTTTTTAAGGGTGGTAGCTTAAATAGTAAGATTTACCTACAGTAATTAAGTGTTGTTTTTTAAGTGTTTTTTAAGATTTTGCCATATAGATTTTTTTTGGTGGGATGAAAGTGTATTTTTTAATTTAGTAAATACATGGCTGAATTTTAAGATAGCAACCTAAAGAACCGCACCTAAAGTACTGTACTTAAATTTTGTCCTAATTTAAATACTTAATAGTTGTACAAGATAAGTATATTGATGTGATTAGGTGTGCTTTATCTTATACTTGTCTTATTTTAGAGCATTTGAATGAGTTTGTTCAAACTTTTTTTTTTTTTTTTTTTGTCTAGAATCTATTTTTTTTATTTTAAATATTTATTTTTTAAACACCTTAAGATTATTTATTTTATAATATGTGTCTGTTTGGCATTAACTTTTAGTTTTTATGTACAGTTTTTTAAAATCTCATTTTTTTTCCCGCCTTTTTTCTTCTTCTTTTTTCAAATATTTTTAAGGTACAAGTATGCTTTAGTGCATTTTTAACAAAACTTTCAGTAAAAAGTTAGATAATTAATTTTTTTTCTTTTTTTTTCTTCACATGTAACAATTATCATCCACTTTCTTCTTTCATTATTGAGATATGTAAAGAAAGAGTAAAAAATATAAATGTAAAATGAATATTGTTGGTGTAAATTGAATTGAAAAAATATAGTATCACAAACTATTACACAACTTTTTTGACACAATTTTTTTGTCACAACTGCGATGTATAAGTGGTGATAAAAAAAAAAAAAAAAGTTTACTCATATTTAAGTGGAAAAAAAAACCCACCCATATAAGTCAAAGTAGCAACAAAAAGTTGTGGAATATTCGTGTAAATTTAGAGTATTCACATCTGTTTATTCAAAAAAAAATTGTCTATTTTAGTATAAGAAGCTACTTTTTCTATTTACATGCTCATTTTTCAAAACACCACAGATCATATTATTTATTTTACATTACATTTCATTACAATATCATTTTTTCTTTTTGTTTTTAATTATTTCTCTTTCTTCACACATAACAAGCACTATCAATTTTCTTCCTTCATTCTTGGGATACGTAAATAAAGAATAAAAAATTAAATGCAAAATGAATAGTATCAATGTAAATCTACATAATTTTTGTAGCAAACTTGTAAATTTACACAATTATACTTTGACTGATTTGGGTTATTTTTAGGCAAAGTTGTGTAAATTTTACATACTTTTCTATTATACGCCTACTTATGTGTGTGCTCTAACATGGTTACTATAGCAAACTAGTAAATTTATATAATTATACACTCACTGATGTGGGTCATTTTTAGACAAAAACGTGTAAATTTTACACATTTATCTATTATACAATCATTGATATGAGTGCTCTTATATTCTTTGATATAATAGACTTTTGATACGAAAATTTATTATAAGGTATATGTTGGGACTTGGGCCCAAGTAACCAAGAACAGCCCATGTAACCAAGGCCCAAGACTGGCCTGTTTAACTAAGACTGTTCTAGGTAACTGAAACTAGTCCAACACTATAGGGATAGGCCTAGCCCAATAACAAATGTGCAAGGGTGTAAGGTTGGCGCTCGGGAATTACTACTATGTTTGGGTTAGGTTAAGCCCCATACCAACTAACAAGCCAAGGGGAGGCCGATGAGGGGATGGTCAAACTCAGAGAGTAGGTTTGAACTGGGTTTAGGACCATAGAGGCGAGGGGGTCGAGTTATCAAGGCAGCATTTAAGGAAATGTCTAGTAGGATTGCAAGGATACCCACCAACAAATGATTTGGGAGCCCAAATTCACCAAACCTATGGGTGTACCAGGGGGTCAGGACACCACAATATAAATAGGGTTATTTAGATTGAAGTGTTATAGAATTTAATCTTTTCATGAATTTTTTCCCTTAGTACATCAGTACATGACAATTGACTTGGTCACCCCTTCAATTTTTAAATTTTAACAAAGTATATTCATGTGGAAAATGATCATTTGGCCAAATAATAGTCTACCTAGTTCAAAATTACTTAAACTTATTAGGGATTTTTTTTTCTTTTGTTGATTGGGATTATTAAGTCTAATGTATTCTTATATACACCTTATTTTGGGTTAATTTAAATAATAATAATAATAATAAACAATACATATTGGGTATTTTGTCTCACACTATTTAGAACAGTAATGACGTACCATTTGGGAATTTTAATTTTTTTCCCTATCTACATCTCTTTATTTTTCTTATATATATATATACCAAAAGGGGGTAAGTTACAGGCTAAAGGCTAAGGCCGATTGAGGCCATGTGCGGAATGTGCGGAAAATACAAATAAAGGTCGGCTGAGGCCATGATATTACAAATATGAAAATATGATAGTGCCATCTGATTACAATGCTAGGGGTTGTAAGGAGGAGGCAAAGCTGAACTCTTGGCTGGAAGAGGAGGGAATTTTGGAGTTGCTGAAGTTTCTCTCAAAATTGGACCTACCTCAGAATGGAGAAATGGCTCCCTTAAATAGGCTGGAGGAGGCCTTGGATGCTGCTGAGTGATTGCTGGAAATCCGGAGGGTAAATTGCTTTTACCGAGGTGAAAACTGTTTCCACCGAAAGCAATAGTAATTCTGATGATTGTGTCTGTGAACAGTAAAACTTACACTGTTCATGCTACAGTGCTTTGTCCCCTTGCTTTTCCTGGATTCGGTCACTGTTTGAATAGTAACCTGCCGGGGAATCTGCTGGGTGCGGGTACTGTTGATAATGCGGGTACTGTTCATATCAGTGAATAGTAACCGGACTGTGATCTTTTCCCGATTTGCTTTGACAGAAGGCTTTTAGTCAGTATCAAGAGCATCTGATGGATATCCATCATGAGGATCCCATGGGGAATCGTTATCGCAATCATGCTCGTGATACCTGGCATAAGTGTTGCAGAGTCCACAGTAGAGAAGTGGTTCATGGACAGACTTCTTCCCTGTAAGAAATTCTCTGGGATTATCCGGACCAAGTTTTTTAAGATTCCTGATGGCTGAGTCATATGGCCGTCTCCCAAAAACATAGATCCTGTCCGTAGAGCCGATAAAATGGTAGTCCTTCCAAAGCTCTTGACTGATATCAATGATTTGGTTGTTGAAGTAATTCCTCCAGCGTTCTGCTAGAGCATTAGGGTATTTGTATGAAATGTATGTGTCCCCTTCATACCATGGGCCCTGATAAGAGAAACCATTAATGAGGACAAGGTGCTTTGAAGGATGAACTTCCATCCAATTGTTTTCGTCCCATTCTGGTAAAGTACTCCAACATCTGATGGAAACAAAGGGGCTGTTGACTTGCTTAACAGCATTTTGGATGATCTCAGGAAGCTGGCTGATTTGGTCATGGTTCGTAAGCTTGATGAGTCTGATAAACCCGGACTCAAACATCTGGGAGAGCCAATCCGGATCTCTTTCTTCTTCATCTGCCCCATTTTCATAATTGACTAAAAGTCCTGGGAAGGGGTGCTTATTTTCATATACTCTGGAGCTACTTCCAAAGTATTCTTCCCATGCAGCTTAGACTAAGATGTTATCCATGTCATCCAAATCATCTGGATTAGGAATAGTAGTTGTGACTAGCATTTTGAAATGCTCAAACCAAAGATTCAGACTTTCGTTCATAGCCTTGCTTCTCAGAATACGAGGTTGTAAATCTGATGGCAAGTTGGCAACGGGACTTCTTAGAGTCGCTCTAGTCTTAAGACTGAGCTTGGCATAATTAGTGCCCATGATAGTCATTTTGTCCATTGAATGGACATCCTCTTTGCCAGAGAGTTGACTAGTTAAGATTTCATTCCTGGCTTCAAGATTTACTAGATGGATTTCTAGTGCTCTGAGGGTTTTGAGGAATAGGTCTTGGTTATTTCTGGCGTAGGCAAAGTGAAGGTTATCAAGGAGGCATTTAATGGAGTAGGGTAGGTCTGTGTATGTTCCATTATTGAACTGTAAGGCCCTGGATAAAACTTCCTGTAAAACAATAGCCATATCACCATTGGAATATGTCACCGTAGGAGGGACAAATTCCTGAAGGGATGTTGCTCCTCTATGGCTGTTAGAGGAAGCGCCTTCATGCTTTACAAAAGACTGTCCCGCTGGTAGTCTTTTGTCTTGAGGATTGCCCCTTGCAGGTGCTTTCCGCTTGCCTTTCTTTTCTGCTGAAGAAGTCATCTTCCACTTACTAGTGGTATTTAATATTGCTTTCTCTTTATCCTGAAATGGAAGGTTTGGATTATTTGAGTTTTTCAAATAATTGTTAAAAACCTTTTTACTTTTAAAACTGATGGATGCAGAAGTGCAAATATTTTTATGAATGCATGATGATGATTGGGACCGATTAGGGTCAACTGTTTTTGCTGGATCAAGATGCTGGGCTTGATTTTGAATGGTTATGGTACTGAGAGTTTTTGATATGGAAGCTTTTTGGAGGGAGTAGACTTCCCAAGGTTCAGGGCTTCTCATAAACTCAAATTTAACTGTTTGATCAAAAGGATGGGCTGTGATACCTTCGGTATCTGTGTTGAAAGGATATAACAAACACAAGAAAGGGTTTCCTAGGATGACTCTATCTATCATGTTTTTGACAAGGACAAATTTTGTCATAAAAGATATGCCGTCTTGGCAAACCTCAACTTGTGGGAGGTTGAAATCGATTTGCATTCTCCCGCCACTTGCGGATGTTAATCTCTCCTTAGACTTCTTGAAGTATCTAGGGGGGATAATTCCTTCTTGAATGCAATTTAGATCAGCACCTGAATCTATTAAGGCAATGACCTCAAATTCAAACTCTTTGCAGATGACAATCCTGACTTTGGAATGCCATTTATGGAAGTTAATCCTACTGATGGTTTCTAGGAACAAATCTTGGCTGGGTTCCTGGATAAGATTAGCCGTAGGGTTAACTGTTTGATCCACTTCATCATCTGAGGGACCTTCCTTATTGCTGTGATGAGAAGTATTTTCCAAAAACTGGATTCTTCTATTAAGGAGATCATAGTAGACCCTGAGAATGGTTAATTCTTGCTTTAGGGCTCTAACTTCTGATTTGGTTTCCTTAATATGGTTGTGAAGGTCATTGACTGTAACTTCCTTCTTGGACTGGGTAAACCTATTGTAGATTTGGTCTAAATCTACCTTAGGTTGCTGGATCTTAAGGGCAGGCTTGCTGGTTTCTTTTATTAAGGTCTGATGGAAAAGGGTAACCTTTTGGGCTTTGATGACAGGATCTTCTATAGCTTCTATGAGGTCTAAAAGAAGTTCTTTTTGTCTGTTTAAAACATTGATGGTTTTGTTTCTACAACAACCATCTTTGCATGGTGTGGGTTCATCCGGGTCACTAGAGGTACTGGTACTAGAGGAATCAGAGGATGACTTGTAAATCTGCCTAAGCTCACTGTCACTAGCACTGCTGAATGACTCACTATCTGATCGGTCAAGTTCTAGTAACTTGAAGATCTCATTTTTGCTGGGTTGGTCATGAATGAGGGTATTGATAAGGGATTTGGCTTTAGCTCTACATTCATTTTTGAAATGACCTTTCTTTCCACAGTTGTAGCATTTGCCAGATGCTTGTGGAATGGGTTCCTTGGGTTTTCCTTTCTTATAGAAATCATCAGTCTTGTACTTCTGTTTTCTATAATACTTAGTTGCTCTCTTCCTATAGGATTTTTCAAAGGGTTCCTTCCCTTTGTGTTTGGGTTTCCTTTTGGAAGGTTTGACAGAGGGTAAGCCATACTGTGTACAGAAATGCCCTATTTCGTACTTGGCCTTGTTCTTGTTGATATGGCTTTGGATTTTGAGATCTCTGCACATCTTCATTCCTTCACTTCGAATAGTGCTAGAGATGTCTCCATAAGTTAGGTTATCATAATCTATGACACCTGAGGGGCTGCAAAGGGTTTCCTTGATCTTCTGGCTGAAGAGAGTTGGTAAACCATTAATGAATTTCTCCTTCCAAAATGGAGAGTTACAATCTCTTCTGTGCATGACTCTAGTGGTAAAGACATCTTCATACCACTTGTAATCTCCTAGGGTTTTACACCTGAGGTTACTCAGTTGCTCATAAATCCTAGCTGTGATATTGCTGGGTTTTCCTATGAAGTGTTTCATGATTGTTTAAATCAGGGTATTGACTCCATCGGGAATTCCTTGTTCAATTTCATTAATGATGGGGTTTCCTTCCTCATCCTTCTGGAGAGCGTACTTGATGTCTTCCTTAGACACTTCAGTAAGGCAATTGTTCCACCATTGCTGGAGTTTTCCTGTAAAACCTAGTGCCATCATTTCAATGACTTCCTTATGGGGACGACCTTCGTCCAGGTAGTTGTTGGCTACCATAGTCATGTGCTGGATTTTGTTTAGGATTTCCTGTTCTGATAATCCATCTATGTTCCATTCATAGAGTCTACTAGAGGATACTGAGAATTGATTACCAACATTCCTTTCTTCATACCTGAGGTCAGGGGGTGAAGGTCTAGGGTACCAATTTTTGGTTGAGCTGGATGGATCGGGATAGTAAAGTCGTTTTACTTCTAAATTTTGAAACTGGTTTTCTAATTGTCCAAATTCCTGGTCAGAGGCTTGGCTAGAACTGCTAGAGATTGCTTGGATATCTAGGACATTCATAGATAAAGGGGTGGCTGGTTCCTTCTTTATCAGTTCTTCTAGCTTTTGGGCAACTATTTCTAAGGCTGTCTTATCTTTAGGATAATTAAGGCTGGTGTGTCTAGTTGTGGGCAACTTGACTAACGGTTTTTCTAGGGCTTGGATTGGTTTGCTAGAGTTTCCTGGCTGGAGGATAACTTTGTTTTCGATCCTATCTTCTATCCTGTCGAGCTGTTTTCCTATAACATTTAGACACTGGTTGGTGTAATTGTTTTGCTCAATAACCTTGTCAACAGGTTGGTGCCTATCTGTGGTGGCTTTAAAAGGAGGGGCTATTATCTCCGTTCTCCGATGATTGAAGGTTATGGCTTCGAGGGGTGGATGACTAGACCTAACAACTTCCTTAGTTGCGTTGGGTCCTTCTATGGTCCATGTTCTGGTGAGAACACAAAACTGCTTTTGCTGGCCAAAATACCTTTCAAAGTATATGAAAAAGGGGACATTACGGGAGATTTCCCTCATGAATGCCTTCCATGATTCTAGTACTTTTTCTTTTTGATCCTTGGTATAATTGGCTTTGTAGGCTTCTCTTTTGGTTCTGTTTTCCTCAGAACTAAAATCCTTACCTAACTCTTCTAAGTCAGGAACGAATTCTCTGCTTAATACTAAGATATTCAGAGATTCCTCTTGCTGATCTGGAGGCTGTTTATGGGGGTGCTGTAGATCTAATGGAGATCTAAACCGGGATACTTCCAGAGGTTGCCTACACTCATAGTCTAGAGGAGTGCTAAGCCTAGATCTGTCGAAACTTAACCTAACCGTGCCATCGGCTAGTTGCTGGACAAATTCTAGATCTGAGTTCTGGGCTGGGTCTTGGATCTGTAGAGCATGGTTCTCATTCTCTAAAGTCCAATTTGCTGGGAAAGTGATATCTGAGCATTTGAGGGTTCTGGGAACCTTAACTTTGGCTCTAGGGTCAGTAGTCTGGATAAGGGTTGTCTCACCCTTTTGTCTTCTATCAAGTGCTCCAACATTCATGTTCGTTCTCATGCACTTGTAGTAAACTCTGTATATCAAGGCAATCTGACTAGTTCCCTGTGTCATAAGGGTTCCATGGGTCTTGATATTGAGTGTGAGAGCTTTGATAACTGTGCTGTCATGGAGAAAGATGCTAAAATCTGGGAAATAGTTAAAATGGATGGGTCTGTTACTAAGACTTGTTTCTATGGTTCCTAGGAGGCTATCGTTGAATCTGACGTGACGAGCATCTCTAAGGGCCATGAGGATTGAGCTATTCAAACCTCTTCTGGTGAGTGGTTTCACTCCAACTTGGACTAATCCTATGTGTAGGAAGTTATGTCCTTTTTCCTTATGCTTCTGGATAGCTGAAGGGGATAACAAGTAGCACGTTTCGTACTCCTTGTTGATTCCATAGACTTGTTCTATGGTCTTGACATGGTAGTCTGTTTTGAAAGCTGTTTTCAAAGACCATGAAGACTTATAGAATTGGCTGGTGGCAACTTTTGGGATATTCCAATCTCCTATGTCTAGATCTAAATCGGATAGCTCATAAGACTCCGAATTAATTGCTCCTACGTCTGCTGGGATATCAGGAATGGAAGTGGGTTGAGAACATCTACTGCTGGTAGAAGAGGAACTTCTAAACAACCTATTCATGATTCTGGGGTTACAAGTTTAAACCAACAATCACAACCTAGTCACCTTTATCCTCAAACTTCTGGATCTAACCTTTAGATCTGAAGCAAATTACAACTATGGGATAGACACCTGATCTGTGAACTCCTACCTACCGGACTCTCCTCCAACAATGGGGACCACCCTTACACGCCTTCTCTCGGCTTCACACGGGTTGACCAAACCAAACCTAGGAAGATTTTCGGTCATCTTAGGGCTTGGAGACCACACAGATTTCGGTAACAAATCTCACAGGTATAAATCTGCAACAAATTTAAGAGCTAAACACAGGAATAGGAAGAATAGGGATAACAGGGAAGCAAAGGTTAATCTGAACAAATAATCACAGAATAACAAATAGAATGGTTAGAAGGAGGCTCAGCCTACCATCGGAAGATATTAACAAAATCACTAAACCAATAAACAATGATAATGAATAGGTAGCAGACGAAGAAATAAATAAAAGGGAATGGAAGAGTTATCATGAAATAGATGTAGAACAAAATATGGAGTATGGGAGATATATTCATGAAAATAATTCAAAATAATTATAATGCCAAAATAATCTTGGATAACTATGGCGGCAGTGCCGACCAACTTGATTATATGATAAACAGTAACTTACAATCCGACCGGGCCAAACTTGGCTCTGATACCAAAAGGGGGTAAGTTACAGGCTAAGGCCGATTGAGGCCATGTGCGGAATGTGCGGAAAATACAAATAAAGGCCGCTGAGGCCATGATATTACAAATATGAAAATATGATAGTGCCATGATTACGTATATATATATTATATATATATATATATATATATATATATATTTAACATGGTATTTGTGGAGCAAATGATCTGAGAACACTCTAAGGCCCATAGGCCCCAATCGAGAATGACCAAAGGCCCATAAATATGTTAACCCAAGTCTGACACATAGGCTAAGACCGAGAAGGGAAGGCATCAAGACCACGTAAAACTTGGTTAAAACTTAAAATAAGAGGTCCAAGGAAATGAGGCTAAAGGGCCCATCATCCGAGGAGCTTGAGGAGCAAATGCGCCTCGGAAGTGCCTTATGTGGCTCCCTGCACCAGAAAGTAAAGCATTATAGAAGACATCAGAGTCGTGCAAGTAACAGAAATGGGAAATATCTGGGAAGGTGGCTATCACCTCTACATTTAATACTTTACACCAATTGAACCGGTTGCATTTATGAGGAAAAGAGACTTGAACAGTGACTCAACAGCTCACAAATCTCTCTACCACCTCCAAAATGGTCCTGATGGGACAAGCATTCGAATTATTTCCCTTTAAGACGTACAGATGGAGGGCTAAGATGCAATGGGGGAGGGCTATATAAAGAAAGGAACTCCACCAAAAAAAGGGATGAACATTCTACAGAGAGAGAGAGAGAGGACTAAAATTTATTGTAAAAAGATCAACATTGACTTTTAATGAACAAGCCATCCTCGAACCTGCTCGAGGAAGAATTTACATTGAATTTGTGTCTCTTTTGTTCACGTTAGTCCTATTATCTTCAAGCCTGTAATTACTTAGCGTTGTAGTTTCCCCAAAGAGCCCATTCGCTTACAAATCTAAGGTATTGAGCTAATTATTTTGGGTCCCATTTGCCGACGCCCGACCTCAAGACGGATAACTGGCGTTGGGCCTTCGTTCGATTACCCGCCGTGGCAACGCTCCTGAATGCAGGGGCCCCTTGGAGGCCCTTCTCGAATGATTGGCGTGGTTCGCATGGAGTTTCGGGTGCTCTCTTTCTCTCAATGGAGGAGGGTAGATGTCTACCTTCGGTGGTGTGATGGGAATCTTGGCCAAATTTTAAGAGATTACTAAAGGTGAGTGAATTTGCCACCAATCATTGGGTTTTGGATGGCAAAAAATCTTGATTCTTAAGTCTGGAAGTTTAGTTACATGTGGGGAATGTGTTGCACCCAACAACATATGTCCAATGACAGTCCTTTGTTTTAATAAAACCTTAATTTTTTTGAGAATGACAGTAAAAACATGATTTTGGCATTGGCTTTCGGGGCTTTGCATACTTGGGGGCTTTGAGGTTTGGCTTTTGAATGGGTGTGGTCCAAATCTATGCTTTCCTAAGGCATTGGGCAAAGTGTACCAAATTTTCACGACGAAAATCTAGCGACGTGTCACCTTACTTTCTTGACGAAAATTAGGCATCGCTTTATCTTAGGTGACATGGACTGTGACAATCACACTAGAAGGGGTAAAGTAGGTATATATATACATACATTATGCACAATGTTAGCACACAGAGAAGGAAAGTAAATGTCTACATCCCTAGAGCATGGCTCAAAATATAGGTGCAAGAAAGTAAATAGGGGTCACCATACTCTAGAGATGAGGACGAATGGTACATGGCATGATATACCTAATTCAACTCATCTAAGAGAGAAATGAGAGAGGAAGGAAAGGGGTTTAAAAGAGTACATAACAAAATGGAAGAAGCTAGACCCCTAGACCTACTGAACATAGACGCTCGGCTCATATTACATGCTCGCATCTGCGCCCTTTTTGCTTACACTTAGGAAACCGTGCCCTAGCTCCATGTGTCCTTGTTGTATGTGTGTACATGCAAAGACAAAGACAAGAAATCAGTAGACAAGCAATGGAAGGAACAAATGTATAGATAATGCGTAACGAAAATAAAGAAAACAAGCATACAAGCGAAGCAAGCATAGCATGTGGTAGAAGACATGACAAGCAACAAGATAAGCAAACAAACTAAAAGGCAAAGCAAGTAAGGACGCGAGCAAACAAGCAAACAAGAAAGAAGGCAAACAAGCAACAAAACAAACAAAAAGTGGTGTTCGCAAGGGACAAATGTAGGTTTGGATTGAATGCCATAACTTCATTGTGTTGAAGCATGGGCGACACACTAGCAAGCAAAACTCATGCATGGACGTGTAAGCAAGCGTGTAAAGATGCATAGAAAGTCAACGAGTGGCATAAACAAGCGTGGTAAGCATAGCACCCAGCATCTAGAGATGCTCCCCAATGGTTACATCAACCAAGGTCTTATGGGAGTTGGATGTAACCATACAACCACAAACCACTAAGGGCGTCAAGTGTGGCAAAACCTAGAACTAGAGAGGCTAGCACAAGTATAAAACATAGAAGCAAGCAAGCATAGACATGCAAATAGGATGATCCAAACCTTTTAATATGAACCTTGGTGTATGGACAATGACAAAGGCCATAGGGTCTAGATTGGGTCCTAACCATTAAGCCAAAATGCAAGAAAATGCGATAAAATGAACATAATGGCTACAATAGCACATGGCATGACAAACAAGGCCCAGGCCTAGGCACACAAACATGGCATGGAGCGCACAAGCACATGGAAGATAGCATCAAGCAAGTAGAGAACATATATTTAAGCATGTAGGCATGTGAAAGTATAGATCTAGGCATATAGGCATAGAAACATGCATGTAAACATGTAGATCTAGCACAAAATTATGGAAGAACATGAATCCAAGTATATAAGCATGTGAAGACAAGGATCTAACCATATAGCATGGAAATGTACACATAAACACATAAATCCAAACAAGACATAGCCAAAAAAATCATACAAGCATGTGAGCATGTAACCCTAACATCAACATAGAATGAAGAGGGCAACAAAACATGGGAAAACATGGCATAGGCATAAAACATGTAGATCAAGACAAATAACATATAAACAAGCATGGAAGAACATGGATCTAAATTAAGAACATGCTAGGAGCAAGATAAAACAAGAACATGCCAAGCAAAGCAATAAATATTGAGGCAAAAAAAGCAAGATGAATGCTAGAAAAAGATTTAGAAAGTTATGGGTGTGGATAGTAGCTAAAAAGCTACATCCACACCCCTAAACCCCAAATCCAAGATGTAGAACCAAGGAAAGGAAGATTAGGTGCAAGAACACTACTGTATTTTTGGTGAATAAGGAAGAATCAAGAGGCTTTGATGTGTTTTTTTTTTTTTTTTTTTTTGTATTTGGAAGAGAGAGAAAAATATGCAGACAATGTCCACGCAGAGAGCAAAACTCAGAAAATCTCTTTCCTTTTTTCTTCTAGGGGATGCCTGGGCTATTTATAGCCCTGGGCGCTCTTTCAAGGTGGCGGCCCTTCAAGGGCCCCCACCTTGAAACCTCCTCTGATCGAGTTCATCTTGACACCCTTGGAAAGATCTTAACTTCCTGATTCTAAAAATGTATGAAACTTGAAAATCACACGGTCGGATCAAAAGTTATGGCTTAAAGAAGTTAGTGGTGCATCGATCAATGCATTATCTCAATTTTCATGATATCTCGGCCTTTCTAGCTTTGATTTCAACCTGTGAATAGTTGTTGGAATGAGAATTTGATTATCTTTGCAATGGCGTTGGTTTTAACCCATTCTGATGGCCGGATCGAAATTATGGTTTTTGGGCCCATTAGGGGTGTTTTGGTCATTTGGCTTGAAAAGGCACTTTGGGTGCTTCAGCATCTGAAGGGGTTGCGCCAAGTCATTCTAGATGTTCTCGCAGCCCCATGGAGAGAAAATAATATTTTTTGGATTTTTTGGGGTCCAACACATAAATCGATGGCGAATAAAATACGGTATCAAAACCATTGTTCTAAGTGGGCTTGGGCCATAAATTCAGTCCTTACAATATCAAATTCCAGTTCTCTATTTTTCAACATTTGTAGTTGCTTACATTGTCAAAATAAAAATCCACACTTGTGATATAGATCCATAGGGATTCCATCTATACCGACTCCTTTGATTTACATTTGGATATTTTAAAATCGTTGTCACGATGTCTCACACATCATTAAACATTGTCTCAGTCTCAATCATGTGCTTCTTTGTATATGTGTCTCACTGTGCTCAAAGCACTCACACACCAATTTCATCCTAGTGACGTGCGCCACGCCCCAATTTCATCCTACTTATCCATGTTTTTTACATGCATCACGCGCTTCATAGACTTCTTTCTCTTCAATGCTACTTTTTCAGATGTTTTTTAGTTGTGAGTCTCAATTCATTAAATGGGTATCAAAGCTCTTTTTTACATTAAAAACTTTACTTCTACCACCGCACACCCTTAGTGCGATGGTCACTCTACAAATATAAGTGTTTGTACTTATACTTGTGGAGTCTGAGGAGCAAGGGTTGGGATTCAAGTCTCTAGGAAAGTTACACACATATACACTTTGATAGACCAAAATTTTATTGACCCCTTGTGATGAATTAATTGATTAATTATCCAAATTTATTAATTAATCAATTTAGCATGCAATATACGTGGCAAGACAAACAAATCACCAACTAAAATATAATGCAAGGGCAAATAAAAGTTGACACGGTGATTAGTTTACAAATGGGGAAAACTTCCATGGCAAAAACTCTACTAGGTGATTTTAAGATCACTATTCTCAAGAATCCACTATTATCAAAATAAACAGTTACAAGTAAAGGAATCCCAGTTTTTATACCAACTTACAGTTGAACCCTTACCCCAATACACAATTAGACTTGTTCAGTAGTAACAATCTCTCCTTGTATTGCACGGCTTCTAGTACGTGACTAACCAAAAGATGCGCAGATTCTAATACGCGACTTAATCACCAACTTGAGAAGGCTGTTGGCTGCAAAGTTCTTCTGTTCATTACACGATGAAAATCATTAAGTTGCTTGGTCACAAAACCTTATGGTGTATAAATACAGCAGCTTCTTCAAGAGAAAGAAGAACTAGGACAAACTAGGTTTCCAATCACACTTTTCTTCACACTTGTGCAATAATGCTCTTGTGCAACCTATGACGACCCTTAAAATAATCTTTATATATGTTTAGGGTTGTGAGAAAAGAAAGCCCAAACATACATTCACGGATTGGATGAAAATCAGCTCTAAAAAACTGAACTTCATGAATCTCGACAGATACCCTATTTATCGAACAGCTGTCGAGCCTCGGGCTGAAACAGCTCTTTTAAACCTCGAGAGATACTAGCTGTCGAGCTTTAAAATTCTGCACTTCAATACTTGAATCTTGGACAGATTTGTATAGCTTCAATACTAGACTTAAACCTTGTTCCTTAAAGTATTAAACGCATCCTAAATCTACCCAATTACAAGTAAAATGCGTTTTATCAAAGGATTAGCCAATTACATAAAATGTTGACATATGTTTCTAACATGTATCACATATGTCCTTACACACTTAGATTAAGTTAAAGTAGAATTTCTATCTTGTATTAAAAAAAAAAAAAAAAAAAAACTTTACTTCCAAACTTAGGTACCTCCCGTTTAAGTTTGAGGGGGGTTAGGAGTAATAGGATATTATTGTAAATGTGTAAGCGATAAAATATATTAAAATGTTTCCATTAATATATAAATTATGATTTTGTAGAATTCAATGTGCTATTAATGTGATCTTAGAGTTACAAACTAGCTTAATGAAGATGTAGCCATTGGAGGCTCTTTGATTTCTCTCTTTTTTATTTTTTACAACCTTTTGCTTTAATATATATATATATATATATATATATATATATATGTATATTTTAAACAAATTAAAAGACTCGTAATTCGGCTTTTTTAGACAGCCTTTTCGGTGGCCCAGGGACTCATTGTCTCAAAAATCCTCTGTGGGTTTTTGGACTAGATCCTCAATAGCCTATTTATTTTGATAAAAAACCATGATTTGATTATTAATTTCTACTTTCATGTTAGGCATAACAACACTGATTTGAAGAGACATCAATCCTCCTTATTATCGACATGATATATTACAGGGTTTGGTGTTAGGTCTGCATCTTATAACTGATTCAAAAAAGTTCGTTAACATTTAACAAGCAAAGTTAGTAGTTGAAACATACTAAGTGCTAGCAGAAGCAATATTGGAGGTTGTATTAAGGCAGATAATAAGTCATATTCTCTCATAAAACTTATAATTTGTATTCGTTAGGCGTGCTTGTCCAGTTCTGTCGTTTGTATATAAAATACCAATTACTCATAACCTCAATCGCATTTATAAGTTTAACATCTCATCTTAAGCCCAATGTTCAAAAGAAAACTTCAATATCTTGTTCCCCTTTGATTTGATTTATTTATGGACCATATTTGATTGTGGACTCCATCTTCAATCACAGGCCTCAATGGTTTTAACAAGACTTACAGAAGTTCCATTCTTCTTTCGTTTGGAATATGACACCTCAAAAACCCTAACCTTTCTTTTTTGCCTTTTGCTTTCCTCTTCTTTTTACGTTCCGAGAACTGCCTTTGTATAGGATTCTCTCACTTTTCTTTTTCCACTACCCCCCACCCCCTTAAAAAATAATCCTCATAATGTATCCTTTTTAGTTTTTAACAATCATTTTCTTTCATTATTTACTACATAACAAGCATAAATAAAACCGGCCAAAAAGAAAGCGTCACTCCTATATGGCTGCAAAACTACCTAATCTCAAATATGTTCTGCAAATGCTTATATACCAGAAAGGCTAGCAGAATATGATCTGGAATCAAAATAAGTTATAATCTTATCAAATCCAGATTTAAATTCACCCATTTTATCACTGGCCTATTGCAAATAAACTTTCCCTCTTTTGCCTCTATTGTCAATTCCCAGAGAAGCAATTCTTCCCGAACCACCAACTTAAAATTCACCCTGATTTCAAATAAAACCTAAGAGCAATAGCTTCAGTAGGATTGCAGCCTGAAACACTCTGAATGTAATTCGAACGAAGACAAATTAATGTTCAAAAGCCACAGAACATTAATGCAATCACAAGTCTGGAAGACCCTGCATGTATTTGTAAGTTATAACAAATTGACAGTTACGGAAGCAGGTGGCGACATGCTTCACTCACCTCTCTTCCTCTTCCGACTAAGATTGTCTTGACTATCCACACGTTCCATTTGGTGGCAGAATTCACTGCATGCCAAGACTCTTAAAATACAACTTCAACTACCTAACTCTCTTAAATACTACAACAGGTAAAACTTTTAGTACATCCCTCAATCTATCAAAGACAACAGAACGTACCACTTCTACTCTAACAGACACCTACTATCAACAGTCACATGTATTCATGCGGAATGGGACGAATGGCACATAGGAACATGTTACTTTGCTTCCTCTGACCCCTTCAAGTAAGAAGATTCTCCATCGCCACTTCCATGCCCAGCAGCTGAGCTTCCCTGGCCGTCAGCACCAGCTGTCCCAACCTCAGAGCCATCTTGTTTGCTTCCTCCACGTATGTCATTTGGGCCTGCAATAGAAGGTGGACCACTGCTGCCACCTCCAAGAATGTTTTCAGTATGAATGGGATGCAAACCATTGTTGGCCCCTCCAGCTCTCATTGCCATTTGCCCTTGAATAGCCTGTTGCTGCTGATGTAACTGCTGCTGTGGATCCCGTATCTGATGTGGATTATTAAACTGTAATGGCATCTTTGGAGGAAAAATACCTTGTTGCTGAGCCATTGCTGCTGCCTGAGGGTGCTGCATAAAATACCCTCCTTGTTGCAGCGCCGGATGTGGGGTCATCTGCAAGTGTTTGATATACATGAGCAAGATGTATGCAATATGATAAATCAGTAAAAGAAGAGTAATCTTAACAGTCACCTGGGGAGGCATTGTTGGAGCTTGCGGTTGGGCATCAGCAATTGCAGCTAAGTACATCAAATTTTTTTGAAGCTGAGCTTGGTACCTAAGCCAATGAAATTTAATACATATATCACATGAATATTGCACCCCCACACATTCAGGATGTAGAAAAAAAATTGCTACATCCTGACTATATTTTGTCAAAACTGGGAATAAAGGTCATGCTGAAGACCTCTTCTTTGGCTTCTAATGTTCAGATCCTTAGTCTCAATCCAGAAAGAAACACACTTACCATTTTAGGGGGGTCTTGAAGGGGCATCGAAACACATAAGAACTCTTGAATGAAAATTGAAACAGGATACAACTCCAGTTCCTTCTATTTTTGATAATAAGCTAAAAGGTATTGCATGATTACAAGCAATCTAAAATCATACTAGATAAAAGTGTAAAAAGCATTAGATCTACAAGCACTCATAAATAAACTTAACCCCTGAGAAGCTTTGGTTGAGATAACACATGAGCAAATGGTGAACTTGTATACTTTTGGAGACTAAGACAATGGATCTAGATCAGTGGTGGTTGCTTCCACTTGCCCTTTCATGAAAAGACCTCTCTACTCCACCACCAAATGAACCCAAAACTACTTTTATTTCATAAATCAAATCCCAATTTCAAGTGAACAACCAATTAATTTTCAATAGATTTTATGATGAGCAAATGAAAAATAATAAGGTCCAAAAACACCAAACCTTTTTAGGCTGCCTTGACCAGTTTAAGCGAGTAGTGACAGTGGTGCTGAAAGTACTTTCCAATTGGTAAAGGTTTGGGGTTGTGAACTTGTGGACTGAACTTGATGAGGTGGAAGATTGGCAGGTTAATTTGCGTTTGGTGGAGTAGTGGAGGTTATGCTGTGGCGTTGGATCTGCAAGTGGTGACTAAGTTGAAACCAGTGTTTATGACTTGGCTGAAAGGAAAAAGTGATGACCACCAAGGGCTCAAGTCCAGTACATATTATCTTTCTTCTCAGGACATCATTAATGTGATAACTGTACTATAAACCAGGAAATGCAATTAAAAAGTGAAAACACCAATGCCAATGCAACTAACCCATATGCAGAAGTGATAATATGATGGCATCACTTACTTTTTGCACTTTTCAAGGAAATAGTTCCTCAAATGTGGCGTGCTTAGTGCACCACCAGTATGAACAGTATAGCAATCCCTATTACATCAAATCCTAAGTTTGCTATGTGAAGCAGATTCTACTTCTGGTCCCATTGACTGCAGATGAGTATGACCGATCCAATAATTAATGAAATCCTTGATGATTAGTATCTCAGCTTAAGTTTCAATAAATCAATTGAACATTCCTCGAGCATAGCAGTAAAAAGTAAGAGTAACCATTTCAGAAATCAGGAATCCCAGATACTGATATTTTGTCTAATAAATTAATATTTTTCACAATCCAAAACTGGCATTTAATCTGAAAAATACAAGGAATCAAAACACCCTAGCGTTCCAAAACACACACACACAAAGGTAGAGAGATGTCACTTACTGGGCACATTCAGCAAGTTTTCCAAGGTTTTGATTGTCCAATATCGCTAAAATCAATTTTTTGTTCTCATCAAGATACTGCACAAATCATAAAAGAGATGCATTAGATAATTTGTTTTTTAAAAGCAATGGTATTTTATTAAGACAATAGATTACTCCATGCTCATGATGATGAGCACACTGTAACCTAAAAGAAATACAAAATAATTATGCATAATAGTTTACATGATTCTGTGGAATCTAGAAGGGAGTTGTTATTTGTAAGACCCCACACATGATACGAATCAAACAGAGTATGAATTAGCAATATTTCTAACAAAGCCTTTGATCTTTCTGTATCTTAAAAAATGTGACTATTTCATTCCTTACACAATAGCCACATCAAGCATAGTGGGACAAACTTTCAAATATCCGATGAGTGCTTCCCGAACCAACACCACACAGAACAAGAGATCAACTAACCTTTTTGGTAACATCAACAAATGATTCACTGTATCCTCACTACAAAGGCACATGCAACACCAAATCACCAACCAACTAAAGAAAAACCTCGCTTCATGAGATTATCGAAAGTAAGAATCTACCCTCAACCTAATGTCCAAACAAAGAATGAGACCCTCTTAGAAGCCTTACACCAAACACTCTTCCAAGGGAAAGAATTAATCGTTTCACCTCAGATAGCCTCATAATAAGTGCAAATATAAAAGCCACCACTCCCTTTCAATCTCCATCTCATCTTCTCACACCCCTTCCTCCTAGGGATATTTGAGTATAGAAGATCTAGGAAAGAATTAACTGACTCCAATCCTCAATCATGAAAACCTCTATGAAATCTCAGTCTAGATCTTCCATTCCCCATTTAAGTGGCTATCGATGACTGAATGGACTGATGCATTGTGATCAACTAAGCAAGCGTACAAATCAAGGTACAATTCTAGAGAATGATTCCCACACCATATATCACGCCAAAACCTTACTCATGTGGCTTACCTGAGACAAAATACCTAAATTGAAGAAAATTGTTGCATCCCACCCTAATACTCTTCCAAAGGCTACGCTCATGAGTCCCTCTAATGGCTTTTGAGGTATAACCACCCCATTCCTCCCCATGCTTCATAGTGATCACCCGTCTCCATAAATACATGACCACATTCCCAAACCGCCATAACTATTTCCCCAATGAGGCTTAATTAAAACTTCCCATCTTCCAAATCCTGAAACCACCTATATTAATGGAGAACATGCAATGTGTCATGCCACCAAGAGAACTTAAACTCCTTATCCAGGGCACCCTACAAAAAGTTTCTCTGTAATCTCTCCACATTATTTGTCACACTGTTAGGAATAGTAAATAAAAAGAGAGAGTAAGTTGAAAAACTTGAAAGCACGCTTTTTAACAACATTAGCCTCCCTCCCTTTTACATAGCTACTCCCAACCAAACAGTCAATATATACCATAATAGGATATCCCATGATGATGCCTTTTTAATAAAGCCATCCTATTGTCAATGTCTTACTAAATGACACCCCCTTTAAGTTTTTTTTTTCGCTAGCTGTTGCCTTTGTCAATGAGCCACTGGACATAACTGGCAACTTGAAGGTGTAGGGCACAACACATGACATAAGATGTCTCAACTGACAACAAGGGAGAGAAAACGCAGACTTCTTGCCAGATCTAGTGACCACAATCATAAATATGGTGGCAAGTCATTGTTTTTCCTCCCTTGCCGTTAGCTACAATACAATGTGCACTGCCAAAGAAACAGAGATCTAGGGTGGCGATTGTGATGGCAGACGTCATACTAACCTTGCAATGCATGGTCAAGTCAGATGTGATGAGGGGGGGTCTTGAGTGGATTATTTGGTTACATGTGAATAAACCTGATATCCACAGCCTTTGATTTTTTTAATACCATCAAACCCATTGTCAATTGCCCACTTGAAAGAAACCATTTGCAACCACTTGGTTGACCTAGGTCAATCAAGTTTCTTGAATTGTTGAATTGTCCCAGTGCAAATATATGGGTACATTGCCAATCTTTTTCAATTTGTGATTGGGTGGAAATCATTTCGAGAAACTTCCATTTTCACCAACTAGGTTCCTAAAGAAGCATCTAACCTTTAGAATAATGTATTACAAATTCAATAAGAAAATCTTGGCTTAAATGTAAATTCCAATTATGCTGGATGTGTGGTCAAATACCTTACTGCATTACTTTAGCAACTAAATTGAAAGATATCCAATCATATGCTTAGATCAGAACTAGAACCCTGAGGCCATGAGAACTCCCTCAATTGTTTTGGTAGATGATCATATATACTACCCAAGAACCATCTCAATGATACCCTTAAGAGCCTTCAAAAGATCTATCAATGTTGCCAATGCAGTCATCTAAGATTTATTAATATAAGTTTCATCTACCTTCAGCACTAATTGGAAACGTACACTATCTTTAAACCTCCATAGTAAATCTTCATCTATACCATCAAACTCAATTCTAATAATTTCTAACGAAATTCCTCTTTTCAAGAAAAATGGGAGATATTAAATTGGTTACCTCTCCCTCCATCTCCTCCCTTAATTCAATGGCCACACAATCATAAATCGTGTAGCCTGAAAGGGAACTCAGATTGTCCATGGCAACTTAGTAGGATCCTCAGGAGTCAGGACCTAGCTAAACTACTACAAATCTCAGACTAGCAGACTCTTTACAACAATGAACCATTCCAAAGATTCACCTAGCTGGCCATCAAAAGCATTTTAGGGGATGCTGAAATGTAATAGAATACTATCTAGGTTCAGAAAACGTCTCCCTAGAGTTAAAAGTGCAGTGTTCTCAGAATATATTAGATAAAAGAAAATGTAATCTCTTACAAGTTAGTTGAAAAATAGGCCACAACCAAACCCAAAGACCAGAGAGCATGTAATAAAGATTTGGTACATGCATCTCTAAATTTTCTTTGAGACTCTCCAGAATCATCTTGTTTTCCACATCAACTAAGAATCAAACACCATTAACAAGACTTAAATCTTAAGCTCTCAACTTATGTATTGCTCAGTGGGGCTGGCTTTCATAACCATCTCATCAACGAATCCTCAAAACTAATTGTAAACTGCCAAATTCTTTCTCATGTGTTGTTAGGTTATGGATCAATTTGGCAAAAATGTAGTTGAAGAAAAATGAAGGCTTCAGAAATTAAATTCTCTAAAGATCATCAGAAACTCTATCTTAACAGTTTGATTCAAACAAGTGGCTCAACCATTGAAAGCAGTAAAATAAGCATGAGTCCATGACACAATCAATTATATCAAAGTCATTTTATAAAAAAAATCTCTTTTTGAAATTTATTATATCTATGAACTTATTTACTTGCTAAATTTGGCTCAGCAATAAAAGCAAAACCCCATCTCCCCAACTCACAAAAACCCAACAAACAAATAAACCAATTATTCCAAATAAACCATCAAAACCCATAACCATTACTATCAAACACAAAAAAAAAACCCCAGAGTCATAAATAAGTCCCTAAGCAAGTAAAAGAGGGAAAGTAAGTAAAAGACAGTACCTTTTGAATCTGCTCAGTGGTGATGTTTGTGGGTGGAAATGAAGGCATCATAGGGATCATCTGCTGTGGCTGCTGCATCTTTATTCTTATACAAATATATATACTTTCTTTTAAAGTCTAAACCTTGAAACAAGCACAGAACAGAACACAAACCCTAACCCTAGTTCCAACCAAACATGAAATCAAGAAAATCCCAAATCAATTAAGCCCAAAAATCCAAAAATCAGAGCCAGAGAGAGAGAGTACCTTATGAGTGATTGAATGCTTGCAGTGTTTTTGAACAGTGAAAGAGGATTTAGGGGAGATCTTCTGGATATGGACGAGGTTTCTGGAATTTAATAATTTTTATTTAAGACAAGACAGGACAGGAGTGATTATTATATTGTATTTTGGTTTTTCTTTTCTTTTATTAATTCTTTGGTTTTCATTTATCAAACAAAGAACATATGCTACTAGTACGTGTACAAGTAAATGTACTAGATCTAGACCTAAGATTTGGTGTTTTCAGTAGTGGAAAGCGGAGACAAACTATTGTATCTTCTAGGTTGGTCGGTCAATGTCACTAGGTTCGGTTTGATGGCCTGGGCCTGGGCTTGACTGCTTCAGTTCCTAACTTGGTTAATTCACTCAATCGTCTGTTTGGAAAATTATTACTGTGTATTTTTCTTTTCACATTAATGATGAGTCCCATCATAAATTTAATTAATAGGATCTACTATTCATATGAGAAGAAAAAGTATACATTTATGATATTCTGAGAGTACACAATTATTTCTCATCGTGTTTATAGAAGCTTATTAAAGTTCAGGCACTTCAGGATAATACCACCTTTATTATTTATAAAATAAAGGCGAAAATGCACTTCTGGTCCCTAAATTGATGGGTCAATTCTCATTTTGGTCCCTAAATTAATTTCGTTCCTATTGTCGTCCCTATTTTTAAAAAATGGTTTCTATTTTAGTCTCTGCCATCATCTAAGTAATGGAACCCTATTACATGGCAGACGGAGTGATCTGGTTGTTAACATGACGTTGATGTGGCATTAAAATATTATTAAAAAAAATTATTTTGCCATTGACGTTAGCATGATAAAAAAAATTTCAATTTAAACTGAAAAAATTCAAAAACAAAAACAAAAACAAAAACAAAAAATGGTTTTTATGGCATTTGTCTCTCTTAGTCTCTGTCTCTCTCGATCTGAGACGACTTGCTCTCAGATTGGGTTAGTTGAAAAAATCCCAAACCACGATTGAGAAAAAAAAAAGAGGGAAGAAGATCGGCCCAGAAGAATTAGATGAGGAGAACAGCCTGAGAAAAAATAAGAAGAAGAGGGAGAGGATGGTGGTAGTGGGTTTGGTTTGTGTTTGTTTGTTTGTGTTTGTATCGTTCTTTTGCTTCTTTCTTTGTCAATCTCCGACTTCTTTTCTCTTTCTAAACTCGAATCCCTCTTTTTCTCTCTTTTTGATCAACGATAGTGGTAATGGGTTTGGTTTGGTGACTTTGAGGGTGTGGGTTTGTTGACTGATCGGTGGACGTGGGTTTGTTGATGATTTTTCTGGGCGTGGGTTTGTTGATGATTTTTCTGGGTTCATGGGTTTGATTTTTCTGGTTTCGGGTTGTTGATGATTTTTCTGGGTTCATGGGTTTGATTATTTGCTAAAAAAATCAATAAAAAGAAAATGAAGAAAATTAAAACCAGTTCATGGGTTTAATTTTCTGGGCAAGTTTTCATCTTCTTTTCCGTAGAACATGAAGAACAGTTCTGGGTTCACCTGCACTGTTCTAGGTTTGCATTTGTTCTAGGTTTGTTCTTGTTCTGGGTTTGCTCTTGATTCTAGATTTTATTTCTTATTTTTCTGGATTTTATGGAGATTTGATTTGGTTGTTGTATTTGGATGTGGGTTTGCTAGAGATTGGATTTGTTGCTGGGTTTATTTCTTGAATTTGGGAAGAACATGAAAAACAGGTTTAATGAAAGTAAAAATAATAATATTAAATTTAAGGCCAAAAATAATAATAATAATATGAAAGAAAAAAAAATAAAATGCTGATATGGCTTTGAAAAATGCAAAATAATTTTTTTTTAATAATATTTTAATGCCACGTTAGCGCCATGTCAGCAACCAAATCACTCCGTCTGCCACGTAATAGGGTTCCATTACTTAGATGACGGCAGGGACTAAAATAGAAACGATTTTTTAAAAATTGGGACAACAATAGGAACGAAATCAATTTAAGGACCAAAATGGGAATTGACCCAAAATGTAGGGACCAAAAGTGCATTTTTTCCTAAAATAAAATTTTTTTTTAAAAAACCACTTTTATTAGGAGAGAGAAAGTTAAAAAAGTAAAGAGTTAAAAGGGTAGATTAAAAGGTCTTTTGAAAAGATAAAAAAAAAAAAAACACATATATATATATATATATATATATATATATATATATATAGACACACATATACTTTTATACAAGATAGAATTCTACTCTAGTCTAATCTAAGTGTAAATGTGTGTGAAACTTCCTCTTAGAGACTTGAACCTCGGCCTTTGCCCCCCACACCCCATAAGTTTTTATACTTGTGGAGTGACCACCGCACAAAGGGTATGCAGTGGTAAGAAAAAAAATATATTGATCATAGGGCTAAGATTATAAGTGCTTTCAATTTCAGTCCTTTGATATGGTATTGCACAGTGCAATAACTTGTTCTAAAGTTCAATATATTCTACATCTATTTTTTTCAATTAATTTTTTAAATAAAACAACAAAAATAAGTTATCCAAATAAATAGGATTCTAACTAAGAAAAAGAATACTTTTTTTTTTTTTTTTTTGAGATGAGAATGAGAAGACGGTAGAAATAACTAAGTTGCTCATAAATCATAAAGAGATCTTTGACCCAAAAAAAAATATATATTTAACTTGATTTGGAAAAATATTTTATTTATATGCATTTGTTTAATCAATAATCTAAATTCAATCAATTCCAATTTTAAAGTTTGATTCATTAAAATAAGGGAGAGGTTTTATTGCGTTACAAATCTATTTAGAAAAAATTAGCAAGTTGTTATGTTTTTATCTCTATATAGACTAGCTTGTAACCCCAAGCATATGCATGAATGCACTTAAAAATATACAATAAGATGCATAATATAATTTATATATATATATAATTTAAATAATATTGATAGCCAGGGAAAAAAAATAATTTATGAACAAGTGGAGCTTGTTCAAATAATAATTTAACTAAACTTAATCTTGTGATCTATTTTTTTTAGAGTAAAGTTAGATTATCAAGTCAAATCATATCTTTCTCTAAAAAAAAATGTCAAATCATGTCTGTAATCTAACTTGATAAGTAATTATAGCTTACTTGTGCTCAAAACAAAATTAAACAAAGGCCACATCGACATCCTATTAATCATATCCAACAAACATGTAATTGTAATTAAAAAAAAAAAAGACAAAGTTTAGTTATAAAATTAGTTGTAGCTTTAGACTACAACCTTATTCAATATCTTTTTATCAAAGATGAATTTTGACAAATCCACCATTAGATTACATTTTATTCTTATATCATTCATACTTGCAAAATTTTAAGAAAATTAAATATCAATAGTTATGTCATCAATAATTTGTGTAAATTGCAAGTTTTTGTAACTTAAAATTATGCATAAAATATTAGCTTATAGATTATACAGTAAACAATATCTGATTGACATAAAATTTGACATGTGTATTAAGAGCATAAAGAACTTACAATTCAATAGTTAGATTTTCAAAATATATAGTAATTTTTATTTTATTGAGTAATATAATAGCCGTAAACTACAACTAATTATATAGCTAAATTTTTCCAAAAAAAAATATTAAATATAAATTGTTCACATACCATTTTTTGTTTACAATTATCAACACATTTGTAGTGTTTATGGTTTATTCCGGTAAGTATTTATTTAATGATAATGATTAGGCTTTAGATTTGGTTTATGTTTTTTTTTTTTTTGTTAGGTTACTTGTTTTTAGGGGTTAGGTTTCTTTTAGGGATAGGGTTTTTTTAATGTTTATGCTTAGAGTTTAGTGTTTTATTAGGGTTTATGATTTTAGGGTTTATAGGATCACTTTTCTAAGGGTTACAATTTGGGCTTATATAAGTTTACTTTTCTTAGGGCTTACAGTTTGGGTTTTTTAAATAGCAAACACGTGAGAAGGGAAATAAAAAATGCAATATGACCTTGAATTCAAAATTTGAAATTTTCAAAGAGAAAGAAAGAAAGAGTAACATGGGAGAGAGAAATAGGGAGGAATTGGGATTTGACTGTTCATTGCAATTTTTAAGAGATTGAGGTAGAATCCCTTTCTTTTGTATTTCTGTTTTTCCTTTCTTTCAAAGTTACCAATGAAAGACATGAAGTTAGTTGACATAGCATGGGATATGGATTTCTTACAACTGAATTTTGTATTAAATTCTTCAGAATTAGAATTTTAGTATTGCCATTTCATCACTCAAATCTCATATAATATATTGAGACCTTATGCATGCACTATTTTTTTTTTTTTTTTGATATGTTGCAATATTCATTCAAAAAAGAGGAAAATTGGGCAATTTACCAGTCTAAAACTCTTGGTAAATTGTTCTTATTAAAATAGAAAGACTCAAGAGATTTAAGAGAGAGCTTTGCAGTTGCATGAGCCGATAAGCGGTCGCATTGCAGTTTCTTTTGACTTAGCAATAGCAATAAACTAACTATTCAACATTCATACCTCTTATCAAATGACTAATAATTCAATTAACATTTCTAAGTATTTCAAATTAAAATTTCTAAGCTTCAATTTCCCCTACCAATGTAATTATCATGTTAAAAATAAATAAATAAAAAATCCATTTCCCTTTTGTTTTTGCCAACCATATTCTGCATTACTCCCTGAATTGACAACTATCACTAAGCCTAATCCCATCTCTGCAACAAAATAAACCTCCAGCATTCTTCATGAAAACAAAGCAAGTCTTGAAACCGTGAACTGAGGAAGAAGCCCAAAATGGCAGTGTTCTAATAAACATGAAACGTCACCATTTTTCGATAGCTTCATTAAACATCTCCAGCTTTAAATCACACAACACCGTTTTGGCCTTTGAGAGAAAAAGTTTTTGTTGGAAGAAACTATCCATTACTCTTCTCTTCTTCTTCCTCGGATTTTAGTTTGAAATCTGGACTTCCTTTATTAGGGACAGTTATAGTTCAACGAATTTCAAGCCTCAGGTTAGGGAGGCAGCCCCAGTTCCGTCAGTTTCGGATACGAATTCCAAGGAATGTGTCTCTAAGATAGAGGCTTACAATTATGGGATACGTACTTAACACTTCAAAACAACCAAAAATATCCTCAAAACTTCAAGGTATTTTTGGCCATTTTGGTAGATTTAGGGTATTCTGGTCAATTCGGTCATTAGGTGTTGATTCCTAGGTCAGGGCTGAACTTCCTTTACTTTCCTCTTTCCTCTCTAAGGCCTAGGGCTTATCCTATCATAGGTTTAGGCTTCCTCTTGCGCATTTGTAATGGGCCAAACCTTGGCCCACGGATTGGGCCTTCCTTGATTTTGCAGGACCATTTGCTTTGGATCTTAATACTTGTAACATTTTGAACCTTAACAATGCTTCTATTTCATGAATGATAGTTATTTTTTCCTTTAAAAAAAATGTAATTATACATTAGGTAATGTGCACATAAATTGGATTACACTTTTTAACTTTGGGTAGCACTCACACAAAACAGGTTATACAATACAATTATGGGATATGTACTTAACACTTCAAAAACAACCAAAAGTATCCTAAAAAAATCAAGGTATTTTTGGTCATTTCGATGGATTTAGGGTATTCTGGTCACTTCGGTCATTAGGTGGGGATTCCTAAGCCACAATCTGTTCCCAAACCTTTCTTCTAAGTTGTGGGCGGTTGATGGGACATGACGTCCTTCGTTCCTTGTGCCCATGGACATGCCTCCCTAAACTATGCAAATCCCAGCTAGTTCTTCCCTACACTTCCCAAGGATCTCCCCTGGCTTTAGTAGTTCAAAAGAATCATGGTCTAGTCCCTTTCTTCACCCTGGGCTCCCCTAGGGACCCCCTTTTACATAGGGCTGGTTCGAACTTCCTTTACTTTCCTCTTTCCTCTCTAAGGCCCAAGGCTTACCCTATTATAGGTTTGGGATTCCTCTTGCACATTTTGAATGGGCCAAGCCTTGGCTCACGAATTGGGTCTTCCTTGATTTTGCGGGCCCATTTGCTTTGGATCTTAATATTTGTAACATTTTGAACCTTAACAATGCTTCTATTTCATGAATGATGGTTGTTTTTTCCTTTAAAAAAATGTAATTACATATTGGGTAGTGCGCACATAAACTGGATTACAATTCTTAACTTTTGGTAACACTCACATAAAACAGGTTATACAATACAATTATGGGATATGTACTCAACACTTCAAAACAACCAAAAATATCCTAAAAACTTTAAGGTATTTTTGGTCATTTTGGTGGATTTAGGGTATTCTGGTCACTTCGGTCATCAGGTGCTAATTCCTAAGCCACTAATTTGTTCCTAAAACTTTTCTGAGTCATGGGCGACTTTTCTTTTGAGTTGTGGACGGTTGATGGAACATGACATCCTTTGTTCCTTCTGCCCATGGGCATGCCTCCCTAAGTTGTCCAAATTCCAACTGGTTCTTCTCTACACTTCCCGAGGATCCTCCCTAGCTCTGGTAGTTCCAATGTATCCTGGTCCAGTCCTTTTCTTCTCCTTGGGCTCCCCCATGGACCCTCTTTTACATAGGGCAGGGCCAAACTTCCTTTACTTTCCTCTTTCCTCTCTAAGGCCCAGGGCTTATCCTATCATAGGTTTGGGCTTCCTTTTACCCATTCTTAATGGCCAAACCTTAGCTCACGGATTGGGTTTTCCTTCATTTTACTAGCCTATTTGTTTTGGATCTTAATACTTGTAACATTTTGAACCTCAACAATGCTTCTATTTCATGAATGACAGTTGTTTTTTCGTTGAAAAAATGTAATTACATATTGGGTAATGCGCACATAAATTGGATTACACTTCTTAACTTTTGGTAACACTCACATAAAACAGGTTATACAATACAATTATGGGATATGTACTCAACACTTCAAAACAACCAAAAATATCCTAAAAACTTTAAGGTATTTTTGGTCATTTTGGTGGATTTAGGGTATTCTGGTCACTTCGGTCATCAGGTGCTAATTCCTAAGCCACTAATTTGTTCCTAAAACTTTTCTGAGTCATGGGCGACTTTTCTTTTGAGTTGTGGACGGTTGATGGAACATGACATCCTTTGTTCCTTCTGCCCATGGGCATGCCTCCCTAAGTTGTCCAAATTCCAACTGGTTCTTCTCTACACTTCCCGAGGATCCTCCCTAGCTCTGGTAGTTCCAATGTATCCTGGTCCAGTCCTTTTCTTCTCCTTGGGCTCCCCCATGGACCCTCTTTTACATAGGGCAGGGCCAAACTTCCTTTACTTTCCTCTTTCCTCTCTAAGGCCCAGGGCCTATCCTATCATAGGTTTGGGCTTCCTTTTACCCATTCTTAATGGGCCAAACCTTAGCTCACGGATTGGGTTTTCCTTCATTTTACTAGCCTATTTGTTTTGGATCTTAATACTTGTAACATTTTGAACCTCAACAATGCTTTTATTTCATGAATGATAGTTGTTTTTTCATTAAAAAAATGTAATTACATATTGGGTAATGCGCATATAAACTGGATTACACTTCTTAACTTTTGGTAACACTCACATAAAACAGGTTATACAATACAATTATGAGATATGTACTTAACACTTCAAAAACAACCAAAAATATCCTTAAAAAATCAAGGTATTTTTGGTCATTTCGATGGATTTAGGGTATTTTGGTCACTTCAGTCATTAGGTGGGGATTCCTAAGCCACAATTTGTTTCCAAAACTTTTCTTCTAAGTTGTGGGCGACTAATGGGACATGACGTCCTTCGTTCCTTGTGCCCATGGACATGCCTCCTTAAACTATGCAAATCCCAGCTAGTTCCTTCCTACATTTCCCAAGGATCTCCCCTGACTTTAGTAGTTCAAAAAAATCCTGGTCCAGTCCCTTTCTTCTCCTTAGGCTCCCCCATGGACCCCTTTTTACATAGGGCAGGGCCAAACTTCCTTTACTTTCCTCTCTTAGGCCCAGGACTTATCCTATCATAGGTTTGGGCTTCCTTTTACCCATTCTTAATGGGCCAAACCTTAGCTCATGGATTGGGTTTTCCTTGATTTTACTGGCCCATTTGCTTTGGATCTTAGTACTTGTAACATTTTGAACCTCAACAATGCTTCTGTTTCATGAATGATAGTTGTTTTTTCCTTAAAAAAATGTAATTACATATTGGGTAATGCGCACATAAACTGGATTACACTTTTTAACTTTGGGTAACAGTCACATAAAACAAGTTATACAATACAATTATGAGATATGTACTTAACACTTCAAAACAACCAAAAATATCCTCAAAACTTCAAGGTATTTTTGGTCATATTGGTGGATTTAGGGTATTCTGGTCACTTTAGCCATCAGGTGCTGATTCCTAAGCCACAATATGTTCCTAAAACCTTTCTTCTGAGTTGTGGGTGGCTGATGGGACATGACATTCTTTGTTCCTTATGCCCATGGGCATGCCTCCCTAAGCTATCCAAATCCTAGCTAATTCGTCCTTACACTTCCCAAGGATCCCCCCTGACTCTGGTTGTTCCAAGGTATCCAGGTCCAGTCCATTTCTTTTCCTTGGGCTCCCCTAGGGACCCCTTTTTACATTGGTCAAGGCCGAACTTCCTTTACTTTCCTCTTTCCTCTCCAAGGCCTAGGGCCTATCCTATCATAGGTTTAGGCTTCCTCTTGCCCATTCTTAATGAGCAAAACCTTGGCTCACAAATTGGGCCTTCTTTGATTTTGCAGGCCTATTTGCCTTGGATCTTAATACTTGTAACATTTTGAACCTCAACAATGCTTCTATTTCATGAATGATAGTTGTTTTTTCCTTTAAAAAAATGTAATTACCTATTGGGTAACGCACACATAAACGGGATTACAGTTTATAACTTTGGGTAACACTTACATAAAACTGGTTATACAATACAATTATGGGATATGTACTTAACACTTCAAAACAACCAAAACTTTTCTCAAAACTTCAAGGTATTTTTGGTCATTTTGGTGGATTTAGGTTATTTTGGTCACTTCGGTAATCAGGTGCTGATTCCTAAGCCACAATCTATTCCCAAAACTTTTCTTCTGAGTCGTGGGCGGCTGATGGGACCTGACATCCTTCATTCCATGTGCCCATGGGCATGCCTCCTTGAGCTATCCAAATCGCAGCTGGTTCTTCTTTGCTCTTCCCGAGGATCCCCCCTAGCTCTTGTAGTTCCAAGGTATCCTGGTCCAATTTCTTTCTTCTCCCTAGGCTCCCCTAGGGTCCCTTTTTTATATAGGGCTAGGCCGAACTTGCTTTACTTTCCTCTTTCCTCTCTAAGGCCTAGGGCTTACCCTATCATAGGTTTGGGCTTCCTCTTGTCCATTCTTAATGGGCCAAACCTTGGGTCGTGGATTGGGTCTTCCTTGATTTTGCAGGCCCGTTTGATTTGGATTTTAATACTTGTAACATTTTGAAACTCAACAATGCTTCTATTTCATGAATGATAGTTGTTTTTTCAGTTAGATGGGCTGGGCTTCACTGCTTCCGTTCCAAACTTTGTTAATTCATTGAATTGTGTGTTTTACTGTTTGTACAAGCTTACTAAAGTTCAGGCTACCACCTTTATTATTCATAAGAGGTAACCACCTTCATTTGGAGAGAGAAAGGTTAAAAAAGTAAAGGGCTAAAAAGGTAGATATTAAATGTTCTTTTGATAAAAAAGGGAAAATGAAAAAATTGATCTCAAGCTGAGATTATAAGTGCTTTTAATCTCAGCCCTTCGATATGGTATTACATAGAGCAATAGTTTGATCTAAAGTTCAGTAAATTTTCTATCTATTTTTTTTCAGTTTATTTTTTAAATAAAACAACAAAAATAAGTTATCCAAATAAATAGGATTCTAACTAAGAAAGAGAATACCTTTTTTTTTTTTTTTTTTGAGATGAGAATGAGAAGACTATAGAAATAACTAAGTTGCTTTTAAGAGATCTTTGACCCAACAAACAAAAAATTATTTGACTTGATTTGGAAAAATAATTTATTTATATAGATTAATTTGTTTAATCAATAATCTAAATTCAATCAATTCCAATTTTAATGTATGATTCATTAAAATAAGGGAGAGGTTTTATTGAGTTGCAAATCTATTTAGAAAAAAAAAGAAGTTGTTTTGTTTATATCTCTTTATAGATTATAGATAATAGAACATGTCTTCAATTATTTAAATGATTGAAAATTGAATGCATAAGCTGACTTCTAATGTCTAATATTCAAAAAGAAAAAAAAAAAAAAGCCAAGTGTCTTGCAGTGGTATAATCAATTCTCCTTTATTAGGAGAGTCAGGGTTTAAATATGCCTCTCAATTATTGTAACTATAGTAATATCACCCAAAAAATCTTAAGTGAATAAAAATTCTCTTCCATTCACTATTGATTTTAAAAATTAAAAATAATGCATGTGACGCATTTTTTATTATTATTGATTGGATAAAATTTTAATTTATGATGTTTACTCTATAATGATTACTCAGTATCTTTTATTTGATAATAAACTACTTTAGTAATTGAGCTCCTCAGAACCCATTGTGTGGCATTTTTAACTCAATAAGTTTTAGAAAATTGAAGAAAAAACTGGTCAAAACCAATGAGGGTTTCTAAGTATGACAAACGTTGACCAATTCTTTACTATTTTAAAATTGATAGGTTTTTAGCTACAATTGAACCAGCTTGGGCATAGGTTAATCGTTAACCCATCATGGGGCCAATTTAGTTTTTAATAACTATGTGCACTAGATTATGAATGATACATAATGTTAGCTATGGTATTTATTTCAAATGAAGAGGAAAAAGCAATTTATGAACAAGTGGAGCTTGTTCAAATAATAAATTAACTGAGCTTAACCTTGTAATCTATTTTTTTTAGAGTAAAGTTAGATTATCAAGTCAAATCATATTTTCCTCTTAAAAAAATCAAATCATATCTGTAATCTTTTTTTTTTTAAATATCTGTAATTTAACTTGATAACTTTTTTTAAAATATAAAATAGAAATTTTACTCTAATCTAATTTAATTGTATATGTGTGTGAAACTCCCTTATAGAGACTTGAATCCCAGCTCTTGCCGCCCACATCCCACGAGCACTTATACTTGTATACTTGTAGAATGATCATTACACAAAGAGTGTGTGGTGGTTTTAACTTGATAAGAAACTCTAGCTTACTTGTGCTCAAAACAAAATTAAACAAAGGCCAAAATCAACATCCTATTAATCTTATCCAATAAACATGTAATTGTAATTAAATTTTTTTTTAAAAAAAATATAAATTGTTCACATACCATTTGTTGTTTACAATTATCAACATATTTGTAGTGTTTATGGTTTATTGCAGATAAGTATTTATTTAATGATTAGGCTTTAGATTTGGTTTATGTTTTTTTTGGTTAGGTTACTTGTTTTAAGGGGTTAGGTTTCTTTTAGGGATAGTGTTTGTTTAATGTTTGTTGAGGGGAAAATTTTGATGTTCCCAAATAGAATATGGGGTAGCCAAGCCGAAACTCGACGATGGGCTATTAAAATAGAGCCCAAAGGCTTTTGGTGTTGTGGAAGTCCCCCCAAGCAAGAGATAGAGGCTGCACCCTAACGAGAAGACAAGAATAAAGCCCAATAAACACGTTACTATTATTAGTTTGTTATATTATTAGTCCTTTTTATAGCGTTATAGTTCAAATCAGTCCTCTAGCAGTAAAGGTGAAATTACACTTAAAAGTCTAGAAGTTAATGATTAAATAAATTTATGAAGGTATTCAGTCTTGATGGTCCTTATGTGTCTCGAATAGGAGAAATTATAGTACTTTTAGCCATTATTACATCAATGTGAGGGAAAAATTCAATTGTTACAAATATATTATATCCTTCATCATAATAATAATTAAATAAGGATTAAAGGCTCCATTGTTACAAATAAAAGAGAAAAAATAGGATGGAATGAAGGGAAAGAAAGATCCCCAGCTCAGTGCAACAAGTATTAAATTAAGATTTTGGTGAGTGTATAATAATAAGGCATGAATGGGGTGAATGTAGGCTATTTTGAGTGAGTGAGGTGGGATTAACACCAAGATCAAGGCTTTTTGTGAGTGGTCTGTTTATGACTAGTTGAGAGACATTTATGGGTTGTGTTTGTGTGAAAAGGGGAAGAGAACATCTGAGATTAGATGAGTGTGGGTTGAGGATGATGAGTGTTGAGCTTAAGGGAAGCTAAACCATGAGCAAAGTAGTAAACAAACAAGAGTTTCAGAGGGGGTAGCTGTCTATTTTTGGGCTGAGATGTTTATGCTTTTATAATGGAATTTAGAGAAGTATTAATTAACAAGAATCCAAAAAACGTAAGTCTGATTCAGGGGAGTCTTGATAGTTGAATTAATAGCCTAGATTTGGCCTAAAAATGGGAGATTTGCTTTTGGGGCTGTTTTACTTCTTTGGGCAATATCACACATGGGTAGTATTTGGAGTAATCTTGCATTAAATGCTAAGATTGCTGAGATTGTGTTCAGCCAATGGGATTAAGGCAAGTATTAAGGAAGAATCCTAGTGCTGAAACTGAGATTTGGTCCCTAGGAAGTAGGATTCAACACTTCAAGCTAGGTGTCAAAGTTTAAGTCCACTTCAGAGGATTTCGCTAGAGATCCCTTTATGCCCTCCAAACCACATGTTCCCAATTTTTCCCCTTTAGGATTCATGGGCTTGGCACATGAATTACATCTTGAACGTTTTTAATACTTGTAGTGTCAATTTGTTGAAGTTTGGATAATTTGGTTTCAGCTCTCCTTTTGTTGAGGTGCAGTCTTGAGGAAGATGATGGAGTCCCTTGGGCATTGTTCAAATCAGGTAGAGGGTGGCAAAAAACTAATGGGACAGCCCCTAGTTCATCCTCAAAGGCTTGGTTCTCTTGTAGGGGCCTTTAATTGTTTCTTTGGTTAGAGATTAATAAGGGCTGGTTGCCCACTTTCAAGCCTCTTGCTGGGACCTTTTTGGGCTAGAACTTTGCTCCATTTTAGCACCTTTAGTTGGGCCACATGGCCCTTTCTTTGCTTGGGCTTGTTCCATACTCCATGAGATTCTTTGACCTACAAAATGGGCATTAAAGACATGTTTTGCCATGAGTTTTTTTACTCCTCATGGGTTTTAGTTGTTAGTAGAAATAAAATGAATCCATCAGCTTTAATAAATATTTATGATAGATTTTGGGTATTAATTCCCATGAGCTTTAAATAACAACTTATTTAATTTCTCATAATTTTTTACTATGGATTACTTTGTAAATGATATTTTCTTTGGGGCTTTTTTAAATAATGACCTCCAATATTGTTCTTGAGAATAATATTTACCATGGGTTTTAAATAAATATGGTGACAACCACTATAATGAAATAATGTGATGTTCTCATGAGTTTCTCTATAGATAATCATAATGGACATGTAAGATGAATAATTATCATGAGTTTTGGTAATAAATATTATGAATGTTGTGATGTAAGATAGATCATGAGTTTATAATATGAAATAAATAAATGTTACGGGTCTAATAATCATAACTTTCCATGGGTTCTTATAAGATGATTGCCATGGGTTTTGAAAATAGATAATTCATTAATTCCATGAGCTTGTAATATTATAGTAATAGGTTTAAGAATCTAAAGTATTTTTAAGTGAAATAATTATGATGTAGTATTTTGCCAAGTATTGACAACCTTGGACTTTCGATAAAATAGTTCCAAGTAGTTAGCTTGGGCTTTTAATAGTGCCAACATAAGTTGAGCTTTTGATATCGCCAATGCGATTTGGGCTTTAATGTTGTCAATGAGAATTGTACTTTGATATTGCTAGTGAGAACTGGGCTTTAATATTGCTAATGAGGATTGGGTTTTGATGTTGCCAATGAAAATTGGGTTTTAAATATTGCCAGCGAGAACTGGGCTTTGATTTTACCAATGAGGATTGAGCTTTGATATTGTTAATGTGAATTGGGTTTAAACCATGGGTTTTGATTATGGATTTGAATTCCATTGCTAAAATTGTTTTGCCATGGATTTGAATCATGGGTTTTTCAAATATTGTCAAGCATAAGTATTCTTGGGCTTTAAATAGAATAGGATGTGTGTATTGGATTCATAGGGTCGGTTTTGGGCTTAGCCAAATAATAATAATAAAATTGGATAAAATAGGAGTTTTTGAGTTTTTTAAATAATGACCCAATTTAGATAATGAGATATGAAATATTTGTGATTAACATAATAATAATACAGCCAAAAAAAAGTTTGGGAAAATCCAATAACTTATTAGTGGTATAAATAGGTGGTACTCAAATAAAATTAGGTGTAAAAAAAAAAGAGTACCCTAACAATGTTTATGGTTAGAGTTTAGTGTTTTATTAGGGTTTATGATTTTGGGTTTTATAGGATCACTTTTCTAAGGGTTACGGTTTAGGTTTAAATAAGTTTGCTTTTCTTAGGGCTTACAGTTTGGGTTTTTTAAATAGCAAACACGTGAAAAGGGTTGTTAGGACATATGTGGAAATTGTTATGTATATATGTCATTTAGAATTGGCTAATCATTTGACAAAACGCATTTTACTTGTAATTGGGTAGATTTAGGATGGTTTTAAGTCTTCAAGAAACTTTGTGTTCAAGTCAAGAGTTAAAGCCATTCAAATTTGTTTAAGCATCAAGTGAAGAATTGCTGTATTTTAAAACTCGACAGATTGGATCTATCAAGGTTTAAAAGAAGCTTTTTGCCCGAAGCTTGACAGATAGCCTATCTATCGAAGAATTACGAAAATCATTTTCAGATCTGTTTTGCATGCATATCCAAGCTATTTGTGTAGAGTTTCTTCTCTCACAACCCTAAACATATATAAAGATTATTTTAAGAGCCGTCTTGGGAGTTGTTGCACTTATTGTTAACCAAAAACAATTTGCCCTAGCTCATCTTTTTCTTGAAGAAGCTTCTGCGTTTGTACATCATAGGATTTTGTAACCAAAGAGCTTCTTGATTTTCATCGTGCAAGTGAACTGAAGAACTTTGTAGCCAACATCTTTCTCAAGGTGGTATGTTAGTCATGTACAGGGATTCATACAAAGGAGTAAGCCACGTATTAGGATTCACGTATCACTTGGTTAGTCACGTACTTGGAGCTGTGCATTGAAAGGAGTGATTGTCACTGCATTACAAGTCCAATTGTGTATTAAGGTAAGGGTTCAACCATAAGTTGGTATAAGGTACTAAGATACTTTACTTGTAACCGTTTGTTTTAATAATAGTGGATTCTCGGGAGTGATGACTTTAAATTGACCCGGTGGGGTTTTGCCTCGATGGATTTCTCCATTCGTAAACAAATCACCCGTGTCAAATTTATTTTCCGCTGCATTTAATTATTTGGTGATTTGTTTGTGCTACCACACGTATTGCCTATAATTGAATCTAATTAATTCATTTGGCTAATGAATTAATTTAATTTACCAAAGGGGTTAATACATTCTTGGCCTATCAAGTGGAATCAGAGCTGGCACACTCTGATTAGGGTTAATCTTTATTGTGTGATCCATTAGTCCTTGTTTGTCATGAATAACGGACAATATTTTATTATACCTTTTTTATTTGATGGCACTAACTATGCATACTAGAAAGTACACACGAGAGTTTTCTTACAATCTTTAGATGAGAAGGTGTGGCAAGTCGTGAAGATAGGCTAGACCAAGCCAAAGGAAGTGCCCGCTGATTAGGATGATGTTTAGATCAAAGCGATGAACTTCAACAGCAGAGCATTGAATGCTTTATTCAGTGCAGTCACAAATGAGGAGTTCAAGAAGATATACTCCATTGAAATTGCTAAGGAAGCATGGACCATCCTCCAGACAACCTATGAAGGAACTAAGGTTGTCAAGGATTCAAAGCTTCAAAGGCTTACTACAAGCTATGAAGAAGATAAGATGGAGGAGGATAAGTGTTGACACCCTATTTTGCAACCTGTATTTAACCTCACATGGAGGGTAAAAGGGTAATTTTGTCTTGAAAATATGCTTTGATTCTGATAATTAGATCCTTAATCTCATTTCACCAAAATGATCTTGATGTTGTAGCGATCAAATCGACTGGTCATAAACCCCAATCGGATGATTAGATTGAAAATTATCGTCAAACCAAGTTTTAATGGCCGAGATGCACTATCACAAATTGAGTCTGACAATATGTGATTATGAACAATTGGTTCCAATTGGTTATAATTATAATCAATTTGAGATTAATGATGTATTATAATTTGACTGGTTAGGGCTACATTTTATGGTAAAGTTGCACACAGCTAATTAATTAGATAGTTAAACATTAATTATTCAATAAATAATTTGTGCAATTATCTTTTAATTAGAGTAAATTTGGAATCTGAAATGAGAGTGATTGGAACCATTTAATGTTAATTAGGAGTTAATTTGGGACCTATTAATGTTAATTGTGCTGAAATCATTTTCTAACAAATGACTTCTTCTCATCATTTCATCGATATCTCTTGGAATATTTTAAATATGTGAATGAGGTTAATTTTTCCAGAAACTAGACATCTGGGGCTTCAATTTGAGTACAACAACGAGACAATTCCGATTAGAATTGAGTCAAATATGATTTTTCAAAATTTACTCTACAGGCTGTTACAGCAGTTACGGGAAAACTGAATTTTGGCTTGCTTCTCACTCCCATCAATCTTTACATTTAATGCACCAGATTTCCCAAAGGCTAAAATGAGGTTTAGGTTCATGATTCTTTTTCAACCCTCATTAAAGGGCATTCCATTCATATTTCCTCAATTACTACTATATAAACCCTCCCTCTCCTACATTCCAAAGCACACAAAAAACCCTTTCTCTTCTCCTCTCTTGAGTTCTAAGAAGTTGAGTAGTCTTGTCATATCTTGGTCTTCTTGAAACTTAAGGTATTGAGTGAGACTCACTCTTTTTCTCCTAACTCTTTTTTTCCTCCACCCTTAGGACCTCCCTCAAGAGTCTCCTCATCTACCATATGGATCTTTCATGAAGGTATAATCTATTTCCTTAATTGTTTTTTTGTGTTGCCATGATGAGAGTTTAAGATTAAAGCATGATAATAAGCATTTAAATTCTTTTAAATATATTTGAATGTTCTTAATTGTTCTTATATGTTCATCACATGTTCTTGGATGTTCATCACATATTCATGCATAACACTAGTTTCAATCTTAAATCCACATAAAAAACATGAAAAATATGTTTGTTTAACAGTTCTTTTAAATTCTTAAGTCTAGGATATCACCATCCACACACATTCACTAGAATTTATTTTTCAATCCAAATGAAATGCTTAATAAATTGAATTAGGGTTTATCACATGCACATACTTTAAATTCAACATGCAAATTTATTGATAACATATTGGATAATGTGATATGAATGTTGGTCACTATAGTTTAAAAGACCAGTTTCACCGGACAAGGTGGGTGCTTAACACCTTCCCACTTTGTAACATAGCCTTCGAATTTAGATTAAAGGTTGATAGACCAATGTTTATCCTTGTAATTAATAATTTTTAAATTGTAACTAGGAAACAAAGTTATGTATTTTATTTTAGATTGTATCTAGAACCAAAGTCATGTAATTTTCCTATGATCAATGTAAATTCAATTGAAAATTAATAAAATGAAGAATTTTTCAATTTTGATTTTCTTATTTATCCCAATAATTAAATAAGTGGCGACTTCATTGTAAAACCCTTAATCTAAAGGGAAAAATATAATTAGTCGAACCTCCATTTGAGAGGCAATAACACGACTTCACGCATTCACGTGGGCTTGGCCCAACATCATTAGAATGGGCTGGAGACGCGGTCTCTCACAAAAAGTTATTTGATGAGTTCTATGCCAAGCTCAAAGACATAATGAACTCTGCGTTTAATCTTGAGGAAATTATTCATGAACCCAAGATTGTGAGAAAGGTGCTTAGATCTCTTCCGGAGAGATTTCATGCCAAGATCATCGCCATTAAGGAATCAAAGGACACTAACCAAATTCCTTTGACAAACTTAGTTGGTAACTTGCAAACCTATGTGATGATGCAAAAGTCGCCAGTTAAGTAGGTTCGTCCAGACGGAGTTAGAACCTTGTTGTTGTGCCTGCAAGTGTGATGAAAAGGCTCCCTCAGATAGTCACCGATTTGGTGCCTGCCACAAAATCTCCGATGATAAAGTTAGTGAATAGGGGCTTTTTAGGGAGTAAGAAAGTTCAGAACGTTAGAATTATGCATCCTAGTATATTTTGGATGGATGTCTCTGTACCTTTTTGGACTTGGGGGGTGTATATGTATGGCTCCTTCGCTTTTAGCCATTGTGGCCGTTATTGTGGCTTTAGTGTCCCTTTGTAACGCCTCTGTTCTCAGTAATGTAGGTTTTAATGGGCTTCCAATGGTAGCCTGTCTTGTAACTGCCTGAGACATTAAATCCTTTATTAAGTGGCTTGCCTTCCTTCGTCCATGGCGTGACAAGGTGGACGAAGGTGTCTTATAGTATCATCTGGGCAAGATGGTTCATTGGTCCCATCAGTTGCCCCCCCCCCCCAGGTTCTGTGGTCATCCTCACGTGTTATGATGACCACCAGAAGGTGAGAGGTTTCTTGCTCAAACATGACTTTGGGGTTCCGTTCTACATTTAGTGCGTAGTGGCGGCACTGCACATGTCGTGGCCACATGGTGTGTTCTTTGTGGTGGAGTTAATGCTCCACTTCTTGTGCCTTTCGAGTTTCCCGCTATTTTTCAATTTTTTGTGCTTAGTTTTTAAACTCCCTTCCTTTTCTATTTCTTCTTCACTTTTCATCTTTCTTATGCCATTGCTGCCCTGCGTTTTTTTCTTCTCCGAGCTACTTTCCTTGCAATTGTTAGCATTTTGTCCTTTTTAAGGTTGTGTTTATGAGGTATGGCTTCTTCCTTACCTTTTTATTCTTTGTACTATAGTAATTTCGCAAAGGATTCTGATTCTCCCTTTTTCTTTTCGTGTTTTGGGTTTTTTTTAGGATCTTGCCTCTTTCCTTCTGCCTTTTGATTTCCATGCTTAGTAGTTTTGAAGTTAGGACACTATATCGTTTATTACATTATGCGTTATGCTTCTTACTTGAACATAAAACAGAACCTTAGTTATGTCTGATCCCTCAGACCACCTATTTTGGGTAGATTAATGTTTTATGTCATTTCACTTAAGTATCAAACAAAACCTTGGTCATGTCTAGCTCCTCGGACCACATGCCTTGGGTAAATTGATACTATCCACAAATTTTCTAAGTGTTAAACAAAACCTCGGCTATGTCTTGGGTAAATTAAGACCTTGATTAAGTTTTCTAAGTGTTAAACAGAATATCGGCCATGCCTTGGGTAAATTAACACCTTAACTAATTTTTCTAAGTGTTAAACAGAACCTCGGTCATGCCTTGGGTAAATTAATATCTTAACTAAATTTTCTAAATGTTAAACAGAATCTCGGCCATGCCTTGGGTAAATTAGCACATTGATTAAGTTTTCTAAGTGTTACACAGAACCTCGGCCATACCTTGGGTAAATTAACACCTTGATTAAATTTTCTAAGTGTTAAAACAGAACTTTGGTCATGCCTGACCCTTTAGATCACATGCCTTGGGTAAATTAACACCTTGAATAGATTTTCTAAATTTTAAATAGAACATCGGCTATGCCTTGGGTAAATTAATACCTTGACTAAATTTTCTAAGTTCAAGGCAAATTAATACCTTGACTAAATTTTGTAAGTGTTAAACAGAACATTGGCCATGCCTTGGGTAAATTAACACCTTAACTAAATTTTCTAAGTGTTAAACAAAATCTCAGTCATGCCTTGAATAAATTAACACCTTATTTAAATTTTCTAAGTGTTAAACAGATCATCGGCCGTACTTTGAGTAAATTAGCACCTTGATTAAGTTTTCTAAGTGTTAAACAGAACCTCGACCATGCTTTGGGTAAATTAACACCTTAACTAAATTTTCTAAGTGTTAAACAGAACCTCGACCATGCCTTGGGTAAATTAGTACCTTGATTAAGTTTTCTGAGTGTTAAACAGAACCTTGGCCATGCCTTGGGTAAATTAACACCTTGAATAGATTTTCTAAATGTTAAATAGAACATCGGCTATGCCTTGGGTAAATTAATACCTTGACTAAATTTTCTAAGTTCAAGGCAAATTAATACCTTGACTAAATTTTCTAAGTGTTAAACAGAACATTGGCCATGCCTTGGGTAAATTAACACCTTAACTAAATTTTCTAAGTGTTAAACAAAATCTCGGTCATGCCTTGGATAAATTAACACCTTATTTAAATTTTCTAAGTGTTAAACAGATCATCGGCCATACTTTGAGTAAATTAGCACCTTGATTAAGTTTTCTAAGTGTTAAACAGAACCTCGACCATGCTTTGGGTAAATTAACACCTTAACTAAATTTTCTAAGTGTTAAACAGAACCTCGACCATGCCTTGGGTAAATTAGTACCTTGATTAAGTTTTCTAAGTGTTAAACAGAACCTTGGCCATGCCTTGGGTAAATTAATACCTTGATTAAATTTTCTAATTGTTAAAACAGAACTTTGGCCATGTCTGGCCCCTTAGACCACATGCCTTGGGTGAATTAATACTATCCATTACTTATGTGAACCCTCAGATTACCCGCCTTGAAGAAATTAACACTTAGTAAATCTACCAAGAGTGGAACCCCAGCATGTGCATCATCACATAAAAGCAAGGGCCCGCCCTAGACCTTGGCAAAGTTGCTCTGAGGGTACACTAAGGTGCTTTTAAGATAAGGTACTCATTCCCTACTAAGTATTCTGCTTGCTTCTGAGGACTCAAACCTCCCCTATTAATTACACAACTTTTAGCACTAACACTTAGTCATTTTTTCTCATTACTTACATGGTTTTATCTTGTCCGAGTAAACAACAAAGTCCTCAGCATTTATTATTGTTAAAATGAGGATGTTTATTTGTAGAGGCATTATTTACCTAGAAACCTCAGCAAAGGGTGAAGTGAAAAATATAGTTAATCAAATATAAACATCGCGAACAAAAAGAGATATTCACAGAATATAAGTCAAAGTCTTTTCATTAGATAAAGGAATGATTACATTATAGATAGAAGCAGATTGCCAGGAAGAAAGAAAATTTCAAAATAAAAAAGAAGAGAAAGAAAATAAAACAAAGTGATTGTAATTACGATAACAAAAGAAGAAAAGAAAGGGATCCTAAAACTATGCCTTGGCTTTTGGAGGGGGATCTTCCTTGGACTTAGCCTCAGTATCCTTGGGTCTAGGAGGGGGATCTTCCTTGGACTTGGCCTCAACATCCTTGAGCTTGAGGGCGGTTTCTAGACCCTTGACCTCTGGCAAGGACTCAACCTTCTTGCCTTTACCCTTTTCTCCTAGTTGAGGACCACCCTGACCAGCCCCTTTGCTCTGGACCACTTCAGCCCCTTGGGGGTCACCAACTTGTTTAGGCCCTGTGGAGACCTTGGGAAGAGGGAAAGAGCTTTGGGTGGCAGAGGGCTGCTCAAGGGGAGTGGGCTTAAGGGCAGTTGAAGGTGGGAGGGTAGTTGGAGCCACATAGATGTCTGGGGGAAACCAAACGTTCTCAACCTTCCTCCACTCCGAGGTAGCTGAGACTCCTACCATATAAACGGCTTCTGTCCATACTATCTGGCCGTAGTCCCTGCAAACCTTGGCAAGCTCCTCTGCTGGGCAGATCTCGATTTCCTCTACCCCGAGGTTGTAGGAGGCTTGCGCTGAGGCCTTCGTCTCCTTGATAGTGAAAGCTGCTTCCTTGGCCTTGGCTAGCTCTACCTTCAGATCTAGGACTTCTTGTTAGGCCATAGCTCGCTTTAATTCAGCATAATGGAGCTTCTTGCGTTGCTCCTCAGCCTGGCCTTCAGTAGTTTTAAGCCTAGCCTCAGCGCTTCGTCTCTCCCTCTCCTCCACCATCAGCTTTGCATTAAGCTCCTAGACTTTCTGCTCAGCTGCTTCTAAGGCCTTGTCAGCATCTGCTTGAAGGCTGGCCTCAGCCTTGGCCTTGTTTTGAGCATCATTCACCCATTCCTCGGCGGTAAACACCTCCTAGATGGCCTACACACAAGCAACAAAAGAGCGCGTTACTTAAAAGAAAGAAAAAATGGAAAAAGATAACCAAACCGGGTGTCAATAAGGATGGTCGAGGAACTTACCAAGGCAAGATCCCTCTTCAGGGATAAGAAAAACTCTTGTTGCCTCATTTTCTTTAGAGCGGTCATGTTCTTAGGCAAAAGGATAGGCTGCTCTAGGGTTATAGCCAAGTAATGGGCATGCCCTTTCTAAAACTCCTTGATGGAGGAGTTCCGAGGAATGACAGCCCGGTCTAACTCCAACCGAGGGGCCTAGGAAGGGTTTTAGTGGAGCACCTCGGCCACTTCACGCTCTTCCCTGCTCTCGACAGAAGAAGCCCGCGTTTGGCCTTTGGCCACTTTCTGCTACTTTGGCTCCTTTTGTCAACTCACCTCCTCTTCCTCAGTTTCGTCATTTCCCTTCTTTTTCTTCCTCAGGTTAGGTATGGGTGCAAGCTGCTTGGAGGAGGAGGAGGAGGAGGAGGGGGGGGGGGGAAGCGCTAGAAGGGGCTGGGACGCCGGAGCATCTTTGGACGTTTACCCCTTAGCCCTATCTGCCAGGAGCTCCTTTAGACCTTTCTTTCTGTTCAAGGCCATTTCTTCCTCCTCTTCAGTACTGCTATCGATGCGTGCAACTATAATGTCGAGGGCGTAAACACCCGAGGCCTTATCCAACTCGTCCTCCTCATCTAAGAGATGGATGATAGGGTCTCCTGCCTCCTCCTTTTCTTCCTTGAGACGGAATTGGTTAATTTCCTCCTTGAGTGACAATTAGGAAGAGGCAAGCTCTTCCCTTGAAAGTGCTATTCCTAAAGGAGCTCATGGAGGAGGTCAGACAACTTGCACTACGTCTTCTAGAGCTAGAAAACTTGGCACCGTAACTTCTATGTGGTTGAGCCGAGGATCGCCCGCTCGAATCGCGTTGCTAACATCCTGAAAGATATCAGACAAGGGCTCGAAGTCAAGGATAAGGTGGACAACCCTCAATTTCCTGTCTTCGCTTACGAACACCTTGGATCTGAGCACCTTGTTAAGATTGTCGAGGTTGACAAAACGGATGTTAGGAGCCACGTATCTCTTATCTACAAACACAGCCGAAAAGAAAAATCACGGTCAGAAAGATGAACACTTAGTCAAAAAATGGGGAAGAATCACAAAACTAAGCCTCACGACGAAGGACCTAAACCTAAGGCACCCCACCTGCCTCATTCTCCTAGGTTGGGTAGTAAAGGCCGTCATGCCATTCCCTAGAGGCGATTAAGTAGTCGTCCTTCATGCCCTTGTTGGACTTGGGAAGAGACGATACTAGCCTAATAACTAGAGACCTGGATTTAAGATAATACCTTGAGTCACCAAGTGAATGGCACTCGTACATCCAGACAACGTCGTGCCAAGTGAGGTTTAAACCCATATGCGCATTAAGGGCATCTACACTGCCTAGAACCTTAAAGAGGTTGGGTGCACATTGGTGAGGGCACAACCTATGGGTAAGTAGGTAATCCCTAGTTATGCTAGCCATGGGGAGTGTCATTCTCTCTTCTATAAAGGCGATCATGGGAATGACGTCCTCCCCTTAGTTCCTATTTGTATGCCACTATCCCAGAGCACAATATCGCAAGGAAACCCCTAAGGGGATGTGGTATTTGGCCCTAAATCCCTCTATACCAACAGGAAAATCTATGAGATGTTTGAATCTACCCATCTAAATAGACTAGAGAGAGAGGCGAATGGGATATCTAAGAAAAGGAGGTAGAAAATAGAAGGTTGAGGAGATTGGTTAAGGAGACTGGTCGAGGAGAAAGTAGCCTAGAGATGAAGAACTTACAAAAATGAGAAAGAGGTACGCCTCAGGAACTTTTTGGGAATGGGAAGAGTTGGAAAATCTTGGAAGCTTGGGATTGTGGGAAGCATGGAGAGTTCGAAGATTTGTAAAGTGAGTGAAATGAACTCTCCATGCGCCTTATATAGGAGGCAAGCTTTGGGTGGGAGTTATCCCACCCAAAATTCGAGGAGAAATGCCAACCGTAGAATCTCCATCTTATCGTTAGATGCGGGGAACAAGACGCCACCTGGAGCATTTAATGAAGTATTGCGGACTCCAAAGCATCAAGTATAGTTACGGGACATGTGAAACGACATTCACATGCATGGGAGTTAGAGACATGTGTCAGTTTAACTACCTAAAATCAAAACCCCATTTCTCTCCTCGGATGGGAGAAAACAAATTGGAGTTTTAAGGGGCTATTGTGGGGTACTAGAATTCCGAGTAAGACAATTATGCTACATGTCATAGCATGGCTGAGAAGGGCAGTTGTTGTGCCGAGGAGTCTACATCCTTGGATTCTATGATCACATTATCAATACGTCATCAAAGGAGGCCTTATAGTATAGAAAGAGCTTTAGGAAGAGGACCAGCACTGACGTGATTGAAGAACTAGTGGTTGCGACCACATTTAATGCATTCCACCAAACTTCTTGACCGCATTTATATGGAGAAGACCCTTGAGCAGTGCTGCCTTGGTTGTCATATCTCACAGGGATTCAAGGAAGGTGTCTGATGGGACTAGCACTTGAGTGACAACTTGCGTAATCACCAAATGGAAGGCCAAGATCATCTAAAAGGGTCTATAGAAGGTCCGCCGAAGAGAAGGGATCGAAGAAATATCAGAGAAAAACACTGTAGCACTAAAAACTGAAACTATAGACAAATCTCATAATAATATATTCAAGAACAAATCTCATTGGACTTGGCCGAGGAGAATTATCCTTCTCAATACTGTGGTTGCCTTCTGTTTTTTCCTTGTCTTCTTGTTACTTTTGGCTCATAGTAAGCATTATCTCACCTATAAAAGCCTAGTCTTGGAGTCTACACTCTAACAAATTCATTGTGTTGGGCTATTTGGGCTTGGGTCCTCTAGTCACTTGGGCTTAGGAGCTAAATCCGGTCCTTACATTCTTAAAATTTCTTCTTGTGAAATAAGATATTCAAAATTCAATTCTCGTCTATACCAAAATTAATTAGTGTTTTAACCTAATGTTAAAAAGTAATTATCAATAATGGACACTATAAATTAAAATTCTATTCTCTAAATAAATACTCTAAATAAAACCAAAAAAAGTAGGGGGAGGTGGACCAAATATCATAAAAAGAAGTAGTTGTGATTATCAAAGTTAGGTACTTGTTAACACAAAATTTAATGCGACTACAAGTCTTTCCTTGGTCGATGAGATCCCTCATCGTGGAGTAGTCAAAATTTATGGTCCTCGCAAAGGTTAGCATCAAAATTTTGTGCGAATGTTAAAAGTCTGTATTGGCTCACGTCCATGTTTGTTTTGGGATAGTAAACGACTATGATATTTATACATTAATTCTAGCTGTTACATATAAAATTTCTAGAACGTATTTAATCACTCACCCCAATGTATTAATCAATTAAAATTCCAAATCAAATAAGATTTGTGTCCCTAATAATCCTATTTATTCATTGTATATTATACTCAAACAGTTTCAATTATAATTAACCACTGCAACATATCTATTTTTGTTAAGACTAGCGGGGCTCAGATTGAGATTCTTGAGTATCCGTTAAGAGGAATTATACTACTAAGCAAAAGTAGACATACTATGCATCAAGTTTTAAGATATATTTGAACAAAGACCCTATATATAATTCGGAGACAAAACTTTCATAGCAAGGGGCATCACAGTGCGTCTCTTCCACAAAAGTTCTGAAAAGTACAGAAGGGAAGCCAAATGGACCTCCAATCGGATCTAATGAGCTTGGACGAGAGTGAAGTAAAAATGAATAAATAAATAACAAGAGCTTGAATGGAAAAGAAGATACACCCGTGACTCAAATATAAATGGGTGGGAGCATTTGCTTCACTGTGTTGTACTTTAATGTGATGTACATTACAGTGATGTGACATTAATATTTTGATTTATTTTATTTTTTATAACATTACTAATAATATAAAATTATAAAATATATCACATCAATTTAAACTTATCACTTTTTTAAATAATGTAATGTTATATTTTTGTATTTAAATTATATTAATGTAAGTTTACAATAATGTAATATTACGGTGTAATGTAGTATCACGGCAAATCAAACATCTCCATGTAGGAATGTTTACAATTAATTTCAAAAATCAACCGTGAAAAATCAAAATATATGGAAAGTATATTATGAATCATACTTTGTAAGACTAGCATTATTCTTATGCTATATGAAACGAAGACTTGCAATTAACATGTTCATTAATATCATTGCACACCATTGATATGATGGTCACTTTTCAAGTATAAATACTTGTAGGGTGTGGGAGTAAGGACCGATGTTCAAGTTTTCAGGAATGAATTTCATATACATATAAACTTAGATTAAGTTAGAGTAGAATTTATATCTTGTGTGTGTGTGTGTATATATATATTCACTAATAATAAGATTTGGTTAACTGGTGTCTTCAGGGTATTTGTTAATGTTAGGAAAATTTTAATACTACTTTTATGAAAAATATTAAAATTTGTCAAAAAAAATCAATTACATTTTTTTTCATAAAAAGTTTTTAAAATTATTTGTTAAATCAATACTTTAGGATACCAATTAATTTTTTTGGTTAATAATATGATTCATTTAAATCTTATTACACAGGAAGATAAAAACAAAAACCCAAGCATGTCCAATGAGAATAAGAGAGATGCTTGTCGCATTGATAAGAGACATGAATTCAGTTGCATGTGCTGGATTGGAGAAATTATAAGGTTTATATGATGGATAAGTAACGTAGTTCACCATTTTACTAAAAGACTTACACTTATTTAAATTGCTGAGTTAATTTTTTTTTAACATAAACTAATTACTGACTCAACAATTTTAAATAAGTGTGAGTTTTTTAGTAGAATGGTGAACAAGTGACGTGGACCACCAGAGAACTATATAATTTCTCCTAGATTGTTGAAGTAGTTAGGCACTCACTTAATACAACATTTAATGAGTCATTAATCTCTCTTTAGTCTTTAGTCGGAGTAGTTGAGATGTTTGTTAATGGGGCTGATAAAAATTAATACTAGTTCTTGCGAAACGTCTGCGGCAAAGTTGTTTGGGGATGTTTTGGAGATTCTAACGGTGTAGTTGTTGTTGTTGTTTTTTTATTTTTTCTCTAACGGAGTAGTTACAATAGTAATAAAGTTGCTATTCAACCTAAATGCTTTAGCAAATGAGTTTGGTGCTAATTATATTATATTAATTACTTACTTTTTATATTATATATATATATATATATATATATATATATATATAATAGAAATTTCTGAAACTCTTACAATTTTTTACATTATCATTTTAATTTATAAAAAAATTTAAAAATTTAAACTAAATAGTGAGAGAATCCTAACAGGAGTCTTTCTCTCTCTTTTTTCCTCATCATTTTAATTTATAAAAAAAAATTAATTTTTAAACTAAATAGTGATAGAATTTTGACAGGAGTCTCTCTCTTTCTTTTTTCCTCATCATTTTAATTTATAAAAAAAATTAATTTTTTAAACTAAATAGTGAGAGAGTCATAATAGGAGTCTTTCTCTATTTTTTCCTTAATCCTAAAGTTTTTTTTTACGTGAGTCTTTTTTTTTCTTTTTTCTTTTTAAAAAACCTAAAGTAAGTCCTTTTAAAATAAAAAAATTCTAACATGAGATCTAATTAAAAAAATTATAATTATTTTTTTAATCCTAATTCTAATGTAAGTCTCTCAAAAAGTCAAAAATTTCGGTTTTATATTATATATAGATTATAATAATGATGTGGTAAGCTTTAAGAATATGAGAATGCAATTTGTAAATCTACTATCAAGATAACGTAGATTAGATTGGTGGTGGATAGTAATTTAATTGCAGTTGAGTATTATGTGTTATGTGAAACCAATTATATGAAAGAAAAAGAATTTTTCTATATCATTATATTGAACAAAAAATTACTTATTTTCATTTATTTTCAAGTTATACATTTTTTAAAGTTAAGTCATAAACTTTTAAGTAAAATAAGTACTTTTAATTTTTATTTAATTATCATGTGTATCGCATGGGCTAGCGACTAGTTTAATATATGATATTACTCGTGCATGTGTACCCAATAATTTCTCCTCATATAAGAGTTATTGCCTCTTTGTAAACCATGAAAAACTCCTACTAGCTTCCCGCTTATTCTAGATAATTTATTTTGGTTTGATTATTTAAAATCTAATATACCTTATTACATATTACGTGACATTAAGATCTAATCCTTCAATTTTGATGTTTAGTAATAAATAGTAAAACATGAAATTCAAAATATCGATCTACTTCTTTGTTGATTCCGTTTAGAAAAAATAATTAAGTTGATCTTGTTTAGAAAATCCAAGTTTTTATAGGAATATCATTTGATTCATTATCTTATAAATAAAGTAATAAAAATTTTCAAACTATCATCTTTAATATAAACTCTAATAAAATAGAGGTATTGGTTTTTCAAATAAAGTATAAATAGTAAGCAAAAAAATTAATTATTAATTTTTCAAAGAAAACTGCATTTTAGTATACTTTAAAATGGTATGAAAGACTAATAATTTATGACAGAAAGAAACAATTTATATAAATATAATATTTGACCAAAACATATTGGAGATGGGAAACAACATAAATATGCCAAATCCCATGGAGTGGACCAAAGTTTTGAGTAAAACAAAGACTTGGGGAACAGAATTGATAACTTGCTTGGTGCCCCCAAGAAGCTCGCCCTTGGGGTGTGAAAACTGAAACAAAATTAATTACTCAAATTTTAGGAAACTTTTGAGAGTAATACTACAAGAATAAATTATTTTACATATTATTGATATAGCAAATTCTTATTAGTTTATATCTAGATCTATCACTAACATCATTTTTTTGCTTATCAATAATCATTCATTATATCAGCAATTTGTAAAATAGTTTGTGACTTTAGCATTTTACAAATTTTAATACAACTTTTATAAAAGAAAAAAATAAAAAGCTGTAATAAAAAATATTTTTTTTATTTCTTTTTTCATAAAAAAGGTTTTAGAAATAATTACTAAAATAATGCACTTAAGACATTTGTTAACTTTTCCTTTATTAAATTGAGGTGATATATGTTGTTTTTATGATATAATTCTGTATCTTACTTTTACCCTTCTTCTTCTTCTTTTTTGGCTCTATTTGAACAAAAAAAATAAAGTGATGGGATGGAGCAGGTTCAAGTTTTATTTGAAAGAAAAATGCATGAATACTTAACCCCAAGAAACAGCACAATCAGTAGGAGATTATGTCTAAGGAAGCAAGGCTACTAATTAGAATCTCTGAGTCTCTCTCTCCTCATAGCTAGAACTCGCTCATTGAAGAAAAATTTTGTAATTAAATTAATAGCCACATTAACGGATGCTCTTAAAATAATTATTAATAAATTATAATAAAAAATATTTTATACTATTTTTATAAAAAGTATAAAAAAATGTTAACAAAATCAATTGTTTTATTATTTTTCTAAAAAATATTTCTAAAAATAGTACATAACCCAATATTCTTTAGAGCATTTGCCAACCTTTCTCTTTTAATTATTATACACTTCATAAAAAATTCTTAAAATCTTCTTGCACTAGCGAGATCACTCTCTCTCTCTCTCAAACAAGTAAAGAATAAAACACGTATAGCGATTGCGTCATTCTCACAATCACAAACATACAACTATCTCACCAACCTGCCATTAATTAGTTCAACTGAATCTGAATACTTTTCCTATGTCTGTTTTTTACTGAAGAGACAGTGAGAAGAGTTAAGAATCTTAAGATATGAAGGGGCACACGTCAAAATCTTGCAGTTGTTGGGATTGACTTGCTTCGTGTCTTCACTTTCTTTTAGTCTTCATGTGATATAAACTAGTTAACACAGCTTATCAAAAAAACTCGTTAACACAAAACTTAATGGGACTTCAAGTCTTTCCTGGTCACAGTAGTTAGGATCCTCTATCACGTGGTTGTTAAAATTTATGATCAGCGCAAAGGTTAGCATCAAAAATTTGTGCGGATGTTAAGGTGTGTTTAGTTTGTACTTTTAAATAATAAATTTTAGTTTTTAAATAATATTATATGTATTTTTACACATTTTTTATCCACACGTATTTTTACAAATGTTTTCAAACAATAATTTTCAGTTTTTAAATACATATACCAAACGAGTTCTAAAACTTTGTAGCTCATGATCCATGTTTGTTGTGGGATAGTAATGGCCCGTTTGGTACTACTTAAAAAATAATTTTCAAATTTTAAACAACATTATACGTATTTTCACACACGTATTTTCACACACTTTTTTATCCACACGTATTTCTAAAAAATACAAACAATATTACTAAAACAACATTACCAAATAGACCCTAAATGATTATGATAAATTATTCTAACGTTTATAAAAAAAATGATAATTTATTCTAAACTCTTCTTCCTAGGAAATTTTTTTTTTCTTTTGAGATTTATTTCATGCAATTAAAATTCCCAATGAAATAAGATTCATGTCCCTAATCCTATTCTTTCTTTGCATATGCTCAAAGAGAGTAATGCTATGAACTTAACAAAAAGTTAAAACAATTTCACAACATTTCTAAATTAGTAAGTTATATCATTAAAAAAATTGAAGATTACTACAATTTTTTTAAAGATTAATATATATAGTTGGCTCATGTATGAGTTGACATGTTAATTTAAGAATATTGTGAGATTGTTATGATGAAAAAAAAATTGGATGAAAAAACCGATAACTTTATATATTAAGATGAAGATAAATAGATAAATTCAATACATCTTAAACTAAAGCTGACTCAATGACCATTGGATCCTCCTCTACCAAAGTATAAAAATTACTATTGCCTTTTGCATTTTGAGCTAAAATATATATGCCTGGGTTTGTTACCTAATTAGTAGACATAATCTCTTGCCGATTGTTTGCAGGTTCTACGCTTCATCCTTGTACTTTAATTTGTTTGTTCAATGGAGCCCAAAAAAAGTAGATATAGAATTATAACATAGAAACTCCATATATCACCTCAATTAAATTAAAAAACTAGCCTAAAACCCTATGTATATATATAAATATATAAAATTATACATTAAGATACATAATATAATTCCTACATATATAATTTAAATGCTATTGAAAATCATTCTTATATTTTGTTAATTCTTTAATCTTGTTAGAATATTATTAGATAAAAAAAATATAAATTTTCCATGTTTTTTTATTTTACTTTAATTTTTTATTACTTCTTAATTTTTGTTATTGTGAAGTGCCATTTTTTTTTTTACAGTTCATTAATTCTAGACTCTTTGGTTTTTGTATTCAATAACCCACTTAGATGAATTTTTATGATGTGGTTCCACATTTGACTCCAAATTTAAGAAATAAAACTTCCCCTAAAAATAAATAATTTAAGACAAGGCACAAAATTGAACTTCAATTTTAGAATTTAATTAGATTTTCTCTAAGTTCTGACTTTTACTATATAGTAGTATATAACCCGTGTATATGCACAATACAATTAAGAAAAATCACAATTGCACATATATATAGGTTCAAATTATATGTAGTGTAAGAATTACACATTTTATAAGTCATAGATATATACATGAGTTTACTCTCCTTCTCTCTCTCTCTCTTCTCTCTCTCTCTCTCTCTCTCTCTCTCTATATATATATATATATATATATATATCTTTTTTGATGTACACATGAGTTTATTCTTTCTTTTTCTTTTTCTTATTGGGTTTTTTATGGATTAATTATATTTTTGCATAACATTAACCCACTTATAACAAAAATTTTAAAAACTTAGATAAGACATATGGTGCAAATTTAGACGACAATTAGAATCCAATTTAGAATCTAATTGGATTTTTCTCAATTTTAGCTTTAAATATAGGGCAAATGAGCATTTTCCCCTAATTTTAAAAATATACAGTAAAATGCTCCTGTTTTTGAAACTCGATTTTAAGTGGCAAAATATACATAGAATTCAACATCGTTAATGTTAAGTTTCACCTGTAACTCGATTTTATTAAAATTAAGTTTAAAAAATAAGGGTATTTTGATGAATAGTTTCAAAACAGGGGCATTTTGCTGCATAGTTTGTATATTAGGGGCAAATGCTCATTTTCCCTTTAATTATATACTAGTAGATATCGTGCTTACGCAAAGGAATGCTGTATTACAGTGATGCTATTGATATTATTTTTGGTCATTAAATATATAGGACATACTTTAACTAGGACATTTGGAGGCACTAAAATAGTTTTTCTTTGCAATTTTCATGATATTGGTTATGCCAAGTTTCTCATTAAATTACTATTACGTATATAATTTTGAAAATTACTATTAGATACTACATATACAATATCAATTCACAAATTATTATTTGTGAAATTCTACAAAATACAACAAAAAATAAAATAATAAATTGGTCGAATAGTGTCTCCTAAATTAAATAGGAATAGGTACATAGGATCATTTAGTTCAATTATAGTTTTTTACGTTCAATATCTTCGCAAACAAAATATTTGAATAGAAATAGTATAAAAAATATGCTCATTAGTTCAGAGAAAAAATAATAGCAAAAATCTAAACAATTTAATTTGTATGGAAAGCTAACAAAAGCAAAATCTAATTTTTATTCTAATTAAATTTTCTCTAAACTTTGATTAATATATATATATATAATATATATATATATATAATATATATATATATCTTTTTTGATGTACACATGAGTTTATTCTTTCTTTTTCTTTTTCTTATTGGGTTTTTTATGGATTAATTATATTTTTGCATAACATTAACCCACTTATAACAAAAATTTTAAAAACTTAGATAAGACATATGGTGCAAATTTAGACGACAATTAGAATCCAATTTAGAATCTAATTGGATTTTTCTCAATTTTAGCTTTAAATATAGGGCAAAATGAGCATTTTCCCCTAATTTTAAAAATATACAGTAAAATGCTCCTGTTTTTGAAACTCGATTTTAAGTGGCAAAATATACATAGAATTCAACATCGTTAATTTTAAGTTTCACCTGTAACTCGATTTTATTAAAATTAAGTTTAAAAAATAAGGGTATTTTGATGAATAGTTTCAAAACAGGGGCATTTTGCTGCATAGTTTGTATATTAGGGGCAAATGCTCATTTTCCCTTTAATTATATACTAGTAGATATCGTGCTTACGCACAGGAATGCTGTATTACAGTGATGCTATTGATATTATTTTTGGTCATTAAATATATAGGACATACTTTAACTAGGACATTTGGAGGCATTAAAATAGTTTTTCTTTGCAATTTTCATGATATTGGTTACACCAAATTTCTCATTAAATTGCTATTACGTATATAATTTTGAAAATTACTATTAGATACTACATATACAATATCAATTCACAAATTATTATTTGTGAAATTCTACAAAATACAACAAAAAATAAAATAATAAATTGGTCGAATAGTGTCTCCTAAATTAAATAGGAATAGGTACATAGGATCATTTAGTTCAATTATAGTTTTTTACGTTCAATATCTTGCAAACAAAATATTTGAATAGAAATAGTATAAAAAATATGCTCATTAGTTCAGAGAAAAAATAATAGCAAAAATCTAAACAATTTAATTTGTATGGAAAGCTAACAAAAGCAAAATCTAATTTTGATTCTAATTAAATTTTCTCTTAACTTTGATTAATATATATATATATATATATTATATATATATATATATTACCTAATTATAATGAATCATATATAGTCATGGTATATTACACAAATGACTTATAAATTTGAATTGTTTTTAGTTATACAAAAAAGGCTCATAAATATGAAATCATTCAAACTCTCTCTTCTTCTAATTTTATATATATAGTTAAATATATGGTTAGGTTTTTTATGGTTTTTTTTTTTATATTGGATTCCTCGTTTTTTACACTAAATTAACTCATTTGGCACAAAAAAAAAAACTTAGATTAGATGAGACATATGGTATAAAATTAAACTTTAATTGAAATCCAATTTTTATATTAAATTAACTCACTTGGCACAAAATTTTTAAAACTTAGAGTAGATGAGACATGTTGCGTAAAATTAGATTCTAATCTGAAATCTAATTGGATTTTCACTCAGCTTTATCTATATATATAGTAGTTTGTAACCAGTGCATATGCACGAGTACAATTAAAAATAATTATAATTACACGGTTCAAATTATACATTTTTTAAAAGAGGTTAAATTATACATAGTATTAACTTACATTTTTTTAAATATTACATTTTTAAAATATGTAATGATTTCTCATTATATATAAATTTAGAATTTAACTAGATTTAGACTTTTCAATTTTTAATCCCAATAATTCACTTGTTGCAAAAATTAAAAAATTAGATGGACACGTGATGCAAAATTGGACTTCAGTTGAAATCCAATTTAGAATCTATTTAGATTTTACGTTTAATAATTCACATGGTACAAAAACTAAAAATTAGATGGGACAAGTAGCGCAAAATTGAGAATCTAATTAAAATTTAATTGAATTTTCTCTTAGTTTCGGCTTTTAATATATATATGTATATATAAGTCTTTTTGTTTCAGTATTCACCGCTCTGACGAGTTTTTTGGAGGAGATTGTTAGATATACATGTATGACTCACACATGAGGGGGAGATTGTTGGATACACATGTATAATTAAAGTCTTACATAACATAACTGGTTCCAAACTCATTTGCTAAAGCATTTAATTAAGTTAAATGACGACTCTATTTGCTATATTGGCTACTCAATTGAAGTCTCCAAAATATCCCAACGACTTTACCACAAAAGTTTAGCAAGAACTATTAATTTTAACTACCACCCATAAACAAACATCTCAACTACTGAGACTAAAGATTAAAGAGAGACTTATAGTCACATTAAATTTTATATTAAATGAGTACTTAACGACTTCAAAAATCCTAACAACTAATTCAGTCAAGCTATGGTACACATTTATTCACAATGGGGCCAATCACGTGGCACTTACGTGCAACTGAATGCATCTCAGTGTGCATCTCTTATAAATACGACTGGCAATTCCTCTTATTCTCATTGGACATACTCGGGTCCTGTTTCTATATTTCTGTGTAATAAGAAAGTTGACAATGGCAATGGCCCTTACTATTAATGAACATATTAAGTGCAAGTCTTCGTTTCACATAGCACAAGAATAATGCTAGCCTTACAAAGTAGTATTATTTTATTCATAAACCTTCCATAAATTTTGATTTTCATTGTTGATTTTGGAAATCCATTGTAAATTACAAGCTGGAAAAAGTAGAAGATGTTTGTAAATTTATGATAATGACATCATTGCAAGCATGACCTGTTTTTTTTTTTTGCTTGTTCTGTTTGAGAGAGTGAGATCAGATCACACTATAAATAGGGGTGCAAGATATTTAGAATTGCTATCAACTGTGCACAAGACTTTTTCTTTTGTGAATGAGAATCAAATATTCGAATTCGTAACCTTCTAGTTGATTGTGCTGCCCCTCGGAGTTCAGCGTATAAGCATTTTCTTTCACATAAAATTTGCAGGTACTTTACTCCATCCTTTCACTTTATTTTTTGTTCTTCAAGATATAATTCGTCAAAACTTCATCAATATTAGTAATTTAATTGAGTTCATATTACGTAACTTGTACTTTGGGATTTTAATTAGAAAATATATATGCCTTGCAACATAGGTTTCTAAATGTTTTTATACTCACTAATAATTTCCTTTAACAAGCATTAGGATACGCATGATGAATTTCTATTTCATTTTTTTTTCAATGGAAAAATAAATGTCTATGTCAGTTAGTTAATTAACTTCAATTGGTTGAATATAGTATTGCCCTTAAGAGAAGAAGGTTACTTTTTATTGTGTAGCCTTGAAATTCTATACTCATTTGATAAACTAGTAAAAAGAAAGGTTAAAAACACATGACATTAATCAAAATATAAAATATGAGGTGGAAGGTTAAATGAAAGAAAAAAATCTCATAGAATGAATCATATGATAGAACCTCATTTTATCAAAGATTAGAATTCTGTTTATATATATAAACGATTGCATATTCTAGTGCTAATTATTGTTGTTAGCTTTTCCGTAAATAGGAAAAAAGGAAGCTGGCGATTGAAAAAGATGCCCAAGTCTGAGGAGTTGATCATTGACATTTCACAAATTAAGGAGCCTGCTGAGTGGCACCCCGAGTGGTGCATCTACAAGGTCCCCAAGAGACTTCGTGATGTAAATAAAGAAGCCTACACTCCAAAGCTAATTTCGATAGGCCCTGTTCATCGCGACAAGGATGAACTAAAAGACATGCAAACGCTAAAACTGAGATATTTCAAGGAGTTCTTTTCTCGGACTTGCAAAGGCCAGAAAGAATTTGCAAGTATTGTTGAAAAAAAATGAAGATATGATCCGCAATTGCTATGCAGCTGATATCTCACTACCTGAAGGGGAAGATTTCAAGAAAATGTTTCTACTGGATTCTATCTTTATCATTGAGCTCTTCTTGAGGGCTTTTCCAACTAGAAAAGTTGAAAGTGGGTTTCGAATCATTCAAAAGGATTATATATTAAGTAAACCATTGCTAAAGAATGGCATAAGGCAAGACTTGATATTACTTGAGAATCAGGTTCCATTTTTTCTTTTCAACGACTTATATGATCACAGCTTGTGTACCGGCATTCATAAATCATTTCTTACGCTTGCCTGTAACTACTTTTTCTTAGTGACAAGGAATTATCAAATGAGCTGGAGATGATAAGTGAGATACGGGTTCGGCCTAAGTTTACAGTGGACAAAGTTAATATGGATGTGGACAAAGGCTTATCCACTCCAACGAATATCTCTATGGGCCAAACTTTAAATCAAGCCCAAGCCTTATTCTCCATTGGACCCCATAATCCAAGTTCACTACGTGAGACAAAAATGAGCAAATTAAAAAGCCCGGTTCAGAAAAAGAATAAAAAGAGGAGTAACATGATAGGAAATGAGTCTGCATGGAAGGAGGATCGTGATATAAATAAAAGGAATGAGGAGACAGAAAAGGTGGTGAAACCCATAGATATCGAAATGGGGCTAAAGTGAAAAATACAACTCCCTCAAGAGAAACACCGATGAGAGAGGAGATTGGGAAAAGACAGAAAGTGGAGGGAGAGGTTAAGGCACTTAGTAAAATAATGGCTACACATCTTGGATCAGCGGCGGTTGCAAGACAGCCTCACCAAGAGCAATGAGGACCATTTGCTGGAACTGTCGAGGGCTTGGGAACCCCTGCGCAGTTAAAGCTCTCTAGAAGGTGGTTTTGGAGGAAGATCCCATTTTGGTCTTCATCATTGAGACCAAGCTCGTAGTATCTGAAATGGACGGTGTAAAGAGAAAACTGGAATGACAACAGGGTTTGGTAGTTCCCAGTATAAGGCGGGGTGGTGGTTTAGTGCTATTATGGAAGAGCTCTACGAAAGTGGACATTCAAACATTCTCTCCTCATCATATTGATGCTATAGTTACTGAAGAACATAGTAACAGGATGTGGAGATTCACAGGTTTCTACGGCCATCCGGAAACTAATAAAAGAGATGACTCATGGAGGCTATTGGAGGAGTTAGGTACGAGAAGTGATCTTCCATGGCTCTGTATGGGGGATTTTAATGAAATAGCACACATAGGAGAGAAGGTGGGGGGTAACCTACGGCCTGAAGGGCAGATGAGGAGCTTTAGGGAGGCAGTAAATCATTGCAACCTCAGAGACATGGGATATATTAGGGAAGATTTTACATGGAGTAGGAGGCTGGGTGAACGGGGCTGGGTTAGAGAACGTCTGGATAGGGCCTTAGTATCTTCATCCTGGGTGACAATGTTCCCAGGAGTGAGGCTACACCATGTGGCGGCATCAACATCAGATCATTGCATGTTGGTACTGAGAAAGCACTGAACATGGCGGAAAGAGCATAGGAAGTCTAAAATGTTCAGGTTTGAGTCAATGTGGCTTAAGGATGAACAATGTGAGGTAGTAGTGTTTGAAGCTTGGGAGAGGGGAATAAGCATGGGTTCTGAAAATTTGTTTACACAATGCATGGATGAATGCAGAATGTCACTTTCCTCCTAGAATAAAAATACGTTCGGACACGTAGGTAGGAAGATTTCAACACTCCAAAAAAGACTTTAATGGTTGGAAGGGAGACAGGATGGTGGTGTGGATATGGAGGAGGTGGAAGAAACAAGGATAGAGCTGAACTGAATGATGGCGATGGAAGAAGATAGTGGCATCAACGATCAAGGAATTGCTGGTTGAAGTCGGGTGATCGTAATACTTCATTTTTTCATGCCAAAGCCTCTAACAGACACCAGCGAAATACTATTTCCCGAATCAAAGACTTGTTAGATAATTGGCAAGAGGATGAAGGGGAGATTGGCAGAACTTTTGTAGAATATTTCGAGAAATTGTTTACATCCTCTCAACCTATGGTCAGTACAGAATTGCTTGAGGCCCTTCACACCAAAGTGATCGACAGAATGAATGTCAAACTGTTACAGACGTTCCAAGCTTCAGAGATGGAAAAAGCTCTAAAATAGATGCATCCCATGAAAGCGCCTGGACCCGATGGTATGCCTCCATTATTTTATCAGCACTTTTGGCCTACGGTTAAATCTATTGTTATACAGACTGTGTTGGATTTTCTTAACCATGGTGCAGCTCCCCCTAAATTTCATGAAACACATATTGTCCTTGTACCAAAAACCAAAAATCCCGAAAGAGTGACTGACTATAGACCAATCAGTCTATGCAATGTGGCTTACAAGTTAGCTTCCAAAGTGGTGGCAAACAAACTGAAGCTGGTGTTGCAAGATATAATTTGTGAAAACCAGAGTGCTTTTGTCTCTGAACGGCTCATCATGGATAATGTGCTTGTGGCTCATGAGATAATGAATCACATCAGTAGGAAAAGGAAGGGCAAGTGTGGGGAGATGGCATTGAAGTTGGATATGAGCAAAGCTTACGACTGTGTAGAATGGATATGCATATGGTCAGATTGTCCCTATGCGGGGCATGCGTCAAGAGGACCCTTTGTCACCATATTTATTCTTGATATGTGCTGAAGGCTTGTCAGCGTTGCTACACAAGGCTATACGAAACAAGGAGTTGAGGGGTATAGCAGCATTTGCAAGGGGGCCTAGAATCTCAGATCTATTTTTCGCTGATGATAGTCTGATTTTTGGGACGGCAATAGTGACGGAATGCCTTGAAATCCAGCGGGTCCTACAAGTCTATGAAGAGTCATCTGGCTAGCAACTGAATAGGAACAATACCTCACTATTTTTTAGCCATAACACAGCCAATGGTGTCAAGGAAACAATAAAAGCTATGTTTGGTGCACAGGTCATCAAGCAACATGAATCTTACCTTGGGCTGCCATCCTTGGTAGGTAGGTCGAAAAGAAACACTTTTGCTCAGTTGAAACTTCGGGTGTCAAACAAGCTAGCAGGTTGGAAGGAAAGATTGCTCTCAAGTGCAGGGAAGGAAGTACTGATAAAGGCGGTCACTTAAGCAGTCCCATCTTATACGATAAGCTGTTTCAAGCTTCCTAATTCTTTATGTGATGAATTAACGGGGATGGTCATGCAATTTTGGTGGGAGCAAGTAAAAGATGAGAAGAAGTTAGCGTGGATGAGTTAGGAGAAGATGTGTCTGCTGAAGGAAAAAGGTGGTATGGGCTTTAGGGACTTGAAGCTGTTTAATCTAGCCCTCTTGGCGAAGCAGGGATGGAGATTACAAACAAACTCGTCCTCACTCTTCTATTGAGTCTATAAGGCCAAGTACTTCCCACGATGTGATTTTATTGAGGCTAGCCTGGGAAGTTAACCATCCTTTGCATGGAGAAGTATCTGGGCAGCCCAAGATGTGGTTAAAAGAGGTTTAAGATGGCAGGTGGGGAATGGACAAAATATTCTGGTTTGGAGAGATAAATGGCTTCAAAAACTGAGCACGTATAGAGTGGTAACACTAGAAAACACAAGTCAGCAAGTGGTAAGGGTTTGTGACCTGATTGATGGGAACAGAAAGGAGTGGAAGAAAGCTCTGATCATTCAATGTTTCCTTCCCCAGGATGTGGAGGCCATCCTAAGTATTCCTCTAAGTGCTCAAGAAGGATAGATCGTATGATATGGTCGAAAACTAAAAATGGGAAATTCACAGTGAGGAGTGATTACAAACTGGCCCAAATTATACAGTCTGATGGTAATATAACTGAAAGCTCTGACCCTACTACCTTAAAACAGACATGGAGACATATTTGGGACATGAACGTACCAAACAAGATCAAACATTTTGTTTGGAAAGCATGCAAGAATATTCTAGCCACCAAAGAGAACTTGTAGAAGAGAAGTATCACTAAGGATAGCATTTGTGACTCTTGTGGAAAAGCATCTGAATCCACATGCCACCTATTTTGGCTATGTGATTAAGCCAAAGAAACTTGGTCCTCGAGCAAGCAGGTCATTCTGTTTGAGGTCAGCCCACAGTGGAAGTTTATGGATGTAATGTGGCATTTACAAAGATGGACGGAATTATACCTTGGGTTAGTGGAACGTGCCATTGCAATATGTTGGGGAATATGGAAGGATAGAAACATTGCCAGACACGAGGGAAAGCACAGAGAAGGAAAAGCCATTGTTAGGAGCTCTTTGAGAGTATTGGAGGAGTTTCAGGCAGCAAATGTGCAACCAGTGACCTGTACAAGACAGCTTTCAAATGTGACAAAATGGAGACCCCCACAGCCGGGTCATTACAAAGTAAATGTGGATGGAGCCATATTTTCCAACAAGAAGCAAGTGGGTATTGGAGTGATAATTTGTGACTCAGCGGGCCTGGTGATTACTGCGCTCAGCAGAAAGCTTGCTCTTCCTTTGGGAGTGTTGGAGACAGAAGCCAAGGCGATGGAGATTGGGGTATAATTCGCATTGGATGTTGGGGTGAGGGATGTAACGTTGGAGGGTGACTCATTATGCATTTGCAACGCGCTTCAAGGACTGTGCGAGGTGTCATCTTTAGTGCACAACATTATTGCTAGAACGCTCCACCTGGCAAAAAGCTTTAGGAATGTTGTTTTTTCACATACAAAAAGGCAGGCAAATGTGCCGGCCTATTTGCTGGCCCAACAAGCAACTAATATAGAAAACTACGTTGCATGGCTTGAGGAGTGCCCCACTCACATGGAGATGGCATGTAATAATGATGTTTCCCTTTCTTTCAATGAATGAATAAAAGTCAAGTCTTCCCATAAAAAAAAAAAGGGGTGTTGACACATAATAAATAAATTAAAAAAACCGTACGATTTGTCGACGACACTCACTTTCATTAAACGTTTGATAACATAACACACCGTGTGAGAGCCTCTCAGTTTAAAAAGAAAAATAATCGGTTAAAATGCTGCAATACTCTAAAAAAAAACGCAGATATAGAGAGGGAAGGAGAGAGTTCTCCGTTCCTTCACCAGACTTAGAGCACCGCTGCAACCACAGAGAAAGAAAAATCTATTAGAGAGACCGAGAGTGAGAGATCCCAACAATGGCGACACTCAAACGCACACCTACAGAATGCAATCAACACCGTTACCATCAGATTGAGAGATACGGAGATAGAGAGAGACAGTCCATAAGGCGTGCAGGAGTAGAGATCGAGGAAGAGAAAACTAAGTGCCATTAACACATTACCATCAGATCATCAGAACTACCATCAGTAAAGGTTTTCTTTTCTTTCTTTCTTAGATATGGGTATGAGATTGGTTGGATTGAATTTATTTAGGTATTTGGATTACACTAGGTTTTAATTTTTTTTTTCTTTTGGGTTTTCACTGTAAAGAAACGGATTTTTTTTTTTTTTTTAGATTACAAAATTCACTCAAAAATATTGGTTTTAGTTTGGGTACTTTTGTATCTAATTTTAACCAAATTGTTGGGATTAAATAAGTATAGGATTGAATGTTGCATTGATATTTATTTTAGGTTTTTTTTTTTGCCGTATACCCATAATCAGTATTTTTTTTTTTTTTTCCTTTTCTTTTTCAAATCTTGGGATTGAATATGATTTAGGTTTGAATTTTTGGTTCGATTGCTTTAGATTTAGTTATTTGAGTTAAAGACTTAAAATGCAATTGGAACTCGAAAACTCGAAAGTTTTGAAATACAGAGATATGAGAGATAGAGTTAATAGGGCGCCAAGAGATAAATATGTAAGGCTGGCCATAATCAGTTCTAATTCTTATTTTTCAGATTTGCATATTCCTTTTTTTCCTCTTATTCTTTGAATTCTATTTGGTTTTTCTTTTCTTTCTTTTTACTTTTTTTTTCTTGGTTTGCAACCATTCTATGGCAGTTTTTGTTGAAAGGTAGAACCGCAGTTGCTATTAAAAGCTGTTTCAGTATCAAACAGGAAAAATTTGGGGCTTTTAGAATAATGACTTAGAGATTTGAGATTTTAAAGTAGAGAAAGAAAAATCAGAGTCTTCACACACAGTAATTTTTAAAATCTTTGAAATACTTTGGTTTGATAGGAGCACATTGCATTAGAATAAATTTTTGAAGAATGAAGTGGATTTTTTAACAGAAAATGCTGAAGCCCAACTGAAGATTTTTGGCAAAAACAAGTTTGAAGAGAAGCCAGGAAGCACCACAGTTTTGAAATTTTCTAATTTGCATTTTTTTATAGAATAATTTTCATAAGTTCATGATTTGTTTTTGAAGCAATTTGAAGATTTGATTGCGCTAACTAGCTTGGCTCTTAATTAAAATTTATCTTTATACTATTATAAGCAACAACATGTACTAATTAAATAGCAAGTGTTGGGTGTTTTGTTATTTGATGAATTGCCTTGAATGTGTTTGATTATGGTTGTCAATCGGCCTTAAATGCATTAAAAATTATTTAAAACATTGTCTTATATTTTTATAGATTAGAGAAATTACTAAAAAACATTCACCCTAAAGTGTTCAAAATAGAAAATCTTAGAGATATCTTTTGGATCAAATAAGCTTTCTTTCAAAATTTTATTTTACTTTTTCTTTTTGGTTATGTTATACATCTTTAATTAAAGGTTTTTTTTGTTTCTGTAATGGACTGTGTCGAGGTTTCTGTACAAAGTGTTGCATTCTCTTAATTAATTTGGAACGTGTTGTGGTTTTCTTAATTAATTTGGATCGTGTTGGGTTTTATTAAAATTGTATATTTCTCACAAAAGCCATTGTTTTTAGTGATATTCAGTTTCCATGAAGAAGGAGGAGTTAGAAGCGGTGAAGGTAGATTTAGTGTTGCTAACCCACCTTTGTTTAAAGCAAATCCAAAGGCAGGCACTACAAACATCTGAAGCAAATCTTTTAGGCCGAGAATTAGAAGAATTTCCCTCCTTAAGAACTACCTGTAAGTTCTTGGAATGAAAGAAAATGTGGGGAATCTTTTCTTTCATTGGCTTTCCTTCATTTTCGAAAAGGCATATATATTAATTATTGGAAGGAATGATGAGAATGCACTATGCTAAACTTTTTATTACTCTTGGTAGAAAGTGGTACTTGCTAAACGAACCGACTATGGCTTTATATATTATATTAAATAGCTCAGGATTTATATTTAAATTATATTATTTTACTGTGGAAGTTGTCTACTGATTCAAGTACTCAAATTTTTTATTTTACCAATGTAAATTAGAGAAACAAAATTGATGGAAACAATACTCTTCTTTTACTTCAAGTTAGCAGTTAGGGCTTCTAACGCTACAATGTAGTTTTGATTTTTTTTAATATGTTTTTAGGATGTAATGAACAATTGAAGTTTTATCATCATGGGTTTTATTTGGATGCCACAATATTGATTGTAAATTTGTGACTATTAAGACTTGATTTTACACAAATCTTTGAGTTTTTCCTGTTGGGTGATTTCACAAATGTTAGAATTGAAAAGAGTTGAAAAATAAGGGTATAGAAAATTTGGATTTGGGAGAAACCTGAAACAAGAATGACAGGCCTAAAAGGAAGCAACTGAAGCACATATCGTGACTTCATTAACAATTAATTGATGATGTAAATTATTGCCTTAGAAATTTATCATTTTCCATATTTACCAATAAAAGTTGTCTTCCTAATTTATCAGTTAAGAGTACTCTTGCAACAGTGGCTGGAATCTACAAACAAACACTTACACTTCTTAAAAATGTAACAACCAAAAGTCTTGATTGATTCTGCAATTATAAGTGTCAAGAACCTGGATGATAGCAACTGATATGGTCCCATTAAGTGCTTGGAAGATTCATTAGTATCACATGTTCCCTCTCTCTTTTTCTCTCTAAAAAAATTGGTTAATTCAGTTTAAATTTCTATAATTTCCTACTAATATAGATTGTGCTTTAAAATTGCAGAATCTGTAGCAATGTATAGATCTTCTAAAGTTAGATATGCGACTATTATGTACCTCTCTACATGGTAATATATTTACTTCATTAAAATTTTACATGATTAATAATGTTTTTTTAATGGATTGTGGCAACATGGTTGAGATTTCTATGCAAACTATAGATGAAGTAAATGCTAAAAGAAAGTTAGAGATAATGGATGCAACCAAAGTATTTGGTTTTGTGTTTGTAAAATAGAGAAAAAAGAAGTTTATTAATGGCATAGTATGTGGAGGTTGCCGAGCATTAGAAACCTCAGTGCAAGTATATATAATTTTTTAGTGTTACTTATTCATTTGTGCATCTAGATTTGTTTCTATTTCAGTTTCTAGGAATCAGGTTGTTATTTGGTGGATTATTTTTGTGTTTTGGGGCAGTGATGGTGTGAATATGTAGCTGATGATTTTTGTCTGAAATGCGTTTGTGGATTTGGTTGTGTGTGAATTTAAGGTAATGGGTTGTTGTTGGTAGTGATGGTGGTTGTGGCCTTACCCTTCATGACTGTGTTTTTCTATTTATTGTGTTTCTGTTATTTTGTGTTTCCATCTACATTTCACTATTTTTTTTTTTGGGTAGATAAGCTTTGGCTTTGGGAAATTTTTGTCTATTAATATAGTTATCCAACTTGGTAAATGCTATGCTTATGTCTTTTGGAAATTAATATGTGCTTTCTTGGGATATTAGATTTGCTTAATAATTCTAAATCATGGGAACTATTTGCCTATGTCGTAACATGCATGCCACCAATTAATTAATTCACAAATTTAGAAGAATAATACTTTATTCACAGTGATGTGATCTTTTGCCGTTATTTGTTAAAGAGGTGATTGTGTTCTAATTCTTAACCAAATTATTTGACCCATGAAAATTAAGGCTATTTTAGTTCTGTGTTTCAGATCTACATGAAGCTACAAGAAAGTTGATTTGAAAGGCATATATGACAAGGCATTGCATTGTCTACGTTTATAGATTTGGTCTTTTTCATATTTCAATTTTCTTTTATTGATATGGATTAAAATTCAGATTGAAATTGGTTTAAATTAAATAGAGCCTCAAAGTTGAGTTTTTTATTTTATTGTTTCATTGTTTGTTCTATTTTGAATTGAGTTCATTTTTGTTTCATATGTGATTTTCTTAGAATTGGGATTTTGAACTCAAATATTACCTTTCTCCAATTTTATATAGTATTTGGAGAATGCGGAATGGATTGAATAGCCATAGCTGATAACCAAGATCATTGCTGTGGCAGAGATTATTTGGACAGCAGGATCTGTGCATCCTAAACCCATGCTCAAAAAATTAATCTTGCGTAGTTAGTTTGCTTTGCACTTATGGTAGTGTGTATATATATTGCGTTTTTAGCTTCCTTGGCAGTGCATATATATTGCACATTTTTATACCAAATTGTTGCTTTGTAAAAGGCTTTGAATCAAAAATTGTGTCACTTCCTATTTTGGTGAGCCTCTATTGAAAAAAATAAGAATTTTATTAAATGCAAAAGGTACCTATGAGCATATCTTTAAGTACTTCATCGCTAATGGCAATGAAAAAAGTCTCATTAGCATCATTATCTAAACAACTAACCATCCACCCCCTTCCATATTTTACCATCACATTAAGTATAATATATTAAGTTGATTGTTTTCTAATTCATAAAATGATCCCGCGCATTGCTTGGGTTAAACGCTAGTTATATATAATAGCAGAAGCCTTTTTCTTGTGATTAAGGAAGCGTTGTCATGTAGGAAAAAAGACCCCTTAAAATGCTGTCGCATAAATAGCTTTTAAGTTAAACCAGCTGCACATTGCACTGTTTGGTCATTTAAAACTCTACCACACTTGAATTAAAAAAGGATAAATTATATTGTTTTGTTAGGTTAACACACCATTTGATAGCATCTCAGTATAAAAGGAAAAATAACCGGTTAAAATACAGTTTAAAGGCTTGCAATACTCCAAAAAAAATGCAGGATACAGAGAGGATATTGTGTTCATAAGCTGTCAATCTTCTGCATGCGTACGCAGACCCGATCTTGCGCACATATAGCGATTTTCAAAAACTATACAAGACAAGTTTTCTGCATTTATGTTAAGGTTTGAAACGAATCCCAAATTTTCTGGGGGGTCGTTCCAAACTCCTTTTTCACATTATAAGTATCCTTACATGGTATATATTCAAAATGGACAGAAATCTCACAAGAAAACACTAAGATTCACTAGTAATAGTGAACAAATGGGGAGGCTATTGGCGTAAATTTCTCTCTTGGAATGCATTGGACGTTCCCAAACTTTTGGCATTTGTCGTACCTCTTGACGAACTCCCTTGCATCCTTCTGTAAATTAGGCTAGAAGTAACCTATTCTGATAACTTTGCTAACTAGGGATCTCGGGCCCGCATAGTCTTCGCAAATTCCTTCATGGATCTCCTCTAGAATATATTTGGCTTCCTCCTCATTAATGCACTTCCGGTAAGGCATGGAGAAGCCTCTTTTGTACAGGTGTCATTCAGGATCATGAACCTGATTGCCCTTTTTTGACCTTCTTGGCCTCTTCAACGTCCTGTGGAAGCTATCCATCTTGAAGGAAGGACGGGACTGGGGCTGCTTTCGCTCTGGATTGAGAAGGTGAGGACCTCTTTAATGTTGGGACGCTTTTGGACATCAATCTTCAGGTCTTTATTCGTTGGTCCTGCTTTTGATGACGCCTGCTTCACTAGCTCATCTGCCTCCATATTCTAGCTTCTGGGGATTTGTGTGAACTTTCCCCGATCGAACTTCTATGTCAAAAGTTTCATTAGCCTTAGGTATTTTTGCATCCTTTCCTCCTTTGCTTCAAACTCCCCCTTTATCTAACCTACAACGAGCTTTGAATCACTCTAAAAGAGCAAATTTTTGACTCCAAGCGCCTTCCCGACCCTTAGTCCCGTCAATACTCCTTCGTACTTAGCTTCATTGTTGGTGGCTGGAAATGTTAGCTGAACTCTGTATTTGAGTGTCTCTCCTTCTAGGAAAATGATAATAGCCCCTACTTCACCCCTCTTTTGGGCTGATGAATCGTCAGTCTAGATCGTCCATCTTTTCACTTCGTCTATTGCCCCTTCCTCATTTGGGATTGTAAATTCGGCGATGAAGTTTGCGCCTTAATAGTTGTCCTGTGGTGGTACTCAATGTCGAATTGGCTAAGTTTGATGGCCCACTGGATCATCCTTCTTGCAGCCTTGGGCTTGTTCATTGACTTCTTTATGGGTTCGTCTGTCATCACCAAGATAGGGTTTGCTTGGAAGTTGGGGCGCAGCTTGCGTGAAGCTACAATCAAAGTGAATGCAAGCTTTTTGATTAGTGGGTATTTGGCTTCTGCTCCTTCGAAGGCCTGACTGACGTAGTAAATTGGGAGCTGTCTTCTATCCTTTTCTCGAATCAAAGTTGTGCTCACAACTATAGCTGACATTGCTAAGTATAAATACAGGTTTTCTCCCTCCTTAGATGGGCTCAGGAGGGGTGGATTGTTTAGGTAGCACTTGAGTTCCTGGCAAGCCTTCTCACACTCGTCCGTCCAGGTGAAGGCCTACTTTAGTGTCTTGAAGAAGGCCAGGCATCTGTCTATCGCTTTAGAGACGAACTTGTTGAGTGCCGTGATCTTCCATGTGAGTTTCTGGACTTCCTTCACGGTCTTGCGAGACATCATGTCTAGTATGGCTCGTACCTTCTCTAGGTTTGCTTCTATCCATCTCTAGGACACCATGAACACTAAGAATTTCCCTAACGCCACTCCAAAGGTGCACTTGTTGGGGTTCAACTTCATTTGATATTGTCTAAGAGTTATGAACGTCTTTTGGAGGTCGTCCAGGAGGTCAGGCCCTTCTTTGCTTTTGATGAGCATGTCATCCAAATACACTTCCATGTTCCTCCCTATTTGTTTACTAAACATTTTGTTTACTAACCTCTAGTAGGTTGCTCTTGCATTTTTTAGCCTGAAAGGCATCACCTTGTAGTAGTAGAGCCTTTGGCTTATGATGAAGGCAGTTTTCTCCTAGTCTTCCTTTGCCATTCTTATCTGATTGTACCCCGAGAATGCATCCATGAAAGTCAGAAGCTTATGTCCTGCTGTGGAATCCACCAGTTGATCTATTCTTGGCAGGGGAAAGTTGTTTTTTGGGCAAGTTTTGTTTAGGTCTGTGATGTCTACGCACATCCTCCATTTCCCACTTGCTTTCTTTACCAGGACGACGTTGGAAAGCCAGTTTGGGTAATAGACAACTGGATGAAGTCTGCCGCTAGTAGTTTGTTGACCTCGTCCGTGACTGCTTGGTATTGTTCTAGAGCAAAGACTTGTCGTCTCTGTTGGACGGGCCTTTTCTCGAGATCCATATTTAGCCTGTGTTGGATGATTTCTGTGGATATGCCTGCCATGTTCTCATGATTCCAATCGAAGATGTCTAGGTTCTCTTTGAGGAACTGGACTAATTTCTTCTTCATTTTTGCACTCATGGTCATCCCTACTTTTGTAGTCTTCGTCGGTTCTCCATCTACCAGCTCCACAATTTCCAGTGCTTCCACATTTTCATCTTCTTTCTCCTCTATTATCCATGTATGGTTCTCCTTCGCAGGCAACACTACTTAGTAGCATTCCCTAGCCAGCATTGGTCTCCTTTTACTTCACCTACACCATTTTCTATTGGAAATTTTACCTTTAAGCAATAAGTGGACGTCGCTGCCTTCCAACGATTGAGTGTGGGCCTCCCAATGATCACATTGTATGAAGAGGGACACTCTACCACCAGGAAGTCCAACTGACTAGTTAATTGTCGCGAATAAGTTCCCGTTGTAACCGTCAACGTCATTATGCCTTTGGGATACACTCTATCTCCATTGAAGTTAACGAGAGGGGATTCAAAAGGACACAACCTACCTGGATCCATTTAGCAGTTGAAAAGCAGACAGGTAGATGATGTTTGCAGAGCTACCATTGTCCACGAGGATTCTCCTTGTATTGAACCCCTCTATCATGAGCATTATAACCAAAGGGGTCGTCATGTGGCTGCTTTCCTCCTCTAGCGTCTTCTTCCGAGAAAAACATGTCCCTGTTCGTCTGTCCATCTTTGCTTTAAGGGTGGTATCCTATGGACACTGTTCACTTGCCTCTGGTATGATTTCTTGAGGGATTTGAACGATCCCCATGTAGATGGTCCTCCTATGATCGTTTTGATCTCCCTGATCGTGGTTTGTGGACGATGGGGTGCGTGATCTTCATCACTTGGTGAAGCTTTGTGCTTGTCCTTATTATTATCCCTGGATCTGCTAGGTTTTCCTTTCTTTACAAATCTCTACAACTTTCCTTTCCATATGAGTTCCTATATCTGCTTCTTCAGGTCCCTGCAATCTTCTGTGTAGTGGCTGTGATCCTTATGGAAACGATAATATTTCTTCTTGTCACACACATTCTGACGATCTATCCGCTCTCTTTTTCGTCCTCTCAGACCGTCTTCTTTTCTTTCCCTCTTATTGGACTTCTCTACATCTTTTATTGTTGCTAAGGCGTCTTCGGTGTTCATGTACTTCTGCGCTTTCAAGAGCATCTCCACCATCGTCTTTGGGGAATTGTTCGCAAGTGAGACCAGGAACTTCCTGGACTTCAATTTAGCTTTAAAGGTTATTAATCGCACCTTGTCATTAGCTTCATTGATCTCTTAAGTTTCTCGAGTGAAATGCTTCACGTATGACCTTAGGGTTTCCTTTTCTCCCTACTTAATGATAAGTAAGTGGTCTGCTGGCCTTCTCAGGAGTTGTCCCCCGACGAAGTGGTGTAAGAAGGAATTGCCCAACTGCTTAAAGCTATCGATGGACAATGTTGGTAACTTCATGAACCACTCCCTCGCAGCTCTTTTGACTGTGGTGGGGAAAGAACGACACAATATTTCATCCGAAGATTGCTAAAGGCCCAGAGTTGTCTTGAAAGTGTTGAGGTGATCTAGAGGGTCTTTTAGTCCGTCGAATGGTTCAAGCTGAGGTAGGCGAAATTTTGATAGCACTGGGCATTTTAGGATCGTCTCTGTGAAGTGTGAATCTGCCGTCCTGACCATCCTATCCAGGCTTTGGTCTGTTTTTCCCTTAATGGCACTTCTTAGCTCATCCATCTCCTTTCTCATTTTCCGAAGAAGGTCCGAGCTTTGTCCTTCTTGAGTAGCCGCTCTCCGGCGGTCACTTCTTCTTTGGCTGTCTCCCTTGTTGTCTTGGTTGGTTCCAAAAAGGTTGTCTTCTTGCTGAAGTCGCAACCTCATCTCCTGGTTCTGTCTGGTAAGCTCTTCCACATTAGATGTAAGTGCCTAGATTTGTAGAGCTAGTGTTGTAGAATCTTGGTTGGACTCCATATGAACTTGGAAATTGAGTGGAAATACGCTCTCAAACCTAAGTGTGAAAATGTTGTTCCCCATAGATGATGCCAAACTGATGATGCGAAAGTCATTAGTTAAGTAGGTTTGTCCAGACAGAGTTGGAACCTCGTCAATGTGCCTAAAAGTATGGTGAAAAGCCTCCCTTAGGTGGTCACCGTGTGGTACTTGCCACAGAGTCTCTGATGATAAAGTCAACGTATAGGGGCTTTTTAGGGAGTAAGAAAGTTCAGAATGTTAGAATTATGCGTACCAGCATATTTTGGATGGATGTCTCTGTACCTTTTTGGTCTTGGGGGGTGTATATGTATCGCTCCTTCGCTTTTAGCCATTGTGGCCTTTATTATGGCTTTAGTGCCCCTTTGTAACGCCTCTGGGCTCAATGATGTAGGTTTTAATGGACTTCCAATGGTCTGACAGCCTGTCTTGTAACTACTCGAGGCATTAAATCCTTTATTAAGTGGCTTGCCTTCCTTCGTCCATGACGTGGCAAGGTGGACGAAGGTGTCTTATAGTATCGCCTAGGTAAGAGGGTTCGTTGGTCCCATCACTATGAATTAGGTTTGTCTAGAATCGGGAAATCGAGCAAGAGTAAGGGCATGACACTGAAGTTCAAAAGCGGTGACACCGATGAGTCTTTTGATGATGAAGATTCTAAGATGAAATCTTATATCACAAGGCAGTTCACAAAGTTTATGAAGAATGCCAATGGCAAAGGATTTGACAAGGACTGATGGCAATCCAGTTCTTCACAGTTCAAGAGCCAAGATAAAGGGACAAAGGATGCTAGGGATGGCGGTCAGTACATTGTTCCCTCCGGACCTAAGTGTTTTAGTTGTTAAGGTTTTGGGCACGTGAAATAAGAATGTCTTAAGACCATTGGAAAAAGCAAAGCCCTTGCTACTACCTTGAGTGACACCGAGCCTAAGGATGACTTATACAATGATAACGAAGGAATCTTGAATGCCTTCACTGCCACAATAAATCCTACTATGGGGATTGTTGAAGATGTGGATGAAGAAGAAGACTTGGTGGAATCTAACTTTGAGAAATGGATGAACAAGATGACATTCATACTGCTTATGCTAAGCTATACAAGGTTTTCGAGAAGTATGAGAAACTGTATAGGCTGGCCATCAAGAAGTTGGGTGATGTGGAACTCGATCTTAAAAAGCTCTCCACAAAGGTTGATGAGGCTAATCAGACCATTGGAGCACTGCAGTTTGAGAACAACTTCTTGGCTAAAAGGACCAAAAAGCTTGAAGAGGAGCTGTTCTAGGTTAGAGCTCGTTTAGAAAGGACTTCTAGTGTAAGGTATGATGAGATGCGTAGCTTTCAGAAATCTACTTCTGATAGATTTGGTTTGGAGTATGATTTCTCTTCTCCTAATATTTCTTCTTCTAGTACTACTATGTTTGTTCTACTTGCTAATAATGTTGATTTTGAGAACAATGATATTAAAACTGTTTTAGCTAGTGAGAACATAAACAAGAGTAAATCTATCTTAGGAGCACCTCTTAAGCTTGAAAAGAAAGAGACTAGAAAACCCTAGGACTAAGAAGGGTAATAACCAAAAGTCTAAACAAAAGAAGCAGCATCTCTGTCATCACTGTGGAGCTATAGGACATACTTGACCTAATTGCTACAAATGGTTAGCCACTCAACAGAGTAACAATATGATCTCATTTAGAAACCAGAATTAGTTTCCATCCTTTTTTGCTCCTTTTGGAGGTCTTCTAAGGCCCTTCATGTTTCTTTCGAACTTGAATGGTTTTAATTCTTCCCCCTTCCTCTAGTTCAAGGGTTTGCGCAAAGGAAAGGTTCTTCCAAGATGTGGAAAGAAAAATGCTCAAAGTGATTTAGTCACTTTTTCTCTCTCCCTCTCTTTTCGTTTATGCAATACTTGTGTGTTTTGCTTTCTTGTTTTTGAGTCAATCTAGTTTTATGCTATGCTAAGCATGTTTTTATTTGTTTGCTTTCAGTTTTTCTTTATTTTGTATTTCACAAAAAAAAAATTGAAAAATTAGAAAAATACAAAAACAGTGTGTGTTTTGTGTAAATTGGTACTTGTGTACCTTGGATGACCATTGAAACAAAATTTTCTATACTTTGTATTATTTGTAGCTTAAATGAGCATCTTAATGCACAACTAAGTAAGTGAGTTTTGTAGCTCGTGTTTGTAATGAGTAAGATTAAGTAATCTCTTATACTTAACACTCATAACACTCTTTTTGAAAGGAATGACTAAAAAATTCTAAAAGAAAGACATAAATAACCATCTCACCACTAAAACTCGCTAATCATGAAATGACATATGTATGCTTTGGCATAGCAAAAGTGCAATGTTAAAAGCTTAACATAATTGAGTATTTTCTTCTTTCTCTTATATGTCCATGCATGATATACTCAAAAGAAAAATATGCAAATAATGTAAAAGCAAAAAGAATCAAAATACTTTTAAATATAGTTGCAAGCATGTTTCTAGGAGATATGTGAGTTATAGGATGTACCTCGAAGGTGATAGTCCCCATCAAGCAGTTATGATTGTGTGTTAGTTAAATTGATTTTCTCATATCTCAAATCGACATAACATGAGAAACCTATACAATCTTGCGATGTTTTTCACACACAACACTCAAAAATTATTTGCTACTTTTGATACATGTGCAGGTACAATGTGATTTGGTCATCACAAGGAATACATGTGTTAATGTATACTCATTAAACTGTCTTGACTTGTTTTTGAAATATAAAATTGGTTAGACTTGTTTAGTGTGTGTGTGTGTTTTGCATCTAAATGCTTTACTTTCTTCTTGTTGAGAGTGTTTTTTAGAGCTTAACATGTTGATTGGATCTTTGGTTGAGTAGCTTGCTTGATTGCATTCATTTGTGTGTTTCTCTCCTCCTTGAAAAATATGTTTTTATCAAGCTCGACAGCTTCTTGACACCTCTCGACAGCTAGCTATCCATCGAGACCCCTGAACTTCTTTTTCTCAACAGATCCTATTGCATCTTCAATCCATTGAGCTATTTAGAATTTGTCTCGATAGCTTTTCGACAACTGTTTAATCCATCGAGGTTCTTTTCTGTCGACAGATTCTCGACAATACCTCGACAGATTTATCTGTTGAGAATTAGTGCTCGACATATTCTCAATACCTCTCGATCAATCGAGACGTGATTTCTTTAAATAGTTTTAGTGCGAAATCAGATTTCATTTCCCTCATTCTCTCTCGACAAAAACTGTCTTTTCACCTCCCCAAACACTTTTCTTTCTCTAAACCTTAAACCCAGTTGTTTCTCGGCCTAGAGGGATCTTCTTTTCTCTGGTATGATCTTGTTTTCACTATTTCTTCATGTTTTTCATACATTTTGACCTAGTTTATGGGGTTTTGAAAATTTTGTGGGGGTTTTTGAAAATTTATGAGTTTTGTGAAATTTTTGAGTTGGGTTTTGCTTAAATGATGATATATGATCATGCATTGCATTCCATTTGCATTTTCACAATGTTTCATGCATTATAGATAGGTGATTTTTTTGTTGGAACATTATGTGCTGGTAGGTTTGGATTGCGCTGAACCCATGATGTTTTTTTGTTGTTGCATATCATATGATCATGCATTATTCATGCATACGTTCCTTTTCTTTTCATATTCTAGTATTGTTTTGTGATTGATGCTTTTCTGTTCCTCACTCTCTCTCTCTCTTTCGGATAGTTTGTGTAATGGCACCAAAGCGCAAGTCTACTCCGTCTTGGAACCTTCTTCATTTCGAGGCATCATCTTCTAACTCCACTCCTCTCTATGTCAGATTCCATGATGAGAAGACCCGTAAGGACTTCCAGGAGAACTTCTCCAAACATGGCATTCATTCGGAATGCCACGTTATCCTATCGGACTTCTCCGATACTACTCTATTTGACTTCTTCGATACTACTCAATCAGATGTTATACACAGACGGGGTTAGGAATCTTTATGTGAGATGCCTGTAAGTTGTCCCGTCGTGATCATACAGGAGTTTTACTCCAATATGCACAGTTTCGATTCTTCGGTACCTTAGTTTTCCACTCTTGTTAGAGGTACTCGTATAGTAGTGACTCCAGAGCTTATCTCCGAAGTGCTACATGTCTTGAGGGAATCACATCCTGATTACCCCGGTTGTCCACATCTGAGGACTGTGTCCAAAGATAAACTTCTGTCTCTCTTCTATGAGACACCTTCATCATAGGGTGGGCATCAAAACACCTCATGCTCGGGCTTTGCAAAAGGTCCAAGGTTCCTAAATATGGTGATGACATTTTTTTTTACATCCCTTGTCTCACTATAATTCTATTACTGAGCCTCGTGCTCACTTTTTGTTATCCCTCTTAGAGGATCTTACTATAGACTTTCCCTTTCATTTTATCCTCTCCCTTATAGATGTTTATAAGGATACGGCGACCCGTGATATGCTTGTCTTTCCTTCTGCTATCCCGAGGATCATTCACCACTTTTTTGTCTCCTATCCCGAGTCTGATCATTTCCCCATCATGCGTGTCATTGATGTTGGTATTGTTCAATGAAGCGAGGCCCAACTTCGACCGAAGCGGCCACGGACTGAGACAGTGACGCCTTCAGCCCGTTCTACTCCTTCCACCTTCGCACATTCTTCTTCTGCGGGTGGTGTGACTCTCGAGGCCATCATGGCTCAGCTTGAGTGCATGGATGCTCGCCTTAACACTTTCAGTGATGAGTTGTGTCACGTGAACACCCGTGTTGGTTGTATCACACGACGACACACTTTCATTGGTGGTTTCACTACTCCTCCATCTCCATCTCTACTTCATAGGCTTCTGAGGATGAAGACGATGATGATGGCTCTAGTGATGATAAGGATGAGGAGATGATTGTTCACAGTGACTTGCCCTTTGTCATTCGTGACAAAAAAGGGGAGTCGTTTTGGGATGTGAGAGTAGTCATGTATCTAGGGGGAGAGTTAGCATAGGACGTTTTTTGTTAGGGGGAGTGTCTATACATTTTAAGGGATGTAGTGAGGAGTTATGTATCTTTTCTTTTCTTTATCTTTTAGATACTTTGTTCTTATGCATTGGTCTTGTGACCACGTTGTGATAGCAAACCTTGTATTCTTTATTCACACACACACACACACACACACACACACACATATTTGATAAGGTTGTTATTACATTTTCACTTATCTCTATATGTGTTGTTTCTTTTCTATCTTTATACACATGATTCTTATGTATGCAATTTTTTAATTTTTGTTTCACACTAAGATGCCTTGATGAGTTTTGTTTAAAGTGTTTCAGAAATATAGGTTGTCAAAATCTATCATGCCATGAACTCTCTTCTTGTAAATTTTTTCAAGAGTTTGTGTTAGAATTAGTTTTTATTGTATTCAACAAGTGAATATGAGTTGAGTGATTTATGACTTTTTTCATATTTTATTTGTTTATTGTGGTTTTGTCACGGATTGCCAAATGAGGAGATTATTAGGACAAATGTGGAAATTGTTATGTACAAGTCATTTAGAATTAACTAATCCTTTAACAAAACACGCTTTAGTTGTAATTGAGTGGATTTAGGATGGTTTAAGTCTTCAAGTAATTTTGTGTTCAAGTCAAGAGTTAAAGTTATGCAAATCTGTTCACGACTCAAGTGAAGAATTGATTTATTTTAAAGCTTGATAGATTGGATCTATCAAGGTTTAAAAGAAACTTTTTGCTCGAAACTTGACAGCAGCTCAACAAATAGTCTATCTATTGAGAATTACGAAAATCAAATTTCCAGATATGTTTTTCACGCATATCCAAGTTATTTGTGTAGGGTTTCTTTTCTCACAACCCTAAACATATATAAGGATTATTTTAAGGACCGTCTTGGAGGTTGTTGCACTAGTTGTTACACAAATATTGTAACCGGAGACAATTTATCCTAGTTCATCTTTCTTTTGAAGAAGCTGCTGCGTTTGTACACTGTAGGGTTTTGTAACCAAGGAGCTTCTTGATTTTCATCGTGTGGATGAACTGAATAACTTTGTAACCAACATCTTTTTTAAGTTGATGTGTTAGTCATGTACTGGAATTCATGCAAAGGAGTAAGCCGTGTATTGATTGGTTAGTCACGTATTGGGAGCTGTGCATTGAAATGAGAGATTGTTACTACATTACAAGTCCAATTGTGTATTGGGGTAAAGGTTTAACGGTAGGTTGGTATAAGGTACTGAGATTCCTTTACCTGTAACCGCTTGTTTTGATAATAGTGAATTCTTGGAAGTGGTGACCTTAAATTCACCCGGTGAGGTTTTGCATTAGTGGTTTTCTCCATTCGTAAACAAATCACCCGTGTCAAATTTATTTTTCGTTGCATTTAGTTATTTGGTGATTTGTTTGTGCTACCATGCCTATAATTGAATCTAATTAATTCACTTGGCTAATTAATTGATTTAATTTACTAAATGGGTCAATATATTCTTGACCTATCAAGGGTTGTCAAAAATGCAATATGACCTTGAATTCAAAATTTGGAATTTTTAAAGAGAAAGAAAGAAAGAGTAGCATGGGAGAGAGAAATAGGGAGGAGTTGGGATCTAACTGTTATTTCCAATTTTTAAGAAATTGAGGCAGAATCCCTTTCTTTTGTACATATGTTTTCCCTTTCTTTCACAGTTACCAATGAAAGACATGAAGTTAGTTGACATTACATGGCATATGGTTTTCTTACAACCAAATTTTGTATTAAATTCTTCAAAATTAGAATTTTAGGATTGCAATTTCATCACTCAAATCTCAAATGATATATTGAGATCTTTTTGAGAATGTTTTAACCTATGACGTCCGCTCCTGATGATACTCTTTTTTGATTAGACCAAGACACCAATCAGTTTTTGGTGTCGGGGATTAAACCCCAGATTTCTTATTCATCTGTCAGAGACTATACCAGTTTAGCTAACTGGAACCCACAATATATAGAGATCTTATACATGCACTAATTTTTTTTTTTTGTTGATAAACTTCAATATTCATTAAAAAAAGAGAAACAAGTGGACAATCTACCTTGTTGTCCTCATTAAAACAGAAAGACTCAAGGATCTAAGAGAGAGCTTTGTAACTGTATAAGTGGCCGCATCGTAGTCCCTTTTAACCTTGCGAAAGCAGCAAACTGGCTATTCAACATTCATATTCCTTATTAAGAAACTTAAAATTCAATTAACACTTCTTAGAGCAACCACATCAGTTCCTTTATTTTACACATCCATTTTTACACTAAAAACTTACTTTTTCTATTTTACACATTTATTTTTACAAAACACTCACATTAGTTCATCTATTCTACCACATCTTTTAATTAAATAATCAATTTTCTTAAATTTTTTCTTATTTCTCTTTAACTACCCTATACGCGCACGTGCTCTCTCTCTCACTCTCTGTACCTATTTTTTTTTTCCTGATTTTGCTTTCTCTCTCTCTCTCTCTCTCTCTCTCTCACTCTCTCTCTCTCTACCCATTTTCCAGATCAACTTTCTCGACAGCTCCGATCCACAACCCGATCCACAAGCACCGATCTCCCTAGCTTTGATCAGGCTCCGATCCGGCAAGACCCAGCTTCGATCAAGCACCGATCTGTCTCTTTGTTATTTGTCCGTGTGGGTTTGTTTGGTGTGGGTGTGTTTGTGTATCTCTGTGTATTTTTTTTGGAGCAAGTGTATGTCTGAGTTTGTTACTGAGTATCTCTGTGTTAATTTCTCTGTGGATATTACTGAGTTTATTGAGTTTGTTGAGCACGGAGATGAAAGAGAAAAAAATGGAGTGAACGAAAAATGAATAAAATAATAAATGGATGAGTTACAGTACCCGTGTATATTTACACGGGTATTGTACCTCGTGTATGGATTTTCACATTTTTGTCTATTTATATACTCACTGATGTAGATGTTTTTTTATATAAAATGTGTAAAATTGTACTTTCTTTTATTTTAGAAGACTTTAACTGATCTGATTTGGTTGCTGTTAGTATTTCAAATTAAAATTTCTAAGCTCCAATTTCCCGTACCAATGTAATTATCATGTTAAAAATAAATAATCCATTTACCTTTTGTTTTAGCCAACCATAATCTGCCAGTTCACGTTTTAAAAAGCCGTCCTCACAGTTGGTCCGACCGACGCAAAAGAGCAAAATCGAAATCCTATCCAATCCAAATCCAAATCTAATCCAAGAACAACTCTAAACCTGGCTCCGGATATCTGGAAACGCCTGTTCCCATCACAACCCCGAAGCAGGCGACAGATCTGGATAGCACGGCGTTCCAGTCCCAGTCCCAGTCCCAGTCCCGGAATGGACATAAACGCGTTCAAGTGGTGCTCGGGTCTCAGAGTGTTGGGCTACTTCATGATCCTCCTCGTCGCCGCAATCATCGCCGTCTCCTACTACGCCGTCGTCGTCCTCACCTGGGGTCCACTGTTGCTTCGCGGTGGCCCCCGCTCCCTCTTAGCCTCCGCCATTCTGTTCCTCTTCCATCTCCTGGTAATGTCCTCTCTCTCTCTCTCTCTCTCTTCTTTTGAAAAACTCGAAAACAATCAAAGCTATAATTTATCAAACACTTTGCAGCTTGCACTGTTATCTTGGTGTTACTTCAAGGCAGTGTTTGAGGGCCCTGGTTTTGTCCCTGAAAATTGGAGACCCGCTTTGACAGAAGAGGAGAATTTGGAGGCCGGTGGTAGTAGTTCCACCATGACATCGTCTGATCATGTCGCGCCTGATGCTTTGGTTTTAACGTGGTCTTCTGACGGACTCGAAAGAAAACCAGTAGGCTATTGTCCCCATTGCCAAAATGGCAAGCCCCCACGTTGCCATCATTGCTCCATTTGTAAGTCAAATCTCCAAAAAGCATGTTATGCTTCTTAACATGGTCTTGAAGCCACTTCACATCATGGGCTAAATTTCTTTCGAATATTTGATATTGGGAAATGAATATTTCTGCTCTTTCTTCTATACCCTGTTAAAAAAAGAAGGGGAGGAAGAGAGGTTTCTTATTTCAGACTATAGCTGCAGTTTGCGTTTCTGCTCCTTTTGTGTTGTAATATATTGCCTTCATCTACTCATTGGATGTACCAAAGACCAATACTTGAGAACTAAAAATCTTTTCTTTTTCTTTCTTGTGTTTCCAAGGGTTTGTCACCATAGATACTACATAGAGTTTGTAGAAGTTGCAGGTGGCCAATCTATAAGTATAAATGCTTGGTGAGTATAGGGGAAAGAGCTGGGTTTAAGTATCCAGGAGGGAGTTTCACATTATCTTGTATAGAAAAAAGAAGTTGCCATGTGACATGGTTCTTAGTGAAACAAGAAGCATGTTATAGAGTGAAACTTATTCATATTATCAAGTAATGATATTTATTAATTGTTTCCATTTTTAAAATGCCTGCAACATTGTTTTTGATCTGCTTAATTGTAAATTTGTAATAACTGACTCTGTACATATGCTCTTTATCACCTGCACGTCATGTCTGAAAGAATCAACTGTTGTAATATTAGTTTACTTTTTTATGCTACCTATAAAAATAAAATAAACTTTTGGATGCCCTTCACCCCTTTAGAATGTTACTGCAGTCCTTTGTTTGCATATAGTTTTTACAGTAATTGCTAGAGTCGCACACGATGATGTTATGACTTACAGATTTTGTATTCTTTCTGTTATGCATGTGTAGGCCAAAGATGTATTCTAAAGATGGATCACCATTGTGTTTGGGTTGTTAATTGTGTTGGAGCTCACAATTATAAGTTTTTTCTTCTTTTCCTGGTAAAGTCTCCCCCTCCCCCCCTTCCTTTCTTTTAAGACCTATGTATTGATAGCTTTATGAGTTACTTCCAGTTCCACAGTAATAAATATACCTGATATTTATCTTTGATTTGGAGGTTGGCAAAGCCCACATGACCAAGAGAACTGGGTTTTAACACCCGGTACATGATTTTGAATAAGCAGGATAAGCTTCAAACAGTTCTCTTCAGCAAATTGTCTAGAAGTTTGGGTATTTTTGGTAGCATTTTAAAGTAAATGATTAGAATGACCTCCAATTTTGTAGCCTACCTGAAATGACTTCTTTGGAGGGTAAGAATAATTGAATATGCCTATGGGACTGGGGTCTTATACTCTTATGGCCCAAAGAAGAATGACTCATGGTTATTTTAATATATTTTGTAACTTACAAAGGGGGAAAAAGGGAGTAATTGGAACTTGGAAGCTATTTTTGTAACCTATTTGAGATGTTTAAATTGAGGGCTTGAAAGTGAATTCAACCCCAGAATTTTCCCATTTCTTGACCCGAACATTTTGGATTTTTGAATCATGACATCAGTTAGGAATATACTATATGTGGTAATAGACATCTTAAGTTTATCAGAAGAAATTAACTGTTATTAGTTCATTCTTAAAGTTGCTATCAAACAAGAATTTAGATCAAAATTTGATATAGTAAAGTAAATAAACAATGAGTAGGATGGACATTATTGAACCTAAAAGATGCAATGTAAGATCTTTTAAGAGTTTGTAAAGTTGAATTTCTTTGGCTTTGCCATCTTTAATCTAAAATTTTGTTAATTTAAATATTTTAACTATTGCTTCTGCTGCCTATATTATTTTTATTTAGATAGCTAAAAATCCTTAAATGAAGTCTCTTCTCAATTTGCTGACTTGTACCTTGGACCTTAATACGGTCTGATTACAAAGGACATCAGTAAACTTGACTGAATTATAGTGGTTCTGAATTTTTAGATGAAAAAGGAGAGGGGTGGCAGGTGAGTGGTGGTAGGATGACTAGTTTCTTATCCTTTTCTTCCTGGCTTACTTTTCCCCCCTCTTATCTTTTCCACTGATAGGTTTATACATTCCTGGAGACAACAATGGATACCTTGGTTTTGCTGCCTAATTTTATCCAATTCTTTAGTGAAGCGATAAATCATTCTAGCTCTCCTGGCAATCTTGCAATAATTTTTTTGGCTTTTGGTAAGTGTTTTTCCTGAATTGATCATTTCTTTTTCCTTTTCCATCTCCATGTTTTAGTTTCCGCTTTCTCATTGTTACCATGTTCCTTACAGATTGTATACCTTGATGCAGTTCTAAATTTAGCCTTTGCCCTGAGTCTCCTTTGTTTTATAATCATGCATGCGTCTCTTGTGTCAAGCAATACCACATCAGTAGAGGTAATAAACACACTGTTTACTTGCTGTTTTCTGGATTTTGATTCTGTAAATTTGTTCTTGACTTCTTGCCCTCTGATGCTTAGATTTGTTTCTGACATTTTGCTGTGACCTGCAATTAATCTGTTCTTGGGGATGTACGAGAAACTCTGTCAGTTATTTTAAGCTATGACAGCCTAGAAATGAGTGATTATTGCATAAAGAGCAATACTAGAGGCAACGTATTTCACAACCTCTTTCACTATTCAAGGAGGGCAAGTTGTGATTGATGGGCATATGCACCCAGGGGCGGTGCTATGTATATTTGAGGGTGGTCCTGTGACCACCCTCAACTTGGAAAATAAATATATTTTATATATATTTTTTTTATGAAATATATTTTATATCTTAAGAGAATGAAAATCTAAATTAATATATGTTGTTGACCACCCTAAAAAAAAAAAAACTTGACCACCCTAAAAAAAACTTAACATTTTAAATAAAAATTTTCCATATAAAAATAAAATTTTACCTCTCCAAAATTTTGGTCCATTGAAGATTGAATTAAAAAATTACGAGAAATGTTATGTTCATAATATGTCCTCAAGAACAAATCTTAAGTGGCAGGTTGTTATTAGTGGACAAATTTTTATTTTTATTTTTATTTTTATTTTTTTATGATATGTAAATTAGAACTAGGAACTATTGCCAACTAAAATTTGTTATGTCCATAATATGTCCTCAAGAACAAATCTTAAGTGGCAGGTTGTTATTAGTGGACAAATTTTTATTTTTATTTTTTTTTTTATGATATGTAAATTAGAACTAGGAACTATTGCCAACTAAAATTTGTTATGTCCATAATATGTCCTCAAGAACAAATCTTAAGTGGCAGGTTGTTACTAGTGGACAAATTTTTATTTTTATTTTTATTTTTTTATGATATGTAAATTAGAACTAGGAACTATTGCCAACTAAAATTTGTTGTGAAAATATTGTGAACGTAGCATTTTTTAAAAATTGTCCAAACAAACAAATTAGCCTAAATCAAATGTTTAATTGTAATATTTTAAATTGTGTATTCAAAAGGCATACTATATAAAAAAAAAAAAATTCATATTTTCCAATAGCTAGTAAGTTAGTAAGCGCTTTAGTCTTTAGTTGAATTTATGTGATACATCTTGTACATACACATATGCATTAAAATGATACCTCAATACTTTATTGAACATGATTAATGTAACGATTTAATGCCTAAGTTGAATATGTTGAATGAACTTGTAGTTTACCCTTTATTTTTTTGTTAGCAATATGGACAATTCTTATAAGGAAATCACTTTTATTGCAAAATTCATCTTCTAAGTAAATTCTTATTGACTTGAATAATCTTCTTTTAGATCCTAAACTGTGAGAAAATGTCTCATCTTTTCATCCTAATGATCGAGAGAAAATAAAAAGAGCATATTTACAAAGATGTTCTTGTCAACCTCTTAGCAATGATTTCCCTAAAGAAGAAATTAGTGGAGCATTATATTGATTTAATCCTGATTAGTTTAAAGAATACAAAATATTGGTTGGAATGTATCATAAAAAAGAATAATGCATTTTGTTTATATTGTTACTTATTTAGGCAATATGTTGGTAATTGAAAGGGAAATCAGTAGTTTAATGATTACTTGGTTGTGTATATTGAATGAGATGTAGCTAATAGCATTGATAATGAAGCTATCATACAATAATTTCAAAATATGAAAAACTTTTATAAGGAAGTTTTAAAACTTTATGTATTTGCGACTGTTTTTTTTTTTTTTAATGTCTATATTAAGTCTTACTTTTATTAAATTTTGTCTAATTTAATTTCTTAATAACCACCCTTAGCAAAATTTCTGGAGCTCCACTGTATGCACCACCACTATCCATACTTTTTCACCCACCAACCAAAGTTTGGCACTGTAACATGTTGTGAAAAGTGCCTGAAATATGTTGTGTAACTGGATATATTGTTGCATAATGCGTGGGCTATCATGTCCTCAATGACATTCAATATACAAATAATCTCATTTTCATAATTTCAAAAAATTTCTCACCTCTTATGGAAACAAGTGCTGCCTGATTTTTTTATTGTTGAGGTCTCAATTAAATATTGTATATAATCATCTGAAAACAATGTTTCAGGTTCATGAGAAGAAAAAAACTATCAGGTGGAGGTATGACTTGGGCAGGAAGAAGAATTTTGAGCAGGTGAGACCTGGTGGACATTCTATCCGGAATTTCTCCTTTTACTTTGTATTGACACAAAATTTGAGGAAGATTTGACTTCTGAAAGATGATTTTAAAGGCTTATAGTGGATTACCAGGGCACATACTCTGCCATGTTATATGCGACAAAAAGAAAAGAAAAACTAGGTCCCTTTTGGGAGGAACATACTGTGAATTTAAAAGGCTAGCTTTTTCTGAAACAATAATAGTGGAGAGAGAGAGAGAGAGAGAGAGAGACAGAGAGAGAGAGAAGGCAAGATTATAATCCTGTTTAGAGGGACATCATTTAAAGAATATGATAATCACAGTGATTTTTTTTTTTTTTAAAATTTTAATATATGTCCTACCAAAAAGAAATATAAGTCATTTAATATCTTGACTTGCAGCCTTGGATGGCTTTTTATTGGTCTTCTGCCAAGAAATCACTTTAAAGTCTTTGTCCAAGCAAGTTTTATAGTAAATAGTCTAACTATCAATAATAATATTAAGTGGCTTGTGGATCTGATCAATTCTTCATTTTTGACCCTGTATTGGTTTATTTTATTGTGGTGTGATCTTTTTTGTTTCATCTTGAAGGTTTTTGGCACGAAGAAGGCATTATGGTTATTGCCTTTGTTTTCAAAAGAGGATTTAGAAAACATACCTGCACTTCAGGGTCTTGAATTCCCGACTCGTTCAGATGTTGAGGCTTGAGGCATGGTGAGCTTATTATATTTCATTCTGGCAGTGTAGCTTTCCGTATATAACTTTATGATGTTTGTAATGTTGGCTGTGAAAATCTAAGTTGATATGTTACATTTAATTAGTTCTATGATCTTGATCAGGATGAATATAAAATTTTGAGCCTAGTGGATGTTAGTTGTGAGGGGTTATCTTGACGGGGTTTGAATTTTTTGGATTTGCCAATATAGACTGCACCAATATTTACCTACAATTATGTATTAGATATTAAACATGAGTTTATAAAATGAACTTGTATGTACCATTAATCAATTACTAAGTGCCATTGTCTAGTTTTCTTCCATTATTTATGTTTTATGGTTTGTTTTTATATTTAACATGGACAACTAAATTATGCGTCAAATTGAATCTTTCTGCTTTTGATTAAGGGAATCCGGTCATTTTATTCTATAGTGAATCTTCCTTAACAGGTCTAAGCTTAATAGAATACTACAGCCGGTATCGTATGAATCTATTTTTCTTCTTAAAGACCTTCCTTGATTCACCCTGTGTGTTGAATTCCAAGCTGTGACAGACTGTCATAAACTTGTTCCTGCATTTGATGCCTATATTAGGCAGTTTCATGCTATATCTACTTCCAGTCTTCCACAACGCATTACTGATGGATTTTAATTGAATTAGGTGGGTTGAAAGTTATATATTTGGACCTAAGGGTGTTTTTCTTTAGATACAATATAATATCGCCCTAAAGCGTCCACTTCATGATGAATGCTCTTTAGTCTTTATCATCAGATTAAGACACTAATTTATTTATTTATTTTTGTTGTAGGTGAGATTTGAACCGGATCTCTTATGCATTCAAACAAGTTTATTGACAGCCTAAACTGTAACTTTGGTGTAACTGTAGTTCAAGTGGTTGATTGGGCATTGCGAGTTATGGGGTTTTGCCTTTTGTGTAAATGAATTCTACCCCTTTATTTGTTTTGGTGGAAAATGTTTTATGTGGTTAACGGAAATCAAGTTCAACAGAGCAAAGAACGTTTTCTGAAAAAAAAAAAAAAAAAAAAAAAAAAAAATATATATATATATATATATATATATACACACACATATAGAGAGAGAGAGAGAGAGAGATGGGTTTAAGTTAGATTTAGTGTAGATTTACAAAAGTTACATCTTAGTAAGACCATAGATTTTTCTTGGATCTAATGGTTAGAAAACACTCTGCTATGTCATAATTATTCCTTCTTATTAAATGTAAAGAAAAAAAAGAAAAGAAAAAAGAAAAGCATTGAACTCTTCCCATCTCCATCGTCATCCTCTCTGTCACTCGTCTTTTTGGTTCCATACACTTTAAGCCTCAATCATTGACTTCTAGCACCATTGTTTCAAGGTACTGGAATTAGTGCAATAACAACATTTTTTTAAGAATCACACATGGCCAAAGTCACAATTATTTTAGTGAACAATAGTCGTGGTTGAGTTTTTATAAAATATTCATGACCAATTTCGATTAAGGTTTGCCAAAATAATAAGTCTAAGGGTGAAAATAATTAAAAAAGCACTCATGGCTGAGTCTTTCTAAAACACCGTGATAATGGAATCATCTCTTTCACTTAGCTTATCATAATTATTATTTCAAAAAGCAATGATTACATGGTCAAAAAAGCAGTAGGAACTAGGAATGGAGTTGGCCAAGATTGGTTCTGCAATATGAGAAGCTATTTATGAAAGTGGCTAATGATGAAAAAAAAAAAAAAAAAAATGGGCCACAAAGAGTCTTTGCAGCAAGACAAGTAACGAATCTGACTTGGTGGTACTCAACAATCAACATAATACATGGTGGCTCCCCAAAATCATCTATATTCTAGGAGGGGAGAGAGGAGAGAGAAAATATAACTCGTTTTTGGTAGGGAGAGACTTGTATGGAATGCCATAAATAAATTATAATAAAGGAGATGCTAATCAAAATATCAGTATTAATGAGTATATTTTTTTGTTAGATCTACTTAAATTTAATGGTTTAGAAAATGTGTACTTCTAAAGAGTTACACACAACCACTGTTCCCTCTTGGTGCGGTGGTCACTCAACAAGTATAAATGCTTGTGGAGTGTGAGGGAGCAAGAGCCGAAGTTCAAGTCTTCAGGAGGGAGTTTCACACACATATACACTTAGATTATGTTAGAGTAGAAATTATATTTTCTATAAAAAAAAAAAAAATTGAACCCATCTTTTATATATATATATATATATACTAATTTCAATTTCGAAGTACATATGATTTAAACTCAAATATTTTATTTGACGACAATAAATTTTATTAATTGAGACAATTAGAATTCACTCAACCCATTCAAGTATAATATATTGAACAGATAGATTTAGGATTCTTTAATAATTGTAATATATTCATGCAAGGCATGAGTTAGTGAATAAACACATTTAAAATAGAAGATAGAACTAATATTATCGAAATTTCTTACCAAAAATAGGCAATAAAAAAAATGGCATACATCTGTGATGGAAGAATAATGTGCAGTTCTCACAGTAACATTATGAAAGAAGACGTGACTAAATTTTATCAAAACTAAAAATAGATTTGCAAAGGACTAAGAGAAATTCTTTGAGAGAGTTTTTGGTAAAGAATCACTACGTAATTGCTGATTCATTTTTTCAGTCATGACAGTCTACCCTTTAAAAGCCTCAAGTTTATGATTGTTTTTAGCCTAAATTTGACTTAAAGAAAGTCTTCGATTCATTTTCACTCCCAAATTGTTGAAGAAGTGTTGTTGCTTTGCTAAAATTCACGAAGATCACTAAGAACATGAAGAATTCGAGAAATGCTTTCAAAAAGGTGTTGCTTGAACTATATTGTTCTAAGGAGGTGTTGCCCATTTAAACCGAGCATTGATTCGAATTAACTAGTCAAATGATCCCAAAATGTTGCTCAAATTTCCAAGCTTGAAGGAAGAACGTGTTGCACAATGATAAAAAGCTTTAAGAACATTCACGACAACTTTTGAATCCAACATCACATGCAAGTACAAATCTCTAATCGAGAGTATTGTAGCCTCTAAAGCTTTAGATATGGGATATGCGATAATTTTTGTATTCAATAATATGGGATGAATTCTATAAACATGCTCTTTGTATGTTTGTATTCGATGACATGTGATGAAATCTAATTTTCATTTAAAAAAAAAAACTATTTTTCAAAACCCTTCTTTCGATGATCTCTTTTACAAAACTTTTTTTTTATTGATATTTTACAAAACTTAATATACTATTTTATTGTTTGTGAAATGTTTGGACGATGTTTGCATGACATGACTATATATGTTTTAGAAAGACCAAATCATTGGATGGGGTGGGTGCTTAACACATTTTCACTCCTTAACATCCAATCTTATATAAATGGTTTATAGATTAGGTGTTATCCTATCATTTTCATTTTTTAGAATGTAGTTAAAAAAATCCTGTAATTTTTTTTCCAAATTGTATCTAGGAATAAGTCAATGTGTGTATAATAATAATAATAATAATAATAATTCTATTCACGTGGCAGAATCTAAAGAGAAGACTTAAAGAACAACACTTAAATACTGTATATAAGTCTTGCTTTTATTTAATTATATAATATTCTCTCATTTTTTTCCCTTTATTTAAAACAATTGACTACTCCAAATGTAAAACCTCTTGATCTAGGGGAAATGGTATCACTAGTTGAACCTCTATTTTGAGAGACAATAAAAACAATCTCACTCATTCATGTAGGTTTTGTCCAAAATTTAAACAAACAAATTGAGGTTGTGGTCTCTCACAATCATTGACTTTGGTAATGTCTAATTAAGAGCGATTTTCCCATCACCTCTTCGTTGTCTACCATTCATGCTATGCAAAGCTTCAAAAACCACTAGCACGATGTTTGGTATGAGTGTACTTGGGACAAAGAAACTTTAGGTTGGTCAAATAAGTTGGGGTAGGATTTTTTACAAGATATTAACTATGACTTGCAATGATTTTGTAAATGACATTGCAAATATAATAATTATAAGCGTGAAATTAATATCTTTATCCGTAAACCCACTATGCAAATAATCAAGGATAGCTTTGGTTACTGTATCACCTTGTCTATACTCTTGATAAGAGTAAAACATTCATACCAAAATATGATTCTTGTTTATATTGTTCACTAGTTGATAATTTGTTTTTATATTGTACACTAGTCAATAGATTTGTGCAATGCATGATAAAATTTAACAAAATATGATTTTTTTTCTCTTTTATTTTTTTTCTAAATATAAAATTTGATACTTATAGTATTTATTAATTGACATTTATTTCAATTGAATTTTTATGTGGGATTTTATATTTCACTATTTAAAGAAATATGATGCATTAAAATTATATTGGATGGTTTAAATATAAAAATAGAAATTAAATTCAATTGAAAATATACATTTGAGTATTACTAGAGATACAAACTTTTTTTACAAATCGTTTATGAGTTAAGTGGTTATTAGTAAATGAAAAAATGATGTTAATGATGGATCTTGATAAAAACCAATAAGAAATTGGTCATATCAACGTTTCGCAAAAATGTTATAAAATAGTTTGTGGCCATCACATTACTTTATATATTTTAGGATAACGAAGAGTAAAATTGTGAGACTTTAAAAGATATATGTGACACAATTATAAGTTCAACAAAAACTCTCAAATGTCTTCAGTTTTATTATATATATATATTTCATAGATTGTCCAATTTTTTTTGGGTAGAAGTTATGGATTGTACATGCATCATGCTTGTTCAATAAGATTTTGGATTTTATTTAAAATATATACTTGGATTTTGTTTTGGAAAAGATATATTTTGTCTCAAGATGTACATACATCCCCCCTCCATACATCCCCCCTCTGTCTCTCTCTCTCTCTCTCTCTCTCTCTCGTGTGCAGTGGTTACGTTTGGTCATTGATATATGGAAAAAGCCGCGTTGCCTGTTAAAGATAAAAGAAAGCAGAAGACGGCAGGTAGATGCTTTAACAGTTAATACCATTTGGAACAAATTGAGCTGGGGAAGGCTGCATTCATGTGCCTTCCTATAATTCCCTAGCTAATATCATGGCAGCCACTTTATTTTTATTGAATTCTTCTCTTATATTTGCCATAAAATAATCATCATATTATAAGTTCACAGCATCGCTATCATTGCATTGAATTTTTAATTTTTTTTTTAATACTACTAAGCTAAGCTGTCCTCCTTTTAATTTAAAGAATTGAAAAGAATATTAATTTGATTAGTTAGATAGGCTGTAGCCCACCAAAAATCAAGCTTTTCCACATGCACAACCAACTAATAATCAATCAGAACTACTATTTGATTAATGCGATTGCCAAGGGGCATATCCAAATCATATAAATATTGTTCCTTTGAATAAAAAAAATCAAATATATATAATATATTGCAAAAAAAAAAAAAAAAAAAGGCTTAAGGGATCAGCACGAATGGTATTTGAGAATCACATATATTTAATGCACTCTCTTTTTGAATTTTCTCTTAATAATCAAATAACTCATGATTCAGCGCAATGACTTGATACTGTAAAAAGAGAAGCAAATTCTTACTGTTCTTAGTCTCTCTTACTGTAAAAAAAGATGCTCATAGAATATAAAAAAGATTCATACATCAGCATTAATCGCAGTAGGTGGTAACTTCTTTGATTTGATCATCGATCTCTCAAGGTCACCTTCAAGTGGACGAACGGGTTGACTTGTTGCAGTAGTACTCGGAGCATCTTCACCCTTAGAGCTACACCAATCGGAAACAAAGATGGAGAACCAAACAAAGGGAGGCGTAATAAGCAGAACTAGACCAAAGGGCACCATCCAAAGTTGACGATTTGTGCGGTGGTACTCATATTCCCACCACCCCATTATTAGACCTCCTATCATGCTCACCATTAACGACCATGAATAAACTATGCATGACTTCACTCTTTCTTTTCGTTCCCCGTGACTTTCTTCTTTCCCTTCCTTAAATGATCCCATCAAACACCAATTAGCCAAATGAATTCAGGGTACGTGTTTGCTGATAAGAAAAGAAAGATCAAGTGTAACTTTGTCACATATTTATAGAGCTTGAAAGCTAGCTCATGATCATGTGAATTCCGAAAGAAACAGGATCAAAATAAAGAACATACCTGTGATATGTAGTGGCAGTGAGAAGAAGAAGAAGAAGAAGTAATAAGAGTTATGGAATTAGGTGGGTGCTGTTTATGTTGAGAGAAGTTTGGGAGGGAAGGGACAGTGACCCGAAGAAGAGGGAAAAGATACTGAAGACCGATGCTTTGGATTTTGCAAGTAATACAATTAGTAATTTTGGCTTCTTGAGGGTAACATGAGGCGTGCCTTTTGATCAAAGTTGGTATCTGATAAAGATAACACCAAGTAGAAGGAGGAGAAAGTGATTACGTCTCAGATTTTGGACACTGTTTATTAGTGGAGCTATCTGGGGGAGATTCTGTTTGTATTTCATTTTAGGTAGCAGTTGTGGTTCATATGATAAGTAGTTTGTTTGTTTTTTGGGATATAAATAAATGGGTTTCGTATAAAACTTCCTTTTGTGCTTACATGTGTTTGGGATGCACATCTTAACACGAAAGACTTATCAAATTCACCTATATGACATTCTCAAAAAAAAAAAAAAAAATTCACCTATATGATGAAACCCTACCCGAAAAAAGAAAAGAAAAAAAGATTAAATAAAATGAGTTTGTACTTTGTAGTAGATATCTGTCAAAATATCATTTAAATAAAATATAAAAAATTAAATTAAATGAATTAAAAACCTTAATTGAACCATCAAATCCTAAATAGTTTTCTTCCAAAGCATATCTAAAAGATTTGTCCTCTACTAATATTTCTTGGAAACAATTAATTACATAACAAATCTTTTTCAGGTCGAAGACACAACTGAGGCTGTTTTTGTCTCAAGCACACTTCCATGAATATCTGCCATATATATAAAGTTAGAACCAAGTTATACCATTTTTGATTTTTTTTGAGAATTCAAGTTATACTATGATATGTTACACCACTTACTAATTGAAATTGTAAATATTTTATTGTTGGATTGCATATTAATTTCCTTTGTTATTAAGGTATTCACAAAATTTTATCTTAATAAAATGTTATTTATTATACAATCTATAAACTCATGTTTAGAATAATTTGAAAAATATATAAAAAATTGAAATTTAAAAGTTCTTATAACAATCTTCTTAAAAAATTATATATATAAGATAATTATTGGTATTTCATCATTATTTTGTAAACTATAAAGAGCTAATACATTCTATGTGAGGATGGTTGTTTTATAAGTTTTCCTATATTTGGTAGCTAGAGTAAAAAAAAAAAGGTCAAATGAAAATTATCCTTTTTTATTTATTATATTCATTTATTTTATGTAGGATAGAAATTTTACTATAGTGAATCTAGCTTAATCTAAATGTATATATGTGTAAAACTCTTTCCTGGAGACTTGGATCCTGACCTTTACCCCGTACATTTTATAAACACTTATACTTGTAAAGTGATCATCGTGCTAAGGGTGTGCGGTGATAAGATTACGTTGTTTAGCTTAGTGTGAAATAAAATTGTTCTCCACTAAAAATTTATGGAAAAAAACTTTATCTCATGAAAAGCTAAATAAGTGAAATCAAAAGATAGTTTTACAAGTCATTTTATGGTTGCTATCAAGAGAGAGAGAGGGAGAGAGAGAGAGAGAGAGAAATAGTTATATATATATATATATACATATATAGTTTGTTTTGCAAACATTGACTTTTGCTTTAGTAGTATAGGGGGACATGTTAGTTGTTACTGGCCAGAAGGATCTATCTAGTTTCTCCTAATACCCTCATGGGTGCAAATGAATTATGGGGACATTATACTTTTTTACTTTAAAAAAAAAAATCCTTAATGGTTAGATAATTAGTTGCAATCGATAACGGGAAGCACCTCATCAAGAGAAGAGTTTAGCCATATCTAGGGATGGTAGACTACGCTCTACTCGTGATTTAAAATAATAATAAATGACCAGTCCTATTCACACAATTTTTTTAACATGAAAAATTTGTTATGAGTTACAATTAATTTAATTATTCAACTAATAAAGGGTTGTTTAGATAAGCTGTTTTAAAAGTACATTTTTAAAATGTGCTTTTTAAAAACATTATTTATCAAATCACACTTAACTGTATGGTAAAACCGTGAAAAAGTGTGATTTTTATAAATTAAACATTTGGATAAAATTGATGTAAAATGTATGTGGTAGTGTAATTTACCAAAATGAACATAACTATGTCGTTTAGGCTCCTTGCCGATCTTGTAACTTGTAAGACATATGATAAAAGAAATTATTTTATTTTATTTTATTTTATAGGTTAATGACCTGTTATAAAATAAGAAAAAGTTTTCTTAAAATTAAAAAATTTAAAAAAAAGAAAGAAAAGGACACTTGCTTAGCTCCTAGACTCCTACCACAATTTTTGCCTACTTGCTTAGCTTCCTTTTCTCATCTCTACAGCACTGCCACCCATTAATCTTCTTTAGCTCCAATTTTCACCGTTGCCCATTCTAGTCAAGCAAAATGGTGAGGACAACTAACCCTTGCAATGAAAACGAAGTAACAAGCTAAGGGAGACAAGGAAACAAAAAGTTGAAGAACTGGAGGTAGACAGGAGATAGACAGAGGCAACTGGGCAAAAGCACAGAGGAGTCGATAGTGTGAAGGCAATAAATTTTTCTTAAGTATTTTGGTCATTATGCAATTTTGTGAGGATATTTTAAGAATTTCATGCTCAGAAAAACATTGATAGTAAAAATGCTTGAGCTCATTGTGTTTCGAAAACTCTGGTTTTTGGCAATTTTGAAAACGTAATTTCTTTAAGAACGCAATGCCAAACGTTTAACTTATAATAATTTCATACATAAAAGCACATTTTGATTATCAAAACTCTTATTCAAATGGGCTCAAAGTCTTTTATTATTAAATTAGACTTATCACTCGTGTTCTGTGTGTGAGATTAGATTTTTTTAAATATTTTGGATTTAGTAAAATAATGTTTAAAAGTGAGATAGAGATAATTTCCTAATTTTTAAGATTTTTCTTTATGTGCAAATTGATAAAAGTTTGAAAGTCTAGACTTATCACTAGGAATGTAATGTCTTGCAATTTAGATGCCTAAGAATGTAACTATTCCTATGTTTGGTTTAATTGAGAATCTAATAAGATTCTTAAAAATGTGAGATTATAATGTTTAGTTTATTCTTAAGAATTTTAAATGAATTATTCATTTTTCCCATACTATCCTTAGATTTATAAATCCTATATCAAGTCTTCTTTCTTTTTTCTTTTCTTTTTTAAATCTTCATCGAAATAAATAATGACAAACAAAATGTAAACTATAAATTATGACAAATTCATTAAATTTATAGTCTAACATTTCAAAATGACAAGTTCAACACAAAAATAACTATTTAAATTCTTATTCTTTATGAAAAATCTTGTTGATAAAAATAAATAATTTATTTTACTTTAGCATCAAACCAGTCCCAAATAGGAGATATAAAAAGGGGAAAATTAATTCTTAACCATAATTTTAAAAAGAGCTTAATCAACAACAAAACAACCTCACAACATTTAGGTCTATAAGATATTGATGATTTATTTTATGTTTTATCTTCATTGCTTAAATGATAAGAAAAAAGGGTTAAAATTATCAATTTATAAAAAATACAATTTTCTTTAAATTTGAGAATTTGGATACCCACTTGATTTAAGAGGAATCTACATTCAAAAAAAAAAAAAAAGGGTTAAGGGAGAATCCATATGCCTTTGGCATTTGATTTTCTAAGGTAATTTGCAACTAAACATAGGAATTTTTAAACATTTCTAGGAATCTTAAAACATTACCTCGCACCAAACGCTACATAATATAATAGATAAATAATTCAAGATTCCACCAACACCAATTGATGTCTTGGCTTAATGATAAATAATAACAATCATGGAGTGGATGTAATAAGCTCAAATCTTATCATAGTACCAAACAAAAAAAATTAAATATAGAGCTAAAATCTACCATCTGTCCCTAAAGTTTACTTGTTCATCTCCTTTACTCCCTAAAGTTAAAAAAATGAGGTGTATTGGCCACTCTATTAACTTTCATATCTATAATCTATAATATATATATATATATTTATATAAAAATGAATTCCCCTCTTTCAATCGAATTTTTATGTGATTCAAAAATACCTTCATTAATGAAGGGTAACTTCATTTAGAAATATGATCATAAATGTCAAGTAACAAATTTCATTTTGAATTCAAAAAGAAAATTCCTAAAATTTAGGATTTTTTTCCCTTCACATTCAAAAAAGAAATTACGGTTACTACTTATCTCTAAAGTTTATCATTTTTATTTGTTTGAAAAATAATATATATATATATATATATATATGTCTAAATTATAATAGATGCAAATTATTAACTTTTACTCAAAAAAATAGAAAAGTTTTTAAGCACACACGTGAGTGCGTACTTGGACGCTAGTATATATATATGTGTGTTTAACAAAACAACGATGTGAAATTTTTTTTAATAACACATGACAACTTAATATTTATTAAAAAAAATTACAACAGCAACTTTTGATGCAACAGAGAACAAACCCTTCTTCAACAATCAGACCAAACCATACACCTAGCCACACCCAAATCATACACAACCACACTTAAACCAAAACGCCAGTTGAACAAAACCCATCACAACGTTAATTGAAATGGGAAACAACCCCAAAGAAGCAAAGATTTTGGTGTCAAACGTAAAAGAAACCCAATTGGACTCAGTGGCAACGAACTCGTGGTGGTTGGATCCATGAGAGAGAGAGAGACGCAGCTTTTAAAAATGCCACATCAGTAGATTTGGCATGAAACTTGCTTTTGAAGTGGAACTCGACTCTTTGAGTTTCAAGAAATTCAACTTTTTTATATAAGTTCGAAAATTAAAACTATTCTATTTGGCCAAATAATTTGTCGAAGGGCATTATTGAGCAAAAAATGGCCTAGTTATATGTTCACTCTCTGTCTCTCTTTAATTTTCCTCGAAGGTAGTCTTCCTCAGCATGCTTCCCTGTTTACGTTGTACGGTAGTAGTTCCTTGCTAATCCCAATCTCCACAACTCTCATGAATTTCAGTCTCCATGACATTGTTTCATTAGGCCCCTTCGTCAAATTTCAAATTCTCTCTCTCTCTCCCTCTCCATGACATTGTTTTTTTATTTAAGATTTTTTAAAATACAAAAGCGACAATATTATTTTCAAGGAACTTAATGGCAACCCACTTAATGGACTTAGTGGAATGAACAGAAGAATTGACTTTATAAGAAATGAAGAAAGATTGAAATGAACAAAATAAAAATCAAAATCACAAGATTAACTTGAATTTTGGGCAAATTTAGAAGGTGTTGTAAATTGTAAAAAATAAAAGAATTGATTTTCCAATGACATGTTAAACTAGTCTAAAAGACTAAGTGATCGTTTGGATAGCAGCAAGCATCCAGCGTTTTGTGCTTGGGTCCTGTGACTATTCACGAGACCCACAAATCTTTTTTTTTAATAAAATTTTTATTAAAAATGTGTCTCACGGTACTATTTATATATTTAAAAATTATTTTACTATAATATTTCTAATTTTCAGCAATAAATAGTATTCAAATAGACCATAAAACTAGGTCTCGATCCTCATCTCTCTGGCCCAGTTTTCGCTCAGTCAAAGCTGAATTTATCTGACCCGTCAAAGCCCACAATAATTCACTCCTGTCATTTTAGAAAAAAAGTTTATTTTCCTGCTTTAGCCTGAACCTCAACGAAGCCCAATCTTGTTTAGTGAGGCCTAGTGGAACTTTAGTGGGCTATTTGCAATCCAGGTTTCCAGAATGGACCCAAGCTAGGGGGGACATTCAAATGGAGCCGAAACTAGGTTCCAATTTTTTTTTTTAGTAAGTAAAAAAAGTCTTTGGCATGAATTTATTGACTTTACACCTCATAATGGCAATGGTTAATATCAAGTGTACTATTGAGACTTTAATGGAGTTATTATTGTGAGCACACCATATTCATTAAAGCATCACTACTCGAGTTTATCAACTCTTGTTAAGTATTATATAAAGCGATAAGATAACTATTATCATGGAGTCACACCTGATTAAAAACTAGATTTCATTACGATTATAATGGTTCCGTGACTATTATGTGTTGCCCTCTGAGGAAAAATCTCTCCCACTAATATATGTGTGGACAAAGTTCGACACTCTAACCTCAGCACAACAGGATAAGCCAACTTCAACGACAATGAGCGAAAGTCTAGTCATCATCCAATAATGCTTCTTTGGACGTTCTCAATTATTGCACATACATGTGAAACTTTTGGCCAAGAAATATTATATGCATTTTAGCATCTGAGGAAAAAAACAAAACAAGAAAAAGGAAAATTCTATATCTGCCATAATGGCAATCTCTTCGTCTTTTACCCGTTGAAATTTACCAACTAAGCAATGCTCACAATTACACGATTGTCCTCAACTCGCTGTGATAACTACACATTTTGAACCATCTAAGTTTTATATACTTAATGGCCTGTTTGGATGTTTAAAAAAGGAGGGAGAGTGGAATAGAAAGAGGGAGAGTAATTTAAATTCTTTGTTTGAAAGTTTTTTAAGGAAGGAGGGTGAGGGATTTGGAGGAGTTTCAACTACATTTAACCCCTCATTTTTAATTCCCCCAAATTGGAGAGATTTGGAGGGAGAGTAGAGTAGATAAATTATTGACCAAATGAATTTTTCAATTTACCCTTTTTAAATTAACAAAATAACAAACCAATTAATCATAGACCAATGTTGCAATTTATTTTCAAATATGGGTAAATTTGTCTATTTAATCATTTCTTCTCCTCTCCATCCCAATTTTAAAAACATCCAAATAAGGGGAAGAGTTAATTACTCCCTTCTTCCTTACTAATTTTAAAAACATCCAAACAAGGTGGAGGGTAATTATTTTACTCTACTCTCCTCTCCACTACTCTCCTCTCCTCTACTCTCATCCATCTCTAAACTTCCAAACATGCCATAATAGTATTTCAAAAAATTTATTTGCATGATAATTACTTTCTGTTATCAGAAGCTAGATCTCATATCTTTTACTCAAAGATAAGAGGCTTTAATTTAATTTCCATCTAAAATTAATTAGTTAAAGCTAGTTGCAGCATGTGGGTTAGACGAAAAATGAATAAAGTATTGAAATGATGAAAGTATTCATCCATATTTCATAATTAAGGAACCCGCGGAGCGAGAAAATATATTTATTTAAAAATTTGAAATTTATAACATTAAATATTACCATAATATCTATATGTTTGATTATTCTTTTAGAGAGTTTCAACCTATAGCGTCCATTTATGATGATAGCTCTTTATTATCAGACCAAAACGTCAATCAGTTTTTGGTGTAGGTGGAGATTGAATAAAAAATTCTATCAGTTGAGTTAATTGAAACCCACCCATATGACCTATTTTCAATAGAACTTTTTATGCACAAAAATGAGCTCGTTTAGAACATTAATACATAATGTTTTTAGACGTATTAATGGCAAATTGTACGGATCATAACCAAAGTAACATATATTAATTTTAAAGGGACCTCAATCGTTATTGATGAAGCAGAATATCGTCAGTTGAGAAGGGTTCGTCCAGATGAATGCCAACCAGCGATCGTCCGTCCCGTTGATGAGCGTATTACTCCTGCTGATAAGACAGAAACCTCTCCACTTGGTCACCGGTGTGGTGCCTGCCACAACACCTCCGATGCCAAAATTAGTACACACAGGAAAAAAGGAATCTTTATCAAGAAAATACTTTGTTGTTCTTTTGCTTACCCTTTCTCTGGATGATACCTCTCCTTTATATACCTATTCTTTGGTGTCTAGCCGTTGTGTCATCAATTCCAGGTTTAATGGTGCTCTTGGCCAAGTAACGGTTCTTTAATATATTTCCAACGGTCTGCCCAGCTGGCGTCGTAACCGCTCGAAGTATTACTGCTTTCATTGAATCCTTTTGGTGCCTTCGTCAGTGACGTGGCAATATTCCTTTCGTCGTGGGGTGTAGGTCGTCTGTATCATTGACTTCGTCTGTGAGCTATTATCGTCATTCCCATCAGATGCCCCCGGAACAGGTGGGCGATGTTTACGTCGTCCACAGGATGCGAATCGTTTGAGCGCGTCGTCCGTGGAATGCGAATCGTTTGAGCGCGTCGTCCGTGGAATGCGAATCGTTTGAGCGGCAGGTGACTTTTGGGTTTCGTGCTGTAATAAAGGAGTAGTGGCGGCGCCATTCCGGTTGTTGCCACGTGGCGCTCGGTGGTGGGTGCAGTTATTGCTTCTTGGTGCGACCCTTGGGTTTCCCGCTAGTTTGCGGTTTTGTTTTTGTTTTATTTCTGGGTCTCATTTAAAAACTCCTACTTTTCTTCTTCTTATTTTCAAAAAAATTCCTATTTGTGCTCTCTCCTATTCTTTCGATCTTCTGCGAAATAGTGTGCGTTCTTCATCTCTTCGAGGCTGGTGTAAAGCAGTGTTCTGTGGCTTCTCCTATCAGAGGTATGTTTGATTTTTCCTCTCTTTTCTTTTTCCTCTTTTGTTTCAATGGGATTCTGATGCCCCCTTTTCCCCTCTTCCCCCTTTTCCCTTTTTTTTTTTAGCTTCTTTGGTCTTTCTATGATAAATAGTTCTGTGGTTTGGGTAGCTTGTCCTTCAGTTTCTTTCCTTTTCGCGCGCTTAGGGGGGTTTGTAGGGGTTTCCCCAAATTTTGCGGATTTTGTCTCAGAGGGTAATAGTCTGGGAGTAGTGGTGGCCAATTTGCTGCCATTGCTTCGCCTTTCTGTCAATTGGCTGGGGAATTTGTTAAGGGAGTGGGAGGAGATGTCTGAGGTAAGAACCAGTGAGCTTGAGACCGGGTTGTCATCTAGTGACGACCCGGTGGGGGGAGATACCGCCGTCTCCTCCCTTCGAGAGGTCAGGGCTTTCCATGCCCTTAGAGAGGTATGTGGGCTGGATTCTGAGAGTTTGGGTCGATTTAGGGACAGATTCCAGTTTCCGGAGCGGGTAAGGGTTCGCCTGCCGTCCAAGGAGGATCGGGCGTGTCATTCTTTCCCTGGGGAGGTTTGTTTTTATGAATCTTCCTTTATATGCGGGTTGAGACTCCCGTCCATCCCTTTTTTATGGAGTTGTTGGATCGTTACGGCATAGCTCCGGGGCAGCTTATGCCTAACTCTTGGAGGATACTGGTCAGCCTAATGGGAATATGGCTGGCCGCAACGGACGGTGGACAGCTTAGGGTGGATGAGCTCACCTTTTTGTATCGTCTGAAAGAGTCTAGAGAGTTCGGGTACTATGAGTTAGTCCCATGGGAAAAGAGGACAAGGATCGTCCGCAATTTACCCTCGTCTTTCAGGTATTGAAATCCCGGTTCTTCTTTGTATCGGGGGACGATTTTGAAACCCCCTCTGGAGGGGTTTGGGGTGAACTCCCGAGGCTATCTCGTCAGTGGAGGACCCCAGATTTAGGTGCGTCATTTACTTACTCCCGTCATCCAAGTTTCGTTGAGCCTGACTTTTTTTTTTTTTTTTTGACTTTCTTGTTCATTGTTTTGTGCAGCAAAAAGGCGTCCTAAGCTCAAGAGTAGATATAAGGAACGTGTGGAAAAGGCGATTGAGTACGCGCGAACAATAGAGGATTGGGACGATCTTGTAGATCCGCGCACTCTCGCGTTCTACTGCCTTGGTCCTGAGCCTTCTGCTTTCGTCTTGCGTAACCTCAGGATTGAAGGCAAAAAGAGTAATTTTCGCCTCCTGTACTCTTCTCCCTTGTGTATATATATATTTTTTTTATTTATGTTCCCTTCGTGCAGAGATGACGACCAAATTTAATAAAGGAATGTATGACAAGATGAGAGCGAAGAAGGGCGAACCTTTATCCCACCTCGGGAAGAAGGTGGTACGTATTACCGGTACGGGCCCTCCGGTTACTCCTGCGGCTCTGTCACGCATCCCACTTCCGGGACTGATACGACGAGGTCGGCTTCTCCTGCTGCCTCTATTGAGGAGATCCCTACTCCTGCCTCCAAAATAGCGAACTTTAGACAAGGGGAAGGAGAAAGTCGATTCTCGTTCGTCATCAATCTGGGATGACGAGAGGCTTGCCGGTGACAGGGCCCGCGAAGTGGTGACGGCGGAGGACTTGAGGGTCCTCTCGGGCTCGTCAACGAAGGATCTTGTGGATCGTCATTTACATAAGCTGGTCCAGGTAATGCCCTTGTGTCATTTTTACTTCTCATTCTCGTTCATCTTGTGGGTCTTCCCGTTCACTCTTCATTTTTACTTCTCATCTTTTCTTTCCCCTTTTTTTTTTTTATGCGTGTTCTGCAGGTGTTGGGGGAGAGTATCCATCTTTCTTCTGAGTATTTAGCTCAGGAGGCCAAGGTCGAATCTGCTTTATCGCGGATATCGGTTTTGGAGATGGATAATTCAAAACTGAAGAAGGAGCTTATCAACGCCATGGATGACGCCAACAACGCCAGGGAGGAGGCCAGGAAGATTCAGGACGACCTCAGAACCGAGCGGCAGCTGGTGCTTGAGAAGGACGAGCAACTTGCTTCCGCTCGGGAAAGGCTGAAAGGGTTTGCTGCAAGGGCCATTGAAGGCTTCCAGCAAACAGAGGAGTATAACTCGGTCCTCTTTAGCTGGTACTTCAAGGGATTCGAGCTGCTGCGGAGGTACCTGATCAAACACCCATCTGGGGTGAATTTGGAGATGCTAGACATGGAGGAGGTAGATAAAGAAATGTCTGCCGATGAGGCTGCTCAGCAATCTACTCCTGATGCTAGTACTCCAGCTGAAGTTCCCCCTGCCGACGAAAGAGAAGATGAATGAAGACCTTGAATTCTTTTATTTTGTTTGTTGTGTTTTTTTTTTTTTTTTTTTTTGCCCCTTGTGTTTGGGCTTTAATTTGAGGACAATTTCACTCATATTTTGAGAACACTATTTTTTTGCTATGAAGTAATTGCTCATTGGTTTTGTAGTTGCTCTTATGCATTTGTCACTCCTGAGTTTTTTTTTCACTTAGACTTCTGGAGTTAATTTCTATATCTCGTCAGTGATGTACATTTGCCACTACTTAGACTTTTAGGAGATACTTTGTGCACCGACGGTGGTGCAAGAGCTTATCACTTAGCTATTTTTTGGACACTTTGTATTTCGTCGGTAATGTGCATCCGTCGGGACGGAATCTCATTACTTAAGTATTTTTAGAGACATTCTATATGCCTCGTCAGTAATATACATCCGTCAGTGCGGAATCTCATTACTTAGATATTTTAGAGACACTTTATGCCTCGTCAGTAATATACATCCGTCGATGCGGAATCTCATTACTTAGATATTTTAGAGACATTCTTTGTGCCTCGTCAGTAATATACATCCGTCGATGCGGAATCTCATTACTTAGATATTTTAGAGACATTCTTTGTGCCTCGTCAGTAATATACATCCGTCGATGCGGAATCTCATTACTTAGATATTTTAGAGACATTCTTTGTGCCTCGTCAGTAATGGGACTGAGCAGCTGGCGTGATTTGGGGCGAGACGCTTTTATTAATTTCAAAAAAAGTGAATACATTAGCTTGTTACACCTTTTGATGATACTTCTTTAAATGTTCAATGTTCCATGGTCGAGGAAGCGCTTTCCCGTCTAGGGTCTCCAAGTGATAACTGCCTTGTCTGGAGTAATGAGTGACTCGGTATGGTCCTTCCCATGTAGGGCCGAGCTTTCCTTGGGTGGAATCTCTAGTTGCTGTTGTTACTTTCCGCAGGACGAGGTCGCCGGGGTGGAGTCGTCTGAGCCTCACTCTTCTATTATAGTACTCGGTCATTTTCTTCTGGTATTGCGTCATCCTGTCCGAGGCTCTGTCTCTTGTCTCGTCTAGGAAGTCCAGGTTCACTCGCAACTGTTGGTCATTACCTTCGTCATAGTACGCCTCTCGTCTCATGCTGGTTACTCCCACTTCGACCGGAATTACAGCTTCAGTACCATACGTTAGCCTAAAGGGGGTTTCTCCAGTCGGGGTTCTTGCCGTGGTTCTGTACGCCCATAGCACGTTGGGTAACTCCTCTGGCCAGGCACCCTTCATGTCGTCCAGCTTGGTCTTGATTATCTGGAGTAATGTCCGATTCGTTACTTCCGTCTGCCCGTTTGCCTGTGGATGCCCAGGGGATGAGAACTGGTTTTTGATGCCGAGTCCGGAGCAAAAGTCCCTGAAGCTTTGGTTATCAAACTGCCGCCCATTGTCCGTAACAATCGTCCGTGGAATCCCGAACCTGCATATGATATTTTTCCACACGAAGCTTCGGACTCGTGCTTCGGTGATAGATGCCGTCGCCTCGGCTTCGACCCATTTTGTAAAGTAATCGATCGCAACGAGTAGGAATCTTACCTGTCCTTTTCCTGGGGGTAGTGGCCCGACGATGTCGATTCCCCATTGTGCGAATGGCCAGGGGGATGATATGGTCGTCAACTTCTCCGCCGGAGTCGTTGGATATTCCAAATTTCTGACACTTGTCGCAATTTTTGACGAGTTGTGTTGCGTCCTCTTGGATGGTTGGCCAGAAATAGCCTGTTCTGATGACTTTGCTTGCTAATGATCTGGGGCCAGCATGGTTCCCGCACACGCCTTCATGTATTTCTTCTAATATGTACCTGGCTTCGTCTTCGTCGACACACTTCAAGTATGGTAGGGAGTAACCTCTCTTGTATAGTTGGTCGTTCAGAATGGTAAATCTGGCGGCTCTTTGCTTGATTTTCCTGGCATCTTTGGGGTCTTGGGGGAGGTGCCCGTCTTGGAGGTAGGACATGATCGGTGCCATCCAGTTGTTTATTCTATGGACTGTGAATACCGAGATTTCTTCGATGCTGGGGCGTTCCTGGATTTCCATGGCTAGCTCCGTCTGTGCTGGTTCTCTTCTGACGAGGCTATCTTCGCAATCTCGTCCGCTTCCATGTTCTGGCTTCTTGGGATCTGTATGAACTCCAGTTTGTCAAATTCTCGGGCCAACTGTTTCACTATCTTGAGGTATTTCTGCATTCTCTCCTCCTTTGCTTCGTACTCCTCCTTGATCTGCGCCACTACTAGCTTTGAATCGCTCTGAACAACCAGGTTTCTTGCTCCGATCGCCTTCGCCAGTCTCAGCCCCGTCAGTATTCCTTCGTACTCAGCTTCATTATTGGTGGCTGGGAACCGAAGTCGAACTCCATACCTGAGCTTCCCCCCCTCGGGGGTAGTTATGACGATACCTACTCCTCCCTTTTTTTGGGCTGATGATCCGTCAGTCTGGATCGTCCACCATTCCGTAGCATCTTCGCGGTTGTCATCGTCAGTGGGGGTGAACTCGGCAATGAAATCTGCTAGCGCTTGGGCTTTGATGGCCGTTCTGGGAAGGTATTCGATGTCAAACTGGCTAAGCTCTACTGCCCATTGAACCATTCTCCCAGCCGCTTCGGGCTTGCTCATGGACTTCCTGATTGGTTGATCCGTCATTACCAATATTGGGTGTGCTTCGAAGTATGGTCGCAACTTCCGTGAGGCCACTATTAAAGCGAATGCAATTTTTTCAATCTTGGGATACCTGGCTTCTGCTCCCTGGAGGGCCTGGCTTATGTAATAGACTGGCAGCTGTTTCTTATCTTCTTCTCTGATCAGGGCTGCACTGACGGCTGTCTCTGAGGCTGCCAGATATATGTAGAGGCTTTCCCCTTCCTTTGACGGACTTAGCAGGGGTGGGTTGCTTAGGTAGCGTTTGAGCTCTTGAAACGCGGCTTCACATTCGTCAGTCCAGGCGAAGGCTTGCTTTAACGTCTTGAAGAATGGGAGGCATTTGTCCGTGGCTTTAGAGACGAACCTATTTAGTGCAGCAATTCGTCCCGTGAGCTTTTGGACATCCTTGACGGACTTCGGTGATGTCATGTCTAGTATTGCTTGCACCTTCTCTGGATTAGCCTCTATCCCTCTTTGGGACACCATAAATCCCAAGAATTTCCCTGATGCTACCCCGAAAACACACTTGCTGGGATTCAGCTTCATCTGATATCTCCTGAGGGTGTTGAATGTTTCTTCTAAGTCGTCCAGGTGTGCCAGTTCTTTTTTGCTCTTGACGAGCATGTCGTCCACATATACTTCCATATTTCTGCCGATCTGTTCCTTGAACATTTTGTTCACTAACCTTTGGTATGTTGCCCCCGCGTTTTTTAGTCCAAAAGGCATTACTTTATAGCAGTAGAGCCCTTGACTCGTGATGAAGGCGGTCTTCTCTTGATCTTCCTCAGCCATCTTTATTTGGTTGTACCCCGAAAAGGCGTCCATGAACGTCAGGACTTTGTGGCCAGCCGTAGAATCTACCAGTTGGTCTATCCTAGGCAAAGGGAAACTGTCCTTTGGGCATGCTTTGTTTAGGTCCGTAAAATCTACACACATTCTCCATTTTCCATTTGCTTTCTTTACCAGGACGACGTTGGCAACCCATTCGGGATAATACACTTCCCTGATGAAGTCTGCCTGCAATAACTTATTAACTTCGTCGTTGATTGCTTGGCTTCGTTCGGGGGCGAAGACGCGACGTCTCTGCTGGACGGGTTTCCTTTCGGGATCTACATTTAACTTGTGCTGAATCACTTGTCGCGATATGCCGGGCATATCCTCATGACTCCATGCAAAGACGTCCTGGTTTTTCCTGAGGAATTGAATGAGCTTCGTCCTCATTTCGGGGCTCAATGCTGTCCCTATCTTCGTCATCTTCATGGTTTCTCCCTCAACGAGCTCGATGGCTTCCAAAGACTCCGCTTTGTCTTCTTCCTCCTTTTCTATTATCCATGTGTGACTCTCCTTTGTCGCCACTACAGCCTGGTAGCATTCCCTGGCCAGGACTTGATCTCCTTTAACTTCGCCGACACCGTCCTCAGTTGGGAATTTCACTTTCAAGCAATATGTGCACGTGGCCGCTCTCCATCTGTTGAGCGTAGGCCTGCCAATGATTACATTGTACGCTGACGGGCAGTCTACCACCAGGAAATCCAGCTGACGAGTCTGCTGCTTCGGGTATGTTCCTATCGTGACTTTTAATGTCACTATGCCCCTGGGGTATACTTTGTCTCCGCTAAAGCTGACGAGAGGAGAGTCGAAGGGGCGCAACCTCCTGGGATCAAGCTTCAACTGCTGGAAGGCCGGCAGGTACATGATATCAGCGGAGCTGCCATTATCTATGAGTACCCTCTTGGTGTTATATCCCTCGATCGTGAGTGTTATAACCAAGGGATCGTTGTGTGGCTGCCTTACTCCTCGTGCATCTTCTTCGTTGAAAGATATGTCATTGCCTGTTCGCCTCTGTTTCAGTGGGGGCTGCATGTGGACGCTATTTACTTGCCTCTGGCATGCTTTCTTGAGGGACTTGTATGATCCTCCCGTCGGTGGCCCTCCTGCAATCGTGTGAATTTCTCCAACCACGTCTTGTGGTAGTTGCGAAGTGCTGCTCCCATTCTTTGTCGAAGGTTCGCGCTGGCCCTTGCCTTCGTCTCTGAGCCTGCTGGAATCTCCCTTCTTGACATACTTCTGCAATTTCCCTTTCTGTATCAGTTCTTCTATTTGTCCTTTCAAGTCTCGGCAATCCTCCGTGTAATGGCCGTGATCCTTGTGGAACCGGCAATACTTGTTCTTGTCCCGCACGTTGGGCGATGAATGTAGGGGTTTTGGCCACTGAAGGTAGTGCTGATCCTGGATCTGCGTCAAAATTTTGTCAATGGGCATAATCAGAGGGGTAAATTTTACCGTTCGTGGTGTCTTCTCTTCCCTTCGTTTGTCTACGTCACTCAGCCGACGATTTAGACGCTCCCTCTTCTGCCCCCTACGTTCGTCGTCCCGCCTGACTTCTTTCTTCAGTCTACCTTCGTCAATGATGGCGGCTAGCGCGTCCTCGGCATTCATGTATTTTTGCGCTTTCAGTAGCATCTCGGCCATCGTCCGGGGTGGATTCTTCGCCAGTGAGACGACGAATTCCCTAGATCGAAGCCCGGCCTTAAATGTCGTCAGCTGTACCTTGTCGTCTGCATCGTCTACTTCTAGGGTTTCTCGAGTGAAGCGCTTTACGTACGAGCGCAATGTCTCCTTCTCACCTTGTTTAATAGTGAGCAGATGATCCGCGGGTCTCTTAGGACGTTGTCCTCCGACGAAATGGCGCAAAAAAGCGCTACTCAACTGTTCGAAGTTGTCAATCGATGAATTGGGCAGCCTCGTGAACCATTCTCTACCAGCCCCCTTTAGAGTGGTGGGAAAGGAACGACACATTATTTCATCTGGAGGCTGTTGAAGGCCCAATGTCGTCTTGAAGGTATTAAGGTGGTCTTGGGGGTCCTTGAGTCCGTCAAAAGGTTCGAGTTGAGGTAATCGAAACTTTGGTGGTATTGGCCGTTCTAAAACTGCCATGGTGAAGGGAGAATCTGTGGCCCTGACCATCTTATCTAGGCTCCGGTCCGTCTTTTCCTTGATGGCATTTTTCAGTTCGTTCATCTCTCTTCTCATTTCCTGCAGGAGATCTGAATGCTGCTCTTCTGGAGTGATGGTCCTTCTTCGGTCGGTTCTCCCGTGACTATCTCCTTCGTCTTCTTGGATCGCTCTTGACCGGTTCTCCTCCTGCTGAAGCTTTTGCCTCATTTCTTCATTTTGTTTAGTTAGTTCTTCCACAGAAGCCATAAGGCCTGAACTTGCTGAGCCAAAGCAGCTGTGTCTTGGTTGGATTCCATCTGGATATTGGGGTTGGTAGGAACTACGCTTTCAGACTGTAGTACGAGAACGTCGTTTCCCACAGACGGCGCCAAACTGATGAAGCAGAATATCGTCAGTTGAGAAGGGTTCGTCCAGATGAATGCCAACCAGCGATCGTCCGTCCCGTTGATGAGCGTATTACTCCTGCTGATAAGACAGAAACCTCTTCACTTGGTCACCGGTGTGGTGCCTGCCACAACACCTCCGATGCCAAAATTAGTACACACAGGAAAAAAGGAATCTTTATCAAGAAAATACTTTGTTGTTCTTTTGCTTACCCTTTCTCTGGATGATACCTCTCCTTTATATACCTATTCTTTGGTGTCTAGCCGTTGTGTCATCAATTCCAGGTTTAATGGTGCTCTTGGCCAAGTAACGGTTCTTTAATATGTTTCCAACGGTCTGCCCAGCTGGCGTCGTAACCGCTCGAAGTATTACTGCTTTCATTGAATCCTTTTGGTGCCTTCGTCAGTGACGTGGCAATATTCCTTTCGTCGTGGGGTGTAGGTCGTCTGTATCATTGACTTCGTCTGTGAGCTATTATCGTCATTCCCATCAGTTATCTATTATTTGGTAGAATGAAAATTGCATGACATATAATTTAAGATTTGCGAATATCTGTATCTATATATTAATATTTGTTTATTTCAATAATTTGGAAAATAGTTTTAAATAAAATAAATTAGAAGTTTTTTATAAGCTAATTATGTCAAAGCATGGCATTTTTGTGGTTATGATTTATTAAGTTACTAGTTGTTAGCCCGTGCAATGCACGGGAAAATTTTGCATAAATGTATAATGTGTCATGTATAAGATTCAAAATTGAAATTATTAAAGTGTAACGAAAATATTTGATCACACAACAGAGAAATATAAGAAAAAGATGTAGTTACCATAAAAAAACTAATCCATGGCTATATATGTAAGTGCACAATTGCACCTGGACTCAAAAACAGCTACGGGCTCAGGCCCAATGAGCCTTAAACAATAAAAATTTGTAGAGTGTGGGCTTGAAACCCAGGTTAGAAGTATTGAGAACCTGATAACAAGCTAAGAGCTACAAACATTCGTAAACAACAAACAAATATTGCAAATAAACCTCATCGGACGTAAGCCGAGAGCTCTCTTTCTATTATTTCTCTTTCTTTTTCTTCAGATTACAAAAGATCCTCCCCTTCTCTGTTCTAGGTACCCCCCTTAAATACTTCTCTTTCTGATCCTTTGCCACGTATTGCTCCAACCCCCTCCCCCCTAGATATTTCTTTTCTTAGTGCCTTTGAATAGTGACCAGAAGTTTCCGCTCCACTGTTCAGGGGTTACTTCTCCATTAATGCTGCCAGGGAGGTAGGTGCAGAGTCTTTATTGTGGAGTTGATAGCCTTTGCCCTTAGTGTTTCTTAAATATCGGTGCTTCTAGGACATTCAAGGGTTCCCCCTTTTAACCATTAGTCTTCACGGAGTTGTACCTTGACCTTTATAACGAAGTCCCAAGTTCTCCTGTATCTGTCAGAGGAGAAAATCACCCTCGGATGGGTCCTCGGACCCTCGGCGTATGAGCCGATCCGCAGTACTAATAAATTCTTAACTCAGGAGCAGGTCGGCCCTCATTGTCATAGCCCAAAGGACCATACACCCTCTTGAGTCCTTTTACTCCCCACAATAGCCCCTCAAAACTCTATTTTTTTCAACATCCGAGGAGAAAAATAGGGTTTTGATCCAACGAGAACTTATTCTGCACATTTTGTGAATGATTGCACGTGTGGAAACCGTTTCACGTTCCAGAAGATGCCACTTGGCGGTTTTATTTTAAAAAACGCGCGCATTTATTATCGTAAGTTACACTTTGTTCCCCACGTTCAATGGTGAGATGAGCATCCAACGGTCCTGGTAACTCCACGCCAATTTTAGATCTTGCAAAAAAAAAAAAAAGGTGAGAAATCAAAGAATCGGATGTTAAAATTTCCAAAAGTCCAATAATAATAATAATAATAATAAAATTAGATGATTTAGAGCCTAGATATTATTAAAAGAAAAGAAAAGAATATATGACTTTATAATAGAGAAATATAACAAAAAGATTGGTTACCCCAGTGAAAATAGCTATAGCAATAGTGGAGCTACTGGTATTGTGGCAGCGAGAGAACAATATTGAAGATGTGTTTGTTTTCTTGTTTGTTTAGAGACTTTTGCTTCATATAGGATTTGAAGTCTTAAAAAAAGGACACGGTTATAATAGAAATTTTTTTCTCCCAAAGCCAAAACTTATCAACAAAAATCAATGAAACCTGGCTATAATATAAAAATATAGATGCACACAATCCAGCAACAAAACTTTTTTTTTCTTCAAATCTCTAAATTCACAAATGCCAAGAAGAGGAACAGACATAAGTTAAATCATCAAACTAAAGCTAGCCCAAAGCATACATACATACATCAACTGTAATGTAACCCTAGCCAAACAATATATGTGAGAATCTACAATTCTACATTAGATTAAACCCTAAAAAGAACTTCGTTTTTCCAGATACAGTAAAACCCAAGAAATTGGAAAATTTAATTGTAAATTAGCATACCTTTAACCTTGATTCAAAATTTTTTTTTTTTTTTGGCAGGAGGCCCAATCTCTAGAACAAAATTAAGAATAAACAAAATTAAGTAAATCAACAAACCAAATTTAAACACCTTAGTACATTTCAACTAATAAAAAGTACTAACATAGAGAAGAACGAAGCCGAATAGTCCTGTGTGGCATAAGTCATGACCCCGATTCCTATACCAATATTGCCAAAGATTTCTGGCAATTCAGCCCTTATCCTATTTATTTTAATATCTAAACGAATTTGAATTCTTATTTCTATAGTAACTTGACTCCAACACAATAGGTAAATACAAAATTATGATATGTTACAGCTTTTGAGTGAGAGAGAGAGAGATAACCGGGTTTGGTAGTGTTTCAGTAGGATAGGTAACAGGGTTGCAAAAATAGAAACGGTTTAAACTTGTGAAAGGTTATGTATTTTTTTTTACTGATTTTTTGTTTTTTTTATTTAAATAATGCAGATGCGGAGAATTGTGGAGAGATTAGAGATTTCGATTTTATAAATAAGTAAAAAAAGTAAAAACTCATGATTGTAAGCAGTTAAGCCAGGCATTCAATAACTCTATTGCATAAATTTGATAAATAGAGGGATAAAAGAGAACCAGAGAATTATGTTTGAAAGTAAAACTTGGAAAGTACAGGACTACTGTTTTGTAATTTGTACTTAGTAGCGTAGTTGAGTAGAATACGTTGTTCTTCAAGAACCATTTTGTCGTAGGCCATCGTGGGATTTGCCATTTGTAGCGTAGTTGAGTAAAATTCGTTGTTCTTCAAAGCCATTCCATTTGTGTGGTAGGCTTTGGTTTGATTTTTATGGTTAATTTTCAGTAAAAAAATAGTATCTAAATATTAATACAAAATATAAACTCTTACAAAAATTACATACTTATTGTATTAAGAAAACTCACCAACCATATCCGTTACCAATCTCGTAATGACCACATAATTTTGATGTAGCTAAAGTCCCATCGAAATTTTTGTATATATTTTTAAAAATGACTGATGTGACCAATTATTTATAAGTGCAATTTGTACGGACGTTTGGTTAATCATTATCTGGTGGGGCCTCGCACGCGGCCTAAACGCGCACATGAGGTAAGTAATAGATAGATAAGTCTTGGACCTCATGGTACAGTGGTCTGGTACCATATAAAAACGTTAAAACCGTGGAGTATCATCATTTCATTTCATGGTTTATGAATTGTGATATTTTGATTCAGTAACACTAGCATTTATCTTATTCATCGTAAAAGTGTTTTTTTTTTTTGCAAACAAAAGCAAAAAGCGAAGGGGAAATCCAAGTACACGAGTACACAACACACGATCTGATGTTTGTTTGATCGGACGGTGGAGTGAGATGAAGATGAGCTCGAGAAAGACATCGGCGACGAGGACACGTGTGGGGAAGTACGAGCTTGGTAAGACCGTAGGTGAGGGTAGCTTTGCCAAGGTCAAGTTCGCCAAGAACGTTGAGACCGGTGACAACGTTGCCATTAAAATCCTCGATCGCGAACAAGTCCTCCGTCACAAGATGGTCGAACATGTAATTACCCTATTTTTCTTTTCTTTTCTCTTTTTTTTTTTTGGTTCTATTTTACGAAATATCGATTTTTTTTTTCCTTATCTATGCAAGTACCGTTATGCCAAAAGATTTTTTTGACTATTAAGTACTAAATAAAAAAATTAAATTTAAAAATGAACTGGGTAATTTTATTAAGGGTAGGATAATGGATGTTTTTAGTGTATTTTTTGATTAATAATTTTGGAAAAGTTTAATTATTTTAGAAAAATTTTTATAACTATTTTTAAGAAAAGTATAAAAATGGTAAAAAGTTTCAGTTAACAAAATCTATTTTAATATTATTAATGAGGTGTTACAATTGTACGACTGTGGCTGCGGCCACATGTGAGTCTCTGGATAGTTTGGATGCCACGTGTACGACATGTAGCGAAAGAGTGGAGTACATGGGTCCCAATTGTTGGATAGAGATAGTCCACTGACCTTTGTCGTTCACTGTGGTTAGTCTAGAAAGTTAGATTATTTTGTTAATTGATGATGCATTTGGAGAAATGGAGATACTTGTGTTCCAAACTTCTAATCATCTTTCATCCCCCAAAAAAAAAAAAAAAAAAAAAACCTACTACTCCCTTTTCTAGTTCGCCCTCTATTCCATTTTAGGATATTTTTCTGTTTTTAAAAATAAATAATTAATTTATTAATATTCTTATTATATCTCTCTATTATTTTTAAAATTATTAAAAAAAAAACTAATAAATATTTAAAAATTAATCTAATTAGGAAACTTTTTTAGTTGTGTTATTAAGAATAATTCATTTTTAAAAAATTTGATAAATTTATTTAAGGGTAATTTTGTAGATTTATACATTTTTATAAGGTAGACAAGATAATAAATGATGTTTTTTTAAAAAATTTAACTTTTCAAACAGGAAAAACAAAGTGGGTAGAGGGAGTAATAATTTTCAGTAAATTAATATAATATGTTTATGGTGAACGGTTCTTTTTATTAAAGTTGTTTGAAATCCGTTTATTTTACTAAAATTAAATTTTTTTTATTGAAAGTACAGCAGATAAAGGTAAAATATAGTTGAAATAATACCGTGACACTCACGAATGGTATCAAAAAGTGCAGTGGACCCATGAATAGTATAAAAAATAAGCTGAATAGAAAAATAAGTTGACTTTTTAATCTGGAGCCAAATACACCCTAGTATCATTCTTATTATTTTCAGTTTGATTGAAATAAAGATTGTTGTATTGCATTTTGCATTCCATTTGCTTCGTGATGTTAAGCTATAGAATGGTGTTGTATCTATAATTGATTACTTTTAAACCTGGAGCAAAGGGTTGTTTAATTTTTATTTTGTTGTTGTTGTTGATGCTTCTTCTGGCAGCTAAAAAGAGAAATTTCGACAATGAAGCTGATCAAGCATCCAAATGTTGTTAAACTTTTTGAGGTAACGATAGTCTCTTTATTGTTTTTCCAATTAAGCTCATTTCTAATATGTTTTGTTTCAATAGTGTGCATCATGGTTTATTCAAAACCATCGTGCATCTTTAGTGCGGTGGTTACTCTACAAGCATAAGTACGTATGAGGTGTGGAAGGGAAGGGCTGAAGTTCAAGTCTTTACGAGAAAACTTCATTAAGATAAATGTTTAGATTATGTTAGAGTAGAATTTCTACCTTATATAAAAAAAAAAAAAAAATTATACTTAATACTAAATTCTAGTATAACCAGCTGGAGACTGTGCCTCATGAAGTGGAGGTCACTGTATAAACAACTCTTTAGTTTTTTTCCTCTCTTTAAGGTCAAACGCACTCATTAGAAAAATGAAAAAAAGACTTCATGTTTTACTTTTATGTCATTTTTCAATAAAACATTGGAATTCTAATTGAATGGCAAGATTTCTACCCAATTAATTGTTAATCCTTTACATAATCTCCTTACTTTATGAGAAAATAGTGTTTGAAGTTAGGTGTAATAGGTGGTGGTAAAGTGGGTTGTAATAGTATAAGGTGTTTGAAGTTAGGTGTAATAGTATAAGAATTGCATGATGAAATAAGTGAGTTGATATTTGGCCTATAGTACTTTCATAAACAGAGTCAGGAAAAGTATTTTGAAAAAAATCATAGTTGAGCAAAAATAATGAAGAATATGGGCAACAACCGTATTTTTACTTTAGAACCATGGACTTGGTGTGAAATGGTCTAAGAAGGCATTTAAGCATGTGTTCCATTTATTGGCTAAGTATTGTCATTATGTGTGTCTGGAAGTTTAGAGGGAGAGGAGATCAAGGAATGAGGGAGGGAATGAGAGGAGAGGGGAACGATTACCCCCTTCCCCTTATTTGGATGTTGTAAAAATTAAGTAGGGGGAAGGAGAATAGATATCCCTCTCCTTTTTGTGGATGTTTTTAAAATTAAGTAGGGAAGGAGAGAGAGAGAAATTATCATATAAAATGACACTTAAGGCCAACTTTTACTAATTTAGAGAAACATAAATAAATTGACATCATAAGGGCAAAATGGACAATTATTTATTTATTTTTAATATAAGTGGAATTTCCCTCAAAATTCCTCCAATTTAGGGGAATTAAAAAAGAGGGGTTAGGGCCAAGAGTGTTGTGCTTAATTGGTACCTCCAAGTGTTTTCAACTAAGACATCTAGGGTTCAAATTTTCTCACCTCCAATTACTGAATCATATAAAAAAAGAAAAGAAAGAGACGGGTTAGGAGGAGTAAGATATCCTTCCCCCCTTAAAAGATATCCAAACTAGATTGATTAAACCCATCCCTTTTTCTCTACTCCCCTCTTATGAGTCTTCTCCCCCTCCATCCAAAGCTTTAAATGCACAGATTCTGTTTTGGGAAGGCTGTGGATAGAGCATATTCCTATGATAGGAGTTTTACTATTATAACTGAACCAATGTATAGCATATAGCTCAACTATAAGAAGGTGGATTGTAACAAAGGACATTGAAAAATAATATGCAATTTCCTTCTCCTTGCACTATTTTAAGTAGGACGCTTTCAATGTGTATGTTTAAAATTATGTTCTGCATGCTAGGTTATGGCAAGCAAATCAAAGATCTACATCATTCTCGAATTTGTTGGTGGTGGCGAGCTCTTTGACCAAATAGTAAGATATTTTTTTTTGGAGCGTTATACTTGGATTATATTACGCATTCATTCAATGGTACTCATCTTTTGCGGTCATATGAACCTGTTCTTTTGCGTTCATGGAAGTGTAATCACCAGCCAGTGGGCGATATTCTTCTATTTACTCAAAACAGATTCCCTCATGGGCTCTTTCATTCTCAGGCCAAAAATGGAAGACTTAAAGAGGATGAAGCGAGGAAATATTTCCAACAGCTCATTAATGCTGTAGATTACTGCCACAGTAGAGGCGTGTACCACAGAGATTTGAAGGTTTGCCAAATTTCCTACCTTTTTCCACATAAAGTTACTACTTATTGAGCATTTTCAGGGATGGCGTTTTTGTTTCTTGGTAATTAACTCAACCAGGCTTTGATTGATCATTAATGTACTTTGCTGCATCTTTTGCAGCCTGAGAATCTTCTTCTGGATTCATATGGTGTTCTTAAAGTTTCAGATTTTGGATTAAGTGCATTTGCACAGCAAGTACGGGTGAGTGGCATTCAACTATTGCCAGGATCTTTAAGTTTATTTCATGTAATAGTAGCCTTTTTAGGTTGGTTTTGAGTTCCATACAAAGTTTTTATATAAAAAAATTCCATATTAAAGTTGCTGATATATATGAAATCACACTCACGCAAGGAATGCATTAAACAAACTAATAAGAAGCACCGGTTACAAGCCTGTCAACTTACAAACTGAAAGAATCTAAATCCAACAAAGACAAAATATCAGAGGGACTTACAGAATACAAAATGAAGTTCTGCTGCTGGCATCCTGACTTCACGAATGATTCAGCACAATTTCTAGCTTTAAAATATGTTTAACCCAATGCTGAGGAAAGCTGTTAAAAGTTCCCTGCTGTCCGATAGGAAGCCAAAAAAGTTTCTGTTAGAATTCTGGTTGTTTAGGATCATATCAAGCACGACTTTTGCATGTAATTTTACTTCAATAGCGTTTATTCCTAGATGAATGGCTGACTGAAGACCATCCCTCAATGTCCAAATCTTATCCATGACACTGGTAGTGACACCAACAGCTCTAGAAAGCCTGCCACACAACTTGGCAGTTACTTATAATATATCCCCCACCTGCTATATCAGGGTTACCACAAACATCACCATCAGTATAAAGTTTGAACCAACCTTGGGTTATTCTATTCAAGCCTGACATAACGAGAAATACTGGAATACAGACCATCTGAAGATCTTTGTTAGGCTGAGCTTGCTGAAAAATTACTCTGATGTGGTGCAACCAGAAGGTCCAAACTCCAAACAGAAATAGAAAAGATACCTTTCTGATACATATCATCCCTATGGTATCCAAATTTGGTATTGGGGCAGCAGTTACCCTTTAACCAACCATGAATGCTCAAACTAAATGAGTGAATAGCCACCGGGGGTACTCCTTTCCCAGTCTGTTACAGAACACCCTAGTGTCAGTGCAGTCCCTTAAAGCATGCAAACGAGACTCAGAGTGGACAGGACACAGGGATATTTAGGCCTTGTCTAGAAAGCATTTCTCTAACTAGTACGCTGTTATGCCTCCTGTTAAAGATTGAATGTTTTCTTGTATACAAGGGACCTCCTTTTGTATAGGCAGAGTATTTGCTATACAAGTAACAGGAGTGCAGTATAATTGGAGTACAATAGTACAATAGACTCAAAGCATGTTGGGCTTGTATTCTAACATGTGCAAAGCTGGAAAAAAGACTAGGCCCGTGGATCAGCTTTCATTTTCGAGAGCTAAGCACCGTGGGAGAAAGCTTTGATGAATGGATTTTTGACCATTTGCTATATTAAAACACTCTTAGCATCAAAATTTACATCTATAGATGGTGCCCATATCCACAACCAAGTAGGAATTGCTTTTATAGCTTGGACAATATTGAAAGGGAGAGAAGAAGATAGGAATCCCAAACTACGTCTTGCAGCGGAAGCAATATCAGCTACCCTCATATTATCCTCTCCTAAATTCAAAGGCCCTTTGATCAAACTTCTCAAAGAACCACCTTTAAGCGATCATTCATGCCAGGAGCTAATATATTTCCACTCCCAATAGGCTAACACACCTTCAGAAAAAATATTGTACCTGTATGAGTCAAATTAGGAAGGAAAAGTAAAATGATCGTTATAATTAATTTCTAAGTTATGGGAAGGGAATGCTCAATGGAAGATCTAAGCAAGAGATCAAAATAAAGACTAATAAGATTGAAGTGAATAACAAAGGTCATTATATTCTCTTTGACATAGCCAATGAAGATTCTTACAAATTAGGATTTACACTTCACACTCTCTCTCACTTTGTTGTTTTTTCTTCCCTCCATTCTAATGGGGGAGGGGTCCTATTTATTCAAGTTGGGACTTTCTCTCTTTGATCTTTTGTGTGGTGGAGGAGTGGGGAGGATGATACTTGTCCCATCAATGGTCTCTTCCCTTCTTTTGAGGAAGTAAGCGGGTGTATGGGTGGAGGGCACTGTCCTGACTAGTCATTTAGTAATAAATGTGGCCTGAACAGGTAGGTACAGTCATTTAATGTGGAGGTGAATGTTGCTAAATTTAGGCGCTACCTTTCCTGGTTTGTCGGCTGTACTTCTCTGTTGGTTCTCAAGTACTCCTCGATTCTTCCTCGGTTAGATTGTACAATCGGTAAAGGGCCAAGGATAAGATTCTCCTTGGCCATGTGCCTAAAGAGGGAGAGAAGGTCCTTGGTGAGCTGGACCTTGCTTCCCAGTAAGATCCCCTCGCTTTCTCCTCCTTCGGTGCCTGACTCGTTCCTTCTACAACTTCCTTGGGCTGGACCTACAACTTCCCTTTCTTCTTTTCTTACTCTTGCAGCCTTTGGGCCCATGGGCCTCTTGTACTTATTCCATTCCCCACATTACCCACAGCTGGCCAGGTGAAAGAGATGGGGAACCCGTTTAGATTATTCGAATTTAGTCTACCAACTTTTCTTACTTATTTACAAGTACCCGGGCTCAAATCTTATCTTTTTCTTGTTCCAGCTTCCCATTGAGTTTGGCTAGAAGAGCGATATTTTTTGCTCTCCTGATTAAACTCCCAGCCCTCCTTCCCCTTTGGGTTTGACAAGTATGCTCCAACCAACAAGATGAATTGTTTTAAGCTCCTCTGAGGAGCCCCAGAGGAAGTTCTTATTAAGTTTATTGAGATTATTGTTGTCTTTAATTGGAAGAGCTACTTGCATAAATATTTTGGAATGGGGAAGGTGACATATTGGATCAAGATAGTTCAATAGCAGGCTCTTTCTGATGTCTAACTGAAAAATAGTTTATAAATAGGGGATAATCTGTGGCAATTGAGCTCTATCTCATTTAGCACCTTCTCCCTTATCAGTCCTAGGTGGAGGCTGAGATCTTGGATTTAAGACCTTGGGTGTATGTGTAACTTACCAATTAAAAAAAAAAAAATAGGGGACAATTAGTCATCAAGGATCAACTACTGTAAGAATATGTTACAATGACAATGACTTGATTACGAAAGAGAGGAACTAGTCTCAGGGTTGGGGTTTGGGTACGTTGGTTGAGGAGATGGACTTTGGTAGAGGTCATAGGTATTCTTGAATTTGAAAACTGAAAAAATATGTAACTTTAATTGTGTCTAACTGATTTTATTGAAGCTAGCAAGACCAATGTAGTTCAAAACTTATACCATGCTTTAAATTTATAGGCTTCTCTCATTGTCTTCTTAACTAAAGAAGAGGGAAAAGAGGTTCCACAAATCGCTTGTAAATGGCTACTAGCACTACTTTTATATGGTTCAGTGTGCCACATAAAGACCTGTTTCCATTTTCATTTGATTGGTTAGTGGCAGATTGGGATTGCTTTAACTCAGCCTGTACTATCTCATTTAAACTAGTGATTAGGCCAAGTTTGGAAACATATTCTCTACATTGTTATGATAAACTCAAATATTTTCTACATTTACTAGGTCAATTAACCAATTATTAAGTTGACTTGCCCACAGCTGTGAGCAAGTTGAGGTTTTAGAGTTTTGGATGGTGATTTTAGTTTTTGAGTTGATTTATAAGATTTTGAGACCCTCTCATTTTTAGTTTCTGTGTTTTAAAAAGGCTTCACACTCTCATGAGTCTCTAGTATTTTTTTTTTCCAATTTTTTACATTAATTTCTATTTGAGTTACACAGAATTATAAATGTTTCAGTGAAGATGTATGTACCTCATCTGTAAATAGAGCTCACCCATTTGATTTTGTTAGTGGAGATTGTACATTGCTTTTCTACGGAAAATGAGAATTTTTTTTGTGCATTGGGGAGACCTTAGCTACTTTCTCCTTACTGCAGGAGGATGGGCTGCTTCACACTGCCTGTGGGACCCCCAATTATGTTGCTCCCGAGGTATCTACCTACAACTTTGTAAAATAGCAGAATAATTTTGTGCAACTCTAAGTTCAATTTCTCTCATGTGATATTTTTGTTTCAGGTTCTACATGATAAAGGTTATGATGGTACAGCATCTGATATTTGGTCTTGTGGGGTCATTCTCTTTGTACTTATGGCTGGGTACTTGCCATTTGATGAACCAAATCTCATTGCTTTGTATAAAAAAGTAAGTCTTTCCAGATTTTGTATCCTCTTTTCATATGATGAAATCTGATTAAACTCATCAATGTATTGATATGAATTTCAGATTGCCAAGGCTCAATTCATGTATCCATCATATTTTTCACCTGGTGCAACAAAACTGATAAAGCGTATTCTTGATCCTAACCCTCTTACAGTGAGCTCCAAACCTTTACTGGTTCAGAATTTATTAATTAATGAATCTTTTCCTGAATTTTATTATTCAGGAGCATCGTTAGAATAGCAAGGGTATATGTAATGTTTAATATGGTGCATTCATAGCATTCATGCCTCTTTGTGGTGTATACGGTGGTGCTTTATTTCAGCGGATAACAATTCCTGAAATCTTGGAAAATGAATGGTTCAAGAAAGAGTACAAGCCAGCATATTTTGAAGAGGAGCAGAATGTAAATCTTGATGATGTAGATGCTGTCTTCAATGACTCGGAGGTGAGATGATTTAATCTTGTTTCTCTTTTATTTCTCAGTCAAGATGTCTGGTTAATGTGCCAGTTACTGACTTTTCATACAGATTGTTTTTCTGTCATTGTTTAGTGGTACTGATAGAACATCCATGTCCCAGTGCTCAAATCTTGACACTGGATATTACTTTGGTCTCTTACAATGGGATTGTAAACTAACAATCTAGTCAGCCCGAACGCATTGATATGAGGTCAAGTTTACCTGAAGATTTATATATATGTGTGTGTGTTTATTATGCAGGAACATCTTATAACAGAAAGGAAGGAGAGGCCTGTATCCATGAATGCTTTTGAACTTATATCTAGGTCCCCAAGTTTCAATCTTGAAAATTTGTTCGAGCAGCAGATGGTATGTATATCAAAATTTCATTTTCTGGTTATGAATATTTCAAATATGGCGTTATGGGAAATTGATATCTCATGGAGCACAGTTTGTAAGATTGAAATACCGTGTGCCAAACTGTTTCTCAAAAAAAAAAAAAAAAAAATGTGTGCCAAACTGGTGCCTTGGGATTTTGGTTGACTATTTCCAATCAAGAGCTTGTGTTTTCTTTTCTAAACACCTTGTGGTGACTAATTTTACCTAACCACAGACCAAATCATTCTGAACCTTAGTAGAACATGTTATTTATTTGTTTGGGGTGGATTTCATTTTCTGTGCTGATTTCTGTTATATTTGTTACCGATTGCTGTTATTGCTGCTACTAATCCCCTCTCTTTTGTTTGATTATAAATTTATCTATACAGGGTCTTGTGAAGAGAGAAACCCGTTTCACTTCCCAGTCCCCAGCGAATGAAATTATGTCTAAAATTGAGGAAACTGCTAAGCCTCTAGGCTTTAATGTTCACAAACGAAACTACAAGGTAACATTTCTCGTGTTAGATAGGTTGATTAGATTTGCTTTGTTTCATTTGCTGTTTTATGTCCACGTTATACAAGTGTAAAATTCCTGTGAATGTCTTTCTAAATTTCCAATCATTCCAGATGAAGTTACAAGGTGACAAAACTGGAAGGAAGGGCCACCTTTCTGTTGCAACTGAGGTACTGAGTTATTCCTTAGACATTGAAGTTTAAAAATATTGGAGGCTGCCGCTTATAAATATAATTAGTAATTCTCAAATTTGACTGTACCATGTCAAAATACTTTCTGTGCAATTGATTTCTTTTCAATTTCAGGTGTTCGAGGTGGCTCCCTCCTTGCACATGGTGGAGCTGCGAAAGACTGGAGGTGACACACTGGAGTTTCACAAGGCATGTAAACTTTTTTTCTTCCTGACTTTGGTTGGTTGGTCGAAAAGTGTAGAAAACAATGGAAGTCAAATGATCTTTTGATTCTTGATTTTTCGTCATTTAGAATCCTGAATCAACAATAACTGCTGCACACAACTGAATCTAATACAACTAGTGGCTTTGTTTTGTGGATTTTCTAAAATTTTAAGTAATTAAAAAATGAGTAAGCAAACATGAGCAGAATTTGCTTTACTTTACTTTACTTTTTCCTCTATTTATTTCTAAATTAAATGGAAGGTTGATGTTACATTTTTTTTTTTGGTAATAAAAGGTTGATGTTACATACTGATATGTTTCAAGGGTAAGGTTCACTATTTAATTCGTTTCTTGTCAATGCTCTGACCATATGGCAGTTCTACAAAAGTTTCTCATCAGGATTGAAAGATATAATGTGGAACACCGAAGAAAATACTGAAGGATTGAAGTAACCTCTCTCTCTCTCTATTTGTGTGTGTGCACTCTCTCTCCTTTGTTGTTATGAAGAGCACCTATATTGACTAAAAAATTGTGTACGCAGATCACAAGACTCACAACAGAAGTCCTGACCATTTAGCCTGTTGTGCGTTTATGTCTTTTGAGTACTGACTACCAACCATGACTATTGATCCATGGAAGGTGTTTATGTTTGGAGAAAAGTAGAAGGGTGTCTCCACTTATATAGTTTGAAAAGGTCCTTTGTAATATGAAAACAAGCCGTCAGAACTAGGGTCTTGGTTTGGGTTTTTTTTCCCCTACGAGAACTGAAACCAGTCCCTGCGAACTAGGGTATTGGTTCTTTTTCCTTTGTTTTTCTTTCAACTATTTTGATGATTTGAAATTGGGTAAATTCTTTTACAAATTGATACAAGAATGAAGAAGTGAGAAAGCTATTTCTTGTTTCAATGAAAAACGAGACATTGGAACTTTTAGTGATTTGTTGCAACTTGTAAGAGCATTCCCATTCCATGGGCATAATTTTTCTATTTTAACCTACCAAATAGTCACTTTTTCTACTTTAACGGCTCAATTTTAACATGTCCTACATCTCATTCTCTGAGTTTATTTACAACAGATTATTTAGTTGAAATTGAAAACTTTTTGCTGAAAGTATTGTAGAGTAAACTAAAAAGTAGTTAAAATAGTACAGGAAAATTCATAAATAGTACCAAAAAGTGCAATAGAACTTATGAATAGTAGCAAAAATAAGCTTAATAGTGAAAAAATTGACTTTTTAAGCCAATGTCAAACACACACCATATTTTGCAATACATTTCATTAAAACAATCCAAAATAACTCCAAAAGAAATAAAAAATCTCAAGCAAATCACTTAACCCACCCCAGCCATTTTTTTTTTTAACAATGATTCACAACCTAGGAGGTTGTTTTTGTTGTAATTTGGTTTGCAAAAATATAATGAAATTTTTGTAGCAATATCAAATATAATTTGTCTTTCTCAAATGTCTGCGGCACCTTTATTATATATTCCATTTTTTAAAAGTATACTTTTGACTTCTAATATTTCGATTTATTTATATATTTTCATTGTGGCCATTAAATTTTAAAAATTTTAATTTTGGGCCCGTAATGTTTGGTTCCATTTCAAAGGAGCTCCATTGTCTATCTCTATTAGTATTCTTGTTGTTAAGTGCTAGATGGGCAATAACGCATCACCCATATTAGCCACATCGCACAACTCTGTTAGATAATGAAAACGTCTAAATCTAAAAACAAAGCTGTATACTTAGAGATTGAATTCAACTCTCGAGTTGGGCTTGCGGGTTGGTTTTGTGACAGTTTGATGGGTTAGCAATGATCTAGTGGATTTTGTGCGTGAATTTGGTCGATTTAATGGGTTGATGTGTGGATCCAGTGGGTTGTGACTTGTGAGATCGATTAAAAAAAAAAATTACAAACACGCCTAATACTTGAAAAGAATTTATTTCCTTTGAAAATATTTTTAGCGGAAAACATTTTACAACAAAACAATCAAAGCATTTAGAGAAAAATCTCGAGTATAAAAACTGAATATGCCTTCAAAATAAAAATAAAAACATAACATGTGTATTTTTCCATTATATTATCTAATCTCTAGATAGATGGTCAAGATTCTCAACTAAAGTTGGTATTTCATGCGCTAGACATATGAGATCAGCCTCTCACAAGTAGGTAGACTCTGCATGTGTAGAGCTCACCTGTTTATGAGAGATAAATTTTATACGTATGGTACATGAGTGATTTTTCCCATCAATTAATAGTGATCCCTTATTAGTTGAGAAAAAAAACGTGTCTGTGGTCTTGAAAAATTGGACCACCAACAGTGTATGGATTAAGTTTTATGGAACTCCAAAATATTAGTAACTGCAAAAGCCAGTTCGACCATTGGTAGGAGCATCCATTTCATTTGGTCACTGCCATTAGGCCCACGCCGTGTCAGTTAATTTTAATTAATTGTATCAGATTTTTGTTAGCGGATCGTATTCTAATACATTCCACACGTAATAATAATGATATTGAAGTGTCAGTTAGACTCGCATTGATTTGGCCAATTGGATCGGATTTACTAACCAATATCTTCAAATTATTTTCTACACTATCTCTAAAAAATAAATTATTTGGTACATTTGTTTTGGTATTACAAGTCTTATTCTCACTTTTAAAGCTATGTCTTACTAAATTCCACAGGTAAGACTGGCCCTACCAGTGCCAACAGTAGTAGAGCCAAGAAATTTTTTCAATGGGACAAGCTAACTACCTAATAAAAAAAATTTTAATCCAACAATAACGCACTCATATATAAAAAATTTATTTATTATTTATACATAGAATGTTTGTAATTTGAATTTAATTTATGATATTTTTTATCTAAACAAAAATATTTATATCAAATAAGTCTTTTTTTTTTTTTTTTTTGGTAAACTAGGTTCTTATTCGAAGGGAAAATTAGGGAACAGAGTCAGACCTAAGCCTATCAAAAAACATGCTAGAAAGATTAAAAAAAAAAAAACAATAACAAATTGATCTCTGAAGGAGGATAATCATAGATAACAAAATCTTACTCTAGTTTAGCTCCGATTTGGTAAGCCTATCAGCACACTGATTGGCTTATCTGTAGTAATGCTTGATTTGTACCCGTGAAAATTGATTTTACTAAATTTCTGTAGTCTGTAATAAGGGAGGAATGTGCATTATTTGACCTAACCTGACTTGAAACCCAGTCCATAACAACTTGTGCATCCAATTCTATCTGAATCCCAAGGGATAAAGATAAACTAAGTTTGAGCCCATCTTGAAGCGTCCACAACTTAGCATCCACACTAGTAGCAATACCAATAGCTCTTGCAAACCCCGCAACCCAAGTACTCTTATGATCTCATAGACACCACCACCACCAGCCAAACCGGGATTATTTAAGGCTGAACCATTAGTGTTCAGCTTAATCCAATTCGGCTTGGGTTTTTCCCCTCTCACCTTGGCTGGAGACTTCACACTTGTAAGCTTCACCCTTCCAGCACAATAGAAAAACTCAGCTGCCAAGTTATTCACTTCTTTTACTGAAATTAAACTATCATGATTAGGGTAAAAAATTCTCTTATTACATTTTTGCAAAAAAAAGAAAAAAGAAAAAAGAAAAAAGAAAAGAAAAAGTAAGTTTTGACATATATGTCTGAAAATATACAATATCAAATTAATAAAAATAAAAATAATTAAATTATGTATGATATACATTAAATACACTTTAATTTAATGAGCTATGTATGACATAAGAATAATTTGGAGGAATAAAAAAAGTATTAGTCAACTATATACATGAATTACATGTTTTTAGTAAAAATTTAAGGGGGCCATTATTGACATTTATATTCATTTTTTTTTTACCAAAAATATAAGAGGGATAGAGGATTTTTGAAAAGTCAAGGAGGCTATTTCAAGAATTTATGTTCAAACAATCATTTAGTATATTATTTAAGTGGCATGGATCGTATTATTACCACATCAGTTTATAAATTTTTAACAGTAGTCTTAAACATTTTTCTACTAAAAGAAAGGCATGATTTTTTTTTTTTTTTTTTTTTAAAATTTTAGAATCAGCATGATCATCAAATTAAGAGCACCGTTTACCCATTGGCAATGATTTTATGCATGAATCTCGTTGGGGTCGAGTTAACCTTTGTGGCTGAAATCGAAGATTTCAAGGAAGACCCACCAACATTTGTTGACCTCATTTGTCATGAGAAGCATCGTTCTGTTAGAGGACTACCGATCTTTACACGTTTGTCGCCATTGAACGTGTTCACCACCGATCAAAGAGAGATCTAAAGCTTTTATTTTAAGAATTTTTTTCTTGACTGGTATTGTGAAGTCTTGGTCACTTTCTGCCCCCTCAAATAAGTCTTCGTCACTTTAAATAAAAACAATAATAAAAACAGAAACTTGAAGAAGGAAAAAAAAAAAAAACTAGGGCTTTTTTTATACCTATAGTACCCATGAGGATTTCCATTATTTGCAGTTACAATTGCAACCTATTACACTCCTTGAGATATTTTACAAATTTGGTCCAATGCAGGGGCGGAGCTAGGGGGCCAAAAAATACTCTTAGTTATTATAGCTAATACTTATTAAATACTCCTATCTAATTTTTAGTTTTTAGGTTTATTAAATGTCACTTTGTTTCTTTGGTCTAATGAGAAATTATTAGGTCCACCAGGAGGACTATTGACATGGTCCTCTTGATCCTCCAACTAATAAAATGCTATTATTTATGCAAATATGAGTAAAAATGGGCATTTGCCCATTTCGCCCAGAAGATGTAGCAAAATGCCCCTGTTCTGAAACTAGGGTATTGGTTCTTTTTCCTTTGTTTTTCTTTCAACTATTTTGATGATTTGAAATTGGGTAAATTCTTTTACAAATTGATACAGGAATGAAGAAGTGAGAAAGCTATTTCTTGTTTCAATGAAAAACGAGACATCGGAACTTTTTGTGATTTGTTGCAACTTGTAAGAGCATTCCCATTCCATGGGCATAATTTTTCTATTTTAACCTACAAAATAGTCACTTTTTCTACTTTAACGGCTCAATTTTAACATGTCCTACATCTCATTCTCTGAGTTTATTTACAACAGATTATTTAGTTGAAATTGAAAACTTTTTGCTGAAAGTATTGTAGAGTAAACTAAAAAGTAGTTAAAATAGTACAGGAAAATTCATAAATAGTACCAAAAAGTGCAATAGAACTTATGAATAGTAGCAAAAATAAGCTTAATAGTGAAAAAATTGACTTTTTAAGCCAATGTCAAACACACACCATATTTTGCAATACATTTCATTAAAACAATCCAAAATAACTCCAAAAAAAATAAAAAATCTCAAGCAAATCACTTAACCCACCCCAGCCATTTTCTTTTTTTAACAATGATTCACAACCTAGGAGGTTGTTTTTGTTGTAATTTGGTTTGCAAAAATATAATGAAATTTTTGTAGCAATATCAAATATAATTTGTCTTTCTCAAATGTCTGCGGCACCTTTATTATATATTCCATTTTTTAAAAGTATACTTTTGACTTCTAATATTTCGATTTATTTATATATTTTCATTGTGGCCATTAAATTTTAAAAATTTTAATTTTGGGCCCGTAATGTTTGGTTCCATTTCAAAGGAGCTCCATTGTCTATCTCTATTAGTATTCTTGTTGTTAAGTGCTAGATGGGCAATAACGCATCACCCATATTAGCCACATCGCACAACTCTGTTAGATAATGAAAACGTCTAAATCTAAAAACAAAGCTGTATACTTAGAGATTGAATTCAACTCTCGAGTTGGGCTTGCGGGTTGGTTTTGTGACAGTTTGATGGGTTAGCAATGATCTAGTGGATTTTGTGCGTGAATTTGGTCGATTTAATGGGTTGATGTGTGGATCCAGTGGGTTGTGACTTGTGAGATCGATTAAAAAAAAAAATTACAAACACGCCTAATACTTGAAAAGAATTTATTTCCTTTGAAAATATTTTTAGCGGAAAACATTTTACAACAAAACAATCAAAGCATTTAGAGAAAAATCTCGAGTATAAAAACTGAATATGCCTTCAAAATAAAAATAAAAACATAACATGTGTATTTTCCCATTATATTATCTAATCTCTAGATAGATGGTCAAGATTCTCAACTAAAGTTGGTATTTCATGCGCTAGACATATGAGATCAGCCTCTCACAAGTAGGTAGACTCTGCATGTGTAGAGCTCACTTGTTTATGAGAGATAAATTTTATACGTATGATACATGAGTGATTTTTCCCATCAATTAATAGTGATCCCTTATTAGTTGAGAAAAAAAACGTGTCTGTGGTCTTGAAAAATTGGACCACCAACAGTGTATGGATTAAGTTTTATGGAACTCCAAAATATTAGTAACTGCAAAAGCCAGTTCGACCATTGGCAGGAGCATCCATTTCATTTGGTCACTGCCATTAGGCCCACGCCGTGTCAGTTAATTTTAATTAATTGTATCAGATTTTTGTTAGCGGATCGTATTCTAATACATTCCACACGTAACAATAATGATATTGAAGTGTCAGTTAGACTCGCATTGATTTGGCCAATTTGGATCGGATTTACTAACCAATATCTTCAAATTATTTTCTACACTATCTCTAAAAAATAAATTATTTGGTACATTTGTTTTGGTATTACAAGTCTTATTCTCACTTTTAAAGCTATGTCTTACTAAATTCCACAGGTAAGACTGGCCCTACCAGTGCCAACAGTAGTAGAGCCAAGAAATTTTTTCAATGGGACAAGCTAACTACCTAATAAAAAAAATTTTAATCCAAACAATAACGCACTCATATATAAAAAATTTATTTATTATTTATACATAGAATGTTTGTAATTTGAATTTAATTTATGATATTTTTTATCTAAACAAAAATATTTATATCAAATAAGTCTTTTTTTTTTTTTTTTTGGTAAACTAGGTTCTTATTCGAAGGGAAAATTAGGGAACAGAGTCAGACCTAAGCCTATCAAAAAACATGCTAGAAGGATTAAAAAAAAAAAAACAATAACAAATTGATCTCTGAAGGAGGATAATCATAGATAACAAAATCTTACTCTAGTTTAGCTCCGGATTTGGTAAGCCTATCAGCACACTGATTGGCTTATCTGTAGTAATGCTTGATTTGTACCCGTGAAAATTGATTTTACTAAATTTCTGTAGTCTGTAATAAGGGAGGAATGTGCATTATTTGACCTAACCTGACTTGAAACCCAGTCCATAACAACTTGTGCATCCAATTCTATCTGAATCCCAAGGGATAAAGATAAACTAAGTTTGAGCCCATCTTGAAGCGTCCACAACTTAGCATCCACACTAGTAGCAATACCAATAGCTCTTGCAAACCCCGCAACCCAAGTACTCTTATGATCTCATAGACACCACCACCACCAGCCAAACCGGGATTATTTAAGGCTGAACCATTAGTGTTCAGCTTAATCCAATTCGGCTTGGGTTTTTCCCCTCTCACCTTGGCTGGAGACTTCACACTTGTAAGCTTCACCCTTCCAGCACAATAGAAAAACTCAGCTGCCAAGTTATTCACTTCTTTTACTGAAATTAAACTATCATGATTAGGGTAAAAAATTCTCTTATTACATTTTTGCAAAAAAAAGAAAAAAGAAAAAAGAAAAGAAAAAGTAAGTTTTGACATATATGTCTGAAAATATACAATATCAAATTAATAAAAATAAATATAATTAAATTATGTATGATATACATTAAATACACTTTAATTTAATGAGCTATGTATGACATAAGAATAATTTGGAGGAATAAAAAAAGTATTAGTCAACTATATACATGAATTACATGTTTTTAGTAAAAATTAAGGGGGCCATTATTGACATTTATATTCATTTTTTTTTTACCAAAAATATAAGAGGGATAGAGGATTTTTGAAAAGTCAAGGAGGCTATTTCAAGAATTTATGTTCAAACAATCATTTAGTATATTATTTAAGTGGCATGGATCGTATTATTACCACATCAGTTTATAAATTTTTAACAGTAGTCTTAAACATTTTTCTACTAAAAGAAAGGCATGATTTTTTTTTTTTTTTTTTTTTAAATTTTAGAATCAGCATGATCATCAAATTAAGAGCACCGTTTACCCATTGGCAATGATTTTATGCATGAATCTCGTTGGGGTCGAGTTAACCTTTGTGGCTGAAATCGAAGATTTCAAGGAAGACCCACCAACATTTGTTGACCTCATTTGTCATGAGAAGCATCGTTCTTGTTAGAGGACTACCGATCTTTACACGTTTGTCGCCATTGAACGTGTTCACCACCGATCAAAGAGAGATCTAAAGCTTTTATTTTAAGAATTTTTTTCTTGACTGGTATTGTGAAGTCTTGGTCACTTTCTGCCCCCTCAAATAAGTCTTCGTCACTTTAAATAAAAACAATAATAAAAACAGAAACTTGAAGAAGGAAAAAAAAAAAAAACTAGGGCTTTTTTTATACCTATAGTACCCATGAGGATTTCCATTATTTGCAGTTACAATTGCAACCTATTACACTCCTTGAGATATTTTACAAATTTGGTCCAATGCAGGGGCGGAGCTAGGGGGCCAAAAAATACTCTTAGTTATTATAGCTAATACTTATTAAATACTCCTATCTAATTTTTAGTTTTTAGGTTTATTAAATGTCACTTTGTTTCTTTGGTCTAATGAGAAATTATTAGGTCCACCAGGAGGACTATTGACATGGTCCTCTTGATCCTCCAACTAATAAAATGCTATTATTTATGCAAATATGAGTAAAATGGGCATTTGCCCATTTCGCCCAGAAGATGTAGCAAAATGCCCCTGTTCTGAAACTAGGGTATTGGTTCTTTTTCCTTTGTTTTTCTTTCAACTATTTTGATGATTTGAAATTGGGTAAATTCTTTTACAAATTGATACAGGAATGAAGAAGTGAGAAAGCTATTTCTTGTTTCAATGAAAAACGAGACATCGGAACTTTTTGTGATTTGTTGCAACTTGTAAGAGCATTCCCATTCCATGGGCATAATTTTTCTATTTTAACCTACCAAATAGTCACTTTTTCTACTTTAACTGCTCAATTTTAGCATGTCCTACATCTCATTCTCTGAGTTTATTTACAACAGATTATTTAGTTGAAATTGAAAATTTTTTGCTGAAAGTATTGTAGAGAAAACTAAAAAGTAGTTAAAATAGTACAGGAAAATTTATAAATAGTACCAAAAAGTGCAATAGAACTTATGAATAGTAGCAAAAATAAGCTTAATAGTGAAAAAATTGACTTTTTAAGCCAATGTCAAACACACACCATATTTTGCAATACATTTCATTAAAACAATCCAAAATAACTCCAAAAAAAATAAAAAATCTCAAGCAAATCACTTAACCCACCCCAGCCTTTTTTTTTTTTTAACAATGATTCACAACCTAGGAGGTTGTTTTTGTTGTAATTTGGTTTGCAAAAATATAATGAAATTTTTGTAGCAATATCAAATATAATTTGTCTTTCTCAAATGTCTGCGGCACCTTTATTATATATTCCATTTTTTAAAAGTATACTTTTGACTTCTAATATTTCGATTTATTTATATATTTTCATTGTGGCCATTAAATTTTAAAAATTTTAATTTTGGGCCCGTAATGTTTGGTTCCATTTCAAAGGAGCTCCATTGTCTATCTCTATTAGTATTCTTGTTGTTAAGTGCTAGATGGGCAATAACGCATCACCCATATAAGCCACATCGCACAACTCTGTTAGATAATGAAAACGTCTAAATCTAAAAACAAAGCTGTATACTTAGGGATTGAATTCAACTCTCGAGTTGGGCTTGCGGGTTGGTTTTGTGACAGTTTGATGGGTTAGCAATGATCTAGTGGATTTTGTGCGTGAATTTGGTCGATTTAATGGGTTGATGTGTGGATCCAGTGGGTTGTGACTTGTGAGATCGATTAAAAAAAAAATTACAAACACACCTAATACTTGAAAAGAATTTATTTTCTTTGAAAATATTTTTAGCGGAAAACATTTTACAACAAAACAATCAAAGCATTTAGAGAAAAATCTCGAGTATAAAAACTGAATATGCCTTCAAAATAAAAATAAAAACATAACATGTGTATTTTCCCATTATATTATCTAATCTCTAGATAGATGGTCAAGATTCTCAACTAAAGTTGATATTTCATGCGCTAGACATATGAGATCAGCTTCTCATAAGTAGGTAGACTTTGCATGTGTAGAGCTCACTTGTTTATGAGAGATAAATTTTATACGTCTGGTACATGAGTGATTTTTCCCATCAATTAATAGTGATCCCTTATTAGTTGAGAAAAAAAATGTCTGTGGTCTTGAAAAATTGGACCACCAACAGTGTATGGATTAAGTTTTATGGAACTCCAAAATATTAGTAACTGCCAAAGCCAGTTCGACCATTGGTAGGAGCATCCATTTCATTTGGTCACTGCCATTAGGACCACGCCGTGTCAGTTAATTTTAATTAATTGTATCAGATTTTGGTTAGCGGATCGTATTCTAATACATTCCACACGTAATAATAATGATATTGAAGTGTCAGTTAGACTCGCATTGATTTGGCCAATTTGGATCGGATTTACTAACCAATATCTTCAAATTATTTTCTACACTATCTCTAAAAAATAAATTATTTGGTACATTTGTTTTGGTATTACAAGTCTTATTCTCACTTTTAAAGCTATGTCTTACTAAATTCCACAGGTAAGACTGGCCCTACCAGTGCCAGCAGTAGTAGAGCCAAGAAATTTTTTCAATGGGACAAGCTAACTACCTAATAAAAAAAAATTTAATCCAAACAATAACGCACTCATATATAAAAAATTTATTTATTATTTATACATAGAATGTTTGTAATTTGAATTTAATTTATGATATTTTTTATCTAAACAAAAATATTTATATCAAATAAGTCTTTTTTTTTTTGGTAAACTATGTTCTTACTCGAATATAGTCAAACCCAAGCCTATCAAAAAACATGCCAGAAAGATTTTTAAAAAAAAACAATAACAAATTGATCTCCGAAGGAGGATAATCATAGATAACAAAATCTTACTCTAGTTTAGCTCCAGATTTGGTAAGCCTATCGGTACACTGATTGGCTTCTCTGTAGCAATGCTTGATTTGCACCCTTGAAAATTGATTCACTAAATTTCTGTAGTCTATAATAAGGGAGGAATGTGCAATATTTGACCTAACCCTGACTTGAAACCCAGTTTATAACAACTTTTGCATCCAATTCTATCTGAATCCCAAGGGATAAACTAATTTTGAGCCCATCTTGAAGCGTCCACAACTTAGCATCCACACTAGTAGCAATACCAATAGCTCTTACAAACCCCGCAACCCAAGTACCCTTATGATCTCATAGACACCACCACCACCAGCCAAACCGGGATTATTTAAGGCTGAACCATTAGTGTTCAGCTTAATCCGGCTTGGGTTTTTCCCCTCTCACCTTGGCTGGAGACTTCACACTTGTAAGCTTCACCCTTCTAGCACAATAGAAAAACTCAGCTGCCAAGTTATTCACTTCTTTTATAGAAATTAAACTATCATGATTAGGGTAAAAAATTCTCTTATTACATTTTTGCAAAAAAAAAAAAAAAAAAAAAAAAAGAAGAAGAAGAAAAATTAAGTTTTGACATATATGTCTGAAAATATACAATATCAAATTAATAAAAATAAAATATAATTAAATTATGTATGATATACATTAAATACACTTTAATTTAATGAGCTATGTATGACATAAGAATAATTTGGAGGAATAAAAAAAGTATTAGTCAACTATATACATGAATTACATGTTTTTAGTAAAAATTTAAGGGGGCCATTATTGACATTTATATTCATTTTTTTTTTACCAAAAATATAAGAGGGATAGAGGATTTTTGAAAAGTCAAGGAGGCTATTTCAAGAATTTATGTTCAAACAATCATTTAGTATATTATTTAAGTGGCATGGATCGTATTATTACCACATTAGTTTATAAATTTTTAATAGTAGTCTTTGACATTTTTCTACTAAAAGAAAGGCATGATTTTTTTTTTTTTTTTTTAAATTTTAGAATCAGCATGATCATCAAATTAAGAGCACCGTTTACCCATTGGCAATGATTTTATGCATGAATCTCGTTGGGGTCGAGTTAACCTTTGTGGCTAAAATCGAAGATTTCAAGGAAGACCCACCAACATTTGTTGACCTCATTTGTCATGAGAAGCATCGTTCTTGTTAGAGGACTACCGATCTTTACACGTTTGTCGCCATTGAACATGTTCACCACCGATCAAAGAGAGATCTACAGCTTTTATTTAAAGAATTTTTTTCTTGACTGGTATTTTGAAGTCTTGGTCACTTTCTGCCCCCTCAAATAAGTCTTCGTCACTTTAAATAAAAACAATAATAAAAACAGAGACTTGAAGAAGGAAAAAAAAAAAAAAAAAAAACTAGGGCTTTTTTTGTACCTATAGTACCCATGAGGATTTCCATTATTTGCAGTTACAATTGCAACCTATTACACTCCTTGAGATATTTTACAAATTTGGTCCAATGCAGGGGCGGAGCTTGGGGCCCAAAAAATACTCTTAGTTATAATAGCTAATACTTATTAAATACTCCTATCTAATTTTTTGTTTTTAGGTTTATTAAATTTCACTTTGTTTCTTTGGTCTAATGAAAAATTATTAGGTCCACCAGGAGGACTATTGACATAGTCATCTTGATCCCCCAACCAATAAAATGCTGTTATTTATGCAAATGTGAGCCAAAATGGGCATTTGCCCATTTCGCCCAAAAGATGTAGCAAAATGCCCCTTTTCTAAAACTATCTAGCAAAATGCTCCTGTTTTGAAACTTGATTTTTAGATAATCTAATTTTAATGAAAAATTTGATTTGATGAAAATCGAGTAATGTAAGAAATTTTATATGGAATTCGAGTTCCATATATTTTTTTTTTAAAGTTTGATTTCACATAACTTAATTTTTTAAAGATTGAGTTTTTCATTGAAACTCAATTTTTAGAAAATTGATCTAGATAGTTTTAGAACAGATACATTTTACTGGAAAGTTTTGGCGTAAAGGGCAAATGCCCATTTTGGCCTGCAAATGTGACATCATTTGGTAATTTTTATTCCTTCTACTGATTAGGAAGCTCACACATATATTGACATAAATGACATTATCTTATTGGTTAGGGAGGACCACATTAGCAGTCCTCCCGTTGTAAATAATAATTTCTCCTTAAAATAGAGTATAACTTCTAAACAAACTATTGAGGAACCTATTGAGGAACCTTAAGTCCTCCACTAGCATGCCTTGCATTGAATTTTTTAGTTTGTCCCTACCATATTATAATTTGAACCTTTTATGAGTCCACATTAATCAAAATAATAGAAATTCACATATATTACACTTAGTATTTATCTACAACTAATAGTTTCATTCATAACTTGAGTTTTGGCTCTAAAAAAATTAAAAATAGTAATTCATGTGAGAAATATCTTAATAGATAAATACAATATTATGAGTAAACATTTTTTTTTGTAGAGTTCTTTTTTTTTTTTTTTGTATAATCACATTAAATATCACTTAGTATTTAAATGAATAGCTTTTAATTTTTCAAATTAGTCTTAGATATAATATATTCACATAATGTGTGTAAGTGTGTGTATCATATATAAATTTTGCCCCATCTCCAATGTTTTCTTTTAAAAAAAAATCTCTAATGTTTAAAGTGATAAGAAAATATTGATCTAATATTTAAAATAAAGTGTGAAAGTTATCGCATTTGTCTTTAATCAAGATATACTTAGACCTAAGCTTTAGATATTATTTTAGTCAATATAACTAATTTTTAAAATTTATTATATTTGTTTTTATATTAATTAATTATTATGCTATTACAATTAAATCTCAATACCTGGAATGGGTTCCCGTTAGCTCAATTAGTAAAGTCTCTAATGGTTGAATAAGAAATCTGGGGCTTGATTTTCCCCTACACCAGAAACCGATTAGTGACTTGCTCTAATGATAAAGAGTTATAATCAGGAGCAGACGCTATAAGTTAAAATTCTCTCAAAAAAAAATCTCAATACCTTGAACCTTTTCTTTTTCTAGTTGTTTTAATAATTTGGTTTCTAAAATATTGGGTGGAGTTCTATGGTTATATATTTGACTTATTTAGGAGAGGCTGTTTAGTTACAAGAAAAAGGTGCAATCTGTTTGGCTTAATAGGTTTTTATTCAGTTATTTATAAATTTTTGAAATAGTTAGAATGTACTACTACTCCTATGTAGGCCTTATGCTTGACCCAGCTCCAATTGGATTAACACATCTGGTGGTTGGCTTAATGAGTAACATATTGAGAAGTTCTATGTTCATAATATTTTCACAACAAATTTTAGGTAATAAATTACTATTGATTTTAATTTAAATCTACTATTGAAATTACAATAAAAAACCTATAACAACTTAACCAAATATTTTGTTGATGGATTATGACTTTGATGGAATGTATTACAAGAGGCAACACCACAACTCTTTTTTTTTTTTTTTTTTTTTGAGAGACAACACCACAACTCTTTAATTTAAACTGAATGATTACCCAAAAAAAAAAAAAAAAAAATCTGCCACTATCAATGTTATGGACATTAGGTTATGTTTGGTAATAATTTTTGTTTTCTATATTCAAAAACTTATTTTTAAGAATATAAAGAAAAAACAATTTTCTTGTATTTTTTAAATAAAAAACATGTTTGGTTAGTTGAAATTGAAAAGATAGTTTTTTTGAAAAAAAAATTGAAAAATACATTGTTATTAAGATTTGAAATCTAATGCTAATGAGACAGATACATTAAATTAAATGTGTTTTTTTTATTGACTTTTAAAAATTAGAAATAAAAAATAGTCTTTTGCATAATTTCAGTTTCCTTTACAAATTGAGTTTTGAGAATAGTTTTTGTTTTCTGTCTATTTTGGGTTGCCAAACAAGATTTTTAGTCTCAAAAATAGAAAATTGTTTTTGAAAATAGAAAATAAAGAGAAAAATAGTTACCAACTTACCCTTAGCCTTTCTTGTAACGCATCAGATTCTAGGTTTTTTGTTTTTGAGAAGGACATCAGATTCTAGGTTGGTATTAATGTGTTAATATCTATTATTATATGATATTTTATTATTAGACCCCTGTAGGAATTGCATATGTAGCACATGGCAATTGTGGGCAATATGATTATGGTTTTCTTCATATTAGTGTAAAGCCTTGATTTTATTTTATTGTTTGAACAAATCATAAAAAAAAATTCTTTGATGGGATATCAAATGCAATTTGGCCTTTTCCAATAGAAAACTTTTTAACAAAAAACTATTGTACAAAGTTGTGTTAAGAGTATTGTAACTCAATTAGCACATCTTAGTATTTTCGATAAAGACATCTAAGATTCAAATCCCGTATTTCTAATTGTAATTATCAAGGTTATTAAAAAAAATTATATATATCTCACAAGGATGTCAATGCCCTTTGTATGAAATAGGAGAGAGGGGAGGGAAAGATTGGAAACACTAAACTGAATATTCAAACCATTAACTTGAGTTTAATGAGACACAGCCGAATATGTTATCTGTTGTGGTAATGCCGTAAAGCGTACGTTGGTTCATAAATGGGGAAGTTACTGAATAGAATAGTTCCATGCTCATCAAGCCCTAGCTTAAACTGCATATTGTCATTGCCTAGCAAATTTGGACTTTTGGGAAAGTCCAAGCTCCAAAATTTCTCTTAAATGAAGCTAGTAATCCATAGCCATCATTGGAGAGTACGAAAGCTACTATGGTGGATTGAATATGTAATGCGCAGTTTGTTTTTCTATTACTAATGTTTTGAATTAGAATCTCCATCATCAAGTTCAAATCTTATCACATTATCAACATCTTAAATGGAAATGAAAATAACATTAGTCAATGCTTGCTGAATGTTGATGACTCGAAAAAAGTTTGAATTTAATCAGATTGGTTAGGATTTTAATAATTTCATGGTTAAGTAAACTTAGAAACCTCAAAAAAAAAAAAAAAAAAAACTTAATTCCCATATGTTTGTTTGCTTAGTTGTTTTTCTTGTTTTTTGTTCCTTTTCTCAAAAGAATCTTCTCAAAAAAATTTTACTCAATTTGGTAGACAAAGAAAAAGAAAAAGGTTGGCTTGATGTTCTCTTTTAATGAGATGGACGGTCTTGTGAATAGCATCAATTGATGGGCACAGCTTACCATTGGGCTGAATTTTGACTTTGTTTGAAGAATCGAAATAAAATGGTTAAAAAGTCCTAACCGATAAAAGCCATCAATTATTTGACTTTCCCTCTCTCCATAATATTAAATTATTAACTAGTGGGGCGGTATCGGCCGCCGGATTCAAGGTTGTCTTTGCTAAGGCTCGATGGAGAGGGGGTAAGCCTAGGTTTTTCACATGGCTATGAAGGTACATATATAAATATTGGGTTTGACTTACTTTCTATAATTTTTAAACTGGATATGTTATTATGTTTTAAATATAAAATGGCATGTGATAGTAAGTTTTAATTTTCACATTTTATTTAGTGAGTAGATGATGTGACATTTTCTCATTAAAACAAAAAGAAATTCCAATTAAAAAAATACTGAAAGTAAGTTAAACTCATAAACATTAGTCATAAATTCATAATCTAAAAAAATTGTTTGAGCCTTTCATTTTCTTTTGTTTAAACCTCTCTATTTGATTAGACTGATAAGCTTTTGGTTGTTCTTCAGGATCTACTTGGTTTTTTTTTTGTTCTAAAAGTAATTTAGAGAGAAGTTCCTCAAGCTACTCAGTGGCAATTAATTTAATATATTTGAATTGTTTTATCTATGAATGTAAATTTTTTTCCTAAATAAATTATGAGATTTTTTTTATTTTTTATTTTTACAATTTGAAAGTTACTATAGGGAGAGAAGAATTGAATACAAATTCTCTATTTTATTTTACCATATATTTGTTTGACATTCTTTATGAAATAACCAAAGTTTTTTTTAAAAAAACTTAAACATATGGTAGGGTGTGATTGGTAAAGTATAAAGTGAAACATAAAAGGTGAGATGTACAATTTGTATTCAAAATAGTTAAATCTCGAATGTCACCGTTAAAAATACTACAAGATGGCAATTGGGTTACAAGGGTCTTAATTGGCAAATCATGAAAGATATATATATCCGTTAATTTCTTTCCATATATAACCTTTTTTTCCCCCAAAAGACCAAAATATCAAACAATTTACTAAAAAAAAAATCCATACATGAAAAAAAACTTGAACAATTACATAAAATTCAGTTGGATTGAACATATTACAAGAGTTCACCAGATTTAACTATCGGATTATTCATATGATCTTATTAAAGACTCATACTGAATAGGCATTGAGATATTGGTTCACTTATCGAATTAGTCAAGTTAGTTTAGACATATACTTTTTAGTAGAATCTTCATATTCGAAAGATGATATAGACTTATCGAAAAAAAAAAAAAGATCTGAAATGCATCAAAACTTTATTGAAACGAAGGAATTAGCAATACATCATTTAAAAAGAGCCTTTTTTTTTTTTTTTAGAAACACACACACACACACACATATAGGGGAAGAGGGATGAGATAAGGGAATACACTTACACGCCAACACCAAAACTGCATGCTCATTTAAAAGAGCTTATTCAAGAAAATAAGGAAATTCTTCTAACCAAACAGAGAAGTCGTCAATTCTTAGAACATATTTAGCTAAGAGATGAGCCGGTCTATTGGCTTGCCGACGAACATGGAAAAAATCCACTTGGCAAAAATTGTGGGAATCAGACAGCGAACCATACACCACAACAGCTATAGAAGAGGGTGGGGAAGAGGTCTCTTTCAGTGCATTTATGAGAGTCAATAAGTCATCTCTAGGAACGGAACCAGAGCTTTGAGTTCAGGGGGGCGACTTTACTATTAGTTGTGTACAACATTTTTAACCTTTGACTCTGTAACTACTTAGCTATTGAGATTTTTTTTTTTATTGGTAAGAGCAAAATTATTTTTTTTTATAATTTTTTAAATGATAGAGATGTTTATTTTAAATAAAATTGGTTAATTGAGCTTAATTTTTTTTTTTAAGTTTTACTATTGGTAATTTTTGTTGAGCTATTTTTTTTTGGGCTTGTATATTTTGTTTTAGATTTTAGATTTATAAATTGTTTTATAGTCACTAAAATGAGGAAAATTCTAGGCGCTACAAACTTTTTTTATAAATTATTGATGTAATAAGTGGCTACTAGTAAGTAAAAAAATAATGTGAGTGGTAGGTCCATGTGCGAACCAATAAGAATTTGTTACCAAAAAAATTTGTAAAAATGTTGTAAAAAAGTTTGTGAGTTACTAGTAAGTAAAAAAAATGATGCAAGTGATGGGTCCATGTGTAAACTAATAAGAATTTGTTACCAAAACAATTTGTAAAAATGTTGTAAAAAAGTTTGTGAGTATAGCATTACTCTTAAAAGAATCAATGATATTGTTTAAGGGAAAAATGTAATTTTATAGAACAAAATTGCTAAAATTAGTACACACACATATATAATAATAATAATAATATTTTTTTTAAAAAAATTTAGGGGAGGCCATTGACCCCCCTAGTCCAAAGCTAGCTACGTCCCTATCACTCTCCAAAACAAACTCTTAGATCATCATGTACCTTGCAAAATGCAGACCGAATTCAACAGCTTTGGCTTCAGCTTCCACCGCTCCAAGGGGTGCCTGGATTTTCTTACTACACACTCTAATAAACCTACCAGTTGAGTCTCTAATTACCACGCCAATTCCAGCAGACTTTTGGTGCGTAAAAACAGCACCATCCACATTTATTTTGAACTTACCGACTTGAGGATGGCTCTAAAGGGCTTGTGTAATCAGGCTAGGCCAATTTTCCACGTGAACACTCTTTTGGTACTCAATAAGGTACTCCATTGCCCCAAAAACCACCTGCTAACATGGCTTCTTCGGACTTCCACACCTAGTCTGATTTCGATCTGTCCACATTGCCCATGCTACCATGATGATTTTTTCAAGTCTATCCTGATCCCATTTCGCCATACTAGACCATATCTATGAAAGAGTTGAAATGAAATCTCGACCCAGCCGGAAAAAGCTTTGAAACTGCCTACACCTCATAGGCCGAAGCACAATCCTAGAACAGGTGTGTCGAGGACTCCACCTCCAACTAGCATGCTACGCACTTCCCACCTAGCAGCACTTTCTGATGCATAAGGTTCTCCTTAGTAGGGAGAATATCTTTGCAAGCCCGCCAAGCAAAGTGCCTAATTTTGTGAGGAATATTAAGCCCCCAAAATTTCCTCAACTGACTTCCATCAGACACATACCCCTTTTCCTTCTTAGTTGCCATCTTTATAGCTAATTGGTAAGCACTTCTAACTGAGAACTTCCCATTGGATGTCAGCGCCCATACCAATTTATCATTAGGTAGATGCGAGCTCAAAGCGATACTAGCAATTAAATCAGCCTCATGTGGAATTAAAAGCCTCTTCATAGTATCTGATTTCCATGCACCTAAGTCATAGTCAATAAGGTTGCCAACCCAAGAAACATCAAGAGGCAGGGGTGGTGGTGACGTCACCTTGTAACTAGAAGGTGCATGAAGCTTTTCCCAACTAATCCAAGTCATTTTACGTTCATCTTTTTCCTACCCCCACCAGAAGTTCCTTATTAAGCTTGTCAATTCATCACATAAAGAGTCAGGGATCTTAAAACAGCTCATAGAATACGTGGGCATTGCTTAGGCAACCACCTTAATTAAGATCTCTTTCCCTACCTTTGACAAAAGCTTTTCCTTCCACTCGGCCAATTTCCTTGCCAATTTAAATTTTATTTCTTGGAAGAAGTTTTTCTTGTTTTTACCCAACAATGAGAGCAAACCTAAGTACTTTTCATGCTGCTTGATAACTTGGGTCCCAAATCTAGACTAGATCTCCTCTTGAACTTCTTTGAGCGTGTTGCTACTAAAGAAGAGGGAAGTTTTGGCCCTATTCAACTATTGCTGAAGCTACCTCATAAACTGACAAAACATGCTGCAGAGTATCACATTCCTCAAAGGAAGCTTTGCAGAAAATAATACTATCGTCTGCAAAAAATAAATGAGACAACAGAGGACCACCTCTACAAATAGAAACACTCCACATAGAGCCATCATCAATAGCTTTTTTAATTAAAGCCCAAAGTCCTTTTGCACAAAATAGGAATAAATAAGGGGAAAGATGGTCACCTTGTTGAAGACCCCTTGTGGGGGTGATGTGGCCTTTGGGCTTGCCATTAATTTTGACAACGTACATAATAGAAGAAATACATTGCATCATTAACCCCTTGCATCTTTGGTGGAAACCCGGCTTCTCCATTATTTTATCAAGGCAGATCCATTCCACCCTGTCATATGCCTTGCTCATGTCTAGTTTCATTGCCATTTCTCCTTGCCTACCTGTTTTCCTTTGACTAATGTGATGCATTGTTTTAAAAGCTACCAAAATATTATCAGTAATAAGTCCGCCATTAACAAAAGCGCTTTGAGTGTCACTGATAATAGTAGGAAGAATTTTCTTAAGACGATTAGCAAAAGTTTTAGCAGCCAACTTATAAATTATATTACACAGACTAATAGGCCTACACTTCGTCACTTGCCTTGGATAATTAATTTTAGGAATTAAAATAATATGAGTTTCGTTAAAGTTTGGGGTAGTGATACCAAAGTTAAGGAAATCAAGTGTTGTTTTAGTCACTAAATCACCAACAGTAGGCCAATAGTGTTGAAAAAAAAAAGAAAAAAAAAGAGAGTGAGGAGGCATACCATCAGGGCCTGGAGCTTTATAGGGATGCATCTGTTTAAGAGCTTGATGGACTTCATTCAGCATAAACTCCTTCAATAATCACCTGTTCATGTTTGGGGAGACTTTAGGTTGGACGACTTCTAAGATTTCAGTGAACTCCATGGGTGAAGCGAAAGTAAATAGTTTAGAATATTAGTCCACAAATACTTGCTCCATTACTGCCTCATCCTCCTGCCATACATCTTCAGAGTCAAGGATACCCTCAATTGTATTTTTCTTAAGCCTAGATGAAGCCTTTGCGTGAAAAAAAAACTGGTATTTCTGTCTCCCTCTCTAAACCAATCTAGCCAAGCCCTCTACATCCACATTGCATTTTCCTTCTCCATCCAACAATTGAGATCAATTCTTATCTGTTGAATATTCGTTATGATACCTAGATCAGAAGGTTGCATTTCAAGCCATTTCAACTAAATTTGTAAACGTGCAATCTCTCTTCCCACATGCCTAAATACATTCCGGTTCTAGTCTTCCAACTTGCCTCGGCATAAATTCAAGCATGACACTATAGGGAACAACGACGCATCCCTTTGCCCTTCAATCCAAGATGATTCAACTATATGATCACATCTAGAGTCCTTTAGTCACATGGACTCGAAGCAGAATAATTTTTTCTGCCTTTGTCGTTTCTGCTCCTCAAAATTTTTAGAAGAAGTTGACTTTAGCCTAACACCAAAGTTGATTTATGACATACCCTAGCCATAAGGAATAAGAGCGACCAATCCAAAGTCACAAGGGCACGGTCTAACCGTTCCTTTATTTGATAGTCATCCCCTTTTTGGTATATCAACGTAAAGAGTGGACCAACGAACTCCAATTTCTTCAGCCTACAAAAATCAATTGCACTATTAAACCAGGCCATTTGCTAAGGTGGCTGAGAAGCGCCTCCTTCCTTCTCTTCAGCATTCATAATTTCATTAAAATCCCTGATTATCACCCATGGCAGATTAGAAACAGTAGAAAGGGACTAAAGGAGACGCCATGAATTTGCTCTCAATGACGTATTTGGGTTCCCATAGAAACTAGTTAACCTCCATCGCCCAAATTCACTCCCACCCTCTACAAGGGCGTCAATATAAAATATCGAAGAACTCATCATTTGCACTTGTATATTAGAATCCCAAAAAAGAGCCAAACCTCCACTGGCTCCCTCACTAGGATAGGAAAAACCATCTTTGAAACCACAACATTCTCTTACCATCTTCATCCAATCTATATCAGATTTTGTTTCCATCAGGAAAACAAAAATGGGCTTCTCTATCCTAATAACATTTTTCAAGGCATTAATTGTCTGAAGGTTCCCAAGCCCTCGACAGTTCCAGCTCAAGACACTCATTGTGCCCGGCGATGCTACCTAGCAGCCACTGCTGATTCCAAATTTTCTGCCATGAGCTTGCCCAATGCCTTTGCCTCCATGTCCAAGAGCTTCTGTTTTTTATCAGTGAAAGGGTCATCAATTGAGGGTAGAGACTATTGCTTCTTTTTAGAACTTAGTATTATTTCACTAGAAGTAGTGGAGTTCATTAAGTCACGGGGTCGCCTAACCTACGCCATGTGCCATGCAAATTTTTAGTTTGAAAAGTGTCATGCACAGGGCCATGAAATATTTTAGAGTGTACAGTACCATGCAAAGCTTCATTCTTTTCAGTTTCAGAGTGATACGTGGGTGTGGTAATGTTGTCCGGGATTTTGGGAGGGTCAGGAGTGTGTGAGGGGTCGGAAGTAATGGTGTGGTTAGTGGTCAGAGTGTCAGTTTGTTTAATTGATGGGACTAATGATTGTGTGGTGTAGACATAATGTTCATCAAAGTCTATAATTGGAGTGTGGGCCAGCTGTGGGAATGGAGTAGGTGTGTTTGAATTACGAGGGTGGTTTAGCTCGTGGTCCAGATCAGTGATGTACATGTCAAACAAAGTGGAGTCTAATAAAATTTCCTTATGCGTTGGAGTGGTCTCATGATGTTCAGTGTGGGTTATGGCTACATTAGTCTTAGATGAAGATGGTGGGTTCGGCACTGAGGCTGACATGTTAGGTGTTTGAGGGGATGGGTGCATAGATGGTGATGGTGTGGGTCGATGGGGTTGAGGAGGGCCAGTGGTTTGAAGGGATTTGGTATGGACCACTTGTGGTTGTTGAACGTTGGCCAAAGAAGCTCGTAGCCAAGGACCATATTGCTGCTCATTCTTCTGTAGAGACTCACCACTATCAGCCAAAAGCTTGCAATCCTTTTTGTCATGGTTTAGGAGGCCACACCAATAGCAGAAGATAGGTAGGTGTTCATATTGGAAGGAAATCTAGTGGGGGTCTGAGCCACCTAAATCAACATACTGACTCCGGCAGAGGGGCTGATCAATAGCAATTCTAATTCAAACTTAGATGCAACGTCCTTAGCACTTCCTAGACGGTGAAGCATCAATCTGTTCAACACTACAAATAGTTTTCCCGATAGCCTTGGCATTGGCTTTGTTCATACAACTAAGGGGGAGATTATGGAGTTGAATCCAAAAAGGGCTGGTATCAAACTTAGCATCATCCACATATTTAGAGGCGCTTGGTTGGTAGAGGCCTATCAAGTATTTGTCAGAAGTCCAAGGTCCTTGTGAGAGAATTTTTTGCATATCGGTTTCATGAGTGAACAGTAACAGAACAGTGTTTTGAGTAAGGTCCCGTGCTTTTGAGTGTTTGCACCAGAGATTCAATGTTGACTCGACACTTGGTGAAGAGCTTCGCCAAAAGCACTTTACTGTTGTTTTCAATAGTAGAGGTTAGAGGGATAGTTTGGCGTTCCTTTGTGTGGAGGGAGAGGCGGGCACACTGACCCGTAAGGTCATCCATAGTTGTGAGGGTTGGGTATAGTGAGGTTGAGGAGGGGTAGAGGGTGGAGGAAGGCAGACGGTGAAGGTAAAATGAGAAAGAGGCGCCTACGTGAGGCTAGGGTTTCACCAACATGGGATTTTCAAAGGAGAGCAAACGAGGGAAAAAAAACTTTTTTTTATCTATAATTGATAATCTATATATAAACAAGGACAGGGGCAAAATTTTTGTTTGGGGAAAACTTGTGATATTAATTTATTAGTTTAAACAAACTTTTATATATGTGCACAAACACATACATCTATATACACACACAAAATTTAATATCTTTCATGGAGAAATATTTCATGCATTACACGAGTTGTTGACTAGTGTGTGTGTGTATATATATATATTTAATTACCCTCGTAATAATTGATGATAATTTATTACTTTCTACTCAATCTTATGGTGATATATATGTGTATATGTGTGTGTGTGTAACATGTTTATCAATCTTCAATTCACATGCAGCATTTTAAAAAATAAAATAAAAGGATTACTAGTAGTTTTGCTATCTAATTTATATAAACAAAACTTGTTAAACAAAATTAATTATTAGGTAATCTCATAGTATGGTGATGTAATATTCACTCCTCTCACATTCAAAATATATCTCACTAATTAAATTTACAGTAAGATCTATCATGATTGTGAGATGAAGGATTGGGCACCACATTACTATATTCTTGGAGTATCTAATAATTTTTTGCTAAACAATTACCTATATTGACAATCACAAAAACAAACTTGAGTAGGTTATTGGTCTAACCATAAATGTTCAATTATAATTTAAATCAAATTGGGATATTTGTAAAATAGGGTTAAAAATATATCAATTTCAATATATATATATTCAAAATAAAAGATCTAATTAAGCATATAAATATCTAATGACATCTTAATACAATATTAGTTATTGAGCTCTCTTTCTGCAATATAAACATAGAGAACTCAACATTTCTTTTTAACGAAATATGTATTAATCCAGTCCTAAAATTATAATATATATATATATTATATATATATATAATATATATATATATATATAAGTATTGAGGAAATAAATTAAACAATACAATTATAAAAGTATATTAGGCAGATATTATATAAGAAGATCCACACAGATATAAATGGAAGCAATTGTTTAAAATATTTGCACAACTATTAAATTGTTTATAATTATACCCATAAATATGTTTATTATGTCAATTTTTTTTTTCATTTTAGTTTCTTAGGATAAATTATCAACTCATGTTTTAAGATACTATGAAATATATGTACATTTTATATCATATATATTTTATCTTGTATTGGAGGGGTTAAGAACGTTTTTATATTTGGATCCCAGGCTAAATACTAGATCGACTTTTAGGCACAAACTCCGACTAAGTTGTTCAATTTGACACCTCCCAAGCCGATCGTGCATTTTGTCCCAGAGTGGGAGTCCTCCCTAAGAAGTTTTGAAAACATTGTAATGTGTCTAATCAACATTCAATTATCCTATCTATAGTCGGGTAAATATTAATGGTCTATTTGGATTAAGAGAAGAGAGAATAGTAATAGAGTAGAGTTAGCTAAAAATAGACTACTTTTAAACTAATTTTATTCTACTCCTCTTCTCTTTCCTTTAATCCAAATGAATCATAAATACTATTGGACTCAACCTAGCCAAGGACTTTAGGAGAGATTAGTGAATATAGAAAATCGTTAGGATATCCCCCTTTCCTTCATAGGGAAACATTATCTAACTCCGCTAATTCCACCAACCCTCATTTGTAAATACCTCCCTAATTTATAGAAAAATGTATGAAAAACACTATATTGCCATTATTGATACTCATTTATCTCCTTGTCGAACTCTATTTTATTATTTATTTAATCTTCGAAGGATTAGAGATTGAGTGATTAATCCTTGATAGTAGGTTCTAATTTCACCATATAGGAACAACCATAGTTGTTGATTTGTGGATTCCCTTTTGTTTTGGTCAGAAAAGATAGAACCAGTAAGTAAACCGGAATAAGAAACACACTCATTTTGCCTCAAGCTAAATTATGGTAATTTCGGCCAAATTTTGATTTGCTCAAAAAACTAAAAGTATGTTTTTTTTTTTTTTTTAATTTGATTTGTTATCATTTAAATGATAAGGAATCAAATAAAAAAAACATAATTGTGTGTAAATTTAAGTGTTAAATTTGAATTTGTGTGTGTATACATATAGAATTTACAAATACCAAAATATCCCATTTCAATAAACGAAGCCAAACTAGCATCTCCATTCCGCGGGAGTCCTTATTGTGATTTTCATCATGGGAAACACCTTTACCTACACGTAAATTACTAGTGATGCTCCCAATTGAAACATGTTCTGATGTGCCTTGTGTTAGTTACTTAATTCGGATCCTCAAATTTTTTTTTTTTTTGATATCTGTCTATGTGACGAATATTTTGTCCATCTTCAACTCACACGCGGTGACATATAATATTGCAATGGATTCTTCTTCTATTATTATTATTATTATTATTATTATTTTTGTCGGGTTGAAAATATATTGCAATGGATTCTTGATAGGTTAGCAGTTAACAGCTACCATCTTTGACCCTCCATCGCCTCCATTTATTGTTCCTTGATTGCTAGTTACCTACACCACCCACTTGCCTTTTTCCTGATTCCCCTAAACACCCTTATCTTTCTTCCCCTCAACTCCCAACTTCCAACATCCCACTTCTTCAATTATCCTCCAGTACCAATGGAATTGGAGGTGGACCCAATTTTTGTTTTTTACTTCAAAGTTACATAGAAAAATATGGAGTCTATGCAAATGAAAAATGGAAAGACCTTTGGGACTCTTAAGCTTTCTTGAACGTAATCGCATATACTCCCATATGGGTCACTTATAATAGTCAATATAAACCCCGCCCTGTCCCAATCAACCGGATTTTGAATAATGGACAAAAAAAAAATAGTCTCTTTTTTATTTTCTTGTATTTTTCTTTGTTATTTATTATCTTCTTTTTCAAAGTATTACCTATGGTGGTTGAGCGATCTATACCCTCATGGAACTACTCCCCATTAATTCAAGATTATCATCCCAACCTTTTATAGTAATAAAGCCCAAGCTATCCTGTGCTATTGCGTTCCAATATTGTTCAGCTTCACTTCTATTTCTCTTTCTGTGTCTCTCTCACCCAACCAACTGTTCCAACTCGTGTAGGCCTAATTGCTTTTAATTCATTAGTATTTCATTTTTGGACGGAAATTACAAATTTATTATATTTTATTATATTATATAGTTCAGCTTCTCATAGTCTTGTTGTTTATATAAGTAAACCAACACAACCCCATTTCTTCTTCAAGCACCCAAAATCACTTAGAGAGATCACACATTCACACGACAGAGAAAAAAAGAGTTAAGAGAGAAAAGAAAAAAAAATATGGATAGTAGCATAGAGATGGATAAGGAGAGATTAACGGCGGAAATGGCTTTTAAAGACTCGTCTTCCGCCGTTATCAAAATCCGGCAACGCTTGCCGGATTTCTTACAATCCGTGAAGCTCAGTACGTGAAATTAGGGTATGGGTATTCATGTAACCCTGCTGCTATTTTCATGTTCTTTCTAATCGTTCCTCTACTGGTATCCATAGGGTTTCAGCTCACCGGTCTAGAACTGGACCGGGTGTCTGAGTTATGGAGAACCAGGGCGGTTTGGTTCGATGATGTCAATGCAGTCACAAGACTAGCTGGTTCAGCCTTTTTTGTCATCATCTTAGGCCTCTACTGGGCCAAGCGGTCTAGACCGGTTTATCTCGTGGACTTTGCGTGTTATAAACCGGACGATGAAAGAAAAGTAACCCGGGAATTCTTCTTGAAGATCTCTGAAGACACAGGTGCATTCGAAGAAGACACTCTTCACTTTCAGAGACGAATAACGACCCGGTCCGGTTTAGGCGACGAGACATACTTGCCTAGAGGAATCACTTCCAGACCACCAAACTTGTGTATGGAAGAGGCAAGGTCCGAGGCTGAGGCTGTTATGTTTGGTGCATTGGACGCGCTTTTTGAACAAACTGGGGTTAACCCAAAAGAGATTGGCATTGTTATTGTCAATTGCAGCTTGTTCAATCCAACCCCATCTTTGTCTGCCATGATTGTCAACCACTACAAGCTCCGCACCGACATCAAGAGTTTCAACCTAGGCGGTATGGGTTGCAGTGCGGGACTTATTTCAATCGACCTAGCCAAAGACCTTTTGAATGCAAATCCCAACACGTATGCTATAGTGGTAAGCACCGAAAACATAACTTTGAATTGGTACTTTGGCAATGACCGGTCTATGTTGCTGTCGAACTGCATATTCCGCATGGGTGGTGCGGCTGTGCTGTTGTCGAATCGAGCAAGAGATCGTAGCCGATCCAAGTACCAATTGGTCCACACTGTTCGGACCCATAAAGGGTCAGATGACAAGAACTACAACTGTGTGTACCAGAGAGAAGATGACAAAGGTACAATTGGGGTGTCACTAGCTCGAGAGTTAATGGCAGTGGCTGGCGACGCATTGAAAACCAACATAACGACGTTGGGTCCCTTGGTTTTGCCAATATGGGAGCAATTGATGTTCTTTGTAACGCTAATGAGAAAGAAGGTTTTGCAAGCCAAAGTGAAGCCATACATACCGAATTTCAAGCTTGCATTCGAGCACTTTTGTATACACGCAGGAGGGAGAGCAGTATTGGAAGAGTTGCAGAAGAATTTGCAGCTTAGTGATTGGCATATGGAGCCTTCTAGGATGACCTTGCATCGATTTGGAAACACTTCGAGTAGTTCTTTATGGTATGAATTGGCTTATACGGAGGCTAAGGCTCGGGTCTCCCGGGGAGACCGGGTCTGGCAGATTGCTTTCGGGTCGGGTTTCAAATGCAATAGTGCAGTTTGGAGGGCCCTTAGGGAGATTCCGGTGCCCACTCAGGACTGCCGGGCCAACCCATGGGTTGACTCAATTGATAGGTACCCGGTTAAGGTCCCTGTTGCATAGTATTTGCTTTAATTAGTTGGTTGGGTACGTATACGGTGTCAACTGTCTAAATTGAAGAGGATCTTCAATTTCTATCTCGATCTGTGGCTATTTTTTTTTGTTATTTTCTTTTTCTTTTTCCTTATCCTCATTTACCTTCATATGTTACAAGTGTACAACAATGAGGGATTCTTTATACAGAACTTTCGCATGCCATGTACACACTTTAGTGGTTAGTGTTATATAATGCAAATAATATTGCTTGGTGGTTAGAGGTAAGTCCACCTAAAAATGTTTTTTTTTTATATGAAATGTTATGGGAGATAATAATTTTTTTTTTTTCATTATTCCATAGTTACAAACAATTGAAAAAAGAAGAAGTTTTGAACCATAATATTTTTAGAGCAAGTTATGCCACTATGTCAAAAGATTACTTGATTGAGTTGATTCAATCAATATAAACAAGAAACAAAGTAAATTTAATATAAGTGTTTTTGTACACGTTATTCATGTGTCTAGTAATGTGTTCCTACTATGAAAATGAAAGAATTTAATTACTGCATTGCCATTGTTTAAGAATTAAAAGCATAGTTAAAAATTATAGTACATGGCATCAACATGTCAATTGAACCATTGAAAGAAAAAAGAAAAAAAGAGTCAATTGTCAAAAAAATGATGCCACGATGCCAATCCAATTGATACCATCATTACTTTTGCCAATTAAACGCACACAGATTAATATATAATATGTGATGGTTGAGATCCATCGCACAGGGTCTAGTACCCCAATCGCCACAGAAATGTTGTGTATTTATAATAGCTAAAGAGTTTAGATGCGAGTGGAATGCCTGATTTGACTTTTTAATGTTCACTTCAAACACTCAGAAAAGAAAGGTCTTTGTCTCTTACATATGAATTTGTTTTTATCTTCCCTCTCGACCTGAACTTTTGTGGGTCACGCATGCCATTGTAATATGAAGTATGCTAGCTAGACAACATATATATTATCAACCTTTTGTTCTAGATGTCCAATCGGATTTGATTTATAGCTAAAGGTTGGTCCCTAAAGAACTGGTTTGGTCAAATCAATTAGCTTCCAACAATTTTCAGAAAGAAAAAAAGAAAATCCAACAATTAGCTGTTTCTTATCAATAAGCCGTAAACATGGTTGGTCTAATTTTTATTACGTACACTTTATTTCCTCCTTGAATATAGGTTTCCCTTTCGACAGGTTGAGTGTTTATGTTTGGAGACAAAAACCGCAGGCTTACTTCGCAGCTCAATTTGAGAAATATGTTTTGTGTGAGTTTTACTTGGTTGTCCTCAACCAAAAGTTTGATTTTAAAGATGAATTAAGCAGTAGGAAAATACTTGTTGCACAACGATTTTGTGCAAGGAAATTGTCTTGAAATAGTGACATAAATTCCTGATTTTAACTTGGTAATCGTGGCTTGAAGACATGTTTTTAGTGTAATTTTTGCGTGTATAGTAAATACTGTTACTTTTTTTTTTTGGCAAAAAAAAAAACCACTACTTTAAACATTATGCCTTCGACACGTTTTACATTTTCCCTTTTGAAGAAACTCTAATTAATACCGTAAAAGATCCGAAGAGACCCACTCAGAGAAATCTGCACCTTTTTTTTTTTTTGGGGAACTTTTTAGACCATTTCTTTTTATGTAAGTAACTTTTTGGACCAATTAGGTTGGAAATAGTTGTCTTGTCTATGCTTTCCAGTACAAAGGGTCTTTATAACTTTATTATTATTACAACAAACTCTATTACTCCGCACCCCACCATTGGTTGAACCCTTAAATAATAGTTTTTCATGATCAGAATAATAAATTGTAGTACTAACTTTATAGATACCAGAATAGAATTTAATAATGAAAATTTAAAATTTAAACCGATAAAAGGTATTAATTTTGTTCGGATCACATCTTATAAGGGTGAAATGTTAAATAGTCATTTACCTTTGTATTCATAGCTCTTCCCCTTCTTAGTAATTCGGTAGTTGAGAGTGAAGAGATTTGAACCATCAATGTCAACTAATTGAGTTATAAGATTCTTAACATTCATTGTTTATTTATCCTGTATGTTGTACACACTATTTTTGTTAGAGGAAATTTAACATAAACCACTAAATATTGAGTAGATCCTTTTCCTAGTTCACTGTAGTATTCATTCTTATACATATTACTTTTATGGTATTACGGTTAGACTGATCAGTGATTGGTTTACTAATCTTCATTCATTTCCCACTAACTTGCATTGTGGTTTGTTCTTAGCTACAAGGTTCTGTTTGTCTCATATGTATCTTGATTTCGATTGGGGTAGATTAACTAGCTGAATTGGCTATAATGTTCCATACTTGTACTAAGAGTTTAATTGGTGGAAAGGGAATGAAGACATGGTTATATGGAAGAATATTTTGTGATCTATAGACCAACAATCATTAAGATTTTAAGGTGTGGCTAGTCCTTTATTTTTGGTTAATTCTATTACCAAACATAACTTAAAGGGATCTCTCGAGCACTCCTAACCTAAGAACAAGTCATAATCATGTCTCCAACTAGAATTATTAGTTTAGAAGTCCAGTTACATGTGGGTAAGGCAATAAGCACACCCACAAAACTAGTCTTACGACATTACACCATTTTAACTGACTCTTGAGGTTTTACTTAGTGTGTGTTTGGATTGGGCGTTAGGGGTGTCCACTGACCCGGAGCAACCGACCCGCCCGCCCGAACCGAAGCTCCACGGGCGGATCTGAATCAGCCTATGGTTGGTCACAGGTTGCCAAAAGAAAAAAACTGAATATTTCGGTTCGGATTCGGATTTCAAAAAATTTCACCTGTAAAATTCGAACCGACCGAATTATTTATATAAAAAAAAATATTTTATAAGATTTGACAACACCTGCAGGAACAGCCCATACTCAGCAGCCCAGCAATGCCCAACCCGAGTCTTAAAGAAACTTTTTCTCACACACCATCCCAACATCCATATCAACGTCCATCTTAAATTGAAATTTAAAATCAATGGTCTTGATGAGAGACCAACTGAGCTTGATACGATTGATTAGGCATTACACAGTGGCACAATAACCCATTCTAAATCAACGGTTAAAATCAAAGATGAAGAGCCAATCTAACGGTGAGGGATAAATGGGAAAGATCTGATATCTCTTTATGCCTCTCATAAGTCTCTTCATCAGTTTTCACTTCAAACTTCAGTTCAGAGACAAACGGTCATGGCTTTGGCTTCCCATTCACGCCTCCTCCCCTTTTCACTCTTCCTCACTTCTTCAGTCTTAAACTCTCAGTTCTTTACATGGCTCTCTCAAGCTCTCTCAAACTCTCACAGTCTCACGCTCTCTAAAGGCTAAACCGTTTCTCCAAATCCAAAGTCTAAACCGTCTCACACTCTCTTCACTGAGTCAGCAAGGTAATTGTTCTCTCTTTGTTTCTTTTTTTTAGTCTCGTTGGTTTGTTATGGAAATCAAATGTTAAAATCAAATAAACCCATAGATACCCAATTATGGTGCTCTTCGCTTAAATCCAATGAGTATTACAATATATGGTTTGGTTATTATTCCATTTTCGGGTTTCCTAAATGAATTGTTAACATTAGACATTATTTTTTTATTTTCCGAACTTATCATTTCCTTTATTTGAGCAGTCAATACCCATTTTTTTATTTGGTTTATTTGAGTTCAAAACATGGAGTTTAATGTTGTGAACTGGTAACTTTCTATTGCAAGTCACCTTTAAAAAGTTAAGATTTTTAAGGTGGGCAAAAAATTTGAGATGGAGGGAGTGTATGATTTTTTTTTTTTTTTGAGTAAATTTTGGGCATCTATTATTGCTGAAGTTTTTCGGCATTTGTTGCTCTTGCTGATTGTGAGACACTACTACTGGCACGCATATTAAGATTTGAAGTGGTTTTTTTTTGTGCTTAGTGTGGAAGACATTTTGTGCTTAGTGTGGTTTTATTTTGTGCTTAGTGTGGAAGACACTACTACTGGAGACATTTGTTTTATTTTATGGACATTGAAAAACTTGAATCAATTGAAATTAGTAATGCTTCGCATCTTGCTTGAGACTTGAGAGCCTTTATTTTTTTGATAATCATTTAATAAAAATTCATTACTTATAAAAAAAACTACGGGAACTTTCACTTTGGCTAGCTTTTTTGTAAACTAATCTAACTGATAGAGTATTTTTTTTTTTTTGATGCATTAATGTGGCTTGCAGATGCTTTTGATTTTGCTTTTCTATTAGTTTGTAGCTTTGTACGTTCTCTATTGCTCAAATTAGACAAGGTTTATTTAACATTTTGGTTATAGCATCTTATGGAAGTTTTAGTTTACCTTGCTTTGTTTTTAATACATTTAACACCAGGAAGTTGACTATATGAGAAGATTGTTATAATGTGGCTGTTCCTAATTTTGGTTTGTGTGGTTATCATTTATTATTATTATTAGTTAATTACTATTAAAGCTATGAATTATACTTGTTACTCTAGTTTGCTTATGCGGATCTTTGTTTTTTTAGGTCATGGAAACCTTAGCTAATGAACCCTCTCTCCAAACACCAGCTACTACAGAAGATGTTGGTGCTATTCCCACCCAAGTTGAAGATTCTGCTGCTACCCAAGCTGAAGCAGCTGCAGCTGCTGAGTTGCCCCCAGTTCCACCGTGCCAAGTGAGTATGACAGCTTCTGTTAGTGGTACTTGTAATGGTAGGAAAAAGTCACTTGCTTGGGCTTATTTTGAAAAAGTAAAGATAGGTGAGGGTGATTCTAGTAAAATTAAGGTTGTTTGTAATTTTTTCCAAAAATCATATAATGCTAATAGTAAGAGTTGTGGTACTAGTAATTTGTTAGCTCATGTGCTAATATGTTCCAAGAACCCTAATAGAGATGATCTAGTTAAAGGGCAGAAAACATTAGCTTTTGAACCCAAAAAGGATGGAGATGATGGATTCCACCTTGTGTCAACAACCTTTTCTGTTGAGGCTTCTAGAAAGGCATTGGCTGAAATGATTATAATTGATGAATTGCCTTTTAGGTATGTCAAGGGATATGGGTTTAAGAAGTATGTAACTACCTTACAACCTAAGCTTCGATTAAAGGATATCCCATCTCGCCAAACTGTGGCTAGAGATGTGATTGGCATTTATAATAGTGAGAGAGATAAGCTAAGGAAATCCTTGAAAGGTTGTAGGGTGTGTCTTACTACGGACACATGGACTTCTGTTCAAAATTTAAATTATATGTGTCTCACATGTCACTTCATTGATGATGCTTGGAAATTGCATAAGAGAATTTTAAACTTTTGTCAAGTTGAAGGCCACAAGGGAGAGACTATAGGTAGGAAAATTGAGATGTCATTGCGTGAGTGGGGTATTGATGGGATATTTACCTTGACAGTAGATAATGCTAGCTCAAATTTAATAACAATTAAATTTTTGCAAAGGGTGACTAAAGATTGGAATGGGACAGTTTTGGGAAATGAGTACATGCACATGAGGTGTTGTGCTCATATCCTAAATCTCATTGTGGAGGAGGGTTTGAAAGAGATTGATGTATCTGTTGCTAAGGTGCATGAAGCTATAAGGTATGTGAAGTCTTCACCTAATAGAAGTCAAACTTTTAGGATTTTTATGGAGATGTTAGGTATGGAGTCCAAGAGTCTTCTTAGGAGTTTTATGTACCTACTAAGTGGAACTCGACCTACATCATGTTAGAAACTGCTGAAAAGTTTGAAAAAATGTTCCTTCGAATGGATTTTGAAGATGATGGTTATTCTCCGTACTTTAGGACTAAGGAAGATAGTGGTGGTTTGGGATCTCCATGTATGGCTGATTTCCAAAATTGTAGGTCATTTGTGACTTTCTTAAGGCTTTTTTATAATGCAACGAAGAAATTCTCTAGTTCTTTGTACGTTACTTCAAATGCCTTTTATGATGAGATCTTTGTTATTCAGGAGAGTATTTCCAATTTAGTTAAATCCCAAAACACTCTCTTGAAAAACACAGCCACAAACATGCAAACTAAATTTGAGAAGTATTAGGGGAAGGGGAGAAAATTAATCCTCTTTGTATGTGGCTGTGGTTCTTGATCCACGAAAAAAATTGAGATTTTTGAAGTTTTCTTTTTCTGAAATTTATGGGAATTTAGTTGCTGAAGTGATGGTTGATAAGGTGAAAGATCTTTTGTACAAGTGTATAATTTTTACTCTTCTATTCATTTACCAAATGTGCAAGAACAAAGTGAGAGTGAGAGGTCATAATTGGAAAGTGATGGTTCAGTTGTGATATGAACGTTTTTTGGAAATTGAGCAATCTGCAGGTTGTAGTAATGAGCTTGAGAAGTATTTGGCTAAAAATTGTGATGGGAGAAAGGATGTGAATTTTGAGATATTGGAGTGGTGGAGGACAATTGTAGTAGGTACCAAGTGTTGTCTAAAGTTACTAAGGATGTGCTGGCTGTACTAGTTTCTACTGTTGCATTTGAGTCTGCATTCAGCACTGGTGGTCGAATTGTCAATTCATTTCGAAGTTCACTATCTCCTCTCATGGTTCAAAACCTTATATGTTCAAAAAATTGGCTTCAAGCCACAGTTCCAATTTCTCATCGCCGGTCAAGGGATGATATAGAGGAATTGGAGGAGTTACTTGACTTAGGTAATATGTTTAAATTCTGAAATTTAGTCTATTAATTTTATTGAATGTCTTGTGTATTCAAGCAAAATTTAATTTATTGTGTTTATTTCCTATTCTTTTCTAGTTTTAAAGGAACAACCAACAGTAAGTGCAACGGCAAATTCCAACTCAAGCAAGGGTTCCACTTCCGGCAAACGACCCTTAATTAGCATTGATGATTAATCGCTGACTTGGTATGATTCTGCCTTTAGCCCCTTACTATTATAAACTTGGTTTCCTTACTAGTTAGTCTTGTATTTGGTACTAATTTATTGTTTGTTTTGTCTATTGTAGGAGGATGGTAATTTATTTTGTAAAGAAGGCAGCTTTTTAGGAATATTTTGGAAGCTTTTTTAGACATGTCGCTTTTCTAACTTGTAATGATACTCAACTGTCAATGCTTATAGAAAAGAAATCTCAGTTCATAGGTTTTCTCTTCTATTAGTTATAGACTTATAAACTTTAGAGTAGTCATTCAATGCTTTGGAAAAGCTATTTTTTGGAAATACCTATGGTATTTGATTGTTGTATGTAATTATGGGTTACCAAGCTTTCTGCCTTAATGGGTTACTGCCCAAAAACTTGCAGTAACTGCCTCTATGGTAGTATTGGAGTTTATTTGTTGCTAGAAATATTATTTGTTGTGGTTGACAGGTTTTATAGGCGTTGAGCTACTAGCTTACTGCCTTGGTGCTTACATTATTTGTTGTGTTTAATTTTTGTGGTTAATGTGGGAAAGGCTATGTATGTGGATTGATAGGTGCTACTTGTTTCAGATCACAGGTGATAAAAAAAAAAAAAAAAAATTGGTGTGTTGTGTTGATCACAGGTGATGAAAAGAATAGGCATTTTCTGGGTCTTTTAGATATGTCCTAATTGAAGCCCTATTTTAAAATAAGTTTAATAAAAATAGGCCCAATTTGAAATATAAAGCGAATTTCAGTTGCCAAATCGAGTAATTTGGGCTAAGAAGGCCCAAAAAAATGAAATTACCAAAATTTTAATAATGTTAAAAATTTCGGCCCAATCTGAGGCCCAGACTCGTCAATCCAACAACTCCGACCCGTACAACCCATTATCCGAAACGTCGAATCCGACTCGAATATTCGGTCGAATACGGGTCTGAAATTCAGTAACCCGAACCAATCGGGTCGAGTTCGGTTTGGGCTCAAAACCGACCCGGCCCGACCTGTGGACAGCCCTATTGGGCGTTTTTCCCAATCTGTGCGTTCAGTGTTTTTTTAGTAGGTTCTATGGGTACTGTTCATGTACCACCAAACTCTCATTTTCACAGATTTCTAGGTAAATTTGGGTCCTACAACACTATTCACATCTTTAAAAATTATTTTGCTATAATATTTTCAGCAATAAATTTTCAATTTCAGCAAATAAACGATATCCAAACACACCCTTAGCCTCCGTTTGGGAAGCGTGTTTGTGTTTCCTAGTGGGGCATTTTTTTATTATAATGGGTCTCGTGCATTGTTCATGGGACCTGCAAACTACTTTTTTTTTTTTAAACAACTTTAAAACTAGGCCTCACATCATTATTTACACATCTGAAAATTATTTCGCTACAGTGTTTTCAGTTTTTACTTTTTACTTTTCAGTAATAAGCGATATCCAAACAAATCCTTAGTGTAAATTAAAAAGTTGACTTTTAGATTTTAGGGCGAAATGATTGATTGTGAAGGACTTGTGTCAAGAATGATGCAAAGAGAAATGATAGGTCCACAATATTTTCACAATATTTTTACAATAAATCCTAAGTGGTAGATTGTTACTGGTTGTTATTGTTTGGGAAGAAAAGTAATCTTAATGTTAGGTTCAAATTTGAACTAATAACAACTAACAATTTCTGATTTGTTGTGAAAATATTATAAAAATGTTGTGGATATCTCTCATGATGCAAATGGCAGCATTGATGGTTTTAGTGTGATGTGTGTTTGAAACCTTGGGAGGACGTGTTTTGAATTAGGGAAATCATTTTAGAAAAAGGGAATACCATTGTGTTAGCATTAAGGAAAATATAGTTTTATCATTTTTATTTTGGGTTAATTTTAAATATTTAACCTTAACATATGGCCCATTAACTAATATCTAACTTAATGGTTTAGGTAATAATCCAATATGATTTTTGAATAGTTAAATATAGAATTATATAAATTCAACTGTTGTAGTTTTAGTCTTCATGATACTCAAATGAGCAAGAAACTTTGCTCCCTCCCTTTTTGATAAAAGATTTCTTTCTTTTAATTGAGTTCAAGGAATCTCCTCTAACTCATTAGATAACAATTATATGATCATTAACGTGTTAAATCACCTACACCATTTAAACAAGTTACCAATGATTATTAAATGGATTGTGCGAACAAAGTACATACAATACTTTTTTCAGCTACCACAAAAAGATTTGGATGAGAAATGTGCAAATGAGAACCCAAAACGTAAGGTCCAAAGTCCAAACTAATTGATAAAACCTGAAGAACCCCGAAGTCCAAGTCCAAGTCCAAGCCATGTGGGCTCTCTCCCAAACCACACCTTCTCTTCCTCACCATACCATCATCTCACCCAAGCTTCTTCTTCCTCTACCTCTCACCATCTCAGCCAACTCTCAACCACGGCGCCACCAATCGAAACCACCAAGAAACGACGCCGTACCCACCAAAGACATCAAAGGCCTAGGCCACACCATCCTCGAAGTCACAGCACTCAATTCCACTACCCCCAATCCCATCCCAAAACAACAACAAAAACAAGAAGGCGAGGGAAGGCAGATTAGTGGGTCAGATGTGCTTCGGGCTCTTCAGAGAGCAGCTGCTCAGAAAAACGAGTTCAGTAGAAGCAAGAAAATGAAGAGTAAGAAGATGAAGAAGAGTAATACTATGGGGGTATCATCCTCTGTGGAAGAGGGTAGTCTGGATTATAGTAAAGTGAGGCCTTTGCGCATTAAGAGTGAGTGGAGTGTGAGGTTGGTTGAGTTGGAGAAGCGCCTTCAGGAGCTTTCTGATACCCATTCATAATTCCAAGGCTTCCCTTCTTTTTCTATGGTGTAATCAATTGTTTCTGAATTTTGCTTGATAATTTGAAAGTTATAAGTTTTTTTTTTTTTTTTTAATGAACATTAAGGTTGGGGTTATTTGAATTCTGGTTTTCTTTGTAAAGTAGAGCAAGTTATGAATATGAGAGACCCTGTTGTAAAAGATTTGGTATTTTCTTCTTAATTTTTTTTTTTATTTGGGTAGTTTGTACTTTGAACCTACAATGTATGTACACTTTATTTGCCGTGCCACATTTTTGTGGTAACGGTGTTTTATTTGCTATGTCATGTTTATTTGGGTGGCGTACTCATGTAGTAATAATGCTATATCATGTTATAAATTTTCAAATATTACTTGTGTTGTCATATTATACTCATACTTGTGTTTATCCTTATACTCATATTTATATTGTGTCCGTGTATCTTTGAATCTAAGGGTGGCAAAATTTGACACGACCCGCGAACCCGACACGACACGACACGAAATTAGCAGGTTATGGGTTGAGGCTTAATGGGTTCGTGTCATATTCGGGTTGACACGACTAACCTGTTTAATAAATGGGTTGGGTTAGTGTTGAACATATAGAACCCGTTTGACCCGTCTGACCCGTTTAATTAAATGATATTTTACCAATATACCCTTCAAACTCTAGGTATATAAACTTATTAGTTGTTGTGATTTATTTTCTTTGACATAATGTGATTGATTATTTGTGATATTGGGATATGCTTTAATTTTAAATGATTATTTGTGATACAGTTACTCGTTAGTTCTAAATTTTATATTAAAAATATTTATTTGTTTGTTTTTTCATTAATTTTTATTTTTCATTTTGATAAAATCTAATAAACAGGTCGACACGACTGACCCGTTTAATAAATGGGTCGTGTTAGGGTTGAGGAATTTTGACCCGTTTAATAAACATGTTGGGTTAGTGTTGACCTATGTAGTCAAATACTCATGACTTGACACGACACGAACCCGACACGCGAACACGAATTGCCACCCCTATTTGAACCCATGTTGAAATAACAGTTATCTATATTATCTATAAGAGAATTTCTCTCTTTAGACTGCATTTTTATGTGGTTTAGAAATACCCTCTAAACTTTACGTTTAACCAAAGAAAAAAAAAATTGAAGACAGTCCGGTAAAAATATATCTCCTACTCCATTTAAAATATTCATAAAACTAATCCATGTTTTCAAAACAAATTTATCTAAAATTTAAAAATAAAAAATAAAAATGATGAAACTAGACAAAAAATAAAATAAAATGAAGCTAGTTATATATATGGCACTATTGTTTTCTTCTGTTTAATAATTTGGTTGTTTGCTTAGATCCTTGCAGCTTAATGCCTTAATGTACCATGAAAACTGTCTAATAATTATGAAACAGAGCAGAATGGAGAAGTAAAACTGTCAAAATTAAAAATGGCAGCAGAATGTTGGCAAAGGAAAATGTATTTTTGATATTTTAGAGAGAGTAGCTACTGCAGTGTTGCTAAATAATTGAAATGGAGAATGCATTTGTGGCAAGAGTGATGAAATGGGAGAACCAACTAGTGTCTAATTAAATAGTGCAGGTGGGTAGTGCAGTCCTTGTAAAAGGAGCTGCTAGCATGCTAGTCATAAAAGACTACATACAGACCTGGGGAAACACAGCAGGATACTTATGATCTGACCCTGTTCTTGACAATAAAGGGGTAGAGGAACCTAATAAATCACCAGACCTTAATCCACTCACTATGAACATATTGGTTCGATTGAAAGTCCTGCCAAAGGAAATTGTTAGGACTATTTTAGTTTTGGCAAATTCCGTGTCAAATATTTCGAAAATGTGGTGGCATATGTTTACTTGACGTTTTGTTATTTGAATTGTATTCAATTGGGTCATCAAGGAAAAGAGGATTGAAAGTTGAAGTTGTCGGTCGATCAAAGTCTGGTAGGTAGCTGACTCGTACAGTAGCTAGCTGAGGCCCGAAGAGTGTTTGTCCCTTGAGGACATTGTTTTGTGCAAAATTTTGAAGGGCTCTTTGAGAAAAATTCAACTTAATCGTAACTGTGTTTCTTTAATAATTGTTTATAAAACCCAGATTTATCTATTACATATTTTATATAGGACTCAATACACACTCACACAACACACACTCAACTAATTAATTTTAATATCCAATCAATATAAGGTATCACTTGAGTACTATGAGTTATGCTAACAAAAGCATGCAAAACATATGGTCACAGCCTTATAGATAACTTGTTTAAACCTTTGAATCTTTCTGTCTTGAATTCGGCAAAGAAGCGTGAATACAATTGAGGTATGTAGAATTTGATGTGAAATTGAGAATTCAATTCTTCCAAGTTCTACTGCTATAATAAAATCTTACAATAAACAAGCTAAAGTGTCAACCTACTGTAAGTCAAAATAAAATAAAATAAGATTATATCCAACTATGGTGTTGTAAAATTTTGTTGTGTCCAGAGACTTTTTCCAAGTTTTATGTTTTAAAACTTGATGTGTTGGCATATGCTCCTTCGAGGCTGTGGAGTGGCGTGTGCTATTTAGATTCCCAATGTTCCGTTGGTGATAAATTTGGCCTTGTTTAACTTGCAAAAGATTAAGACTTTGTACCTTATCCTCAGAGTTCCTGTTTTGCGGTTGGTGTTTTATTGGATCCTTTCTCGCTACTGTCTTATTGGGTTTTGTCCAAATGCACTTTTGGCAAATTGCACATTTTGCGTGATGAGAATTATTTTACTTTGGCACAAAGATTTTTGTTGAAGTGCATGATTGACAAGACATTGTTTTACATGGGTGTAAAGTCAATTGTAGTTGGTTGTTGTTCTTAAACATGTGTTTCGTAATTGACGAGACATTGTTTTAAAAGTGTTTCCTAGTATAATTTGACATATCTGATTCACTAGGATTTGGTCGCGAATTCAAATGTTCTGCCATGATTTACATTAGGAAAGTACCAGTTTGTCCCACCAAGTTATATCCATGAGTTGTCCATGCTCTCACTGTTGTTCACACTCATTATTCAGCCAAAAAGAAAAGTTGTTCGCACTTATGTAATTACCAATTACGTTGCTTTAGGGTGGCCCAATTTTTGAAACGTTGGGAGACACGATAGCTGCTTCATTTTGCAACTATTTTGACTGCATGTTCAAGATATGCTTGGCTATTGAGTTTTTGTTTCACTTTAACACTCATGTACAGCCTCTACCTATACCACATAATAAATCAATATAAAAAAACTGGAAAGCCATACACCTGCACGTCAATGGAGATCAATCCCAACTAAGCTACAGAACAACTACTTGATTTACTTCTTCACAATTATGACTTACTCCAACCATTATGCACGCATTGTAGGCGGGTGGAACGCGTAAAATTTGCATGTTTTCAGTTTTCTAAAATTGCAGCCTTAACAATATTACCTTAACCAAGTAAAACAAGAGAAAAAATCTCCTAGAACATACAAAATATGTCAATAATTGTGGTCCTCCTAAAGCTTCACTATCAGAATCTAGCACAGAATTTCTGATTTGATCAACATCCTGTAACTTTTGAAACATCTTACAATGGCATCTCTATAAGTTTCGTGTCCATGTTAGCCTCATTATCAGAATGATAAGTAAGTTTTCATTCAGTAAATATATTCAATGATCCCAATTAGTGATTTATTTATGCATTTAGGCTTTTCTCTGGTAATTCCCTGTTAGCGAGTTTAACCAAGAGCAGATTTAACCTGTACCTGTCCCACATCTTCTCAACAACCAAATAGTATATAACTAAATCATATTTTCAGAAAGTAAAACAGCAACATAATTCACGTCCCACTTCCTACTATTGAAATTGTAATAGCATTGTGTAACCCATGCACCTTGCCTCAAGGCGGCCATGAAATACATAAACCACATGAAGAAATTAAGCTGCACTTGGATGCATAATCAGAAGTGTAAATTCTATTGATCTAGCAACAGCAACATTTTTCAGCAATGTGTAAAAAAAATGCCAAGAAAATGCATTTCACACATGAAAGTTAATATATTAGAAACAAATACTGATAATCAAAACCTAACAGAACTGGGGCACCAACATTTAAGTTAAGGGATACCTCACTTCCTAATTCTAAAATCTTTTTTTTTTTTTCTTTCCCTTTTTTTTTAGTCCAGAGAAAAGGAAGGGGGAGGGAGAAGGGGGTGGGGGGAGAGAGAAGGAAAGGGTTATTTCAATTGATGTAACTAGTCATTCAACTACAACATGTTGCTTTCCCAAGGAGAAAAAAGAAAAACAGAAAAACTAGACATCATTCCAGTCCTCTACCACTAATAGGGTCGGTACCTCCTGCCACGATTGCCTTCATCACCACCTCCTCCTCGACCTGGTTGTCCACTTGGACCATTGCTCCGATCTATTCTGCGAGGCCGAGGGGATGGAGATGGAGATGGAGATGGTACCTGCATGCCTGGCTGCTGGCTGAAAAGAATTCAAAGTCAAAATAAATTATTTAAAATGGTGGAATAAATAAAAAGCAAAAACCACTTTTGAATTTCATGGCAACTTACAGAACATAACCAATTCGACCATCTGGTAGAACCATTGGGACCATATGCATTCCTGCTGGCATTGGACCCCTACCATATATCACTGGCTGTTCATGTGAGCAAATTTATGAGATGGTATTCAACCAGTAAAGAAACTATGACAAGATACAGAGATCCATGCAAGTACCTGCTGAAAACTACTGGCAACGCCATATCCAGCCCCTAGAGAACCATACGGATTACCAGCAAAACCGCCATACCCAGGATGCGGAAGATGGTTTGGATGAGGCCCAGCATTATGGGAGTAAGAACCTTCAAACTTTTTATCAGTCTGAGGTTTAGCAAGTACAACCTCCAACACTTGGCCTGCAGTTCAAATTTCTTCGAATAAATTACTGTTGGAACCATAACAAATCCAATAATAATTATAGAAAGTTTGAAACCAGTACATTTGACAACTCAGATTTTTTTTCTATGTTCCAATCACTTCTAATTAAATCAAAAAATAAATTATGGAGTAGAAGAAACCGGACTATATTAGTAATTAGAAACCAACAGAAATAGCCCTGCCAAAACTATTATTATCATATCATCATTCCTATTATATTTTAACTAATATCAATATGCTCCTACGGAAACAATCTCTCCTGACAGTAATAATCATAGTAGTGAATTTTTCTTATCTTTCTTATGCTGAAGTAAGCTTTATTCTCCCCCACCCCTCCCTCCCTCTATTGTTCTTTATAAAAAGAACAAAGGCTAACAGCCATCACTTAGACCATAAGATAGCATTGAGGAAACCGGCATTAGATCTAATCATTCCACTTATGAGCCAAAATCATAATAGCATCACAATCTTCATCTTGAAATCTATGATGACCTTTATGTCCTAACATAGCCTAAAGTCTACATTTGTCAATTATTTATTTTTAAATAATTGGTGTATTGGGAGGTCTCAAAATAGGTTTAGACAAAATTGACTCTGATTATTATGTCTTCAAGTAGGCATCAGCTGTATGAATGTGCATTATAAGACAAAATTCCCATTGTGTGCTAAACCAAAAATTAATAGGTTTAACACATAATGAACAAGATTGTTGGCACATCTTTGAAGTTCTCTAAACAGCATTAAAGGATTTGTTGGAAAAATACCGTCGATTTCATATTTCTCTGTATCTTTAACAGCCTTCAATGCACTTGATCTTTCAGCATAATGGATAAATCCAAAATCTCGTTTGCCACTAGCTTTGCCAGGTGGCATAACCACTTTCGTCACTTCTCCATGGCGCTGAAATAGTTCCTTCAGTTTTTCAGTACTAGTGTTCTCCGGAATGTTTTTCACATAAAGAGCCTTAACCTGGGAATGGCAAAACAAGTAAAACCATTTATTAGACCAGAAAATTAATTTTTAGGTAGCAGTGAAAGGCAGAATAGGGTCTTCACAACTTTTCAAAAAAGATGATGTAGCATTTATATTTCTAACTCCACAATGATAGAAGCAACTATAGATTTCCCCAGTAAAGTTTGCCAGCATTTTCAAGAGTACAAGTTATCAAATAAACAATACAGAATTCAGCCAAAAATAAAAAAGAAAATAAAAAATAAAGAGAATATAACTGAAACATAATGCTTGACAGAAGTCCTTACATGATATTTAGAATTGAGATATCTAGGTACAGTTTGCAACTTAAGGGACTAGGGTTAATTGGGTCAACCAATGTTTTACATGGAGCCTTTCAAGTAAGGGAAAAACCATTGGCATGGTGTTAATTTCAGACAAAAACATTCTCATAGGCACTCATAAAAGATCCATTAGGTTATTTGCATACTGTCAAGCATCCATTACCACCATACCTATATAGAACTCTATGAGATAAACATTGAATACCATTAAGTGAGAAATTTTTTAGATATAATGGTTTACTTCATCAGATGCTATACTACATATTTAGATTTTTTTTTTTATCAGTAAGTAAAGAGCTTTATAATTGATGTGAAGAAAAAGGCCTCAAGTATACTAAGGACACTCAAAAAAAGAAAAAGAAAAATAAAGATAGAAAACTGCACAACAATTAAGCCATTGATAATCTGCCCAGAAAATCCAGGAGATCCATCTCTGACCCATCAACAGAAGCTTGCTTCTTTTTTTTTTTGATAAGTAAGAATGATATATATACGGAGGTTACTCTATGCCTGAAAAACACAAAGCAACCTAGAAAAACAAGAAAAAGAAAACAAAGAGAAACAAGAGAGGAAACCAAACAACAAAGAAATTACAAAAGGAGAAGGGAACAAAGAAAAGAAGGGAGGGAATCACTAGACGTGAGTCCCCACGCCCGAGACCAATCAAATAGAGTTCCACAAAAAGATGCAAGCAACTGGACCCTAGAGCTATCCAAATCCTCAAAAGTCCTCCGGTTCCGCTCCTTCCAAATACACCAAAGGATGCACAACGGGACTAAATTCCAGATCTGAGAGGAATGTTTCCCCAGCCAATTCCACCAACCAAGCAGCAAGTCAGAAACCGAACTAGGCATAACCCAGGCCAAGCCAAAAGTTAAAAAAACAAAGCTCCACAACGATAGGCCACCTCACAATGAATAAGAAGGTGATCTACCGTCTCTCCGCAGTGACGGCACATAATGCACCAATCCACAAAAGCCAATCTCCTCAGTCTCAGATTGTCCCCCGTTAGGATCTTATTCCAAGCTACACACACACAAAGAAAGAGACTCGCCTAGGGGCCTAACTCTCCAAATGGCTCTCCAAGGGAAGATAGTTGAGGGAGAATTTCTTAGTTTGTGATAGAACGACCGGATGTCAAAAGCCCCATTACGCTTCAAATTCCAGCTCATCTGATCACCAACCTCCATAGGAGGGATTATAGCACCCAACATACGAAGAAACCGCAGCCCTTCTTCCATCTCCCAATCATTAAAAAATCTCCTAAACCGAACATTCCAAGATCTTCTATCCTCCGCCCCTGCCTATGCAGAGAAGCTTCAACAGAAGCCTCCTTATCAAAGGCAATGCCATACAGCCTAGGAAAAGCCAAATGAAAAGGTTGATCCCCATACCACCTATCCTGCCAAATCTCACCTATCCCCCAACCCAACCACAAATTGACAATTTTCCTGAAATCCTCCCAACCCATACGGATGCTTCTCCACAAACCGCACCCATGGGCTCCCCTACCCAGCTTCGAGGTCCATCCCCCCCAATCCTCCCCATATTTTGAAGCTACTACCCGCCTCCATAAACGACCCTCTTCCTTACCAAACCGCCACAACCACTTCCCCAGTAAAGCCTTATTAAAGGTGGTGAGATTCCTTATCCCTAAGCCACCATTGGCTATAGGCGCACAAACTTTGTCAACAGAAGCTTGCTTCTATTCAAACATAGAACATAACAGCTGAGATTTGATTTGAATAGTTGACTTTATTCAGAGTAGGCAATAAATGTGTGTGTGGCTAATGTCCTACCAACATGAAATAAAAATAAAACAAATGTAGAGTCATAATAACAGGTTATCAACTAAGCAACTCAACAAGCACAATGAGCAGCTCCATATTATTAGGTCACTATTAGGGCCATTAGTTAAAAAAGTTTAGATGAGCTCTCTATCTCTGTCTGCCTTCCATCCCCCACCCCAAAAAAGGGGGATCAAACCACCAAAATTTCATTCTCATATTCAACTTCAGCAGTACTTTTTCATGTTGATCGAACAATGATCATATTTCATTTCAATTGTCTTGCTATGGAGTCATGATAACATTTCCTAATACTTCATACATCTTCAAGTGGAACTTATACAGGAAAAATCCACTTATTCATGTCAATGTATCACGAAACTTTTTCTCCATATAGTTTTTGTTGGAAAAGTTGGCTTGAATTGTCAAAGCCAATATTAAATGCTTGTTTTGTCTTGCATGCATTTTCAAAGAAAGTGGAAAGCCAACAACAACCAAGTTTGTCTAGCATGATTTGCTAAGTTGCATGCCCATGACTTGAGTCCTCACATGCAAGCCAAATCCTATGACTAAGCAAGTTTCAAGTGCTTAAACTGTTACAACTTTGGCAGAATAGGATGGTTATAGAGGCGAAATATGGGAATGTTTGGGATGGTTAGCGCATGAAAAAGGTGACAAGTGCTTATGGTGTTAGTTTGTGGAGATTCCAAAACTCATTAGAAGTGGCTGGTTGAATTTTCCAAAACTCCTGTATGATGTGGGGGATGGTACTAGAGTGAAGTTTTGGAAGCACGTATGGTGTGGGGATTGTACCCTCCAAGAAGCTTTTTGGAACTTTATTGTATTAGTAGGACAAAGCATTCTTCAATGGTGGAGGTTATGTGTTGGTCTCAGTGTAGTCAAAGGCGAGCTGGGTCCTCACCTAGGCGCACGGGCGAGGCGAGGCGCCGCTAAGGCTCCTTAAAGGCTCTAAGGCGAGGTGCCTTTAGTGAGGTGCTTGCCTTTAGAGCCTAGGTGAGCAAGGTGACCGCCTTAAGGCATGAAAAAGGCACCAAGGCGAGAGCATCAAGTTTTTTTTTTTTTTTTTTTAAATTAATTTAAAAAATTATAGAATTTTTTGTGAAACCTATTTTAGATTATTAATTTCGAAAGGCATGTTATAAAACCTATTGTTAGTTAAATTAATTTACAAATTTGTTTTGTAAAACTTATTGTTATATAGAAGCTCGTTGTAAAACGTAATGTTAGAATTAACTAATAAAGCCTAAATCATGTTAATCCTATTTTGAAATAATTTTATAGACTAATTTCTTCATGCTTCACATTGAAAAAACTTCATTATAAAATTATAATACACTAGGTACATATGATTTAAGTTCTATAAGTACAATAAATATATTAAGAATCTGGTGCCTCGCTTTATTCGGGCTAGCGCCTTTTTGTTGCCTCACGCCTCAGGCGATACAAGGCCTTGGCACCTTAAGGTCGCCTTTTGCCTTTGATTACTTTGGTTGATCTACTGGGAAGATTCATTGGGATATTCATTTTTGTTGACCACTGCAAGATTGGGAACAAGAATTTTTTGATCTGTTTATGGATATGGTCTACTCTTCAATTGTGCGAGGGTCTGGTCCTGATAAGGCTTGTTGAAAGCCAGCAAGAAGTATAGGCTTTGAGGTTAGAGGATTCTATCTTTCTTTCTACCTTCCTAGTCTCTTATGCTTCCCTTGGAGAATGACATGGCAATCAAAGGTTCCTCCAAGGGTAGCTTTCTTTTCATGGTTTGCTTCCTTAGGTAAGATTTTAGCAACAGACAACCTTTGCAAAAGGCATGTGCTACTTCTTGATTGGTGTTATATGTGTAAGAGTTGTGGGGCATCAGTGGATCATCTTTTGCTTCATTGCCCCATAGCTTGTGAGTCATAGTCGTTGATGTTTTGCTTGTTTGGAATCCACTGGGTTATGCCTCATAAGGTTATTGAGTTGTTTGAGTCTTGACAAGGTAAGTTTGGGCAACATTGCAATATAGATTTTTGGAGTCTTGTGCCTCATTGCTTGATATGGCGTATTTGGCGTGAAAGGAATACTAGAAACTTTGAGGGATGTGAACATTCTACGCTAGAGATTAAGTCTTTTTTCTTGCACATTGTGAACATTCTACACTAGAGATGTGAACATCCTATTTTACTTGATCGTTGTAATTTTGGTTTCTAATTTGTGCCCCCATAGTACATCCCCAATGTACTCGAGTTGGCCTTTTATTAAAAATATTTTACGTTACCTATCAAAAAAACTTTGGCTGAATACTTTTGCTATGAATAAAGGGTGAGCAAGAGAGGAAGAGGTGGGGGCAAGATGTAGGCAATAGAGTGAGAAGCTTAGGTGCTGAAAAGCAAAGGTGCTTCCTCTTTGCGCGAGTTACAAAAGTAAGAGTTTGTTGAAACTCTTGGCTAAAAACAAAAGTAAGAGTTTGTTGAAACTCTTGGCCAAATGCAAAAGGGTGTTCTCTATTGATTTGAGAGAGAACCAAGGGTGTAATTGGGGTTTGGGCTTGTGAGAGTGCCTTCGAGCTATTGTTGAAATCTCCAAATATAATGAAACTTTTTTTCGCCTCCCATGGTCGTAGGCATATTGCCAAACCACATAAAATTTCTTGTATCATGTTTTCTCTTCTCTCATCTTTAACCTTACATAAATAGACTATTTCACAATTTTTCAACAACAGTTTTAATAGATTTATATCAATGGATGTAAAAGTCAAATATCAGTGAAGGACCAGGTAACCTATTAAAAAACTGGATCTATACACACAATTTTTCAACAAGTAAAACATCTTAATTATACACATTATTTTTTATAGATAGATTTATACACATAAATTATAACCCTCAAGCACATGAAAAAGAGCTTGTATAGGGTCTTGACCTACATAAGGGGGTTACTTTCTATCATATTTGCCGAGCTCACCTGCTAGAGGTGTAGATTAGGTGTTTGGTTCAAGTCATCCCTCAAAATTTATGATTTTTGAAAGAATTCCTAGATGTTCCCTTGTTTGGATAAAAATAGTTCAAGAGTATCCAAATCCAAATGCCGATACCCGCTAAACCTCACTTTAGTGTAAACATGAATTTCTCTTCTTTTTTATTTTTTTATATTATTAAGTTAAATAGCAATCCCAAGGGGTAGCACAATTGACTAGGAATCACATCTTAAGAAGCAGAAATCACTAGTTTTAATCTTTCCTTAAAGCCAAAACTCAAAAGAAAAAAAAAAGTTACAAAAGCACCTGATGGGTTTTAAACCCATGAACTCACCCCACACCTTGCTCTTAAAAGGGGAAGGGGTGCCATTTGAGCGAGAGCTCAATGGGGTGAATATAGATTTCCTTTGAAAAAGATCTATCTCTATCTCCTCTATCTCTTTGCTCTCTACCCGATTTGTGTCATTTTACTACATGCTGTTGGAATGCTTTTGCTTCATTTGTGTACATCATAGTGACATTGCTCTTCAATTGGACATAAGCTGGTATTAATCTACAGAATTCTGTGTTTCAGATTTATTTTGATATCTTAATTTTTTTTTTAAAAGCTCAATTTTGAATACCTTGCCTTCACTGAAATCTAGCATATCTTTTATAATTGAGCTTAAAATTTATAAGATAGTAATGATACTAGTTGCCACCAACAATTTATCTTCTCATTAACCATTTAAAAAAAAAAAAAAAAGGATAGATAGTGATGATATCTAGTTATCTTTTTCTTGGATCCAATTTGATTTAATATTTTGATATATTATTGATGTTTTAAAACAGAATTAAAAGATATGATGTAATTAAAGTTTACTTCGAACAAGAATATTTTGGGATGCATAAATAATTCCTATGAATAATCAAACATAGGGATCTCATATTTTGAAAAATCTTATAAAATTCCTTATCAAACTAATGGTGGGCAAGATTACATTCCAAGGAAAGTAAATACCGACAGGCATCCCCAAACCAATCACTTCATCAAAGAATTCAAGTATTCAACTAATACCACAATTCTACATTAACATTCACCTGAGAAGTAGCAGCATGATCAGGTGTACTCTTTGGATCAGCCCAAGTGACAGTCGGGGTATTTCCATCCAACTTGAAATTCACACTTGACATTTTCTGCCTTGAATAATCGGCACAAGCATTATTGTAATACAAAACAAAAGCAAAGCCACGATTTCTGCTTGGATTTTGAGGATCCTGAAAATAACCGAAGCAATGTTGCTCACAAGGTAAGCATTTACAACCATCCAATTTTATAATAAGTTCAGAGAAAATTCAATTTGAAACCCCACCTTTATAAGCTCAATGCTGTCAAGTCCCGGACCAACCTCCTCAATGACTTTTCTAAACTCATCCTCTGTCCAGCTCTTTGGAACATTACCAACAAATAATCTGTGCTTAGTTTCGGACAGTGAACACCTTAAGGTTTTACCCTGTGGTCATGAAGCATATAGAGAAGAATACTGTTACGTCAGAACATTCTTAACAAAAGGGTATTAGGTTTTAAAATGAGCACCATGATTACCTTGAATTCTTTGCTATGTATCTCTTCAATAGCCTTTTGTGCTACCTCTTTTGTTTTAAATGCTATGAAAGCATAACCCTTGGCATCACCAGTATCCTTATCTTTCATCAATCTTACCTGAAAAACAATTGTAAAATCAAACCCTTTTTGAAAATACAAATGGAAAGAGGAAAGAGTAAATAAAAACAAAGAGGTGTTGCAAGCAAGAGGGTACAACTCCAACCTCGAGAACTTCGCCTATTGGCTCGCAGAGATCCCTCAAGTCTTCTTCCCGGGCATCTCGAGGAAGTCCACCAATGAATACTTCAGACCCATGCGGAGGAAGGGCAAGAAGTTCAGCCCACTTCTCCTTTTTCTCCTCATCAATAGGAGCAGTGGGCCTTTCTTCATCTTCCATGGATTCAGAGGCAACGTGTCCTCTATCTGTATCTGGTGACTGGTCTTTCCCACTAGCCTCAGCTATAGAGTCCTCATGTACTTCTTCCACATTCTCTTCATCATTTTCATACCCAGCTCCATCCGCACCATCCTCGTCATCATCTATCTGTTCTTCAACATCATCGTCTTCCATGTAATTGTCCTCATCAAGATCCACCCGCTCTTCAACTTCCGTACCTTCTGCCATAACTACTTCAAAACCTAAACTTTGTCATCCAATCACTAATCAGCACCAATTTCCTGAAGGCGCTCATGGTATTCACGAAAAATACAATGCTCCCATAAGATGCATAATTTTCAGTACAATGATAATGGCAGGAACCAACAAATAAAAAAGGAATTTTGTGGTCGTATTTGGGGATGGAGGTAATAGAACTTTAAAGGGATGTTTTAAGCAATGGTACAAGAGTGAATTTAACCAAGTGCCCCAAATGCTACATGAGTCAAATTCCCCATTTGGTTGCTACAAATGCAACTTATCAAACAATTTATTAGATCCAAGCATGGCAACCAACTTCGAGCACAAAAGCCCATATGTAACCAAAGATAAAAGGGCTATTTTCTTCAGACTCAAGCAAATTTCGACCAAAAGATAGTGTTTTTAAGAAACCCAAATCCTAGAGAAGAAAAAAAGGTTGACTTAGACTCTGCCCTAAATGTTTGCATTATAGCTCTTTTAGTGACTAGCCCATCTCAGTTTAAAGTTTGTTGGAGGGAAAGAACTCATTCAACGAATATGACAAAACCCCAGTATTCTAATTCTTCGAATTTGACAATTTGTTTCCAATAAAAATCAAATTTTTACAATCTAACTGCAAAAAAACCAAACACAGATTTTTTTTAATTTTTTTTTAAGCATGAAAAAAAAAAAAAAAAAACCCTTAAACCCTATTGAGGAAAACCCACATAGAAAAAGATATCAAATCCACAAACCAGTCACAGAAATGAAGGGTCTATGGAGGTAGAAGCAGCCGCCAATGAAACCCAAGAAAAACACGAAAGGAATAAGAGAGAGTGAGAGAGAGAGAGAGAGAGTTGTGCATACCAATACTACGAAAGCAGTTGGGGTTTTGAGATTTGGGTTTTAGGAGGGTTGCCCTTTGTGGTTATGTTTGCTGCTTTGGTTTCTCCGAGAGAGCAGGTGGGTTTTAATCAGACGACTCTACGAGCAGCTGCAGCGAGCAAAGCCAAGCAAACCCCAAAAGCGGGTGGGATTTCTTTCTTCTGTTCCAGAAAACCCCCTTATTTGAGAATGAGAGCCAGGATTCGGAGCGACCGGGTGTACCTTCTCACGTACCTATCTACTAATCAGACTGTGCCACGTGTTTATCTGTTTTGTGTTTGTGTTTTTCTTTCCACTTTGAATTTTGGTACTTATTTTGCTAAATCTGAAAAATTATTATTCAAAGTATTGTAGATAAAGATAAAATAGTACAGTGAGACTCATAAATAGTACTAAAAAGTGAAATAGAGCTCATAAATAGTAGCAAAAATAAGCTAAATAGTGAAATAATTTTAATTTTTTATCCCTACCCAAACTCCACTTTGTCTCCACCTTTTCCTTGTATTTTTTCCTTCAAAAATTTCACCCATTAAATTTTTTGGTAAATTAAAATATTATGGGCCCCGTTTAGTAAAAGATTTATAGTAACAGTTTTTAAGTTTTATAAAAATACTTATGGATGAAAAGTGTGTGAAAATTCATGTTGTGGTAGTTAAATATCAGTTTTTGTTGTTTAAATATCATTGCCAAATGAGGCTTATATTTCAATAGTGTAATAAAATTGAATAGTGGAATTTTTTTTATTAGAATAAAAAAAATAAAATTATTTTAAACTGTATGATGGATGTACTTATCAAGCTTTTAAACCAACTAAAAAATAAAACCCATATTTCTTGGATGTGGAAAAACATCATTAAAAAAAAGGCCAACCCAAAAGTCTACCAAAGGTCATGGAGAATTGGAAATGGTCATAGCATCCCCTTACAACACCCTACATGGTTTCTTGTTAAACCCCAATCCTTAATTCAACATTCTTCTGTCACTATTGTTTATGACTTTATTAACTATACAACCAACTGCTGGAACATCTCCCTAATTAAAAGAAAATAGTATGAATAATGAAGAAAGCAAATAAATCCTCAACATTTCCTTGTCCAAAACCAACCTTCTTGAACTATTTGACCACTTATTTATGCACTGCCCTTTCACTAAAGTAGTATGGTCCCAATAATCTCACAATTAGGAGTCAATGCCTTTTGGCTCCATAAGAGAATAAATCACCAAGTGGCTGCTAGAGAGTAAGTATGATTCACTGCTCATGGAAAGCATTCTGGGTCTACTCAATGCAGGTGCACCACAAAATGGAGAATGCATCATTCCACCAACCACAACAATTTGGAGGCATTAAAAAGATTAGCAGCAGATCTTGATCCAAGTAGAAGTTGATAGGCATATCATATGTTTAGAGGAAGGAATGGCATTGCTCTCATGGGCAAAGACAGAGAAGGCAACCAACTCTTTAATGGAGGACAGAGTGTGGTAATTGAGGATCGTCGACTTGCAAGATTAATAGCACCCAAGGAAGCTCTCATTAAAGCTACAACAATGGACTTCTGCAGAATGGTTGTTTTGACAAATAGTAGAGAACTTTAACAGCAATGGAGGAACAAAAACCAACGGCCTTGGCAGTTCGAAGCAATGATAGAGGAGATCTATTGTATTATCCCATCTTACAATCATTTTTGTTAATATTTTGAAAGTGTCAAATGTTGTGTTAGCGGATTGTAAGAAATTAGCTAGTTATTCAGTAAAACATTATTCCAATCTGGTATTGTATTAACTATGTTGACCTCCTTGTTGGGGATATATATATAAATTAAAGCTTTTATACAAAACCAAATATTACAATATATTATAAAATAAGTAATGAAACATCTTTTAAATTTCTTGAATTTTTTTACAATTGAGCTTTAATTGGAGTAATAATTTTAAGGTTAAATTATAAATTGCACCATCTAACCTAAAATTCAATTTATTCTTGTAACTTTGCTTTTATTCAATTTAGTTCTTTAACTTTTAACTTTGATCAATTTAATTTGTTTATGCACTTCTTTTAGAGTATTTGCGTTAAGTATCCTAAAATGAGACTCAAAAACAACATTGATTTAGGAGTTAATAACGACACAATTCTAAAGGAGATTAATAGGAGGATTGAAAAGTTTAAACCTAGAAAATTGAATTGAACAAAAGTGAAGTTACATGATTGAATTGAATTTTAGGCAAAGTTAGATGATGGAATTTGTAATTTAGCATAACTTTTGATGATGCAAAGAAGATCAGTAGGCTGGATGCTTCGGACTTGAAAGGACCACTCACTCTCTTTTATGGCTTGAAGAAAGAAAGAAAAGCGAATCAAAAGCAACCGGAGTTGTCGGCCAAAAACCCTCCGATGGCAAAGTTAGTTTTTCTCTCTGTGTTACTAGAGTTCCAACTTTCTGGGAGTAAAAATGAACATACCTTGGCCTTGTTTGAAACAGCCTTTATATAGTGTTCTTATAAGCGGTTATCAAAATTGGAACCTTCCCTGAATTCGAGGAGAGGTAGGGATTAAACGTAACTTGCATAACCGTTTAGGAGTTATGTTTCTGTTCCACAATGAATACCTGGCGGTTATACGTGGGATAAGAGATCATCACGTCATACTCGAAGATTTTCCAAAGTATGGTACCCTCGTCCTAGAGTTCCTTACTTAAGTGTGCACTGGTACACGCGCAGGGGCTGTTTTGTCTAACAGACAGATTCCTTCAAGATGAGGTTATCAGCACTCTGGACGAGTGCATCATTCTAGTGGTGTTTACCTCGTCCAGAGCTCTTCTTCCTTGGACAAGGTAATTGTAGGTAAGTTTCTGAGGGTGTTTACAATAGTAGCCGGGTTATGGACGATCTGTATGGACGACTTGGAAATAGGCTAAATCAATACCCTATCAACTTTAATTTTACAAAATATTTTTTTCATCCTTAAAGTTTTCAAGAATTTCATTTTTTCCCAAAAACTTTAAAACATTTTTCTTTGACCCTAGACATTGAAAGCGTTACACTTTTTGTCCTTTTATCCACTCTCATAAACTTATCCTTTGTGACTAAACTAGGTGGCACTATTCTAAAGATTAAAAAATTTGACATGTTTCACATGAATCATTACATTTAAAAAAATAATGACACACATGAGATTAACATGTAGAACAAAAATATTGGTCACATGTACAATATGAAAGATGTTTAAAAGTTTAATGAAAATGAATTTTTTTTTAATAGTTTAGGGACCACAAAAAAAAAATTAAGTTTAGAGACAAAAAACAAACTTCATGCAAGCTTTATGAATGAAAACAATATTTTTGCCTTTCAATTTTAGTAAATCTTTGGTAATATAGCTTCACTTAAGTAAATCATGCTAATAACTTCAATATATTTATAATTTTAATCATAAATGGTGAATGTGTGAAAATAACTAACTGATTGATAATTATATAATTTTACAGTGTTACTCACAACTTATGTGAATATTGTTAATTTTAGTTAATAGTGACTTGTTGAGGGATAAATTTTTTTAAAAAAATTCATGGTTTTAATTATTATTTTTTTGGTGAAATTAAGGGGTTTAATATGAAACCATTCAAAGTTATAAGTGATTATGTAATTACCGATTTTTTTTTTTAAAATAAATGATATGCATTTGGCGTAAAGAGATGTGTAGCCACTTTTTTTTTTTTCTTTTTTTGGAGAAATAAATATATACACAGAAGGGAGAGAGCATGAGTTTTAACATAAAGCACACCACAAACTACATTAAAAAATCATGGTAAATTTTAAGGGAATGTAAGACAAGTTATACTATACACAATATACTCATGTAAGCAATTTGTGACTATTACCCAACTACGACTTACAAAAGTCAACTTTTTATTATATAGTATCTGATATAATATGATCTAAACATGCTCACAAGTAAAAAAAATATATGACCTAAACGTGAAATATATATATTATAATTTCATAATTCTTATTAGTATATTAGAGGTATTATAATTTCACATGATTTTTTTTTTGCTTGTTCATGTTTAGATAGGTTTTAATTGCAAATTTTTAAAATTTTTGTGACTTTTAATTAATATGGACTCTTTAAGGGCATGAAATGAAATAGCTTAAAAAATTTATGGCTTTGATGAAAATTTTTTGAAATTCAAGATTTAGTTTACCTAAATTTCAGTAAACTAAATCCTAAACTATGTCTCATGAGATAAATTTTCATTTCAATGGAATTTTTATTTTCACCAAACTACAATAATGATCCCTCAAGTTTACTCTGTGTATGCAATCAGTCCCTCAAGTTTGAAGTAAGCACAATTAGTCTCTCAAGTTTTAAAACTGAGTTACATTGGTCATTTTACTAACTGTCGTTAATGGTGTTACATATGTGGCTAATAGAACAATGACTTGGCATTTTTAATGATGTAGCTTTTTTTTCCATAATGAATGAAAAAAATTTATTTTAAATTCAAATAATTTTATTTTTTTGTCACTTATACTCTGTTTGTTTCAAAGTAAAATATTTTCAAATGTAAAATATTTTACATGTAAAATATTTTACTAAAAATATTTTCATTTTACCATGTTTGGTTGCGTACAAGGAAAATCATTTTCAAAAAAAATTTAATATAAAATGTGAAATTTTTTCTAACTCACAGTCCACCGAATCAATGCATATCCAACTAACCAAATTAGAGAAATCTATTTGGAGCTATTAGAGGATCACTGGTAAATACAAAGCCACAAACCCATGGAAAAAATAATCAAGATCTGCCACAATCATCTGGAAAAACAACGATAACTCATAAGAATCAAACCCTCCCTGTTCTTCTTGATCTCCATCCATATTTAATTCTGGTTACTACAAGTTGTGGTTTATTTATTTTCAACTATTTTAGCTCTATAAGAAATGCCTGCATCATGATGCATTTAATTGAGTGGAACCATTGTTGAATTAGCGAGTAGCCTTATCTTCATTTTGCTGAATTACCCAAAAAAAAAAAAAAAAAAACAATTGAAATCTGCCACTAAAAAGAAAGATTAAGACCCATGAAAAACAACCCCACCCACACCGTCCATCAAGCCACCGGATAAAACAACTGAGACCCAAAATCCTTCAAACAACTGAAACCCAAATCCATCCACCAAAAACTGTACAAAAGCAAGTCCCACCATAACCCGACCTCTAGAAACCCAGCCAAAATGGGCTTTTACCCATTTCTCACAAATTTTCCAGTAAAATGCCTCATGTCTGAAACTAATTAAGGAAATGCCCTTATTTTAAAACTCGATTTTCGAAAAATTGAGTTCCAAATGTAAAACTCGATTTTTGTAACATCAGTTATAGTAAATGTGGACTTAGGATTTTTTTTTTTTTTGGGTACTCAAGTTTCATGAACTCGAGTACCATGTAAAGTACTTGAGTTTATGGAACTCGAGTACCAAATTTTTTTTTAAAATTTTCAGTTTACTATAACTCGATTGTCCAAAACTTGAGTTTTATATTGAAACTCGATTTTTAAACAGGGGCATTTCCTTAATTAGTTTTAAATATGGGGCATTTTGGTGAAAAGTTTTGGCAAAAGGAGCAAATGCCCATTTTCTTCCTAGAAACCCAGGTAAATAATATTGAAGAAGGAACAAGATTGACAGTGGCACTGAGACAACTTAAGAATTGGTGGTGGTGTCGACGACGTGGATTTGGTGATGGGTGGCAACGGTGAAGGGAGAGCCGATGATGGGTGGTACAGAATAGGGTGGATCCGATGATGGGTGGTGATGAAGACAGTGGAACCAGTGATGGGTAAGAGAGAAGGGCTGATGATAGGCTGGGTTGTGGAGAGAAATCTGAGAAAGCGTAAAAGTGAGAGAAAGGCAGTGCATCGGGACCTAAAGAGTGTAATAAATGTAAAATATTTTATCAATATTTCAAGTGTAAAATATTTTACACAAATTTGCCTTAGTTGGTTTACTTGATTGAAAATATTTTACTTTTAACTAAATATTTTACTTTAAAACAAACACCATAAAATGTGAAAATATTTTCTTGAAAATATTTAACATCGAAACAAACGGAGCGTAAGTCATGTGACTCTCACTACGTAGACAGCGTAGTTCATAATCTTTATTTGAGTTTACAGTAACACACATAAGGCTCATCCATTCACAAATACTAGTAGTATTCAATATCTCAGGCTCAAATCTAAGGGCCATATTTCAATAATACTCTATTTTCATTTGGATTTTGATGGCATTAAGCTCATCTTGCTCTTATAATATTGGGTTTGGTGGCATTTTATGTCCTAGAGTAAACCCTAGAAAAGCTCATCATTGTCTAAGACATGGTCAGTTGGGTTTAGCTTTCTCTATTGAGCCTGAGGAATCTCGGAGACCCTCATCGCTTTGCATTTTGGTAGATTCAACACAGAGAGCCCGATTCATTGCTTGTCAAAAAGAGTCCATTACGGTTCGGCAACTCCAACGGCCTCTAAGTAATGTTAGGATGGACTCTTTGGTTTTGATTTTGAGAACTGTGACTTGGATTTTTAGAAAATTTTGATTTTGATTTTTTTTTTTTTTTTTTTTTTTTTTTTTAAAGTTTTGGGATTTGGCTGTTGTCGACGGCGGCTAGGGCATAAGTCTCCACCAGTGGTGGGTCAATGCTTGGTTTCTTCCCTCTCTCCTCTTTGGGTGGGTTTTTACAATTGGTAGAAAATAATTTTTTTTATTTGGTACCGGCTGTGAAAATTGTTTCTTCCATGTAAATTTAGTTTATAATTTTTTAATTAAAAACATGCCACGTCATTAAAATATGCTAACTCATTATTTCGTTAGCCACGTAAGTAACACCATTAACGAAATTAGTAAAATGATCAATTCATTCAGTTTTAAAACTTAAGAAACTAATTGTGCTCGTTTCAAACTTGATAGACCAATTACGCACATAAGGTAAACTTGAGGAACCAACATTGTAGTATCGCCTTTTTTTTTTGTTACTAAAAGTCCATTTGGATTGAGAAGAAGTGGAGGGAAGTAGAGTAAAGTTGGCTAAAAATAGGTTTAGTTTATGTCAATTCTGCTTTACTCCCTCCTCAATCCAAATAGACCATAAATTTGTTAATTTATTTGTTCATAAACTACCCTAATGGGCCGGGCTATCCCAAATGTGGGAGTGGATTGGGCTCATTGGGCAGATTTTGTTAATCATTGATTCCTCAAAAGTTATATACCAAAAAAAAAAAAAAAACATGGAAGGATAAATAGTACTATAACAAACATGCTGTTACACAAACATTATCCAAAATGGAAATTGATCTCTATTTAGGACATGAGAAGGGGAGTGAAATTTACATTTATTAAATATGCCAAGAAATTAAAATTTGGGCCTCCTGAAATCTTGATTCCACCATGGTCCATTTACGTCACATATATTTATCTTAGAAGTCATACGAGTACAAACCTTTGCATTCTTGTATTCTTTGCCTAGTCTACAATAATAGCCCTTCTTGGGAGCACAATGAATATCTTCTGAACATATACACAACCCCTCCAATGCACACCCCTCCTTAGCTATGGTTATACCATTTTTCAATCCAAGAATTTGGTTTGTCCATGCACTAGAGAAGAGGCCAAAGGGATCATACACCTCCTTAACCTTCAAAATTTCTCTAGCATTTTTGTACTTGTTGATTACTCCATCAAATGCTAGGTTTCGATTCTTCCCCCAATGTGGCAATGCTCCATAGTTGAAAAGAGCGAGTTGCTCGACTTCTTCGAGTATGTCTTCATAAAGCGTAGGAGTCATGGGGTTTTTGCTTCGATAATAAGTGATATCAAAGTCAATTACATCTTCTTGTTTGCCTAAATAAGCACTCGAAGCCTTAACATAGCGCATGAGAATTCCGTTATACATTTCTACACCGCACATTGCTTTAGGCTCCATTTCAATTAGCTTCTACACATCTTTAATAAAGCTCTTAGCCATGAACAAGCTAATACTGAACGTCATTTGGTGAAAGAAAGCACCATTGACTTTGTGGTCCCATGCGCAAGCTGAATTGTGATGGCTATCTAGGCATGTTCCTGATGCTTGAAGGCGATTGTGAAATCCAATTACAGGATAGCTCGTAAAGCCATTATCTATAAGTCCAAAATCAAGAATTGTTTTTAGAATTGGGGACAAATAACAATCAGCAACTAATGCAAATAACTTAATTTGGTAGTTTTTTTAGCACAACGAAATCTCAATACCATTGTTACTTAAACCATAGGCAGTATTCAGGAGTTTTGAAGTAATTGTTTTTGCACTGGCGCACTTCCCATTGGCATAACTCAGGTGCTCTAGAAGCTCCTCTATTTAAACAAGCACAAAACAAATACTGTCAAAACATTACACTTTAATTACAATACCAAAAATCTAATGGTAGTTCTAAAGTATAGGTAAATGCTTTTTGGTTAACCTAAGGTTCTGATAGAGCTCAGTTCGAGTGAAGGTATGGGGCGGAATGAGTTTGAATTGTATAGACCATTGCCAGATGTGTTTGTGGAGACACGATCGTAGATACGATAGACTGCCTTGCGTTGACTAGGATACCAAATTATATCCGCAAACTCATGTTGATGACCAAAACTAGCCTCTTGATCTCCCAAGTCTGAATCATTTTTTGTCAAGTAGGTGATGGATCTCTTGAAGAGGGGCTGTAGTTTTAGAGTGACCTGCAAAGTGAGTGTTTTCCACTTTGAGCTTTCACTTCGACTGTTTGACAGATGATAAGATGAAGAGTTGACTGAATTTGTCACCCAATCTTTATTTATGCTGTAGATGCATTTATGAACTAGACTTATAATTGGCTAATTATAAAAGCATTTTCTTAAGAATCCCAAAAAGAAAGTTTGGCTTGATTAACAAATTCCAGCAAGCATTTTTCAAGGATTTTACTTAGATCAAACTTCCTGGACGACCCAGAAATACCCTTTTGTCATATATATATATATCAAGCTCCAAACCATTCCTGCGAGATAACTCCAAGAATTCCAAGTGAAACTTTAGCTGCATTGAAATCTTTGTCACCATCTTTGAGCGTCCGAACCTTTACATACCCATCTTCAGCGCCACCAGGACTAACAATTTGAAGCTCCAGAAGGTAATCATGGACCGAGCTTCCGTTTGCCCACAATGTGCTACCATGTGCACCTGTACTCAATAGGCCCCCAATTGTCAAACCCCACCAATATGGTGTATAAGGCAAGGCTAGACCGGCCTTGGCAGCCTCATTGATTAGCTGCCTCAATGTCACACCGCTCTCTATGGTCATGATCATAGCTTCAACATCAATCTTTAACACATGATTAAGATACTTGGTGCTTATTAACAGCCCTTCTTGGCCGTCTGGACAAACTAGCTTGGGAATGCTGTGTGAAAAACGTGTTGCCACTTTCATTTTCCTTCTGTTCTTGGTTGCTTCTGCCACTATTGAAATCAGCTCTTGCTCGGTGGTGGGGTACGCCACCTCGGCAGCTCGACAAGTGCTTTGATCCGGGAAGGCACCATAGGAGTTTGTGATGGTACAGTTTGTATTCTCTGATGAGCATTTGATGGGTTCCTCTGGGGGACTACAACTATAACACTCAACAAAGATTAACAGGAAGAAACTTGTTGTTTTTGAGCGTAACAATACCATGTTTTGGAGTTGTGGTGCTTAATTTTGTGTTGGTAATTTAGTAATGTAGGTGCTTTTTATTTTTTTATTTTTTTTATGGGGGTCCAGGTTTGAATCTGAAGTCTGTAGAAGAAAGGCTTTGGTCCTAGCTAACTCTTGAAAACTTTGAGATAAGCTTTCAGAGAAAAATGAGCAAGAAAATGTTAACTAATTTTCACTAAAGGTATCTTAATGATTACAAGAGAGTTCTAGCTCTGCACGTGTTCATAGTACACTTAGAGCAGAGCCTGAAGCTTTTACAGCAGCTTAACTGGATGCGACTACCACCAGTACAGCTCAGTGATCTGAAATAACAGATATTTACACAAGTGAAAGGAATGCTTAACGCGTGCTAAATAATACTTAAATGAACCGATGAATGTTGCAACAAAACGATGTCGTGTGAATAGCCTATGTTGAAACGACATTGTGGACTAGCTTAACAATCCTTTGTTTCTTTGTGAAGTCTTGGGGACTAGAGTAGTTGTGTTGTAACTTGTACCTGTTGTGAAGCAGCCGTGTCTGTCTCGTGCTGTCTAATGGCTTTTAGCCTGTGTTCTATTTGGTTGAATAAAAACTTGAAATTTCTTAATGAATTTTTGTTTTAAGTGTTTGCAAATTTGTATTTTTGGTGAAAGACAAAATTTCAAACAAATGTAGGAAAGAACCCAAAAACAGGTTCAGAATAACACTTCAAAGACACTAAGATCTAATTCTAGACATGCTTTTGTTCTTGGTTTGCCAACATACAACATATTTAAAACCTAAACATTTATGACTAAATATTTTAAAACCTAACAATTAAACCTAGTGAACACCATCAAGTACATGAGGTACCCAATTGCATTAGCAAACGACACTTTAAACATATATTTTAACTTATCATCTGAACTCAGACATAATTGTGAGGACAATTTGAAATGGGCAATAAGCGTTTTACTAACAAGTTTGGCATTGAGGCACCAAGAGCCTCAAACTTCTCGCTCTACTTTCTTCCACAAACCAAAAAACCAAAAAAAGGGGACCTGCAGTTATTGGTGCACTCTAATAGAGCTGATACACACATTGCCTACAGCCTAAAAACTTCGTACGCACACTTAAAAGTACTGATCGAAACAAGTTTCATGAATTCTCATAATTTTACATGCCTCCATGGGCTCCAATAGGTGGCCTGCATGCACACTTTGTATGGCCATTTAACCTCATTTGAGAAATGCACTTGCGCTTGGCACCGCTCCCATTATTGTGGATTAGCGTTATTCTTCTACCGAATGCCCACTCTAGGTTTTTAGTTACATCTCCCACTGTTAGAAGTTAAACTTGTTTGTAATTAATCCTTCATAAATAAGTGAGTTTCATAAGTTAATGTAGTGGGAAGTTTATTGAAGTTATGTGTGAGATTTATGAATGTAAGAGTTAGAAAATAAATGTAGTGAGAGTTAAAGGTTGGATGGTGTACTATATAAACTCATTCATCCGTCAAATTCTATGCAAGAGTTGAAGAGAAATACAAAACCTTAGAGAGTTCTAACTCTTCCCTCTCCACTCTCTCTCTTTATTTAATTTGTGAGTGTGAGTCTTTTCTACACACTAAGTAGTGTGTGGATATTTGTGAGAGTAACTGAGGAAAGACCCATCAATATTTTGTTTTATGTCCAACAAAGCAATATTTTGTTTAATTTCCAACAAAGTGGTATCAGAGCCAATCGGTTCGTGGTGAGAATGGCTATTGCTAATGGGATGGTGTCATTCCAATTTCCTCGACTTACCAAACAAAACTTTGAAAATTGGAGTATCCGAATGAAGGCGTTGCTCGGATCCCAAGATGCATGGGAGATTGTGGAGAAAGGTTATGTGGAGTCACAAGATGAAGAATCTTTGACCCAAAACCAAAAGGAAGCCTTGCAAAAAGCTCGAAAGAAAGATCAACAAGCACTTACGTTGATCTATCAAGGCTTGGATGAAACTATGTTCGAGAAAGTTGCAAATGCAACTTCATCTAAGCAAGCATGGGAGATTCTTAAAAACTCTCTAACTGGAGTTGATAAAGTGAAGAAAGTTTGCCTTCAAACATTGAGAGGCAAGTTTGAAGGTTTGCACATGAAAGAATTTGAATCTATTTCAGATTATTTTTCAAGGGTGTTGGCAATTATAAATCAATTGAAGAGATATGGTGAGAACTTGGATGATGTCCGTGTAGTAGAAAAAATTCTACGGTCATTAACTTCAAAGTTTGACTATATTGTTGTAGCAATTGAGGAATCAAAAAACTTAGAGTCAGTGACCATTGACCAACTCATGGGATCATTACAAGCCCATGAAGAAAGGCTCAATAAGAAGAAGCAAGAGCCTTTGGAGCAAGTCCTACAAGCAAAGCTCACCTTGAATGAGAAAGGTTGGCGTGAAAGTAGCCAAAGAGGCCGAGGACATGGACGTGGTAGAGGGAGAGGATCTGGAGGAAGAAATGGTCAAAACTCTCCCAATTATGAAGAGAGAGGTCAAAGTTCAAAATCCACAAGAGATCATGGAAGAGGAAGTTTCTCAAGACCATATAAAAGAAGGTATGATAAGTCTAATATCAAATGTTATAATTGTCAAAAGTATGGGCATTATGCTTCTGAATGTAAAAATGCCACTAACACTATTGAGGAGAAAGCTAACTATGTTGAAGATAAGAATGAAGAAGTGGAGCCGACTTTGTTGTTGGCATACAAAGGAAAAGGCAAAGAAGAAAATGGTGCGTGGTATCTTGACTCTGGTGCTAGCAACCATATGTGTGGGAATAAAAGGATGTTTATGGAGATTGATGAATCGGTAGTCGGGAGTGTTACCTTTGGTGACTCATCCAAAGTTTCAGTGAAGGGGATAGGTAAAATTCTTATTCGTTTAAAGAATGGAGACCATCAATTTATTTCTGATGTATATTATGTGCCAAGCATGAAAACTAATATTTTGAGCTTAGGACAACTTCTTGAGAAAGACTATGATATCCAGTTGAAAGATCGTAGTTGCTCAATAAGGGATCATCAAAATAATGTGATAGCTAATGTGCCTATGACAAGAAATAGAATGTTCTTGTTAAATATTCAAACTGATGCTATTAGATGTCTGAAGGCTTGTTTTAAAGATTCTTCTTGGCTTTGGCATCTAAGATTTGGGCATTTAAACTTTGGAGGACTACAGTTGTTGACAAAGATGAAGATGGTGAGAGGATTGCCTTCCATTGAGCATCCTAACCAGCTTTGTGAAGGATGTCTCCTTGGCAAGCAATCAAGGAAAAGCTTTCCAAAAGAAGCTAGTACAAGATCAACCAAGCCATTGCAACTTGTTCATACTGATGTGTGTGGACCTATCAAGCCATCATCACTTGGTAAAAGTAACTACTTTCTTCTCTTTATTGATGATTTTAGTAGAAAAACATGGGTTTATTTTTTGAAACAGAAATCTGAAGCATTTGGTGCATTTAAGAAATTTAAGGCATTTGTAGAAAAGCAGAGTGGTCATGAAATTAAGGCCTTAAGATCTGATAGAGGAGGCGAATTCACATCAAATGAATTCAAAGAATTTTGTGAAGCAAATGGGATTTGTCGCCCTCTAACAGTTCCAAGGTCACCACAACAGAATGGTGTAGCAGAAAGAAAGAATCGCTCAATTCTTAATATGGCCAGAAGCATGTTGAAGAGCAAGAAAATGCCTAAAGAATTTTGGGCTAAAGCTATAGATTTTGCAATCTATTTGTCCAATCGTTGCCCCACAAGAAGTGTACAAGGAAAAACCCCACAACAAGCTTGGAGTAGGAAGAAGCCTACAGTTTCCCATCTTCGTGTGTTTGGGAGCATTGCATATGCACATGTACCAGATCAAGAGAGATCCAAGCTAGATGATAAAAGCAAGAAGTATGTGTTCATTGGCTATGATCCAAGCTCTAAGGGCTATAAGCTCTATAATCCGAGTACTGGAAAAGTCATTGTTAGTCGAGATGTGGAATTCGATGAAGAAGGCACATGGGATTGGAGTACCCAAGAAGAGGAGAAGTATGATTTCTTTCCTCTATCTGAAGAGGAAGATCAAGGGAATGAAGTTCAGGAAGAGCCTACCACTCCACCTCCATCACCAGCAGTATCATCTCCCATTCATGAAAGTCCATCATCATCATCTTTACTAGAAGGAAGTTCTAGTGAAAGACCAAGAAAAATGAGAAGTATCCAGGATCTTTATGATTCAACAGAGATTACTGATGATGTAACACTTTTTTGTCTGTTTGCTGATTGTGAACCTACAGGATTTGAAGAAGCAGTGCGAGACAAAAAATGGAGAAATGCTATGGATGAAGAGATAAAGGCAATAAAGAAGAATGATACATGGGAGCTTGCAACTCTTCCAACTAGAAAGAAGACAATTGGTGTAAAATGGTTGTACAAGTTGAAAAAGAATGCAAAAGGAGAGGTAGAGAGATACAAAGCAAGATTGGTGGTGAAAGGGTATAGTCAACAGCAAGGTGTTGATTATGATGAGGTATTTGCCCCAGTTGCTCGTTTGGAAACTATACGATTGCTAATTTCTTTAGCAGCTCAGAATCAATGGAGAATTTTCCAAATGGATGTAAAATCCGCATTTTTGAATGGCTACCTTGAGGAAGAACTTTATGTTGAGCAGCCTATAGGCTATGTTGTAGAGGGGCAGGAAGATAAAGTTTTGAAGTTAAAGAAAGCTTTATATGGCCTAAAACAGGCACCAAGAGCTTGGAATAGTAGAATTGACAAATACTTCCAGGTTAATGGGTTTTCTAAATGCTCACATGAACATGCGCTTTATTATAAGGTGCATACAAATGGAGATATTTTAATTGTTTGTCTGTACGTAGATGATTTGATTTTTACAGGCAACAATCCAAGTATGTTTGAAGACTTCAAGAAACCAATGACTAAGGAGTTTGAAATGACAAATATTGGACTTATGGCCTATTATCTTGGCATTGAAGTGAAGCAAATGAAGGATGGGATTTTTATTTCCCAAGAAGGTTATGTGAAGGATATTCTTGAGAAGTTTGAGATGTTAAATTCCAATCCAGTTAGCACCCTTGTAGAATGTGGAGTGAAGTTGTCAAAGCATGTTGATGAAGAGAAGGTTAATCCAACATTCTTCAAAAGTTTGATCGGAAGTCTGAGGTATCTAACATGCACAAGACCAGACATTCTTTTTGGTGTTGGACTAGTTAGTCGTTACATGGAAGCACCGAAGATGACTCATTTGAAGACTGCCAAGAGAATTCTTCGCTATTTAAAAGGAACACTGGATTATGGACTGTTGTATTCACCCTCTAAAGCTTTTAAACTTGTTGGCTACAGTGATAGTGATTGGGCCGGAGATACGGATGATAGAAAGAGTACTACTGGTTTTGTATTCTATATGGGTAATACTGCATTTACATGGACGTCCAAAAAGCAGCCGATCGTGACGCTTTCCACTTGTGAAGTTGAGTACGTTGCTGCTACCTCCAGTGTTTGTCATGCAAAGTGGCTTAGAAGTTTATTGAAAGAGTTGCAAATGTTTCAAGAAGAAGCTACGAAGATATTTGTGGACAATAAGTCTGCACTAGCTCTTGCAAAGAATCCAGTCTTTCATGACCGAAGCAAGCACATCGACACAAGGTATCATTTTATTCGAAATGTATTGCAAGAAAAGAAGTTCATCTTGAGTTCGTGAAGTCACATGATCAGGTTGCAGATATACTCACTAAACCACTCAAGTATGACACATTCAACAAGCTGCGAGCCTTACTTGGAGTAATCAAGAAAACAAGTTTAAGGGGGGATGTTAGAAGTTAAACTTGTTTGTAATTAATCCTTCATAAATAAGTGAGTTTCATAAGTTAATGTAATGGGAAGTTTATTGAAGTTATGTGTGAGATTTATGAATGTAAGAGTTAGAAAATAAATGTAGTGAGATTTAAAGGTTGGATGGTGTACTATATAAACCCATTCATCCGTCAAATTCTATGCAAGAGTTGAAGAGAAATACAAAACCTTAAAGAGTTCTAACTCTTCCCTCTCCACTCTCTCTCTTTATTTAATTTGTGAGTGTGAGTCTTTTCTACACACTAAGTAGTGTGTGGATATTTGTGAGAGTAACTGAGGAAAGACCCATCAATATTTTGTTTTATGTCCAACAAAGCAATATCTTGTTTTATTTCCAACACCCACTTGTACACAGTGGACATGATTTGGTTGCGCATCTCTCCACATGTTTTCTATTGTGTTTCATACATATGGATAGACTATGAGACCATTAAGCACACCTGCAAGAAAATTTTGGGAGCACCGCACCAAATCCTTTTTGAGAACCAGCATAGCAACATCCATAAAATGTCTTGTTATACTCTAGACTCATTCTAAGACATTCGATCATGTATTTCTTATTCCATACTAATTAAATGTTCTTTAGAGCATTCACAACAAATGTGGTATAATTGCTATGATGCAATTTTAGCAATTAAAATACTAAAATGTAGGCTACAACAAAAGTGTTATACTTAAATAAATAAATAAAAGCAATGGAGCTATAGTAAGTTGTCATCTTTGATAACTTAGAGCATTCACATCAAACATCTCAAAAAATTTAGTATTTAGCATCTCAAAAACTTGTTTTATCTATTATAACAACTCACTTTACAATACACCCAATATCAAAGGTTTTATATTTTTTACCACTTCATTAAAATATTATTGTTTTAATTATTTTTTATTCTCAATCTCATCTCTTTCACTACCTACAAATCCACTGCTACTACCCACACCTACACCCATTGCCGTCAACCACCGTTGCCTACACCCACAGCCGCCACCACCACCATTTAACCCCCAATCACCAAAATCACAAACAAAAACAAACCACCGTAAACCTAGCAAACCGATAGTCACCGCTAGCCAACCTGACCCACACAAACCCACAATCACCACCAGCCATCATCATTCACCCACTTGCCACCATCGTAAGCCCCAACTCAAAATCTACCCACCACTAGCCACCACCACTACAAAACAACCACCAAATCACACAACCTAGCCATTAAACAACCAATCACAAAACAACCACCAAAACCCAGTCACTAAAGACCACCATAAACAAGAGGTTGACTAAGCAAATAATTCAAACCAATGAGCCAGCTAAATTGGATATCTTTTGCAAAAGTTTTTGGTGATTCATATCTTCCTGGTCTTCCTTCATATCTAGTTGATGCAAGTTGGAGCAGCTGAGAGTGCCCAAATGCAAGATTAATGGCCTCTTTTTCAAGTTTAGTTATCGTCTTTTTCTTCTTAAGATTCTTGAAAATTTGTAATTCATTTTGGTTCCTTTGCACTTGTTTTGGGGAGAAGAAGAAATTGAGAGAACCAATGAGAAAGAAAGAAAAAAGAGAGAGAAGAGAGAAACGGTGAAAGAGAGAAGAAAATGAGAATGAAGAGAGAGAAAAGAGAGTCTGGAGAGAGAGAGAGAGAGAGAGAGAGATATATATTTTAATTGAAAAAGTATTAAAAATTTATAATTTTTATAAAATTTGAGCTACAGTGGACTATCATAGATAGCAATCCACTCTAACTCATTTGCTAAATTTTTTAACAATAACATCTTTGTTGTAGTGTGGTTTTTTGGAATGAGATGCTAAAAGATAGCATTTTTAGCTTTTAAAAGCTTTAATGTGAATGCTCATACTGTAGCTACAAACTTATAATAGAAACTAATATTTTATTTCTTCTCTCTTCTTTTCTTAATTTTTTTTCTTTTTCTCTCTTTTTTCTCTATTCAATGCTATCTCTCTCTCTTTCTCTCTCTTCTAAGCTTTTTTCTCTCTCTCTCTGTTCCTATCGGTTCCCTCTCCTTCTCACCAATGGATCATTGTGGTGGTGGATCATGGCTAAGATTTGGTCTAATTTGGTGGATGATGTTGGTTTGATTTGGTTGAACTGCTTTGGTGGATCATGACTGAGTTTTTTATCCAATTTCTTCTCATCGGTGGTAAATACTGTTGTTTTTCCTAGGGTTTATGGTGTTGTCTTCGAATCTCGTGGTAGATGCTATTGTTTTTCTGGTGTAGTTTTCAAATCTCCGTGGGTCACCGATTTGGTCTTGGGCTTGTGATTTGAGTGGCGGCTAGACTGGCTTGTGTGTGTGTGTGTGTGTGTGCGTGTTTTTTTTTTCCAATGGTGGTAGCTGGGGTGGTGTAACATCCTAGCCTATTTGCATGATTAATATATAGATTTACACACTTATTATTATCTTAATTAATTTAACTGCATAAGACTTTGATATTTTGATGTTATAGAAAGAAGTATATAAAGGTAAGGGTATAGATGCAAAATTATTTGATTAGTTGGGTCTTTATAGAAAATACAGCTTTTGAGGGTTATAAGCATAAATTTTAACAGTGTGTTTGGTAACGCTAAAGGAGAGAGGAAGAGAAGAGAAATGGTTTGAAAAGTGGTCATTTCTTCTGTTTGGTTAGCATGGAAGAGAGCAAAATGGCATAAGCACTTTCCCTAGGCCCACAAATTTGCAATCCGCCCAATTTGACCGGATTTGAAGGAAGACAATAGTTTCTAAAATCTAGAGGCCCACATAAATAATATAATATGCCTTGAAGTGACATATTTGCCTATAATTTTTATGCATCTTTCACATTTATATGGGCATAAAAGTAAAAAAAAAAAAAAAAAAAACATATATTTTCTTTTCATTTCCTTTCTTATTACAAGCAAAACAAAGGAAAGAAAAATCCATTCTTCTCCTTCCTTTTCTCCTCCTCTGTTTATTTCCAAACATACAAAATAGATTTAATTTCTTTTCTTTTCTTTCTCATTTGCTTTTTATTACTCATTTCTTTTCTCTTCTCTTCCTTCATTTGTAACCAAACAAAACATTAGTTGAAAGGGTGAGTCATCAACCCTTTTCCTTATAGTCAGACACATGCCCCACCACCCTTCTCCCTTTTCTCTTTGCAGCACTGAATTCAATTTTCTTTGTTTTTCTGTTCTTCTTTCATTGTTCTTGCACAACCATACTCCTCTTTCACACCAACAACCCCTTCTCTCTTTTGCCTTTTCTCTTGCCAAAACTATATATATATATATATAAAGAAGAAATCAAACACCTAACTCTAAAGTTTGAGCTTCAGAGTTTATGGGTAAGTAAATAAAACTACTTCTTGTTATGGATAATTTTAATGGTGTAGTTGTTTGTTTTATTTTCCCTTCTATATTTTCTAGTTTGATTATAGAAGCTAGAAATTGTAGTTTATGTTAGCAATTTGGAAAGATTAAAGACATTATGGTTAATTTAGTATGAACTAGAAAACTGTGAGTTGAGATAATTGATTAAGGATTGTAAATGTGGTTCTGTTTGTGAGTTTATTATGTAAAGGTGCCGTTTCACTATGAAATTTAATCATTAGTTGATTAAGTTTTATTTTTGGCTTCATGACTCTTGGATTGCACCTAAAGACATACCCAATGCCAGAGGCCAAGCAATTCCACTCACCAAAAGTTTCAAAAGATAGCTACTATATATCATCCAGATTAATATTCTTGATAACACTCTTCTTAGGTTGGATTTTCAACTTGGCACATCCAAAGCTTGGATGGTCCATCACAAACTAAAGAATTAAACCTCATAAGCTATATATGCAAGATCAGAGGTGACAAACATGCATGTGGGTCAATGGTTGTCGCCGGCGGCAGCTAGGGCTTTAGTCTTCGACGGGTCAGTGCTTGGGTTTCTACACTCTCCCCTTCTCTCTCTCGTGGTGGGTTTGTGATTTTTTTTTTTCTTTCTGAAGCGTGGGTTTGTGAATCACTGAATAAGTTTCAATTCGGTATTGGTTTGTGAATTTCTTACTTGTAAATTTATTTTGTAATTTTTTTAATTAAAAAATGTCATGTCATGTCATGTCATTAAAAAAATATCAAGTCATTATTCCATTAGTTACCTAAGTAACACTATTAACGGCAGTTAATAGAATGATTAATAGAACTCATTTTTTAAATTTGGGAGATCACTTGTGCTTAATTGAAATTTGAGAGACCAATTATGTACATAGGATAAACTTGGAGGACCAACGTTGTAGTTTTGCCTTTTTTGGGTTATTTTTTTAATGAAATAGTACAAGCTTTTCTCCTCTATGTATATAATATTTGTGAAAATTTTATATAATATAAGCCTTTAAATTGGGTTGGGCCAACACTGCCCACCAAATGAACTTAAATAATACACATATATAGATTTGGTAGCCGAACTTAAATACATGTTTTTAAGTTCTAAACAACATTACACATATTTTCACACACTTTTTCACCAACACGTATATAAAAAACATCCAAATTACATTACTCAAACTTTTCTACCAAATGGGCCTTTGATTTCTTGTGTCTTGATCGAGTCTAAGTCAAGAGTCAATCAAAAGGCTAGTATTGATTGATCAAGAAGTGATCAAGGGTTGGTCGAAATTCCAAAAAATGCCTTTCTTCCGTTAAACTTTGCACTTTATCTTGTACTTTATTTTTGACACTTACAACTAATAACAAGATACATTGTCATAGGTTTTCAAAAAAAAAAAAAAAAAAAAGAAGAAGAAAGAAAGAAAGATACATTGTCATAGATTTGCCAACACTAACCTAATTGTTCCCACTACCACAAACATTCATAAAACACATGCCCACAAGCATAAGTGCCCATAAAAACTGAACTAAAGGAGCCCTAAATAGGAACACTTGAAAGTTGTAAACTTCTACACGAATCACACGGTCAGGTTTCTTCCCATGTATCCCTCACAGTATCAACAAAAAAAAAAAAAACTTCCCATGTAGAGTACTAGAGAACATAATAACTTTCAACAAATCACAAGAACATTGTTACAAATTGAAACAGCAACTCAAAAGAAAATTAATATTAGATTTTGATCCCTCCAAAGGTGAAATCTTGACACCCCCATTGTTCTTCCTCACATATATTCATCTTAGAAGTCCCACGAGCACACACCCTTGCATCATTATATACCTTTCCTGGGCTACAATAATAGCCCTTTTTGGGAGCACAATGACTGTCTTGTGAGCATATACACAACCCTTCTAATGCACACCCCTCCTTATCTATAGTCACATTATTTTTCAATCCAAGAACTTGGTCAGTCCACTCACTAGAGAAGAGGCCAAATGGATCATACACTTTCTTAACCTTCAAGAATTTTTTAGCATTTTTGTACTTGTAGATTACTCCATCAAATGCTATGTTTCGATTCTTCCCCCAATGGGGCAGCGCCCCATACTTAAATAGTGCAAGTTGCTCAACTTCTTCTAGTATATCTTCAAATAGCCTAGGAGTCAAGGGGTCTTTGCTTCGATAATAAGTGATATCAAAGTCTATTGCATCTTCTTGCTTGCCTAAGTAAGCACTCGAAGCCTTAACGTAGCGCATGAGTATTCCATTATAAAGTTCTACACCACACATTGCTTTAGGCTCTAATTCAATTAGCTTTTGCACATCTTGAATGAAGCTCTTAGCCACGGACAAGCCAACACTGAATGTACTTTGGTGAAAGAACTCACCCTTAACTCTAGGGTCCCATGCACAAGCTGTGATCAACTCATTATCATGACTATCTAGGCAGGCTCCTGATGCTTGAAGGCGGTTGTGATATCCAATCACAGGATAACCCGTAAAAAGAATACCTATTAGTGAAAAAAAAAATCATAAAGTTTGTTATTTTGAGTTAATAATATCATTATCAGCCACTAACGCAAATAATAATTGTAATTTCTTAGCACTGTTTAGAAGAAGACGATAATAACAATACCATTGTTACTTAAACCATAGGCAGTAGTCTCGAGTGCTAGAATAACTGTCTCTGCACCTAAGCACTTCCCAGCAGCGTCACTTAAGGATTCTTGAACTTCCTCTAATTTAAACAAGCATAGAACGTACCATTTCAAAACCATTACACTTTTGTTATAAAAATAGCTAGCAAAAATCAAATTGTAGTGCTAACCTGTGGTTCTGATGATGCCCAGTTCAACTGAAGCTGTTGCGCGGAATGGGGTGAAATCATAGAGACCATTACCATGTGCGTTTGTGTAGTCTCGGTCGTCTATGCGATAACTGCCTTGCGTTGACTAGGATACCAAGTTATATCAGCAAACTCATGTTCATTGCCAAAACTAGTCACCATATCTCCTAAGTCCGAATCATTTTTTGTCAAGTAGGTGATGGATCGTTTGAACATGGGTTGTAGTTTTAGAGTCACCTGCAAAGTGAGATTTTCTCATTTTGAGCTTTCATTTTGACCATGTCGTGACATTGGCTTATATATCAATCTATAACAACAGCTCATCATTTTATGTCTTTGAAGCCTATTACATGTGTCTTGACTTAACCGGGAGTGATAAAACATAAGCAACATATATCAGATGCTGTCAAATCATATAGTGGCATTTTCAACATCACAATCCTATAGATGATGCCTACCATGCACGGTACCACAAGTAGATAGCTTACGAAGTTTTGCCAATTCGTAGCTTGCGTTCTCTTTCCCTAGACTTGCCCTTTCCGAAGTTTTTGTACATAGGTGAGATTGACATGTGGATCCCATAGATATGGGACCCACAAGTCAGTTTCACATGTGTCGCATGAGACGGGTGTATATGAAAATTTTGATTAACCTCTTTAGACACATAATTATGTTTATATTAAATGATGGAAAAAAATATTGATGTGTATACATAGTAAAAATGATGTATATAACATAGCCTATATAAGAAATTACAATCTGTTTCTAAAAATAATCAGAAATATCAATATGTGGCGTTTATATACTTTCAAATAATTCAGCTAAAAAAGAAAAAAAAAAGGAAGAGCTCTCATATAATTAAAATTTTAAAAATATAGCATTCATATAATAAATATACAAGACATACAGGGGGGAAGAAGAGACCTATCTTTAATCAATCCAAAAAAAAAGGAATTATAATTTTTTAATTTATTATTATTTTAAGTGGGACAGACCTATCTTTCCTCTTGCTTCCCTTTCGATTATTCCCTTTCTTTTGGGGAATCCCTGTATAATGTAAGACATGACTGATCTTTAGACTTAAGGCTTAGGATTTGGTTTAAGGCTCCCCATTAGGAAAAGGCTAGAAATTGTGTGTAAATAACTTGTTTCACACATGCACCAAGAAAATTGTAATTGTATATTCAATAAGATTTAGGCTAGCTTATGGGAAAGTTGCATAAGTGATACCAAGACAATTTGAAACTGTAGATTCAATAAGATTTAGGCTTATGGGAAAGTTCCATAAGAGATACCAATAAATTGTAGTTGGAATGTATGTCCAACCCCTAAAGGAAAAAAGTAGTGGCTATGATAGCGGATTCTAGGTCCTGTAGGTTTATACCAGCTCGAAATAGTAAGTATCAAGACTAATGCTTTGATTGGTATTTTCAAATAAGTTTTTCAAGATCCACAATATTTTTCACAACTTAATAAAATGATTGACTGTAAGTTGTGGATAATTACTTTCATATGCCACTTACTCATAGTCAACCACCTCATAATTGTAGTAAAAGTCGTATATCTAAACTTTCTCTTTCACAAATGTAATTAGTTTGTTTTTACTACTTCCATGAATTCCCTCACTAATTAAACACAAACTTTAATTTTTATTTGTTTATAATAAGAGTGCCAAATTACTACGACCAATTTCTCCCTAATGGCTTGAGACTTTTATGTGTGCAAGTCAACATCCCACACGCAGGGTAAAATGTTAACATTATCCACTCAATTTTCTGCATAGTCACACATGTACATTATCTCTCTCTTTCTCTCTCTCTACAAAAATTAAAATTGGAAATTAGATTTAATTTTTTCCTTCATCATGCATCACATTGCCAAAGCTAAAGTACAACTAATTTTTTCTTTGAAAAGGTAATAAATTTTTATCTCTTTTTGTTAGATTTTATGCTTGAATGATGATATTTGATTCTATGTACGAAAATAATCTTTGTTTGGTTACTATTAAGGCATTGAGATATGTGTTGAATTCATCTTTGTTTGAGTAGTAGCTGTTAGGTGATTCTATTTAAGTGTTCCAATAGTACCTTTAATAAATTAGATTCTATTGTTCTATTATACGCTTTAAAAATGTTAGTGCTATTTGTAATTTAAAAAAATAAAATTAAATGTCTACTAGAAAATATCAATTTAAATGTCTACTTTAAAATTTTCATAATCTAAAATTTAATTAAATTTTAAATAGAATCTCAAAGATGAAAAAAAAATTCAACAAAAAGAGTTAGAAATAATGATTAATACAATAGAAAGTTAAAAATGAAAAATAATCAAACAGGACAGTTATTGTTTATATATATATATATGTATGTATGTTATGTATATATATATATATATGTATATCTCGTTGAATTTTATTGGAATACTTGTAGTAGTATAGTTATTTATTTAGATGAATTTTTGCAAAATTAAAATTAATAAAATCATTAATTAGATGAATTAGATTAACCATGTTTTCAATTTAAAAGATGTTAACAAAACTTAAACAAGAAGATTCTCAAAAAACTTTGTATCTCAAGAAACAAGAAACGTTGACCTGTAAAATATTAACAAGAAGAATTTAAAATAACTTAATTGAAAATTTTTAATAAAATTCTCATTAAAAACTATAACTTTAAATCTTGTTTCTCAAAAAATAGAAAAAAAAAAAATCTCAAAGTATATCAAGTGGACCTAAAGGAACCCAGTTATTATCATTTATATTTGGTGATTGACGCCAAAAGTCTTGTATCTCGATTAGTTGACATTTTTTATGTTTTCAGTTGAAACATTAGGATTTAGACATTGGCCATTCGCACCTATCAAGAGTGTTATTGATTCTCAACGTTAAGTTGAGACTTGGGATATATAATAATAATAATAATAATAATAATAATAATAATAATAACACCTCCACATTCACTGGTTAGGCTAGAACACACCTACCATGTTAAGTGGAATAGTACATCCTTCCATTATGGTTCCAAATTTATTCTTTAATTTATTTATTATATTTCTATTCTACATTTTGTTTTGTTTTAGTTTTAGTCCCTGAAGAAATATATCTAGAGGCCCACTTTGAATTGGGGAAAGCAGAAGCAGTTGAAGAAGGATGGCAAGTCAATCAAGATTTCATTATAGTACGCTACTTTATGTAAAAGTAGATAAGTGACTGCAAGCCTGTGAGATGGTAGATGCTCCTTTTTTTTGTTAATTACTTAAAGTAACGTACAATACAATTAATTTTACTACTTTTTTCATAAAAGACGAGCTGACTAAGATAACCTTTTTAATTTTTTTTTTTTAGAATGTAATTACCTATTCATCATCTTGGCAATTTTGAAAATTTTTATACTAACTTATTGATGATCACTAAAGTTTTTATTTCATTTTATTTTATTTATTTAGTACACACAAACAACAACTACTACTACATACGTAATAATTTCGTTAAACATGTTTTTGTCTTATCTTTTTTTTATGATCTGTTTGAATAAAGAGGACGTAAAGTAGAGTTAGTCATCAGAGTTTATTTAGTTTTTGGAAAATTTAAAGCTTGAAAAAGATACACAGCCAAGAGTTTTAATTAATAAGAATTAAAATTTTTAGGTGTGATTAATAATTATGTTTTTTATGCTTAAAATTTAAATTTATACTGACCATTGTTGATTGGCTGAAAAATGTCCTCGAGTCTTGGTATTGTAAGGTGAAGCATAATCATTTTCTTTTAAAATTTAAATGCATATGTAACAGTAGTAATTGTTGATTAAAAATATAAGAGATGTGATAATTTTTCTAAAAAAAATACTATGAAATTTGCCATTTTCAAATAAAATATGAGACTTTAACATTTTTATGTCTAATGATAAAGAGAATTTTGTCCAAAAAAAAAAAAAATTTATGAACTTTAAAAAATTAGCAATTCTCATCGTGCATTCGTGTATATGGAACAAGTTTTTTTTTTTAACAAATAATTATTACTATTATATATTTATGGAGGTAGAAGAAGAAGAAAATAAAAAACATTAACCAGTTGTTTCCTTGTAGTTGGATCTCCAAATTTTGGAACTATTCTTATCACATCTCAAAACAATAAAGCGAAATCTATTACAAAGTTTCTTAAACATTACACGGCGATCAAACTTTGAGATGAAAAATTTGTGTATATGAGATGAAATATGATGCGCAATTAATTGAGACTCACCGCTTCAAGTGAATATACCAAGTTAAGTGTTTAGTATCAATATGTAACCGTTAAAGAAAAGCAGAGGAATTTGGGACCTTTGGATAGTAGTAAGCGATTCTAACCAAGCTAAAAAAGAAAAAGAAAAAGTATAAGTTATAATCCAGACCTGTGAAATGACTCCAAGAACTCCAAGAGAAACTTTAGCTGCATTAAAATCTTGGTCACCATCTGTGAGCTCCCGAACCTAGCATAACCATCTTCAGCACCACCTGGACTAATAATTCGAAGTTCCGTAAGGTAATCATGGACTGCGCTCCCCTTGTCACGCAATGTGCTACCATGTGCACCCGTGCTCAATAGTCCCCCAATTGTCAAACCCCACCAATATGGTGCATAAGGCAAGACCAGCTCAGCCTTGGCAGCTTCGTTGATTAGCTGCTTCAATGTCACACCGCTCTCTACGGTTATCGTCTTAGCTTCAGCATCAATTTTTAACACATGGTTAAGATACTTGGTGCTTATCAAAAGCCCATCTTCCCCGTCTGGACAAACTAGCTTGGGAATACTATGTGAATAACGTGTTGCAACTTTCATTTTCCTTTTGTTCTCTGTTGCTTTTGCTACTATCGAAATGAGCTCCTCCTCCGTGGAGGGGTAAGCCACCTCGGCAGCTCGGCAAGTGCTTCGATCAGGAAAGATACCATAGGAGTTTGTGATTGTGCAATCTCTATTCTTTGATGAACATTTGATGTGGTCCTCCGGGGGACTACAACACACAACAAAGATTAAAAGGAAGAAACAGCTAAATTGGAAAACTCCGCGTAACAATACCATGTTTTAGAGTTTTGGTGATGATGCTTTAAAATCTTCTTGGTAATTTAAGATGCATCTTAGTTCATTTACGTTGTTGCTGCACATGTATATATATAGTTGTGTGGTTTAGACAGGTATATATTAAAATAAAGAAACTATGATCCATTTTAAGACACTTTGAAGAAAGGTGTTTATTTTCTTTGCTGTTGTTAGTTGGCACGTACCAACGTGACAAACAATTCCCATTCTTAAAACGTTTGTTCAAACGTGGAACAAAAAGAAGTTAATATGCAGATGGAGTGAATAAATATGAATGACAAAGTCATCGATAGATTTAGAGACAATTTTGTACAACTACTGAGGCGGCCTATTATAATTAGTACATAATAAAAATAATATTAGTGGTAAACTATGCTGTTGCCTTGTGCTAAATAAATTAATAGTAAATATTTGCTAAATGAATGGTAGAAATTCAATGCAACTTGCAGAAGTAAGTTTAAATATGAGGATCTAGTTGGAAAGACTTCATCAAATGGCCTATTAATTGTACTGATTCACGGCAAGCAATCCACGCAAAGAAGTCTAAAAGTAAATTTATTTCTTTTGTTGAATAATGAACATTTGAAAACTATGGTAGACAAGTGTATCATTTTCTTTCGCAGTCACACATTCATGATGTTCATTTGTCTTTACCGCAAAGACGGGGCAAAGTTCACAAAGCCAAGCCCTATGCCCCTATCCACCTGACACCTCATTGAAACTCACGTACGTCTCCAGGCAGAATTGAGTATGTTAGGTGTGGCACACAGGATACTCTCCTGCCATAGTCGGTTAAGCTGTAATTGCATTTGAGAGTTTAATACCATCAAATCACAATATAATTGCAATTTCAATGTTTAGCCCCCAAAAAAATTACAATTTCAATTAGCTTAATTAGTAAATTATCTTGTCAAATTAAGTTTTTAATTTTGATTATATCTAAAACTAAGCATTTGAGTGGTCTTAATAATACCATCAAATCATAGTCAAATCATAATTTAAAGGCGTGAATGTACTTTTAGTTCCTACTACATTTTGTACTTGTTTCATTTTGGTCTCTACATTTTGATTTTTTCACTTTTAGTCCCTAATTCAGGGGGTTGCGTTTCTACAAAGAATTGTAGCATTCTTTTGGATAAGAGTATCAGATATGTGCCAAATCTTATGTCTTTAAGTAAAATTGAATGTTCTGAGGATGAAGAAAGGATGCGAGTAGTGATGGAGTTTGCTACGGTGTTTATGGCGGAAAAGCCATGTGGCTGGGATGGGCTATACCATGATGTAATTCTGGGCTTTAATATATTGTTTTTTAAGTACACTATCAATCACGTCAGATTTTGCCGTTAGTGGGGTGGCGAAAATGACCAAAATGATAGGTGTTAATTGGATTAGGGACTAAAAGTGAAAAAATCAAAATGTAGGGACCAAAATGAAAAAAAGTGCAAAATGTAGGGACTAAAAGTGCATTTATGCCTAATTCTAATTAGCTCAATTGGTAAATTATTTTATGGTATTAAGTTCCAATTTTGATTATGTCAACAATCAATTAATATCTTAATGTGATGATAAATTAAAGAACAATCTCTAATTAAGAGGTTATTATAATATATAAGGACACCACTTAATCCAAGAGTTTAAATATTTAAGTTTGGGCTCAACTATATCATATTAATTACTCTTTCTTGTCATTTTTTTTTAATGTGTGACTTCACTCACACACATATATCCAGCAATCTTCCTCTCATGTGTAAGTCTTTTCCTCTCTGTGGGCTTTGACTAAGTCCTATTAGCTTCTCCTTGCTTTATGAGTGTTTTTTCTTCATCAACACGTCATCCGTGGTCCTCTCATATGTCATCCATGATACCACGGTTCAACCCCACATGCTCATGAATGGGAACCCGAACTACACTTCCATATCCATGTAAACCCAACGCCATACTATGATCTAGCACTATTGACAATACTATTTTGTTAGGTCTTTCTTCAAGATTATTTGTGTGAGCCCTTTAGGCTTACCCTGTCCTCGCTTTAACCACGAAAGGGATCTTAAACACCTTGCCACATTTGCCGCACATAGCAATGGGCTCTGATACCATTGTGGAGACTTTGATTAAGAGATTAATATAACATATAAAGATATTGTTAAGAGGTTGACATAGCACATAAAGACATCACTTAATACAAAAGTTTAAGCTTTTGAGTTTGGGCCTAATTATGTTATATTAATCACCCTCTCCTATCATTTTTATTCAATATAGGACTTCACTCACACCTATATACCCAACCAAAAAAAAAAAAAAAAAATCACAGCAAAATCTCAATTTGTCTCTACCACAAATTTTAAAACTGAATTAACTTGTTGGTTTAGCTATATGCTTTTCATGGGTATAAGCATAGAGGTGGCTTCCATGGTTCCTTATCTAAACAAAAGATTGCCTATTTTCTTCCCCACAAGTGAATGTCTAAAGACAATTTCTAATTGTAAAGTTGTAGTCAACCGGTCCTAACTCTTAAAAGCTTTGTTTCTTATGATATTAGAGCATTCGCAATGATGGTTGTAATACCACTCAAAAGTTATTTTACCAACTCAAATAATTAAAATCATGCAACTGGTATTTTATTTTTTAATGGGTTTTATTGGCTCTCTCTCTCTCTCTCTCTCGTGGTTCGATCATGATGGTGATGGAGGTGGTTCAATTGTAATTCGTGGGTCACGATGGCGGTGGTTTGATTGCAGTTTTTGGGTTACAGTAGTGGTGGTTTTGGGTCTGATTTGGATCATTAGTTTGTGGGTCACGATTTGGATCATTGGTCATGGGTCATAATTTTTTTTTCTCAATTGGTGGTGGTGATGTGATTGTAGGTTTGGTGGTAAATGGCATTGGCAATTGTTGGCTAGTTAGGTTGTAGTGGTGGGTATGGCTATTGTTGGCTAGTTAAGTTGTAGCGGCCTTTGGGTTGTAGTGGTGGCTGTGGTTGCCGCTAGCTGGTTGGATTGTGGTGGTGTTTGTGGCTGTTTTTTGTGGTGGCTAGTTGGGCAATGAGTGGTTGCTATGGGTGTGTGTTTTATGTTATTTTTATAGTTGCTTAATTATTTTAATGTATGCTAAAATAGAACTTTTAATGTTAGGTGTATTGTAAAATGAAGTAGTAAACAAATAAAATAGTTTTTTGAGTTGCTAAAAGCTAAAATTTTTAACTCCATCACTATGAATGCTCTTATAAACTTACTAATAGCATTTAGGAAGGTTTACTTGTGTAGCCAGTTTATTCTTCTTTTATTATTATTATTAGCATCATTATTTTTTGGATAAGTATTTACTGTGTAGCCAGATTTGATAAAAATGAAAATGCATTTTGTTATGTAATGGTTTGGGAAAAAGGTTGGTGGGTTAATTTGAAAAAATGACCATTCCAACCCAAATTGTAGGTCCTTGTGTCAAGTGGGTTAGGGCATTTTTTGAACAAGGTTTGTTTGGAGAGGGTTGAGGGGAAAATTGATGTCCTCAAATAAAATATGAGAGAGGGGGGGGGGGGGGGGAAGCTGAAACTTAACGTCAGGCTTTGAGATGATTCCTAAAGGTTTTTGGTGTAGTGATAAGCCTATCCAAGCAAAAAATAAAGGCTGCACTTTAGCAAGAACAACATTAAGGCCCAATAAAACACTTCATAATAGTTAATTAATAGATTAGAAGTCCCGTTACAACAATGCAAGAAAATAAAATTCTCCAGTGGTAAGGTAAAATTAAATTGATGGTCCAATAGTCAACTATTGAACAAATTTAAGAAGGTGTTCACTTCAAGAAGTCCTTGTGTGTCTTGGTCAAAAGGTGTTGATACCGTATTTTGTTCGCCCTCGATTTGCGTGCTGGACTCTAAAAAATTCAAAAATATTATTTTTCCTCCATGGGGCCATGAGAATATCTAGAATGACGTAGCACAACCCGTTCGGACACTGGAGCACCCAAAGTGCATTTTCAAGCCAAAATGAACAAAACACCCATTGTGGGCTTAGAAACCCTAATTTTGATCCGGCTGTCAAAATGGGTCAAAACTAAAGCCACTGCAAAGATTATCAAATTCTCATTCCAACGACTATTCACGAGTCAAAATCGGAGTTAGAAAAGCCGAGATATCATGAAAACTGGGATGACGCATCGATCGATGCACCAATAACTTCCCAAAGCCATAACGTTTGATCTGACTGTTGGATGTTCAAGTTCCATACCTTTTTAGAATTAGAAAGTCAAGATTTTTCCAAGGGTGTCATGATCAACCCAATCGGAGAAGCTTTCAAGGTGGTGTAAGGCCACCCCCTTGAAAAGCGTGCCTAGGGCTATAGATAGCCCAAACACCCCCTAGACCAAAAAAGAAGAAGATTTCCTAAGTTTGCTCTCTACGTGGTTGCTGTCTGCACGTTTTTCCTCTCTTCCAAACACAAAAAACACATCAAAGCCTCTTGATTCTTCCATCTTCACCAAAACACAATGTATTATTCTTATACCCAATCTTCCTCTCCTTGGTTCTACACTTTGGATTTGGGGTTTAGGGGTGTGGATGTAGCTATTTTAGCTACTATCCACAACCCTAACCCTCTAAATCTTTTTCTAGCATTTATCTCTCTCTTTTTGCCTTAACATAATTTATTGCTTTTCTTAGCATGATTCTTGATTTATCTTGCTTCTGGCTTGTTCTTAGCTTAGATCCATATTCTTCTATGCTTGTTCACATGTTATTTGTCTTGATCTATGTGCTTTATGCTTTATGCCATGTGGTTGTGCCTAGATCTATCTTTCCATGTGTTGTTTGTCTAGATCCACATGTTTCTATGCTTGTCCACATGTCTATTTGTCTTTTCTACATGTTTTATGCATTATGCCATGCTTTGTTCCCCTTTTCATTCTATGTTGATGTTAGGGTTATGTACTCTTGTAAAACTCTCTTCCTTCCTCCCTCCTCTCTCTTTTAGATAGTTTGTATTAGGTATATCATGTCGTGTACCATTCGCTCTCATCTTTAGAGTATGACAACCTCTGTTTACTTTCCTGCAACTATATTTTGGGCCATGCTTTAGGGATGCAGACATTTCCTTTCCTACTTCGTGTGCTAGCATTGTGCATGATGTATGTGTATATATATATATCTGCTCCACCCCTTTTGGTGTGATTGTCACAATCCATGTCACTTAAGGCAAAGCAATGCTTAATTTCTGTCACGAAAGTAAGGTGACATGTCGCCAGATTTTCGTCGTGGAAATCTGGTACTTTGCCTGAATGCCTTAGGAAAGCATAGATTAGGACCATACCCTTTCCAAAGCCAAGCCTCAAAGCCCCCTATGCATGCAAAGCCCTGAAAGCCAGTGCCAAAATTATGCTTTTTACTGCTAATCTCCGAAAATTAAGCAATGCCAGTGGCGACTTCACTCACCTTTAGTAATCCTCTAAAATTTGGCCAAGATTCCCGCCACACCACCAAAGGTAGACACCTACCCTCCTCCATCGAGAGAGAGAGAGAGAGCACCCGGACCTCTAATGAGCCCCACGCGTGTGAGACCGTCACCACGGCAAGTGGTTGAACGAAGGCCCGATGGCGGTTATTTGTCTCGAGGTCAGTCATTGACAAAAGGGTCTAGGGTACTTTCTGCTATTACTATATCAATTTGAGGGAAAAATTTCATTGTTACAAACACATTATATCCTTTAATGGAAAAATAAAAAGTAAAGATCAATAGCTCCATAGTGAGAAGAAATTGGTTATTTGGCATGGTATGAAGGAAGAGAGAGATTCTAGTTCAGCGCAGCAGATATTGAACCAAGATTATTGTGGAATATGTATGTGGGGTATGAGTGGAGTAGTAAATGCTATTTTGAGTAAGTGGTTGTGTCAGCTTGTAATGAGATGGTGGAAATAATGCTAAAAATAAGTCTTTAATGGGGAAAAGGGTTGTTCATAGCTGATTACGAAGCATTTATGAACTTTGGATATGCAGAAAATGAGAAAGGAATGTTTGAGGCTAGGTGGGTGTTGATTTGTATGGATTAAAATGGTTCATTTATGGGTTGGTGGAGCTAAAATATGGCAAAATGACAAGAATAGCATAATTTTTCAGAGGGTTTTTGTGTGTCTTTTGTGGGCTGATGTGATTACCCTTTTATAGTAGAGCTTAGAGGGGTGATTAGCAAGAAAAAAAAATGGGGCTGATCAGCAAGAAGAGGGGCAGATTGCAAATCATAGGATTTGAATGTAAATGGTAGATTTTCTTTTGGGCTACCTTGCTTCTTTGGGTAATATCAAACATGGGCGAATATTTGGGTAATCTTGCATTAAATGCTGAGGTTGTGTCCAACCATTGGGATTAAGGCAGGTATTAAGGTAGAATCTTAGTGTTGCAACAGAGATTTGGACCTTAGAGAGTAGGATTCTGCACCCCAAGCTAGGTGTCAAATTTTATGCCTACTTCAAAGTTTTCTGCTAGAAATCCCTTTATACCCTCCAAAGATTAATTAAAAGGAAGTGCTAGTGGATTAGGATGAAGCAACAATCAAAGTGGAAAATTTCAATGGTAGGCCTTGAGTGCTTTGTTATGTGGGGTGACCAATGAGGTATTCAAGAAAATATCATCCACGGAAGTTGCTAAGGAAGCATGGACCATTCTTGAGACCACTTATAAAGGTACCAAGGCAGGAAAGATTATGAATCTTCAAAGACTCATTAGTAGTTTTGAAGAAATAAAGATGGAGGAGAATAAGACTTTTAATGAGTTCTATGCTAAATTCAAGGATAATGTGAATTCTACCTTTAACCTTGAAGAATTTATAACAGAATCCAAAATTCTTAAGAAAATCCTTAGGCCTTTACTTGAAAGATTCCATGCCAAGATCACTGTCATTAAAGAAGTGAAGGACATTGATCAAATTCCTTTGACTGAGCTTGTAGGGAACCTTCAAACTTATGAGATGAGATTAGTTTTAATGGGAAAATGTGGAAAGAGTAGAAACTTGGCTCTTAAGGGTATAAAGGAAGAGATTGATGATTTTGAAGATGAAGATGAAAGCGAGGACGAAGATGGAGATGATGATGAGGATGATGATATAACCTTCATAGCTAATGAGATTATCAAGCTTTTTCAATATAGGAAAAGAATAAGGACAAACCTCCTAGGAAATCTAAATCCTCTAGGAATGGTAAGAGTGAAAAACCCCTCATCTAGTGCCATGAGTGCAAAATTTTTGGTAGTATGAGAAGAGAGTGCCTAAATTATCTAATGAAAGAAACGACCAAAATTTAAAAAGTAAAGGGTTGGTTGCTATCTTGAGTGATACTAAGAATGACTTTTTTGATAAGTATGTGGATGAATGGGGTCACTTTATCGTTTTTGCTGCCACAACCGAGAAGGTGATTATGGAGAGTGCTAGTGACAGTGAGGATTATTCTGATGACGAAGTATCCAAGAAGTTGACTATTCATGAAGTCTATGGTAAGCTATGCATTGAATTTATAAAATCTAAAAAGAGTTCTTATCTTTGTAGAAAAGAGCTTAATGAGGTAAAAATTGAAAAAGTTGAACCGTTAGTCAAACTAGATGAGACTACATGGTTAGTTGAGACTCTTATTATGGAGAGCACCTCATTAAAAAAAAAGGTCAAGAATTTTGAGGTTGAACTTAGTCAAGCTAGAACTTAAATAGAGAGGATGTCTAGTGCAAAACTTGATGAGGTATTGAGTGCTCAAAAGCCTAATTCTGATAAGATTGGCTTAGGATATGTAATTTCCTCTGGCCCCTCATATTCTATGGCTTCTAGATCACAAACTGTCTTTGTGGCTCAATCTGAGAAAGGTGATAAATGTATGAAATTCATAACTGATTTGTCTGATTCTAAATCCTGTGATAGACCTCACTCTAGGAAACCGAGTAGCTTTAAAACTACTTATGTTTGTCATCATTGTGGTGTTTCTAGACACATTCGTCCTAATTGCTTTAGGTTATATGCTCAAAAGCAAGTGTCCAAACAGTCACAAGTTTCCTCTCAAGGAACTACACCTTTGTTTGGAGAGTTATTAAAAGTGTTGAGTTTTTTAACTCAATTTTAGAAGAATTCTAATTCTTCTATTTCCTTTGGCAGACATACTAAGACATGTCCCTTTTCATCTTCACAACCAAAGACTTGTGCTGTATGGGTGAAAAAGGAGCCTAAGACTTAATTTTCTTTTCTATTGTCCTCTGCTTTATGGACATTGATCAAATGCCTTTTTAAAGTAGGACTCTTTTTGCTTGATTTCTTATCTATTTTTGGAATCATGCTTTCATGCATCTGCATCTACCTTCATGCTTTCATGTTGTTTGGTTGTTTAGTTTTTTTTTTTTTCAAAATAAAAAAGAAAAGAAAAATTAGAAAAATACAAAAACAGTATGTGTTTGTGTATATTGGTATTTGTGTACCTTGGATGACTATTGAAACAAAGTTTTCTAAACTTTGTATCTCTTGTAACTTAGATGAATACTTTAATGCACAACTAAGAAAGTGAGTTTTGTGGCTTGTGTTTATAATGAGTACGATTAAGTAATCTCTTCAACTTACCATTCATATCACTTTTTTTTTACAAGAATGACTAAAAAATCCTAAGAGAAAAGCATAAATAACCACCTCACCACTAAAAACCGCCAATCATGTATAACATCTATGTGCTTCGGCATAGCAAAATTGTGACACTTTTGGTTTACATAATTGGATATTTCTTCTCTCTCTCTCTCTATATGTATATGTCCATGCATAATATGTTCAAAAAGAAAAGATGCAAAGAAAATCAAAAGCAAAAAGAATCAAAATGCTTTTAAATATGGTTGCAAGCTTGTTTTTAGCAGATCTAGAAGTTATAGGATGTACCTTAAAGATGATAGTCCCCATCAAACAGTAATGATTGTGTGTGAGTATTTTTTATTTTATCGTATCTCAAATTGTCACAATGTGAGAAACTTGTGCACACTTGTTATGTTTTTACACACAACACACAAATATTCTTTGCTACTTTTGATACATGTGCAGGTGCGATGTGATTTGGCGATCACAAAGAATACATGTGTTAAATTATGCTCACTAAACTATTTTAACTTGTTTTTGAAATATATAATTGGTTACACTTGTTTTGTGTGTGTGTTTTTTGGATCTTTGAATGCTTTGCTTATATGTTGAGAAACGTTTTGAGAGCTTAATATGTTGATTGGATCTTTGTTTGAGTTGTTTGCTTGTTGCATTTATCTTTATGTATTTTTCCTTTCTTTGAAAAACTCCGTTTCTCAATCTCGATAGCTTCTTGACAGATCCTCGATAGATTCTCTTCTATTGAACCCCTCTTTCTTCGTATCTCAATCCATCGAGGTTTCTGGGTTTCTTTTCGATAGATTCTCGACAGCTTCTCGATCCATCGAGAAAATTTTCTGAGCTCTTTGTCTGCCTTATAGATTCTCGACACATCCTCAATCCATTGAAATTTCTGGGTTTTCCCTCGATAACATCTCAACAGCTTCTCAATCTATTGAGACCCTCTTGCATGCATTGTTTTTCACATGCTTCACATCTTTTTATCATCTTGTCATCCATAACATCTTGTTTTAATTACATTCATGCTTTTATATGGATTCATTGTACCCCCTTGATCATATTTATGTTTCACGAGTGAAGTTTTATAGCTTCTTGTACCATTTGTCAATCATGACAAAAAAAAAAAAAAGAATATGTGGTTTCTTTTTAAGATTCTACATATTAGGGGGAGAAATACATACCTCTGTAAGGAAGAGTTGTGTTTCTTCTTGTTAGGGGGAATGCTTATCTTCTTGTTGTTTTAGGAGCTTCTTTTCGCTTTTTGTACACCATACCGGTCTTGTGACCATTTTTACATATATTGTGCTTATCTTTGAAATATATATATATATATGATATATGTCTTCTTCACCTATCTTTACATGTATTGTTTCTTTTCTATCTTTATACGCATGTTTTTTTATGTACACAATCTTTATTTTTGTTTCACACATGATGCCTTGATGATTTTTGTTTAAGTGTTTCAGAAAGACATGTTGTGAAAGTCTATCATGCCGTGAACTCTTTTCTTGCAAATTTTTTCAAGAGTTTCTAGTAAGGGTTGATTTATTTTGTAATACAACAAGTGGTTATGAGTAAAGTGATTTAAGACTTCTCTCATAATTATTTGTTTTGTTGTGGTTTTGTCACAAATTGCCAAAGGGAGAGATTGTTAATGACATATTTTATGTAATTGGCTAATCTTTTGACAAAATGCATTTTACTTGAAATTGGATAGATTTAGGATGGGTTTAGTACTTCACAAAACATGTTGTTCAAGCCAAGTATTAAAGTCATAAAGATTGGACCGAAAAACAAGTGAAGAAAAGCTGTTCATTAAAGCTCGACAGATACCTCGACAAAAATAGTGTCTATCGAGACTTAATGAAGAAAGTTTGATAGAAGCTCAATAGAAGCTGAATCTGTTAAGATCTACGAAATCAGAATTTCTAGATCTGATTTTCGACCCATGTTGAAATATTTGTATAGGGTTTCTTTTTTTACAACCTTAAACATATATAAGACTTATTTTAAAAGTCGTCAAATGGGCATGCACTTAGAGAATATATGAAAAAGTGACCGAGTGCCTTATTCTCTCTGTAAAAAGTTATTGCGTCTTTTACGCCTTAGGATTTTGTAACAAAGTACTTCTTGATCTTTATTGTTGTTGAAGTGAAGAATTTTGCAACCAACAACATCTTCTTCAAATTGCTGGAGTTAGTCATGTACTGGAATCCGTGCATCATTGGTTAGTCATGTATTAAGATTTACGCAAAAGGGTCGTATTCATATATTGAAAAGTTCAGAGGTTTTGAAGTGGTAGAAGGTTTCTGCTGTAAGTTCATCTAAGAAGATTGTAAAGTCTAGGGACAAAAGTTTTGTACTAGATTTGAAACTTCTCTTTATTATAGTGGATAACTTTTCAGGATAGTTTCCCCCCAAGTTTTTTTACTGTGAAACTAATTTGTTTCATTGGTTTTCTTAGGTCATCTTATCTTGTCTTATTTACTTTTCTGCCGTGCATGATTTTGACATGATATTGATGTTTGTTTGTTTTAACAAGGTTTATTCATAATAAATCTAGTTAACAACTTGAGTTTAAAACTTGTTAATTCTATTAATCAGGGTCTAAATTTCCCAACATTCTTGAATTGTTCATGGTAATCTATTAGCTAATTTAGCTTCATCCTATCCAAATCTTTTAAAAAAATCTTTATCCTATCTAAAAGACTATATAATTAAAATGGCATTTCAACTACTACGCACTCTTGGCGCAATGGTCACTTCACAAGTATAAGTGCTTGTCGGGTGTGAGAGATAAGGGCCGGGGTTTAAATCTTCAAGATGGAGCTTCACACACATATACACTTAGATTATGACAGAATGAAATTTCTATCTTATATAAATAAATAAAAAATGACATTTCTCTATTCATTTAACTATTATTATCAATATGGGCAAGATTTAGTTACAGTATTTAGGTACTGTTCCTTAGGTTCATCTCTTAAAATTTTGTCATATGGATTTTTTTATGGGGGTGAAAGTGTATTTTTTAATTAAATAGCCACACGATTGAATTTTAAAAGGAGAACCTAAGAAATAACACTTAAGATACCGTACTTAAGTTTTGTCCTTTCAGTATTATGAGATATATCTATACCATCTATACTATTATTTAAGGAGTTTTCCCTGTTTGAATTCCTCATTTTCATGGTTCTAAAATGCCCATGCATCCCTATTTTTATGTAGAAATAAAACTAAAGGACAATCTGGTAAAAATACAATTTTAATTCCTACTAAAATATTGCCTAAAAATTAGGGTCACTCTCTTATTGATTTTCAAATTGCTTTATCCACTTATAAATTAAATTTTCAAAATAAAAATTTTATATATATATATATATATATATATATAATAAAAACATGCTTTTTTTGCTACAAAATAGGAGCAGTAAAAAAGCCTCATTTATAAATTAAATTTTCAAAATAAAAATTATACATATAAAATAAAAACACATGTTCTTTTTTTGTTACAAAATAGGACCACTAAAAAAAGCCTCATTGCACCCGCAAAATGTATGTGATTATGCTAGTTTTGTATTTACCGTTTAAAAAAAAAATCTTATTTATTTATTTATTTCAACTAGACTTTTATATAGTTTAAAAATACCCTCATTAATAAAGGGTAATTTCATTTAGAAATAGGGTCATAAATATCAAATAACGAATTTCATTTTGAATTTAAAAAGAGAATTCCTAAAATTTAGGATTTTTTCCCTTTATGTTCAAAACTAAGAAATTATAGTTAATGCTTACCTCTAAAGTTTATCATTTTTATTTATTTGAAAAATAAAAAATATATTACTACTATTTAAGGGGCTTCCCCTGTTTGGATTTCTCATTTTTATGGTTCTAAAATACTTCTACATCCCTATGTTTAAATAGAAGCAAAACTAAATGACAATTTGATAAAAATACAACTCTAACTTCTACTAAAATATTGCCTAAAAAATAGGGTCACTCTCCTATTAATTTTCAAACTACTTTATCCAATTATAAATTAAATTTTAAAAATAAAAATTATAAATATATAAAATAAAAACACTTTTTTTTTTGCTACAAAATAGGACCACTAAAAAAAAGCCTCACTTATAAATAAAATTTTCAAAATAAAAATTATATATATAAAATAAAACCACATGTTTTTTTTTTTGTTACAAAATAGAACCACTAAAAAAAAACTCATCGCACGCGTGAAACACATGTGATAATTTGTATTTACCGTTTTAAAAAAACTCTTATTTATTTATTTATCTGTCCATTCTATATATATTTAAGAGGACTCCTTTCTTTCAAGTGGACTTTTATGTGCTTAAAAAATACACTCATTAATATAAGGTAACTTTATTTAGAAATAGGGTCATAAATATCAAATATCAAATTTCATTTTGAATTCAAAAAGAGAATTCCTAAAATTTAAAATTTTTTCCCTTCATGTTCAAAAAAGAAATTACAGTTACTGCTTATCTCTAAAATTTATTATTTTTATTTGTTTGAAAAAGAAAAAATATATTCCTAAATTATAATAGAAGCAAATTATTAATTTTTACTCAAAAAAATAGAAGAGTCTCGGAGCATGCACTCACGCACGTGCTCAGAGACTAGTGTGTATATATATATATATTCATTTATGAGATAAGTAAGAAATTCAAATGCTTGAATAGTGAAATGGATTTAAAAAAAAAAAGTTAAATGTGGGACATGATTAACAATTCAGAAAAAAAAAAAAAAAAAAAAAAATTATCTGGTTGGTTTGGTGCGTTAGGGAAGTTCTCAACTCTCAACCATCCAATTAAACGTTCATGCGATCGAACGTATCCAAAAAAAAAAAAAAAAAAAAAGTTACGGCTAACAAATTTGGAACAACTCTCAACCATCCCATTAAACGTTCATGCGAACAAACCCCCCCCCAAAAAAAAAAAAATTGCAGCTAACAAATTTGGAAAGTGTCTTGTTCAGAGGATTTCACCTTCTCAAAGTGAGCAACTTATCATTTAGGCAATAGAAGTCACTTTAATTGGTTGTGTAGTCACAGTGGAGAGTGACTTGCTCACAGAATTTCATCTTCTTTTTTTTTTTTTTTTTTAAATTTTTCTAACACAAAAAAAAAAAGGAGTAATAAATCCCATTGAAGATAAGGCTTATAGAAGTTGAAGTTCATTGCTTGCACGACACTAACTCCTAATAGTTGAAGTTTTACGTAGCTAGTGTTTTTTTTAATAGAAAGACTAAAACTTTCATGGAAAATAAACAAAGACATTACATGATTGTGAAGAGCTTATTTTAATAAACAACGATTCTTTTTTATCTAAACAGAAAAACCAACAATGTCAAAAGCATGTTTAGTCAAAAGATTGGCTGGTTTAATCAATTTGTATTCAACGCCAACTCCTTCTCTGAAAAGGATACGTTAGCAACTTCTAATAGTTGAAGTTTTAATCAGCCAGTTATATTTGAATACCAAATTAATCGGCTTTGACTTATTCAATTTTTATTCAACTCCGATACGTTACTGAACTGACATTGGCTTTTATACTAATCTTAAACGCAAGTAATGCATGAAAATATTTCGAGTATAATATAGAGTTTGTAAATTTTTAGAGTATAATATAAAGTATAATATAGAGTTTGTAGATTAATATTTCTTATTTGAAATAATTAACTTTTCATCTACGTAAGTTTTCTTTAGTCTAACACTTTTTCTATTCCTCTTCTCAAAAAAAGAAAAGAAAAAAAAAGACACTTTTTCTATTGTATAGAACTTCATCCTTCCTTCCAATTAGTCATTTTGCTTTATCCTTCCTTCCACTTTTTCTTTGATAGCTTTGCTTTGATTATATATATATATATATATATATATATATATAACCGAAGTCTTTGCTGATACCACAATTTTTCACATCAGCACAACATAATATGTATAAAAAAGAAAACTATTTTTCTCTCCAAAACAAATCCCAATACTTATCTCTCCCTCTCTCTCTTTTTTTTCTTGTTTTGGATAAAACCGAAGTCTTTGACTTTTTTAAGAGCTCCCACATGTTTACACATAAGCATTATTTAAATAAAAAAAACAAAAATTCTGATTTTATATTTCTAAAACTCTCCTTCTATCTGAATTTTATGAGTTTGAATACTAGAAGCCGTGGCATATGAAATCTAATTGTCTTGCCATCAAATTCTTACCAGTTATCAATTTTTTGATAACATATTTTTAATTTTATAATAATAATATTACTACTTATTTCTTCTTATCTTATCGCGTTGAATAATAGTTCTTCCCAACTCTCTTTCCTCCTCACACGGCACAAGGTTTTTTAAGTTAGAAGTTTTACAAAACAAAAGACTACCAGTACCAATAGAACACGGCATCTGTAATTAACGTAAATTCTTGATTCTTTTTTGTTCTTATGAAGAAGTTTACCTCGGATACAATACATATTATACATCATCAAATAAGTTTAAGTGGGAATCTAATTCAATTGTTTAGATTATAAAAAATAAAAATCTCTTTGGATAATTTTAAATTTTAAATCAAGATCGTTAATTTTTTGTATATATTTATTTTATTTTATAGATTTACAATGCCATGATACTACTAAATTCTATTAGCCCACAGTTTTAAGCTTATCATAGTCCATAATATATTATATATATAATTTCAATCTCAAGTTATTATCCTAAGGTAAACTTGAAGCTAGATTCAACCCACCAATAGATTGGATTATCTAAATAATTTTATTGTGTTTTAATTTCTGACTTTTTGGTTAATTTTTTCTAACACTAGAAATTTTCTTGCAGCTTTCACCAATTATAGTAATGGATTATTATTCTTTTGAGGGTAGAACATCTTTCTTTTATACATCTCTAAGTGTAGTTACATATTTTTTTGTTTCTATTTTGTTTTGATAATTTGTAGGCACCAGATTATCTAATCCTTTAGTTTCATCTAAATTTTTATGTTTATTTTTTGTATTATCTGAAACTATTTGGCATATTTCAATGACATCTTTCTCTTATATATCTCTTTTGTGTGTAGTGACCGTAGTCATATATTTTTTCTGTTGTTTCAATAATTCTATGCTTTGTATCTTCTTTTTTTTTTTTTTTTTTTTTTTTTGGCATTTTGGAAGTTCGAACATCTGACTTTTTGCATTAATTTTAGCAATATCTGAACAAGTTTGGCAACTTCAACAACTATACTATGGGTTATTCTTTTGAAGATAACTAATTTTTCTCTTATATTTTTCTATTGTGTAACCATATATATTTTGTTTTGTTTCAACAATACCTTTGCAATGAATCTTCCGATTTGCTAATATTTTAAGTTTTGACTTCTTTAACAACCTATAACAACTTAACCAAATATTTGGTTGATGTATTGTAATCAATTTAATATTTCATAAAGTCTACCATACAGACAAGTAACTTCCAGTACATTACACGGGTTAGCGACTAATTATATAGTGAATATGATTTAATTTAGTATAATTATGCTAAAGAATTATTATTATGTATTCTTGCAGATAAGCATGCATGTGTTTGACAGTTCCTTATTGTTGTGCAAACTAATTTTTAGGTTATCTAATAAATAAATAAATAATTTATCTCGTGTAGTTAGATCTTCTACCTTCTTAAAAAAAAAGGATCTTTCGCCTTGAGCAGAATTGTGTACCTACTACCTCTACATATAATGAAATACTGATGTGTATGTTCGGTATATTTATTTAGGCGTAAATGCACTTTTAGTCTCTACATTTTGACCCGATTTCTATTTTGGTCCTTACATTTTATTTTTACCACTTTTAGTCCCTAAACGAATTAGCGTGTCTCATTTTAGTCCTTTCCGTCAGTCAACTAATAGAAAATGCTGACGTGGCTAACGACACAGTAAAATAGTAATTAAAAAATATTTTTTAACATTAAAAAATTGTCACGTCAGCATTTAAATTAAAAAAATTAATTTATTAATTTAAACTAAATGAAAAAAATTAAAAACAAAATTAAAAAAAATTACATTAATTGAGATCTTAGATTGCTTGAACAAGAACACAAATCTAGATCAAAGAACACAATCCCAGAAATTTAAAAAAAAAAAAAAAAAAAAAAAACAACAACAACAACAACAATCAACCATTCAAAACCGAATTCTCCCTCAATCCCAACCCAAACCCAGCCCTCTTCTTCATGCTCAGATGGTTGCTCCACCTCGATGACACACATGTTTTCAGACGAGTTCTTGACTTAAAACCTTATAGATTTCGAGCAACTGGGTTCAATTGGGCTAAACCAACTAACCCCATCTTAGATCCACCAGATTCAAACCCAGATCCACCTCCAAAACCAATACTTTTACCCACAAAATCAACAGCCACAACATGGTTCTTGTTCTTCAAATGCCCTCAGCTTTTTGCCAGGCTTAACTTCCCAAACCTTCGTCACCATGGCTCTTGCGTTGGCAGTGATTTAGATCCTTTTTTTTTTTTTTTTTTCAAAGCTTCACCTTTGAGAAATTCATAGGTATCGAAGGCCTTATCGGCGGCAAGCGACACAGTGAGAAATTGAATGAAAGAGAAAGAGAGAATTGAAGGAGCTCCGAAATTGGGAAGATAGATTGAAAGAGGATGGCTCAAAACGCACAGACCAGGACCTAGATGGGGACGAGGACCATGAAGTTGAAGTCGAAGTCAAGGCGAGCCAAGATGTGGGTCCAAGACGAGAGCTGAGACGCAGGTTCAAGCCGAAGTCGACAAGAACTTGTGGGAGTAGATTTTGTTGGAGATGATAGAAGAAAAAGAGGAAGAAAGAAAGACGACTAAAGAAATAAAGGGAGGCAGAGAAACTGAGAGAAAGATCTGGGGAAGAAGAAAAATATAGAAGAAAAAGAAACTTAGATCTGTTATGTTTGGGTGTGTGTTGTTATATTTAAATTTGGGTTTGTGTTCATTGTGTTATTGTTGAAGATGTACTCAGATCTAAATTTATGAATTTTTTGAATTTTAATTCTGCTGTTATTTTTTTTAATTTAAAAATTAATTTTAAAAAAATTAGATACTAATGTGACCTTTTAAATTTCTGGGCAATCAAACATGTTTAGGGAAGAACATGAAGAACATGAACAGTCATGTTCTTCCCAAAAACTAATGAATTTTTTTTTTTTAATGTTTGTTTTTAATTTAATTAATTATTGTCTGTAATTATATATATTTTTTTATTCCACCGTCAGCCACGTCACCCTTTTTCGTCGGTTGACTGACAGAAATGACTAAAATGAGACGCGCTAATTGGTTTAGGGACTAAAAGTGGTAAAAATAAAATGTAAGGACCAAAATAGAAATTGGGTCAAAATATAAGGACTAAAAGTGCATTTACGCCATTTATTTATTACTATTATTTATATTTTGAGTGTTCAGTTAGATGATATATCAACCTCGAAACCTAGTATTTTACTTAGATAGGAATTGAAAAATAGGACTTGCAGGTTCATCAATTCTTTACTTCTTCTTACAATTTGTAAATGCTGGGTTATCTTTTGTTGCTTAGGATTTTAGCTTTGATCTCTGGTTTGTAATAAATTTTGCCAACTTCTGTTCTTTAAGGTCTTCCACTGACTGGACTAAAGGGGCAAGTGACTGAATCGAATAAAGATAATATGGCCTTTGCATTAAAATTTTTGAATGAGTTAGCAAATCATATGAGGAACTCAATGCAATATCCTATTTATGTATCATAGTTTCCAAGAGTCCATTTTCTCATATTTTATATGTTTCATTCTTCACCTATCAGGAAATAATCTGCAACATTTAGATTGTATGTTATTCCATAAAACATTTATTCTGTGTAAGAACTCTCTTGGAGATTATAAGTAAAAGTTTTTGTCATGTTGGTAGTTTATCCTTCTTGAATTTGCCTACTTCGGTAATTTAAGCTCTAAGATCTGTTGTACTGGCTTCAGCAACGGCTTTAGGAATTTTTTGCAAAGTTATAATCATGAAACTTAAATTTTACAAAATCTAATATAAAGAGAATTTCATACATTGACAAAACACGTACACATACAAATACATAAAAGGTAAGTTTGCTATTAGTTTTAAGTTTTGACTTTTATGTACAATTTTTTTAAAATCTCGTTTTTTCCTCACTGTTTTAAAAAAAAAAAAAAAAAAATTCTTTCAAGGTATAAGTATAATTTAGCACACTTTTAACAACAAATTTTCCACAAAAAATTAGATAAGCTGTTCCAAAATGGAATTAGAATTTTCTTTTACAAGTTTTTGTATTTTGAACACATTGCATGATAGTCTCATTATCAATACTGCAATTTACATCGCTTTCAAAATTTTAGTTCGATAAACATTTCTTACGCTTTGCCTTTTTGTTTGTAATAGCCTAATATATTATTATTAAAAGGACCGAAGATTAAGGGCAAAGTTTAGCTGCAAAACTTAGTTGTAGTCTAAGATTATAACTCTCATTAAATAAATTAACATGATTACATATTTTGAAAATCTAACTGTTGAATTACATATTCTTTATATTTTTAAAACACATGTCAAATTTCAAGTCAATCTGATGTTTTTTATTTATTATTTTAAACTACAAAAACTCGAAATTTAAATATTTGATTGATGAAATAGCTATTGATCTTTGATCTTATTGAAATTTTGCAAGCATGGAAGATATAAATATAAAATGCAATATAATGATGGATTTGTCAAAATTCACATTAAAGAAAAAAAAAATATTAAGTGGAGTTTTAGCCTTAGTCTATAACTAAATTTGTTGCCAAGTTCTGTCCAAAATTTAATTATGTTGGGCCTTAAAAAATTTAGGATGGTCACTATAAGTGCACAATTTGTACCCGGACCCAAAACAAGTGATGAGCTCAGGCCCAATTAGCCTTATACAATGAAATTTGTAGAGTATGGGTTTGAAACCTAGGTTTGGGATGTTGGAAGTTGATTAACAGGCTAGAGTGCCACAATCCATGCAAGTGACAAATGAATATAACGAAGAAACTTCATCGAATGTAAGCCGAAGACAATTTGTATAGTATTTCTTTTTCTAAGCCAAAGATTACGATTCTTAATTCTTTTTTAGCTAAGAAGAACGTTCCCCTCTTCTTTCCTCTCTCGTTTTCTTATATACTTCTTCTTCTTTCCTGTTTCATCCACGTGTCACACAAATCTTTCTCTTAGATACTTGTCACATCCACTACTTTCTTGAAGTCTTAAAAGAATAGCAGGAAGGCTAAATTCTACTATTCAAAAGTCATTTCTCCATTAATGCGGCTAAGGAGATAGATGCAGGGCCTTTAATGTAGTAGCAGCTTTTTCCTCAGATATTTCTTACATGTTCCTGCTTCTAAAGGGTGCTTGGATCACACTTTTATCCATCAATTCTTTCAGAATTCTGCTTCCAACCCGTTTAGCAAGTCCTAGGGCCATTGCTAGGCCTGTCCGAGGATATACTCCTCCTCGGACAACTCCTCGGATATACTCCTCCTCGGACAACTCCTCGGACCACTATAGTGCGGACTGACCTGTGGGCCTATGGACCCTAACCAAACAGACTTGTATCAACCAATTAGGCCCAAAGCCCAAACGTTTGTTCAAACAATTTTATCCCCCACAGTCACAATTTTTTTTAAAGGTAAAAAAATTATAAAATTTTTAAAATTTATATATAATAATTTTTTTTCCTAATCATAGTGATCCTATAACCACTCTGACTTCAATGTGTAGCCACCCCTAAATGGCTTAGTTTCTTCCTTCAATTAAAAAAGAAAAAGAAAAAAAAAAAAAAAAAAAAAAGCAAAACAAAACAAAATCATGATCTCCTATAGTCTAATGCCTTTACATTTAGAACCAAAAGATACATATAGTCGCTTGATCCATAAGTGAAATCGAACCAGCTGCATCGTCATGGTCTAGATATTTTGACAAATTTAAGTAGAATCTCATCATATCCATCTAATAAAACAAGTAGAGCTAGTCTTGTCTGCTCACTAATCAAACATGATATCCCTGTATCTTTTTTTAGAAGTAAACATGATATCCCTATATCATCCAACACATCATCTTTCAAAATTACACTTTATCCCTTTAAAAATATTACAATAATTATCTCAACATTATATTTAAGGAAAATTATACTTTACCCATAAAATAGAGTGCCAAGTGTTACACAAATTATAATTTAGAATGAACAAGTGTTTACTTTCATAATTTAGTGTGGCAAGTATTACGTAAATAATAATTTAGGAGTAAGTGTAAAAATGGGTATAATTTAGAGGGATAAAATCAAATTTCTCCTTATGTTTTATTTTGATATAGATTGTTTAGATTTATTTTCAGAATTCAAAGTTTTAAAAGATGTTTAACAAATAAATGAAAAATACTCCAATTAATGTATTAGAGTATATAAAACAATATTGGCTCCCTAGAACTTCTCATTCACTCTAAGCCACTTTGTAGCCTAGAGCATGTAGAAACCTCAAAGTTGTTGCTTACAAGATTCTAACCTTTCCAGGTCTCTCAATCAGGTCGTGGTATGGAATTTTCTTGTTTTTTCTTTTCGACTTTTTGAGTCTTACTTTGCGTATGGGTTATTTTATTTTGGTGGATAGTTTTCTACTAGTGTAATTTAACGGAATCAGACATGGAGGAACCGTGGAAGAGGCTCCATTTATGGGAAGAGGAGGGGTTAAAATGGTGATTAAATCAAAGGAAGTTGGATACTCCCATAAGCATGCTCAGTTTAGTGTTCTAGCAAAACTTGAGATCAATAAGGATTATAATAAAGAAGCTTTTAGTTTATTCAAGCTACTGTCAAATAGCTGTGGCACTGCTCAAGTTGGGTTTCAAACACTGAAGTGGGAAACAACATATGCACGGCCATTTTTTAGAAAGAGAGTGATATGGAGGAGATTATAGCTAAATGACCCTTGTCTTTTAATAAACTTCTCATTCTTCAGAAAAGATCCCATGGTGATACTAGTCCCAGTGATGTGAAGTTTCACAATGCTCAATTTTGGATTATTATTATTATTATTATTATTATTATTTTCATTAGAAGCATGAATAGAGACATCGGCAGTCGATGGACAAATGAGATTGGTGACTTAGTCACAGTCGTTGTTTCTAGAAGTGGTTTGGGATGGGTCCCTTTCTTACGTATAAGATTGAATATAGAAATTACCAAACCTTTGATGTAGGCGGTTGCATATGGGTAGGAAGGTTGAAGAAGGTTAATCATGTGGTCTACTTTTTACACTAAAACTTTTTAAAATATTTTTTCATAAGATTGACGTTTGGAACTTAGAACAAGATACACGATCATAAATTTGCCAACATTAAACATAATAGTCAGACTAAAAAAAAAAATTCCTAAAAAAAAAATGTTACCACTAAAAAATGCATTAACAACACTTAAATAAAAACTTTTAGTATTTAAATAATATTACATGTATTTTTACACTTTTTTTTTACTTATACATATTTTTTAAAAATACAAATAACATTACTAAGAAAATATTACCAAACGGTCCTAACTTTCAACAAATCACTATAACATTGTTATAAATTGAAACAACACCCTAATTTCTGAAATTACGTGATAGTGGCTTTAAGTTTGACTTTTGACTTTTCTTTTGTCTTTTTGAATGATTTGTTTGCTAGATGATTTCGTGTCGTGTAGTTTGATTTTGTATTATCTAGTTTTTTTTTTTCATTTTGGGGTGAAAATTATATTTTGCCGGGTTGGATTTGGAACTGGGGATATCTGATTTGTGTGAAAATGGAGGGTGTGTTTGGCACCAAATTAAAAAGTCAGCTTATTTTAATATTCAGTTTAATTTTGCTATTATTTATAGGTTATACTGTACTTTTTGATACTATTCATGAGTCCTACTGTACTATTTCAGTTAATTTTTATCTTTATCTACAATATTTTTAGTAAAAAAATTTTAATTTCAACAAAATAAGCGAATCTTAAAATTACCGAAAAAGATGAAAAATAGAATTCCATCATCTTGTTTGGTGGGATAATTGGGCTGGTTTAGAAGCCTATGTAAACATGCACCTTGGGCCTTGGGCCTTGGAGTTAGTGTTTGATCAGCCTGTAACTGTAGGCAAACAATACAACGAGAAGAGAACATAGTGGCTAATTTGGAATATTTTAAAGGCTAAAATGATATCTTTTTTGTTTTTCGTTTTTTAGTATATACTTCTTACTTCTAAATTTCATGGAGTAAAATATAGTTAATTTGGACCAAATTTCTGGGACCAAACATATATTTTTCTGCCAAGTAAATATATTAGCCGAAACTATAAATCCGAGGAAAAAAATGCGACAACATAATTAGCATTTCTATCTTTTTATATGGTCCTCTATATATAAGCACAGTGACCACCTTGTCACTGAATCCTTTGGTTTTTATTTGTGAATTTGCATTCTGATCATCCATCTCAATCTTTATCAATCTGACTCAAATATCACAGCACATAGGAATTTCAAATACAACTTTGCAATTAATTCGTAACTTCCTGTGAGAGCCCAATTCAATTAAATTAGGCCATTGGCATCACCAATGTTTTACTTAGAAGTCACACGAGCACACACCCTTGCATCCTTATATACTTTTCCTGGTCTACAATAATAACCCTTGTTAGGAGCACAATGAATGTCTTGTGAGCATATACACAACCCTTCTAATGCACACCCCTCCTTATCTATAGTCACACTATTTTTCAATCCAAGAACTTGGTCGGTCCACTCACTAGAGAAGAGGCCAAATGGATCATACACCTTCTTAACCCTTAAGAATTCTACAGCATTTTTGTACTTGTTGATTACTCCATCAAATGCTACGTTTCGATTCTTCCCCCAATGGGGCAGCGCCCCATACTTGAACAGTGCAAGTTGCTCAACTTCTTCTAATATATCTTCATATAACCTAGGAGTTAAGGGGTCTTTACTTCGATAATAAGTGATATCAAAGTCCACTGCATCTTCTTGCTTGCCTAAATAAGCACTCGAAGCCTTAACATAGCGCATGAGGATTCCATTATAAAGTTCTACACCACACATTGCTTTAGGCTCTAATTCTATCAGCTTTTGCACATCTTGAATGAAGTTCTTAGCCACGGACAAGCCAACACTGACTCCAGTTTGGTGAAAGAACTCACCCTTAACTCTAGGGTCCCATGCACAAGCTTCGATTAATGTATCATCAAGACTATCTAGGCAAGTTCCTGATGCTTGAAGGCGGTTGTGATATCCAATTACAGGATAACTAGTAAAAAGAATACCTACTAGTCCAAAAGAGTCATAAATTTTTCGTTATTTTGAATTGGTGATATCATTATTAAAAGAAGGTATCTTATGCACCCGTCTCGTGTGCCCTATATTATATGAGATTGACACATAAAATTCACACCTCAATCTAATTATATAGTGCGCATAAGACAGATATGAAAATTTCACCATTATCACCACTATCGCAAATAACAATTGTAATTTCTTAGCACAGTTTAGAAGAAGAGGAAGATAACATTACCATTGTTACTTAAACCATAGGCAGTAGTCTCGAGTGTTAAAATAACTGTCTGTGCACCAAGGCACTTCCCAAGAGCATCACTTAGAAGTTCTTGAAAATCCTCTATTTAAACAAGCACAAAACAAAACACCATTTCAAAACCATTACCCTTTTGTTATAATGCTAGCTAGCAAAAATCAAATGCTAGTTCTAAAGGTTGTAAATTTTTGTTTGCTAACCTGTGGTTCTGATAACGCCCAGTGAAACTGAAGCTGTTGGGCGGAATGGGGTGAAATCATATAGACCATTGCCAGGTGAGTTTGTGTTGACTCGGTCGTCGATACGATAAACTGCCTTGCGTTGACTAGGATACCAAGTTATATCGGCAAACTCATGTTCATTGCCAAAACTAGTCACTTTATCTCCCAAGTCCGAATCATCCTTCGTCAAGTAGGTGATGGATCGTTTGAACATGGGTTGTAGTTTTAGAGTGACCTGCAAAGTGGGATCAGCTTTCACTTTAGCAGATTGACATGATTTATTTATCCTGACTTACAAATTTGCAGCTCAACAATAAAACTTCACCAATTTATGTCTCTCATGCCAATTGCACGTCTTAACCTAGTGATAAAACATAGCCTGCATATATTAGATGGAAAAGATTTTGCTACAAATTTGGTTAGAAAATTTTTATTGAACGTAAATTTTAAAAAATTTACTATTAGATAACATTTTTTTTTCAATTCTTGTAAAATTTTCAGAAAATTAAAGATTATGAGTTATATTATCAATCAAATATTTAAATTTTAAGTTTTTGTAACCTAAAATTATGCATAAAAAAAAATAAGTTTAAAGATTGAATAGTAAATCCAACTAGAATGAAATTTTATACGCATGTTAAGAACATTAAAAAAAAAAAATGAAATTTATTTTAAAAATATGTAATAATGTTTTTTTTTTTTTTGGAGAGTTTATCTACCGACTACAACCAATTATTTTGTAGTCAGATTTTTTTTTTTTCCTAATTAGATGCTGTCAATGGAAATTCAAGCATTTTCAACTACACAATCCGATAAATGATGCCTACCAACCACCACAAGTCGTTAGTAGATAACTTCAGAAGTTTTGCCCAATTAGTTGGTAGTTCGCATTCTATTTGGGCCGTATGCATGTCGGCTATTGACAACATGATTGAATCATTTAATAGTTTTATTGATTAGTCAATCTTGACAGTTGTAGATTTAATAAGATTTAAGCTGATTCTCAAATCAAAATCGTCGCCAATTCAACTGAAGCTGTAAAAGCAAATCTAAAGATCACATCTCCCATTCCATATATATATGGATGGGAAGAGGTTCATAAAAAAGAAAAAAGAAAAAAAGTAAAGAAAAAAAAAAAGGAAAGGACAGGAAGAGAGACAGGGACGGACCAACTAAGGGGCTGGCCCCCCCTCCCCCCACAATTTGTTTTGAAAAACTTAAATAGCATATAAGATGAACAAAAAATCCCCAATTCACCAATAATTCATAACCAAAAAAATCACATAGAAAAAAAAAATCCCTTACAGAGTTACAACAATTTATATGATTTTTTTAAATTGATTTATAAACTATGGGAAAGTGACTTACAATATTTATATTTTTTTCAAAAAATAAAATGCCAAAATTCTTTTAGAAGCTAATATTGATGATGTAACATTGCCAACTCTTAATATTGATATCTCAATTTTTTAAAATCCTCAAACAAAGTTTTGAGAAACTTTATTAGTGTAATTTTCAGTTGCATCCAAAAGTATGAGATTATCATATTAGTGAGTTGGTCAACATGATAAAATCAACATATTAATTCCAATTAGCCAAAATCTGGAGATCTGAAGTCCTCTTCTTCTTCAAAAAAGGTTAGAATATCATGTTGTAAGTTTCAACTTTTTTGGTTCATATTATATCCTTCTTAACTTAAATATTTAGGTAATAAAGGGCAATTTTTTGTCTATCATGTTTTTTTGTTTGTTTTTTTATTTTTATTTTATTTTATAATAAACCATGTTACATAAAAAAAATTTGGTTCATGCTTTGGCCCCCTAGGTTCAAATCCTGGTTCCGTCCCTGAAGAGAGACACATATCACACATGAGTTGTGAGTTACGACATATCATCTATCGGTCCCCCGAAAGGAAAGAAAAAGAAAAACCTATATATCTTTTATTATTATTATTATTATCACACACACAAAACATACTCAAGAAGACCTTCAAAATTACTGTGAGAGAGTCAAATAATTATTAATCACCAATTTTCCCTAATAACTTAAATCCTTTGTATTTGTAAGTCAATTTTTCACATTATAATTTTCAGTTAGCTCAATTAGTAAATTTGTTTATTCTTAAATAAGAGATATGAGTTTTAAACTCTGCACCAAAAACAAAAACTAATCAAGTATCTTGACTTTATGATAAAATGCAATAATTATAGAGCAAACATAATGCAACTTAATTGCCATTTATATTTGATAGATTATAAAAGAAATTAGGTTATCGCATTGAATTACAAAGTTTTTTTTTTTTTTTTTTTTTTTTTGTCCATAAGCAATATCTATTTTTGAAGGTTGGCATGTAAAGTGAAATTGTACATCCTGCCACGATGTTCCATGCCGTGACTACAAACAACTCCCGATCAATCTCAGGCCGCCTGCTCAAGACGTCCCATACAATATCAACAAAGGCCCTTAGTGTGACCACCACGCTTGGCAACTTTAGCCTTGTGCTGCCTCACACCTCCCCTACCACTTTGCACCCCCACATAATATGCCTAGACATTTCACAACCTCCACACAGATCACATCTGTCATCCCTCCCTATACCCCTAGCCCATAATTGATACTTGGTTGGAAGTATATTCAAGCATGCTCTCCACATAAACATTCTAACATTATTTGGAAAGTTCAAACTCCAAATTTGTTTCCATAAGTTTCTCATACCTGCTGTGTTTGAGCATTCCCCCCTTTCGACTTGGGTTGTGCTTCTCGCAGTAGAGTTTGGGCTACCTTATACACACTATTGACAGTAAAATTGCCCCTTGGTGTCCATGCCCAAATAAGAGAGTCCCTAGGTAGTCGAGGGCTTATGGGGAGGCCTAGGATGACATAGACTTCATGGGCAAGGAAAGTACTCCTTATTTTGGCAACGTCCTAGTTTCTCCTATCCCTGTCTATAAGGTCTGCCACCAGTTCAGATTCGGCCTGAGGGGATTTTGGACTTACTACTTTAAATGACTCCGGAGTTGGAAGCCAACAATCATCCCAAATACTCACCTGCTCCCCCTTGCCAATAGCCCACCTGGATCCTCTCTCTACAATTGCCCTTGCTACCACGATGCTTCCAAGTATAAGAGGGCCTTCTATTCATCTTGGCTTCCAAGAAAGAGCTCTTTGCAAAAAATTTTGCCTTAAAGATCCTATGGACTAAGGAGTTCTAATTTTTTAGGATTCTTTATCCTTGCTTAGCGAGGAGTGCTAAGTTAAAAGCATTCAAGTCCCTAAAGCCCACGCCGCCTCTATCCTTCGGTGTGCAAAGTGTTTTCCATGAAATCCAAGCCATTTTCTTTTTCCTATCTTTCTGCCCTCACCAAAAGTTGTTCATCATAGAGTTTAGCTCATTGCAAATTGAGTCAGGGAGCTTGAAGCAGTTCATTATATACGTGGGCATAGCTTAGGCCACGGCCTTGACGAGAATCTCCCTTCCACCATTTGACAACAATTTTCCCTTCCACCCAACTATATGCCTTCCAACTTGGTTTTTTATTCGGTTAAACACTTTTTTTTCCCCTTTCCAATTAACGAAGGTAGTCCTAGGTACTTCTTATGGTATTGAATGATTTGGGCCCCAAATTTTTGTTGCATATATTCTTATGTTTCCCTTGGTTTGTTTTTGCTGAAAAAGAGGGAGGTTTTTCCTTTGTTTAGCTTATGTCTTGAAGACCCTCCAATAACTATTAATCACCAAATTTCCCTAATAACTTAAATCTTCTGTGTTTGTAAGTCAATTTTTCACATTATAATTTTTAGTTAGCTTAATTAGTAATTTTTTTTATCCTTAAATAAGAGATATGAGTTTTAGGCTCCGCACCAAAAACAAAAAACTAATCAAGCATCTTGACTTTATGATAAAATGTAATAATTGTAGAGCAAACATAATGTAACTTAATTGCCATTTATATTTGATAGATTATAAAAGAAATTAAGTTATCGCATTGAGTTACAAAGTTTTTTTATTTTTTCCCATAAGCAATATCTATTTTAGAAGGTTGGCATGTAAAGTGGAATCGTACATCCTGCCACGATGTTCTAGTGGAGCTGACCGCATCTATTCTTTAATTTATTTCTTATACATTTTTATATTTTTATATGATTATTTTGAGTCCAAATCTTCTGTCCAAATCTTCTGTCCCACTTTTCCTATTCTACTCTATACTCCACTAATAAAAACTTGCCACGTGTTTATCTAATTAATTAAATACTACTATTAATTAATAACTGTAACATTAATAAGTCAATAATGATAGCATTTAATTAATTCGATAAACACGTGGTAAATTTTTATTGGTGAAGTATAAAATAAAGTAGAAAAAATAGGACAGAAGATTTGAACTCGATTATTCCTTATACTTTATTACTCGTTTTGTTTTTTTTTTTTTTTTTTTATTAGTACCCGAGAAATATATTTAGTGGGCCACTTTGAATTGGGGAAAACAGCATCAGTTAAAAGGAAAGGATGGCAAGTCAATCAAGGTTTCATTCATTGGTTGACTTTAGTAAATTAAAGTAGATAAGCAAATGCATTGTACCTGAGTCTGTGAGACGGTCGATGATCTTCCTTTTTAGATTGCTGAAGTCTCTTTATTTAGAGGAAAAATAAAAAGAGAAAGCAAAATGCAGAAGGAAAGAAAGCATATATTTATGGATAAAGTTTAGCTACAAACTAAAATTAGTTTGTACTTTTTTTCTTTTTCTTTCTTTTTAAGAAAATTAGTTTGTAGTTAATGATTACAACTTCACTTAATAAATTTTCTAAAAAAATATTAATTTTAACAAATTTACCATTATATTTTCATTTTTGTTTTATCTCTTTCATTCTTGTAAAATTTCCATAATACTAAAATCAATAACTTTATCATCAATCAAATGTTTAAATTTTAAGTTTTTGTACTAGCAGTTTAAAATTATACATAAAAAGTAAGTTTATAATTGAATAATAAATAATATATGATTGATACAAAATTTGACATGCGTATTAAGAATATAAAGAATATATAATCCAACGATTAGATTTTCAAAATATATAATCATGTTAATTAATATTGAACCAAATTTTATCCAATAATATTTAGACATGCTTTTGTCCTATTTTTCTTTTAGGGTCTTTTTTATTTATTTATTTTATATTCCTATTAGGATGTATTTAGTTCTTGAGAATGATTGCCTGCTGGTAGTTGAAGGTTACAAAAATTAGAATCTTTTAGATTTTGATAAATATGTTGATTGATTATGCTTAAAAAATTTATACCAACCATTGGGCTAAAAATTTCCCTTTTTCTTTTTTGTGAAAGAAAAAATATTAACATACAACAAAGGACTACAAAGAAAGAGAACTTCTAGCCTCCTCCAAAAAGGCAGAAGCCAAAGCCTGGAGGACAATTTCCCAAATCAAGAGAACCAACAAAACTACAATTGCAAGGCTGTCTTCGAGTACTGATATTGTACGATGAAAGTACATATGAAACATAAACATTTTCTTTTATAAAATTAACTCTAGATAGTTAAAAAAAAATTAAAAGAAAAAATAAATATAGCAGTGGCAACTGTTAATTTCATATACAAGATATGTAAAAATTGTCATTTCCAATTCCAAGTAAAATGTGCATGAGACTTGACGTTCTCGTGTCTTATCATAAAGAGAATTTGGTCCCCAAAAAAAAAAAAACAACTAATTTTTTACGAACGCTCAAATATTAACAATTCTAGCTCACCGTGCATTCGTGTATATATATGGAACAAGTTTGTTTGCTTTTTTTTTTTTTTTTTTTCACGAAAATAAAAATTGACAAAGTGCATTCTTTTAGTTGGATCTCCTAAGTTTTGGAAGTATTCTTATCACCTCTTAAAAAAATTAAACGGAATCTATAACAAATTTTCTCAAAACATTATACAGAGATCAAAATTTGACTACAAGAAACACCAAATATGAAGCAAAATTGAGACTCACCACTTCAAGCAAGCACACCAAGTTACAAAGCATACCTGTGAAACGACTCCAAGAACTCCAAGTGAAACTTTTGCTGCATTAAAATCTTTGTCACCATCTTTGAGACTCCGAACCCTTGCGAATCCAGCGAACCCCGGAGTAACAATTCGAACTTCCAGAAGGTAATCATGGACTGAGCTCCCATTAGCCCACAAAGTGCTACCATGTGCCCCTGTGCTCAACAGGCCTCCAATTGTCAAACCCCACCAATATGGTGTATAAGGCAAGGCTAGCCCAGCCTTGGCCGCCTCGTTGATTAGCTGCCTTAATGTCACACCACTCTCCACCGTTATCGTCATAGCTTCAACATCAACTTCTAGAGTACGATTGAGATACTTGGTGCTTATCAAAAGCCCATCTTGCCCATCTAAACAGACTAGCTTGGGAATGCTATGTGAATAACGGGTTGCAACTTTCATTTTCCTTTTGCTCCTGCTTGCTTCTGACACTATGGAAATGAGCTCTTGCTCGGTGGACGGGAACGCCACCTCGGCGGCTCTACAAGTGCTCCGATCAGGGAAGGCACCATAGGAGTTTGTGATTGTGCAATTTGTATTGTCTGATGAACATTTGATGGGGTCCTCTGGTGGGATACAACACACAACAAAGATTAACAGGAAGAGACAGCAAGATTGGAGAAGTCCGCGTGATAATACCATGTTTAAGAGTTTTGGTGGTGCTTTCCTCTTGGTATATAGTTGATTAACATTGATGTTACTGATATATATAGTTGAGTGGCTAAGACGGGAATAGATTAAAGAACCTATGGCTTTAACCCATTCTTAAAATGCTTTGAAGAAAGGTATAAAGGTATTCATTTTCATCATTATTGTTGGCCAAGTTGGCTCTAGAAAGACTAGGGTTGTCCACGGGTCGGGCGGGTCGGGTTTGTGCCCAACCCGCAACCGACCCGTCGGAGATTGGGTAGGGAGGTGTCGGACCCGCAACCAACCCATATTAGGGTTGGGTTTTACCCATCGGGTGAGGCTTAAACCCGCCGGAGAGTCTCGAAAAAATAAGAAATCAGCGAGATCTCTCCCATTTGGTTCAAAATCCGGTATGATCTAGCTGGATTTGGCAAAGATTTTGCCAAATTCTACGCTTTATCCCCCAAATCGTGCCTAGAATCGCCAGATTTGATGTTTTGGTCTCTGAAATTTGTGCAACCACAGGCAGGTCTACTTGGATGTGAGGGTGGTGGTATCAAAAAAAAAAATTATATAAAAAATTATTTTAAATTAATATGTTCTGTGACTAAAAAAAAAAAATGTGTATATATAGATATATACTTAAAAAATATATTATATACTAAATTAACCTATTTTGATCACCTAATAAAAATATTGAACACCTTTACTCGAAAATCATAAGAATTTGAGTTCAATAAATACAAGAGTAATGCGTCATCCACAACATTTTGACAATAATTTCACAATAATTTTTACGTGGTAAGCTGTCACAATATTGACATGTTTTCGCTACCAATAACAAGCTAACAACTTGTTTTATAAGATTTGTTATGAAATTATTGTAATCAATTTAGTATTCTCATATCAGTAATTTCAATTTGCATTTTATCTTTTATTAGTTTTTTTTCTTCTTATTCTCTTTGTTAGTATATAAAAATTATAATATTTCATAAAATTGTATTTTTTTTATGACGTTAATATATTTAAATTGTCTCTATTAAATTTTATATAATTTAAGTATTTTATTAACCGCTCTAAAAAAAAATTCTTAGAGCCACCACAAAAATGACAAACAAGTCCGGCTCTTAAAACCTTGTTCAAGCGTGAAATAAATAGCAAATAATATGCAGATAGAGACAAAGTCTATCAGTGGATTTAGAGAATTTTTTTACACTGTTATATATTTGAGGTGACCTATTGTGATCATTTAATAATAAAAGTGGTGGTTAGCGCTTAGTGGATAGTGGTTAACATGTGTTGCCTCGATCATGCCAAAGCAAACTTCCAGAAATAAGTTCAAATGATAATTAAGGATGCATGCAATTGCGTAGACTCTCAAAGAATGGACAATTCTTGTACTGATACGTACATGGCAAGCAATTGCCTGCATAAAGGAAAGGTATGTAGCAAATCCTCTCCCACTATAGTCAGTTAAGCTGTAATTAGCATTTGCTTGGTATTAAAGGAATGGTATGTAGCAAATCCTCTCCCACTATGGTCAGTTAAGCTGTAATTGCATTTGATTGGTACTAGTAATTCCATCAAATCACAATAGAATCGTATGTTCCATTTAGCACGATTATTAAAATTTCTTACGGAATTGAGTTCTAACTCTTAATTATTACAGCAAAAATTAATTGAACTTTTGAGCAAATGATAACAAACAATCTCATGAAAAAGATGTTATAGCTGGATTCAAATGTTATAATATCTTAGAAAAAGAAAAGATCACAATAAAATCACAATTTCTTTCTCTACCACAAAGTTATAGAACAGATACTTAACTCGTTGCTCCGACTATATGTTTTTCTTGCGTCCAAGAGTGTCTTGTCTATTTCTAAACAAAAGATTGCCTCCTTTCTTGTATAGCCAGTAATGATAAAATCGAAAATGGATTTTGTTATTTAATGGTTTAGCCGTTTAGGACCCAAAAGGTTGGTGGGATAATCGGGGAAAACGACCATTCCAACCTAGATTATTGGGTCCTTGTGACAGGTGGGTCGGGATGTTTTTTAATTTTAATTTTTTTGCTGAATAGAAAAAAGGGTATTTGGTGTGAAGTGTAGACACACCGACATTATATCATGTAAGTATAATGAGTAAAATAACATATATATATATATAATATATATATATATATATATATATTATATATATATACACAACAGAAGTTTTGATATAACTATCACTTAAACTGTTTTTCAAGTGAAGCAATTTGAAGACTTTTATCATTAAGTTACACCTCACAGTTAGTTTTTAACTTGAAATCGAAATCATGGAGATATGTTGCTTTATATTAGGTTTTCAAGTATTCACTTCTTCACCTGTCACGAACGACATTCAATTTTGCAGTCTTTGTTGTAATGGAAGTGTGATACAAAGTGGACAAAGTGAGAGATCCTACAAGGAAGTTGCTCTATGAGTATGAGTGCGTACTGTGCTTTGACGCCAACACTTCAACACACTATACCTTCACTTCGCCCATACGCTTCAACAGGTTCTTGCCACATAAAAAAAAATTTCTTAGTGGACACCTTAATGATATTCCCATTCGTTTCTAGAGTGGAAAGAGTCATCTGAATTGAATTCTTTGTGGAACTCTCTCGTGGCTTCAGGGTGACACCTATTGTGATCTGGTGTTAGGGAAAGAGATGCTTCCGTGTTACATAATGATTAAGTTTAGCAATGCTCCAAGTGTACAATTAACTTGCCAAATGAAGCTAATGAAGTGAAAGCAATATTACATTATTATGCTAATTAATTAAGGTGACAATCAATTCACACTTTTGTATTTTCTTTGTGCTCCACAATTTCCTTTATAACCAACTCTTTCCAATTCCATATGTTGTTTCTATCTATTTCTGCTTTTGTAATGATCTAAATTTGTCATTGATCCACATCTTCCTAGCTATATGTATGTGGACATAGAAAATTTACCCACCTTTTAGAACCCAAAATAAATAAATAAAGAAACCACTGAAGAATGTAAGAAACCAATAATCTCTGCTTTCATATACTCCCTGTTTTAGTCAGTACCATCTTTAAGACTCAACTCTCAACCATCCAATTAAATGTTGCAGCTAACACGTTTAGGAATTTAAGAGCACTCACATTATGTAACAGAAAAATACCACATTTTAATTCAACTACTGGTAAAGTCTTTAATGGTTGAATAAGAAATCTGGGGTTCAATCTCCACTTACACTAAAACCGATTGGTGTCTTGGTTTGATAACAAAGAGCTATTATTTACACTAAAAACCGATTGGTGTTTTGGTTTGATAATAAAGAGCTATTATTAGGAGTGGATGTCATAGGTTGAAACTCTATAATAAAAAAAAATGGTCCAAAATTTATGTAAATTAAGATCATACAAAATTATGTAAAAATACATATTTATTATAGTAACGATATAAATTTATATTATCACTATTTATTTTTCGTTTTATTTTTTATCATTTCTTTACGTATTTTGAGATGAAGAAAGAAAGAAAGTGGATGGTGGTGGTTGTGTGCAAAGAAAGAGAAATAATTTAAAATATAAAATATATATATATATATATTTAATCAAATGTATTGTAAAATAAATAATCTAATATGAGGGTATTTTAAAAAATGAGAATGTAAAATAGGAAAAGTAAGTTTTTATGAGAAAATAGACAAAAACATGTGCTCTTATAATGCTAATCTCAAAATAAATAAAGCTGCTAAAACAAAGAGTGTTTAAAAATAATAAAGCACTTATCAAAATAAATAAATATTAATGAATTTTTTAAATAAATATAGACAAATAAAGCTACTAAAATGTATGGGTCCATTTAATGGGAAGAGTGTAAAAGTGGAGAGATAGAAAAAATTTCAATTTTCCTCTTTTTTGTTTGGTTAGGAATGAAAAAGTGAAGGGATGGAAAAAAGTAAGCTTGCATAAATTTACTCATATACTCTTATTAAAAAAATGATGTCTAATTAAAATAAAAAAGTGACAAACAACCAAAAAAAAAAAAAATCACCCAATTATGTTCTTATCAAATAAAACAAAAAAGTAACACATTTATTTAGCAAAATAATTGTGTATGTGCAAACAAAAAAAAAAAAACAAAACAAAACAAAACAAAACAAAAGCAAAAACAAAAAAAAAAAAGAAAAAGAAAAAAAAAGTAAAGGCTGACAAAGCCTATGTGCAAGTGCAGATGGGAATTTTCATCCATTAACAGCCTCATTTTTTTTCTCTTCAGTTTTCTCCCTATTTTGAAAAGAAAACTTTTTGGCAGATACAAGGAGAAAACACTCGGCTCCACCATTTATTTTCCTTCCTCCTCACTCAACCAAACACATTTCTAAAAAGTTTGCCTTCCCATTTTCTCTCCAAAATTTTTCATCCACCTTATTTTACCTCCGAACAACAACTGACTAAGTACCCGTTTGGATAGTATGTTTTCCCTTTGAGTTTGCGTTTGGCATTTTGGTACGTAGGACCCAACGACTACAGTAGCATCCATAAACCCCCAAGACTTGAAGAAAAACGCGTAGCACTTTCTTTCTTGAACGCACCATTTTAATTAACGCCCAAGACTTGAAGAAAATCCTCTAATAGGCCAAAAACGTATTGACCCATTGTAATGAATTAACCAATTAATTAGTCAAGTGAATTAATTAAGTTTAATTACATGTAATGAGCATGGCAACACAAAAAAATCACCAAATAACTAAATATGCAACAGAAATTAAATGACACGGTGATTTGTTTACGAATGGGGAAAACCTACACGGCAAAAATCTCACCAGGTGATTTTAAGGTCACTACTCCCGAGAATCCACTATTATCAAAACAAGCGGTTACAAGTAAAGGAATCCTAGTACCTTATACCAACCTACAGTTGAACCCTTACCTCGATACCCAATTGGACTTGTTTTATAGTGACAATCTCTCCTTGTATTGCACTGCTCTCAATATATGACTAACCAAAAGATGCGCGGATCCCAGTACGCGACTTTATCACTAACTTGAGAAGGATGTTGGCTGCAAAGTTCTTCCATTCTTCAACCGATGAATATCATGAAGTTGCTTGGTCACAAAACCCTACAGTGTACAAACACAGCAGCCTCTTCAAGAACTAGGGCAAACTAGGTTTCCGATTACACTTGTGGAATTATGCTCTTATGCAATAGTGCTATTGCTTGTGCAACCTAATACGACCCTTAAAATAATCCTTATATACATTTAGAGTTGTGAGAAAAGAAAGCTCAAACACATACTCACAGATTGGATGAAAAATAGCTCTGAAAAACTGAGTTTCATAAACCTTAATAGATAGCCATCTATCAAGCTAGTTGTCGAGCCATGGGTTTCAGCAGCTTTTAAACCTCAATAGATACTAGTTGTCGAGCTTTAGAATCAAACACTTTCTCACTTGATTCTTGGACAGACTTGCATGGCTTTAACACTTGAAGTTGAAACCTTGTTTCTTGAAGTATTAAACACATCCTAGATCTATCCAATTATAAGTAAAGTACATCTTGTCCAAGGATTACCAATACATAAAATGTTGACATATATTCCAACATCCAATCACATATGTCCTAACAATCTCCCCCTTTGGCAATCTGTGACAAAAACTGCAACAAACAAATAAACATATGAGAGAAGTCATAAATCACTCAACTCATACTCACTTTTCAAGTACAATAAAATCTATTCTAACACAAACTCTTGAAAAACTTTGCAAAAAGAGAGTTCATGACAAGGAAGACTTTGACAACCTATATTTATGAAACACTTAAACAAATTCATCAAGGCATCTTTGTGTGAAACAGAAATAAAAGATTGCATATAATATATAAGAAACATGTGTATAAAGAGATAAAAGAAACAACACATATAGAGATAGGTGATAGAACATACATCAAAAAATAAATAAACAAAATATAAGTACAGTGTATGTAAAATGGTCACAAGACCCATGTACAAGAACAATGTATCTAAAATAAAAAGAAAAGAAAAAGATACATTAAAATCCTCACTATATCCCTCAAAATATGAACACTCAAGAACACACTCCCCCTATTTCCTAACTAACCCTCCCCCTATGAGTATGACTACTCTCATCTCAAAACTACTCTATCTTTTTGTGACAAAGGGTTAAGTACATCAAGTAGACATCTCATCATCACTAGGTGAGCCAGCATCATCATCATCATCCTCATCAACATCATCATTGTCGGAGCCATCGTCACTTTCATCCTCAGACACCGGTGGAGATGGAGAAGAGGCAACCATGAAACCATCCATGACAGCTTGTCGTCGTACGATATGACCAACACGAGTTTCACCTGACACAACTCGTCACTAAATGTGTCGATGGCCTCAAGAGTCACTCCACCCACTGAACATGAATGAGTGGAGGTGGATGAAGTGGTAGAAGTTGGACGAGCAACCGTCTCAGTTTGAGTCTGCCTTGAGCGAAGCTGTGCAAAACTCCGCTTCACGGTAGCGGCATCAATGTCACACACGAAAGTGAAGTGGGGAGACTTAGGATAGGAGATAGAAAAATGGTGAAGGAGCCGCGTGATAGCCTAAGGGAAAATGAGCTTATCACGGGTTGCTGTATCCCTGTAAACATCTATAAGGGAAAGAATGAAGTGAGAGGGGAAATCTATGGTAAGATCCTCAATGAGGGAAAAAAAAAAAGGCGAGCATGAGGCTTTGTGATAGTGTTATAGTGAGATAAAGGGTGTAGAACAAAAGTCATAACTATGTTAAGGAACCTCAGACCTTTAGCAAAGGCCGAGCAATAGGTGAACTGACGATCACTCCAAAAAGGTGTCTCACAGAAACGAGACGAGAGTTCGTTTTTGGACACTCTCCCCAGACGCTCACAACCAGGATAGTTAGGATGCGCTACCCTAGGAACATGCAGTACCTCGAATACAATACCCAGAGTAACTACCATGTGTATACCCCAAAAGCGAGTGACAAACTGGGGTATAGAAGTGTCAAATCCGTGCATTTTGGAGTAGAACTCCTAAATGATCACGGAAGGACACGTGACCGAAATGCCACAAAGTGACTCCCAACCCCTACTGTGAATGACAATGGGTAGATTAGTGTCTAAAAAAACAGACAGAATGACTTGGCGTTCCGAATGAATGCCTCATCGTGAAAAGTTTTAAAAGAAGTCCGATTTGACCGTCTCATCACGGAACCATACATGAAACAAAGTGGGGTCAGAAGGAGAAGAAGATGAAGATGCCCCGTAATGAAGAGGGTTCTGAGACGAAACAGATTTACATTTAGGTGCCATGATGCAACTAATGTAAGAGAGAGAGAAAGAGAGAGAGAGAAAGACAATCAGAAAAGTACCAAGCAACACATATATCAAAATATATAGAATTGAAGGTATGTATGCATGAGAATGCATGAACATGTGATATGCTAACATAAAGTCATCATGGGCTCAGCCCAATCCAAATCTACCAGCACACAACATAGTAACAAAGTAAACACACATCTAAAATGCATGAAACATTGTTATAATGCTCATGTGATGCAATGCATGAAGTTTAAAGATTTGACAAAACCCATCCCAAAAATTGAGCAAAAACTTCATTGATTTTGAAAAATCTCAAAACTTTCCAAAAATCTCAAAAGTTAGGTTAAACATATGAAACACATGATGATGAGAGGGATGAAAGACCTTACTAGTGAAGAAAAGCAAGATTAAGGTCGAAGAAAGCTTGAGAATGAAGTTTGGACGGAGTGAGAGGTGTTTGGGAGGTGAAAAGACTCATAGTAGTCGAGAGAGATCAAGGAGAATGGATCTAAAATCGCGAGGCGCGTATATATAGGAACAACATAAACTTTGATTGATCGAGAGCTATCGAGAAGCTATTAAGGTTTAAAACATGCCTTTTAACTATCGAACCGGCTATCGAGGATCAAACGAGAGGTTTCCAAGGCAAAGAAGATTGATGGATCAAGGTAGCTATCGATAAGACAGAAAGTTTCTCGATTAATCGAGCTAGCTATCGAGATTGCGATAAAGAAAAGCTGGAATGTCTCGATAGATAGCCTAGCTATTGAGATTACTTAAAAACAGTTTTTCAAAGAAGAGAAAAACACAAATATGGATGAAATTAAGCATGCTACTCAATCAAAGATCCAAACAGCACTTTAAGTTCTCAAAATAATCTTTTAATCAAGAAAAATGTCATGCATTTAGATCCAAAACACACACACACAAACACACTAACAAGTCTAACCAATTTTATATTTAAAAAATAAGTTAAGACAATTTAGTGAGCATACATTAGCGCATGTAAACCTTATAATAGTCAAATCACATTGTACCTACACATATATCAAAAGTAGCAAAGAATTTTGCGTGTTGTGTGTGAAAAACATCGCAAGATTGCATAAATATCTCTATGTTATGACGATTTGAGATATGAGTAAATCAATTTAACTAACATACGATCATAACTGTTTGATGGGGACTATCACCTTCGAGGTACATCCTATAACTCCCACATTTCCTAGAATACACACTTGCAATAATGTTTTAAAGCATTTTAATCTTTTTTCTTTTATTTTTCTTTGCATATATTTTTTTTATTAAACATATCATGCATGGGCATACAAGAGAGAGAAAAAAAACCCAATTATGCAAAGCTTTTGACATTGCACTTATGCTATGCCGAAACATACAGATGTCATTTCAGAATTGACGGGCAACAGTAGTGAAATAGTTATTTATGCCTTCATTAGTTAAGTAAAATAGTCCTAACATCATCATGATTATTATTATTGAAGAGCTTTTAAACATTTGACTTGTATTCATATTGCGATCTATAGGTTGCAAGTACCATACCCTACAACAAGGTGCAACTAAGCTTGGTAGCCTGCAATTGCAGTCACTGTCATATTCCCCTTAGGTGCATAATGCTTTTAGGATTTTGAATAATAAAGCATTAAATATATCTTAAATTGAACTGTTGAACAAGTCCCTAATATATTAATCCTGAGCAACAAAGTGTTTTAACTTGACCTTCATTAGTTAAGTAAAATAGTCCTAGCATCATAATGATTATTACTATTGAAGAGCTTTTCAACATTTGACTTGTATTCATATTGAGATCTCTAGGTTACAAGTACCATACCCTGCAACAAAGCGCAACCAAGCTTGGTTGCCTGCAATTGTAATCACTGTCATATTCCCCCTAAGTGCATAATGCTTTTAGGATTTTGAATAATAAAGTATTAAATATATCTTAAATTGAACTATTGACAAAGTCTCTAATATATTAATCCTGAGCAACAAAGTGTTTTAACTTGACCTTCATTAGTTAAGTAAAATAGTTTCAGCATCATCATGATTATTACTATCGAAGAGCTTTTTAACATTTGACTTGTATTCATATTAAGATCCCTAGGTTGCAAGTACCATACCCTGCAACAAGGTGCAACCAAACTTGGTTGCCTGCAATTGCAATCACTGTCATATTCACCCTATGTGCATAATGCTTTTAGGATTTTGAATAATAAACCATTAAATATATCTTAAATTGAACTGTTGACAAAGTCCATAATATTTTAATCCTTAGCAACAAAGTGTTTTAACTTGAACTTCATTAGTTAATTAAAATAGTCCTAGCATCATCATGATTATTACTATTGAAGAGCTTTTCAACATTTGACTTGTATTCATATTGAGATCTCTAGGTTGCGAGTACCATACCTTGCAACAAGGTGCAACCAAGCTTGGTTGCTTGCAATTGCAATCACTATCATATTCCCCCTAGGTGCATAACACTTTTAGGATTTTGAATAATAAAACATTAAATATATCTTAAATTGAACTGTTGACAAAGTCCCTAATATATTAATCCTGAGCAACAAAGTGTTTTAACTTGACCTTCATTAGTTAAGTAAAATAGTCCTAGCATCATCATGATCATTACTATCAAAGAGCTTTTCAACATTTAACTTGTATTCATATTAGATCTCTAGGTTGCAAGTACCATACCCTGCAATAAGGTGCAACCAAGCTTGGTTGCCTGCAATTGCAGTCACTATCATATTCCCCCCATATGCATAATGCTTTTAGAATTTTAAATAATAAACCATTAAATATATCTTAAATTGAACTATTGCCAAAGTCCACAATATTTTAATCCTTAGCAACAAAGTGTTTTAACTTGACCTTCATTATTACGTAAAATAGTCTAGCATCATCACGATTATTACTATTGAAAAGCTTTTCAACGTTTGACTTGTATTCATATTGAGATCTCTAGGTTGCAAGTACCATACCCTGCAACAAGGTGCAACCAAGCTTAGTTGTCTGCAATTGTAGTCACTGTCATATTCCCCCTAGGTGCATAATACTTTTAGGATTTTGAATAATAAAGCATTAAATATATCTTAAATTGAAATGTTGACAAAGTCCCTAATATATTAATCCTGAGCAACAAAGTGTTTTAACTTGACCTTCATTAGTTAACTAAAATAGTACTAGCATCATCATAATTATTACTATTGAAGAGCCTTTCAAAATTTGACTTGTATTCATATTAAGATCTCTAGGTTGCAAGTATGATACCCTGCAACAAGGTGCAACCAAGCTTGGTTGTCTGCAATTGCAGTCACTGTCATATCCCCCTATGTGCATAATGCTTTTAGGATTTTGAATAATAAAGCATTAAATATATCTTAGATTGAACTGTTGATAAAGTCCCTAATATATTAATCCTGAGCAACAAAGTGTTTTAACTTGACCTTCATTAGTTAACCAAAATAGTACTAGCTTCATCATAATTATTATTATCGAAAAGCCTTTCAACATTTGACTTGTATTCATATTAAGATCTTTAGGTTGCAAGTACCATACCCTGCAAGAACGTGCAACCAAGCTTGATTGTCTGCAATTACAGTCACTGTCATATTCCCCCTAGGTGCATAATGCTTTTAGGATTTTGAATAATAAACCATTAAATATATCTTAAATTGAACTGTTGACAAAATCCCTAATATATTAATACTAAGCAACAAATTGTTTTAACTTGACCTTCATTAGTTAAGTAAAATAGTCTTAGCATCATCATGATCATTACTATCGAAGAGGTTTTCAACATTTGACTTATATTCTTGTTGAGATCTCTAGGTTGCGAGTACCATACCCTACAACAAGGTGCAACCAAACTTGGTTGCCTGCAATTGTAGTCACTGTCATATTCCCCTTAGGTGCATAATGCTTTTAGGATTTTGAAGAATAAAGCATTAAATATATCTTAAATTGAACTGTTGACAAAGTCCCTAATATATTAATACTGAGCAACAAATTGTTTTAACTTGACCTTCATTAGTTAAGTAAAATAGTCCTAGCATCATCGTGATCATTACTATCGAAGAGGTTTTCAACATTTGACTTATATTCATGTTGAGATCTCTAGGTTGCAAGTACCATACCCTACAATAAGGTGCAACCAAGCTTGGTTGCCTGCAATTGTAGTCACTGTCATATTCCCCTTAGGTGCATAATGCTTTTAGGATTTTGAGTAATAAAGCATTAAATATATCTTAAATTGAACTGTTGACAAAGTCCCTAATATATTAATCCTGAGCAACAAAGTGTTTTAACTTGACCTTCATTATTTACGTAAAATAGTCCTAGCATCATCATGATTATTACTATCGAAGAGCTTTTCAACATTTGACTTGTATTCATATTGAGATCTCTAGGTTGCAAGTACCATACCCTGCAACAAGGTGCAACCAAGCTTGGTTACCTGCAATTGCAGTCACTGTCATATTCCCCCTAGGTGCGTAATGCTTTTAGGATTTTGAATAATAAAACATTAAATATATCTTAAATTGAACTGTTGACAAAGTCCCTAATATTTTAATCCTGAGCAACAAAGTGTTTTAACTTGACCTTCATTAGTTAAGTAAAATAGTCCTAGCATCATCATGATTATGACTATCGAAGTGCTTTTCAACATTTGACTTGTATTCATATTAAGATCTCTAGGTTGTAAGTACCATATCCTGCAATAAGGTGCAACCAAGCTTGGTTGCCTGCAATTGCAGTCACTGTCATATTCCCCCTATGTGCATAATGCTTTTAGGATTTTGAATTATAAAGCATTAAATATATCTAAAGTTGAACTGTTGACAAAGTCCCTAATATTTTAATCCTGAGCAACAAAGTGTTTTAACTTGACCTTCATTAGTTAAGTAAAATAGTCCTAGCATCATCATGATTATTACTATCGAAGAGCTTTTCAACATTTGACTTGTATTCATATTGAGATCTCTAGGTTGCAAGTACCATACCTTGCAACAAGGTGTAACCAAGCTTGATTGCCTGCAATTGCAGTCACTGTCATATTCCCCCTAGGTGTATAATGCTTTTAGGATTTTGAATAATAAAGCATCAAATATATCTTAAATTGAACTGTTGACAAAGTCCCTAATATATTAATCCTAAGAAACAAAGTGTTTTAACTTGACTTTCATTAGTTAAGTAAAATAGTCATAGCATCATCGTGATTATTACTATCAAAGAGCTTTTCAACATTTGTCTTGTTTTCATATTCAGATTTTTATGTTGCAAGTACCATACCCTGCAACAAGGTGCAACCAAGCTTGGTTGCCTGCAATTGCAATCACTGTCATATTCCCCCTAGGTGCATATTGCTTTTAGGATTTTGAATAATAAAACATTAAATATATCTTGAATTAAACTGTTGACAAAGTCCCTATTATATTAATTCTAAGCAACAAAGTGTTTTAACTTGACCTTCATTAGTTAAGTAAAATAGTCCTAGCATCATCATGATTATTACTATCGAAGTATTTTTCAACATTTGACTTGTATTCATATTGAGATCTCTAGGTTGCAAGTAGCATACCCTGCATCAAGGTACAACCAAACTTGGTTGTTTGCAATTGCAGTCACTGTCATATTCCCCCTAGGTGCATAATGCTTTTAGGATTTTGAATAATAAAGTATTAAATATATATTAAATTAAATTGTTGACAAAGTCCCTAATATATTAATTCTAAGCAACAAAGTGTTTTAACTTAACCTTGATGGCTATACTGCCACCATTACCATTTTCCATTAAACTCTTAGGCCAAAAACATAATGGAATATAGGATAAACACAATGAAGAGGAATCAGGCCGCTAGACAATTTTAGATCGGGGCTACACTTGGCCCGTGGCCTAGGGTACCTAAACCTACTACCACTCCCACATGAGTGTATGACATCACTTATTAAGGGTTCCATTATGACATTACCTACCAATAGGATTCAGATTAGTTGACTATGCCAGTACCTTAAGCATAAGCTACGAAATGAGCTATTCATTCTAATTATGGGGATCAGCAGGCTAATAATCAAAAAAGTAAAATGAAGGAATTTGACTTTTTGTGTTTTATATAATTTATGAAGCACTCAAAAAAAAAAAAGGAACTCTTTTAGCCATTGACATGAAAGTTTGTTGTAGGTAAGAAGTGGTTAAGAGGCCCTTTTGAGTGGAGACATGTTACCGATAAGAGAAATTGTTGTTCCAATTGTAAATATTTGTATCAGCAATCTTGTGAAAGTTCAATGAAAGGAGATAAAACATGCAATCCAATTAGCCCAAAATAAATATCACACTTACAATCAGCATAAAAAGATAAATAACTCATAAATTAGAATGTGAGCAGTCTCCAAAAGTTCAAACTTATATTTTATCCTATCCAATTGTGTATAGTAGTTTAAAGTCTTAATCCCATTTTAATAAATATTCTCTTTGATCCCTAGTTGATTGTGCTACCTTTTGTTTTTGTTTTTGTTTTTTAAAGCAAATATTGCTATATTCAAATTATGTAGCAAACTAGCAGTTCAACTTGTTACCAGTGAGATTGCTTATTAGGTTGATGTTATTTAGCTTTCTTATTTCTTCAGTTATATTGATTACCTACATATGCACCTTATCCTCTATTTTTCTTTTTGAAGAGAAGATAATGCCAATATTGAAAACAAGTAACTATCTCTCTAGTTCTGATAGCCATTTTTGTGATGTTAAAAACTGCATCATTAGGACTTCCCTGAAACTTCATACATTTGCTAAGAGGTTTTATAGTTGTTGTTATTATAAGTACCATATCCAAGTGCTGGCAAAATAATTGTGTTGTGCATTAAAGAACCAATTCGATGTATTATTGTTTATGTGCTATATTTTATTGTGCAGGATGATGACCGTGCATGCAAGTTCTTCAAGTGGTTAGACACAACATTTGTTGTACATGTGGCGCAGCAACAACACCTATAGTTATTGTCAAATTCAAGCGATTGGAGCATGCGATGGAAGTTGCTAATGAAGACTTGAAGCAAACACACGCCTTGACAGACGTAGCATTGGAAAATGTGCGAGTTGCAAAACGAAAGGCTGAAAGAGCCAAGGCTGCATGCATGATTTTTGAAGAGAAATCAAAGAAGTTGACAATAGCTCTAGTAGTCTCCCGGGTCATGTTTGTAGTATTGCTTATCTTGTCTAGTAGGTTTGGGAAAGTCGAAATCAGGCAGAGGTGTTTGCCATAATGGGATGTGTATGTATGTAATAATACAAACTTGTATTATTGCATTTGTTTTGTATGTTAATCGTACAACTTATTCTGTATTGCAAGTAACAATTTATGATATGAATGTAGTTGTACTTCTTTTGTACACACACACACACACACACACACACACACACATCTATATATATATTATGTTTATTTATCTATATACAGTTTGCCAGCAATTGATAGTTAGGGTTCTTGGAGTCTTTAAAACAAATTGAGGGTAGATTTTGTTTTCTTTATTTTTATTTTTTAAATTCCCGGCAAATTACTGCTGCAATCTTAAAGTCCATTGAATTTATCTTTTGTTTAGATAAGATTGGAGTCTATTCAGAAGCCCCCTGTAAGCTTGAAATCTACTGTTGCAATATTGATAAGCATGTCACGATATATACAAATTCATAAATCAAAGGTATTACAATCAAGTTTTGTGAGCCATTAGTTTTGCTTATCAACAAAAAATCACCATAAAAAAAATGATATTACACTGAAGTTTGTGAACCATCACTTATGGTCCCCATAAAAAAATTACCATAGTGTTAATGGTATTTTCAACCACACTAATTTATATTGTGACAAAAGTAATAGTCACCATAACCAATTAAGGAGAATATAACTTCCGTAACAACTTAAGTCCTATGATGGACGCATCCTACATATCGATGCTGTGATATTGTTTCGAATCTCTTTCATCTTAGCTTCGTCCAAGGAAGAGATCACATATGTCATTCCATCATAATAACCTCCCTCACTACTTCCATATGTGCCTCGTGTAGAATGCCCACGTTCAAAGTCATTGTTTTCATGTGCTCTAATAAAATTGTGAAGAACCATTGTAGCAACAATGATGCGATTTTGAGTGCGTATGTGAAAGGGTGGCATACATCTCAAAATTCTCCATCTATTCTTCCAAACTCCAAAAGTTTGTTCTATGACCAAATGAAGTGATGAATGGAGATAATTATAATTTTCCTCTCGACAATGTAGCTCTTCACCTTGCTAAAAATTGGGGATGTGGTACCTCTCCCCCTTATATGGTGCAAGGAACCCTCTCTTCATAGGATACCCTGAATCAACAAGATAATACTTTCCTGCAAACAAACACGTTTATTACATTAGCATTTTCACTACATAATACATACTTTAATACTGTAATTAAACTGCATATTTACAAACTAGCTGGAGGATTTGGGAAGTTGTCACTCTCATTATTGAGGCAACTTAAAAAGATTCATGTGTCATGCGCCGACCCTTCCCATCTAACACATGTGAATGTGAATTTCATGTCAAAATCACATGTGCACATGCAATTCGTTGTTGTGATCCCTCTCCTTCCTTTGTATGGGTGTTGCTCATCAATTGGTAAGACCACGGGGACGTGAACCCCATCAATCTCACCAATGTAACCCTAACCATTTCCACAAAAATACCACGTGAAATGAAATACGTGGTATGACCATAAAGAAAATTGAATAAAATGGTTAGGGTTACAAATTCATAAAGTACCTTGAAATGTGGCCAATATCATTCTGAATTGCAAATTATGTGATGGCATGTTACGAAATGTAAGATCAGCAAGCTTGATAATGTTTATTGCCATAACGGTGGCTAACAACATAACTACTGTGGCCACGTGTCGATGCATTGTCTCACCCGAATGCTGAAATCTATCCTGAACCATTCTGTTACCCATGCCATTACCAAGTACCACCAATGTCATTTCCAGAGACTCTTCCAAGCAAACTTTTTTTGTATTGTCATATCCATATTGAGTGCTCAATGTATTTCACAATTGTCAAAACACATGGTTTGATAATCTAAAGACATTGCAACATTTTTGCTCATTTCCATTTAAAATATACTGTACCCATTTATACTCTGTTTGTATATTTATGTGCATTGGTACTTTGTTTGTATAGGTCTTCACGTAAGCTACAACACACACCCAGCTATATATGCTGTGAGTACAAGGTTGTCGCTCATCTTGAAACTCATGTCCCTGCATATGTTACTGACTTTAATTGCATGTATAAAATCTAGAGTGGTACTATTATATGTACGCTAAAAATAAGTTGTTAAACTTTATGACCATATAGAGCTAAGCATATGCTTTCATAATTTCGTCCAAGATTACTAAAAATTGTATATTCAAATCTAGATTGGAAAGCATAGAAACTCACTGGTCCTCTCTATCAGATGAGTCATTTAGCAAATCCATCTTTTTGTTAGTTGCTTTGAAATTTTGTTGGCTGAGAACTAGCGCATTCAACTTTTGCCTGCACAAATGAAGTCTGAGTCAGTTCAGCATAATGCAGCAATTTTGGCTGAGCATAAGAAGAAACAAAGAGAAGTAGTGAAGAAAGGGAAACAACCATTAACAGAGCATAAGAAGAAATATCAATCAAGTTCATTCATTCTACAATACCCTTCCCAGTTTAATACCCTGATAGAACATCAGTCCAATACCCAACTTCCTAACTGTCTTCCCAAGCCAGCTATGTAACCACCTTGCCAGCTAATCCATCCAACTCATCCTAACTAACTAACTCCATTGTACTAATTCTAATACAATACAATGCTAATGTAGGCACACCTCCAATACAAGTATATATACACTAAGGTATAAGTACACAATGCCTCATCAACAATTACAACATCATCTATAACACTGTTACATTGTACACTCTAGCAACACTAACACAGCCCAACTCATCAGCTACAAATGAATGCCCCATTCACACCACATGCACCCCTCATTAGCAACGCACGCACACTTGATCAACACCACACACATGCCTCATAACACCACACGCACCCTTCATCAGCAACACACAGACACCTCATTAGCACCACATGCATACAGCAACACACGCACACCTATTAAAACTTTTACCAAAATCCAAGAAAAGTAAAATAGGAAGAAAATATGAAGTACAAAATGAGCCAACCCCCAAAACCTGCTCAAAGGTGATAGAGAAGCCTAAGAAACTACTTAAAGGTTCTGCTCAAATTATTATTCCAAATATTCCGGATTTTACAAATTCTCCCTGATTGGGAATTCAAACACGAGCAATTTCACTTAAGCCAACCTTTTTTTCTTCTTGAATTTTCACATTATAGTTAGGACATTTCTTTCCTTAGACCAATCCAATTCACAACTAACTGCTAAAACTACCAACAATTTTCATGACAAAGTTTCTATAAAAAGAAAAGGACTGTTTAGAGGCTATTTAAGAATTGTTTAGGGCTTTTTTATCCAATCAAAATAACTAAGTGATAACTCCAACAAGTATTGAACTATCAATATTACACCAGAAGAAGAATTAGAGAGAAGCTTGGGCTATTTAGGGGCTGTGTGAACAGTACCCGTGAATGGTAACCCGTAGATTTTCCCTTCAATCGTGGTTGATCTAGGAAAAATACAAGGTAGAAAATATTTGTTGGAAGTGTTCTGTCAAATTGGAAGATCTTGTATTCAACCAAGACAAAAAAGAAATCTGATCGGAATTCTCAAGTAGATTCTAACATGCTTGGCCAATCAGAGTTCTTAAAGGAGGTAACTTGATCAAAACAAAAGGGTCAAAAATCAAAATCCCCAGCTAGCTGAATTCTAAAGGCTCTTAGCAGATTTTGTGGCATTCATGGAAGGAATTACAAGGAACACAAGGAATTCCAGAAAATACCACAAAGACTTTACCATTATAGAAGAAGACAGCCACCAAAGTGTTGCATCTGTGGGATCATCTAGAACTTCAAAGTACAAGATTATAAAATAATAAAAAAGATAGGTTTGCCTATGCAGAATCCAAGAGTTTCAAAGGGGTCAAGAGTTTTAGAGAAATTAAAAATGCTACATGGCACTTTGCAAGAAGTGAGGATATTCATTTTCTAGTTCATGCTTCTTCCATTGTTAATTGTAACTAATCAAAAGGAGAATATATACTCCCTAATATGCGTGCTAAAAGTTTAAAAAAAAAAAAAAAAACACATTCCATTTCAAAAGTTGTCTAGGAAAAATTTAGTCATTTCTATGGAACATACCCCTTTCTTTCTTAATGGACTACTTGAATCAAACTATCTAATGATCTACTTCAGAAGCCCTCGGTTAAGGTCTAGTAAAAGTTTCCTTGTTGCTTCTTGCTTTGATATGTTTACAAGTATAGAGGCAACATGTTCAAACAGATCATCTGGTAGATATGCAATGAAAATCTCAGACCAACACTGTGGGGTAAAAAAAGGAAATTTCAAATTTGCAAACAAAAATATAAAAAAATTATAACACAAAATAAAACATTAAAGACAATAAAACTAGAACATTATTAAACAGCAGTGCTCTTTTTCTATGAACTTAAATGAGGAAAAATCTAATAATCATGTAATCTTCAACTAGAAAGATAAGGCCCAGAAAATGAGATCAGAAAATTTAAATTTTTTAATACTTTCTAAGATATTGCCAAGATTGACTTGGCTTAAAACAATAACCTAGTGGTCTCTTACAACGTAGAAACCTTTTGTGGTTATTCTCTTCCATTGTTGTGTTGTGTACCAATTGGGAGTATTACCGGTACTCAGATCTAGTACCACCACATGGAACAAAGTTTATTCATCAAAAATCATATATTCATATGAAACAACTTGAGTTGAAAAAAAATTTAATTAATGAGTCAATACAGAATTTGGTCTAGCAAATTAGTATAAGCCTAGCCACATCTGTTAGGACATACATGTTTCACTTGTTTAGAACATATGTCATCCATTTATGTAATTGGTTAATCCTTTGACAAAACCCACTTTACTTGTAATTGGGTAGAATTAGGATAAGTTTTATACTTTAAGAAACTGTGTTTCAAGATCAAGTGTTAAAGTCATCAAATCTATCCAAGAAACAAGCTGAAAAGTGCAAATTCATTAAAGCTTAACAGCTAGCTCGACAGCTAGCATGTGTCGAGGTTTAAAGAACAGTTCCAGCCCGTGGCTCGACAACTGCTCGACAGCATCTCGATACCTCTATCTGTCGAGATTTAAGAAAAACATATTATAAGTTCTGTTTTGATTCTAATCCGTGGATATGTCTTTGGGCCTTCTTTTTTCCTAACCCTAGACATATAAAAGGATTATTTTAAGGGCCGTCAAAGGGAGATAAGTTGCACAAGCATTGAGAAATCCTTGTTCATGAAAATTGTAACTTGAGATGAAGTTCTTGTCCAAGTTCATCTTTCTTGTGAAGAAGTTGTTGTGTCTTTGCACCATAGGGTTTTGTAACTAAATATCTTCTTGATCTTCATCGTATGGATGAATTAAAGAACTTTGTAGCCAACAATCTTTTCTAGTTGGTGATTGAAGTTGCGTACTGGGATCCGCGTAATTAGTTAGTCACGTACTTGGGAGCCGTGCATTGAAAGGAGAAATTGTCACTATAGAGCAAGTCTAATTGGGTATTGGGGTAAGGGTTCAACTGTAGGTTGGTATAAGGTATTGAGATTCCTTTACTTGTAACCACTTGTTGTGATAATAGTGGAATTTCAAGAGTGGTGACCTTAAAATCACTCAGTTGAGTTTTTGCTGTGTAGGTTTTCCCCATTCGTAAACAAATCACTGTGTCATTTATTTTCCGCTGCATACTTAGTTTAATTGGTGATTTGTTTGTGCTACCACACGTTTGCATGTTAATTTGATTAATTAATAACTTGGCTAATTAATCAATTAATCTATCACTAGGGGTCAATACGTTTTTGGCCTATCAAGTGGTATCAGAGCAGACACACTCTGATTAGGGTTTAATCTTTGTGTGTGATCCATTGACCCCTGTTTGTCATGGATAGAGCTCAGTCTCTTATTATATCTCCATTGTTTGATGATACTAACTATGCATACTAGAAAGTACGCATGAGACCTTTCTTGCAGTTACTAGATGAGAAGGTGTGGCAAGCTATGAAGATAGGTTGGACCAAGCCTAAAGAAGCGTTGGCTGATTGGGATGAAGCTAAGATTAAGGCGGCAAACTTCAATAGCAAAGCATTGAATGCCTTATTCAGTGTAGTTACTAATGAGGAGTTTAAGAAGATATCCTCCACTGAAACTGCTAAGGAAACTTGGACCATCCTTCAGACAACCTATAAGGGAACAAAGACTGTAAAAGATTAGAAGCTACAGAGGTTCACAACAAGCTTCGAAGAAATTAAGATGGAGAAGGATGAGTTGTTCAATGAATTCTATGCCAAGCTCAAGGACATAGTGAACTCAGCCTTCAATCTTGGGCAAACCATTCATAAACCCAAGATTGTGAGGAAAGTGCTCAGATCTCTGCATAAGAGATTCCATGTCAAGATCATTGTAATAGAGGAATCAAAAGATATTGACAAGATTCCTCTGACTGAGTTGGTTGGTAATCTACAAACCTATGAGCTAAGGTTGACAAGAATTGGCAAGTCGGGTAAAGGCAAGCACATGGCATTGACAGCTAAGATGAAGTCCTACATCACCAAGCAATTCAAGAAATTCATGAAAAATGCCAATGGAAAGGCCTTCGACAAGGACCGTAGGCAATCCAGTTCTTCTCAGTTCAAGAGCCAAGATAAAGGGAAGAAGGATGCGAAGGATGGCAGTCAATACACTGTTCCCGCAGGACCTAAGTGTTTCGGGTGTCAAGGCTTCAGTTACATGAAACAGGAGTGTCCCACATATCTCAAAAGCATTGGGAAGAGCAAGGCACTTGCTGCTACTTTGAGCGACATTGAGCCTGAGGATGATTCCAACAATGAGGATAATGGAATTTTGAATGCCTTCACTACCACTGTCAATCCTACTGAAGGGATTGTTGAAGATGTGGATGAAGAAAAGGAACTGGTGGAATCCAAGTTTGAAAAGATGGATGATCAAGATGATATCCATACAACCTATGAGAAACTGTACAAGCTTTCTGAGAAGCATGAAAAACTCTATAGGTTAGCCACCAAGAAACTCAGTGATGTGGAACTTGACCATGAAGAGATTTCCACTAAGTTTGATGAAACTAATCAGACTATTAGGGCACTGAGATTCGAGAACAATTTTTTGGCTGAGAAGCCCAAGAAGCTTGAAGTGGAGCTGCTTCAAGTTAGATCTCAATTGGAGAGAACATCAAGTGCGAAGCTAGATGAGGTGCTCAGCATTCAGAAATTTGCTTCTGGTCGAACAGGATTGAGGTATGAATTCTCTTCCTCTAATATTGCTTCTGCTAGTACTACTGTATTTGTTCCTCCTGCTAATAATATTAAAATTGAGAACAATGATGATAAAACAAAATTATCAAATGAGAACTTAAACAAGGGTAAGTCCATCTTAGGAGCACTCCCTAAGCTTGAGAAGAAGGAAACTAAAAACCCTAGGACTAAGAAGGCTAACTCTTAAAAGCCTAAACAGAACAAGCATCATCTTTGTCATTATTGTGGTATTGCCAGTCATACTCAACCAAATTGCTATAAGTGGTTAGCCACACAACAGAGCAACGACATGATAGCATCTGGGAACCAAAATCAGCTTTAAACCTCTCTTGCTCCTCTTGGAGATCTTCTCAAAGCCCTCATGTTCCTTTCGAACTTGAATGGTTTCAATCCTTCCCCCTCATCATCGGTTCAAGGGTTTGCTAAAAGGAAAGGTTCTTTCAAAGTGTGGAAGGAAAAGGGTTCCAAGTAATTTATTCACTTCTTCTTTCTCTCTCCTTCTTGTTGTTGTTTATGCATTACTTGTGTGTTTTGCTTTAATGTTTTGAGTCAGTTTAGTTTTTTTTTTTTTTTGCATTTTTTTGCTTTGATTAACATGTTTTTGTTTGCTTACTCTCAGTTTTTGTTTTATTTTGTTTTTCAGATAAAAATAAAAAAAATTGAAAAATACAAAAACAGTGTGTGTTTGTGTACATCGGTTCTTGTGAACCTTAAAATGGCTTTTGAAACGTAGTTTTCTAAATTTTGTATCTTTTGTAGCTTAGATGAGCATTCCTATGCACAACTAAGTAAGTAAGCTTTGTGACTCTTTGTTTGTGATGAACAAGGTTAAGTGATCTCTTGTACTTAACACTCGTATCACTCTTTTTTACGGGTAGAACTAAAAAAATCCTAACAGAAAGGCATTTATAACCATCGTACCACTGTTACCCGTCAATCATGATATGACATCCGTATACTTCGGCATAGCAAAAGTGCAATGTTAATGACATCTGTATACTTCGGCATAGCAAAAGTGCAATGTCAAAAACTTAACATAATTGAGTATTTCTTTTCTCTCCTCTATATACCCATGCATGGTTTGCTTAATAAAAAGAAAATATGCAAAAAAAAATAAAAGCAAAAAAAAACAAAAATGCTTTAAATATGATTGCAAGTGTGTTTTCTAGGAGATGTGGGAGTTATAGGATGTACCTTAAAGGTGATAGTCCCCATCAAATAGTTATGATTATGTGTGAGTTAAAGTGATTTTCTCATATCTCAAATCGTCATAACATAGAAATACTTATGCAATCTTGCGATGTTTTACACACACAACACGCAATATTCTTTGCTACTCTTGATACATGTGTAGGTACAATGTGATTTGGTCATCACAAGGTTTACATGTGTTGATGTATACTCACTAAACTGTCTTGACTTGTTTTTGAAACATAAAATCGGTTAGACTTGTTTAGTATGTGAGTGTGTATTTCGAGATCCCTATGGTTAAAATTATTGTTGAGAGATGATTTTAAGAGTCCAATATATTGACTGGATCATTGGTTGAGTTGCATGCGTGATTGCATTCATGTTTGTGTTTTTCCATTCTTGATAAACTGTTTTGAAAAGCTGGCTCGACACCTCCTCGATACCTGGCCGTCTATCGAGCTTCTTAGCTTTTTCTTATCGCAATCTCGATAGCTTCTCAACACCTTTTGGATCGATCGAGAAACCTTCTGTCGTCTCGATAGCTTCTCGACACTTGATGGATCGATCGAGCTTTTGTTCTTGTGTCTTCGTCTACTTCCTCGACACCTTCTCGATAGCTTTATCTATCGAAGTTGTTTTTCTCAACACCTCCCTCGACAGATGTCGCGACACCTCTCGACACCTGTAGCTATCAAGATTTACTGAGGATCTATATATAGATTCTGTGCGATCTGGTTCTTCAATTCTCTTGATCTCTCTCTCGATAGCTCTGTCTCTTCATCTCCCAAACCTTTTTCTCTCACTCCAAACCTCTACCCAAGGTTTCCTCACGCTTATTCAAGTTTTTCTTCACTTGGTAAGCATCTAATCTTTCTCATTTACATGCATTTCATGTTTTAAAATCTAGTTTTAGGGGTTTTTGAAAAATTTTGGGGTTTTTCAAAATTGATGAGTAATTATTGCAATTTTTGAGATGAGTTTTGTAGATTTGATCTTAACAACTCCATGCATTGCATCACATTAGCATTCTAACTGTATTCTCATGTATTTAGATGTGTGCAAAATGTTTGTGTGCTGGTAGGATTGGATTGGGCTGAGCCCATGATATTTTTTATGTTGCATATCACATGTTCATGCATTTCCCATGCATACATTATCTCTTTTCAATATACTTGTTATATTTAAACTGTTTTGGGATTTTTCTGAGTGGTTCTTTCTCCCCCTCTCTCTGTCTGTTTACTTTAATAGTGTCTATGGCACCAAAACGTAAGTCTATTCCGAGCTAGAACCCTCTTCGTTCTAGGGCCTCCTCATCTTCTGATTCCACTTCTCTTTTTGTTCGGTTCCGTGATGATAAAGCCCATCAGGACTTCTCGGAGAACTTTTCTAAACGAGGTGTTCATTCGAAACGCCAAGTTGTTCTGGCAGACTTCTCCGACACTGACCTTCCTGATGTCTTTCACAAACGGGAATGGGAGTCACTATGTGACGTCCCGTTCACTTGTCCTTCCGTGCTGATCCAGGAGTTTTGCTCCAATGTGCATGGATTCCATTCTTCAATACCTCTCTTTCACACTCGCGTTCGAGGTACGTGCATTGTTGTCACACTAGAGTTGGTATTTGATGTGCTCCAGGTACCGAGGGTTGCGCATCCTGACTACCCCGGTTATGAGCGTATACGGACTGTGTCCAAAGACGAGATGATTTCTGCTTTTTGTGAGCGCCCTTCTGATTGGGGTGAGCACCAGTTCACGTCATGTCGACCTTTTGCTAAAGGTCCTCGTTTCTTAAACATGGTGATGACCTTTATGTTGTATCCTCTCTCTCACTACAACTCTATCATAAAGCCTCATGCTCGTTTTCTGTTGTCTCTTCTTGAGGACCTCACCATTGAATTTCCTTCACATTTTATCTTTTCTATCATAGATGTGTATAAGGATACAGCTACCCGTGATAAGCTCATCTTTCCTTCCACTATATCGAGGATTTTATACTATTTTTCTATTTCTTTTCCTTTCTCCAACTCTTTTCATGTCATGGTTGTCATAGACACCGCTACTGTAAAACGTAGTGAGGCACAGTTTAGGTCGAGACAAATATGTTCAGCAGCTCCTTCCTCCCGTTCCGCTCCATCTAGATCTACTCGTGTCTCATTCGTTCCCTCCTCTTCGACGAGGGATGTGTCACTAGGAGACATCATGGCGCAGCGTCAGCGCATGGATGCTTGCCTGGATACACTCTCTATAGAGTTGTATCAGGTGAATGTTCGTGTTGGTCGCATTGCTCGGCGACAGGCGATCATGAGTGGTTTTGCTCCTGAGGTTTCTCCTCCACCACCTCCTGTGGCTTCTGTGTTTGAGGATGATGATGGTGATGACGATGATGCTTCGGATGATAATGATGGAGATGCTAGCTCTACCGATAAGATGTCTACTTAACACTCTACCCTTTGTCACTCGTGACAAAAGGGGGAGTAGTTTTGGGTTATGAGAGTAGTCATACTTAGGGGGAGAGCTCGTATAGGGACATTTTTGATAGGGGGATGTAGTAAGGATTACTTGTATCTTTTTCTTTTCTCCACTTTAGATACATTTTCTTCCTGTACCTAGGTCTTGTAACCATTATTACATACATTGTGCTTATCTTTGTTATATATGTGATGATGTATGTTTCTTTCACCTATCTCTACATGTGTTGTTTCTTTTCTCTTTTAATACATATCATTCTTTATTTGTATGCAATCTATTATTTCTGTTTCACACTAAGATGCCTTGATGAGTTTGTTAAAGTGTTTCAGAAATACAAGTTGTCAAAGTCTACTTGTTATGAACTCTCTTCTTGCAAAGTTTTTCAAGAGTTTATGTTAGGATAGATTTTATTGTATTCAACAAGTGAATATGAGTTGAGTGTTTAATGACTTATCTCATATGTTCATATGTTTGTTATGGTATTGTCACGAATTGCCAAAGGAGGAGATTGTTAAGACATATGTGTTTCACTTGTTTAGAACATATGTTATTTATTTATGTAATTGGCTAATCCTTTGACAAAACACACTTTACTTATAATTGGATAGAATTAGAATGAGTTTTATATTTCAAGAAACTGTGTTTCAAGATCAAGTGTTAAAGTCATCAAGTCTGTCCAAGAAACAAGCTGAAAAGTGCAAGTTCATTAAAACTCGACAGCTAGCATGTGTCGAGGTTTAAAGAGTTGTTCCAGCCCGTGGCTCGACAGCTGCTCGACAGCATCTCAATACCTCTATCTATCGAGATTTAAGAAAAACAGATTCTAAGTTCTGTTTTGATTCTAATTCGTGGATATGTCTTTGGGCCTTCTTTTCTCCTAACCCTAGATGTAAGTGCACAATTGCACCTGAACCCAAAGATAGTTATGGGCTCAGGCCCAACAAGTCTTAAACAATGAAATTTGTAGAGTGTAGGCTTGAAATCTAGGTTAGAGGTGCTGAGAAATTGACAACAGGCTAAAATATGAAAATACTTGTAAATAACAGATGATAACTGCAAATGGACCTCCTCGGATGTAAGCCGACGACTACCTCTATCTTATTTTTCTTTCTTTCTTAAAGATTACAATTATTTGTTTCTTTCTTTACAATTGACCGATCCCCCTTCTTTTGGCCTTCACCCCCCCTTTAAATACTTCTTTTTTTAATGCTTTATCCACGTGTTACTCAAATTCCCTCCCCCTAGATATTTCTTCCATTAGTGCCTTTGAATAGTAACCAGAAGTTTCAGTTCTACTGTTCAGGGGTCACCTCTCCATTAATGCGGCCAGGGAGGTAGGTGCAGAGTCTTTAATGTGGAGGTGGCAGCCTTTGCTTATGATATTTCCTAACACCGGGGTCTCTACAACATTCAGGGGTTCCCCCTTTTAACCAATAGTCTTCCCAGAGTTGTGCCTTGACCTTCATAATGAAGCTCCAAGTTCTCTTGGGTCCGTCTGAGAAGAAACTCACCCTCGGATATGTCCTCGGACCCTCGGCGTGTGGGCCGATTCGCAGTACCAACAAATCCTTAACTCAAGAACAGATCGGCCCATCTTATTAGAGCCCAAAGGCCCAAATGCCTACTTGAGTCCTTTACTCCCCACACTAGACATATAAAAGGATTATTTTAAGGGCCGCCAAAGGGAGATAAGTTGCACAAGCATTGAGAAATCTTTGTTCATGCAAATTGTAACTTGAGACGAAGTTCTTACTCTAATTCATCTCTCTTGTGAAGAAGTTACTGTGTCTTTACACCGTAGGATTTTATAACCAAGCATCTTCTTGATCTTCATCATGTGGATGAATTGAAGAACTTTACAGCCAATAATCTTCTCTAGTTGGTGACTGAAGTTGTGTACTGGAATTTGCGCAATTGTTTAGTCACGTATTTGGGAGCCGTGCATTGAAAAGAAAAATTGTCACTACAGAACAAGTCCAATTGGGTATTGGAGTAATGATTCAACTGTAGGTTGGTATAAGGTACTGTGATTCCTTTACTTGCAACCGCTTGTTGTGATAATAGTGAAATTTTGGGAGTAGTGACCTTAAAATCAGCCGGTGGGGTTTTTGCTGTGTAGGTTTTTTCCATTTGTAAACAAATCATCGGGTCATTTATTTTCCGTTGCACACTTTGTTAAATTGGTGATTTGTTTGTGCTACCACGCGTTTGCATGTTAATTTGATTAATTAATAATTTGGCTAATTAATCAATTAATCCATCACTAGGGGTCAATACGTTTTTGACCTATCAACATTAAATTTAAAGAATAATGATAAACCAAATGATGGGTGAAATCCAATATTCAGCTGTATATGAGGATTTCAGATACCTAAATGTTAATCAAAACCTGAAATCATCAAATGCCTAATGTTTCCTAGGTTTGATTGACATCTATATTCTAATACTAAAAGGTAAGACTGGTGAAACATCCAGAAAAGCCAAAAGATATGATGATATTTAACATCTGAATATGCAGCATGCCAAAGAGAAATTGAATATGAGCTTATGTGAATAGGTTAATAATCAGAGAGCAAAATGAAAGTGGATGAATGCCCATTGTTAATTACTACTACAATAGAAAGAGTACCGAACAGTTACATACACACCCATAGTAAGCATTGTTTTTGCCAATAAAAAAGAAAAAAAAACAAAAAAAAAAGTGCAATAGGTACATAAAGAAAATCCGATTACTACAACACTAAGCCTAAGCAACCATATCGAGACAATCCCCTTTCCTAAAAGAAATGAAACTAAGGGTTCATTTGGTATTGCATCTCTAGCCACTTCAGCTGGACCTCCGGTTGATTCACATTTGCTGCAAACATGTTCCTAGCCTCTTGGTTTCCCATGAAGAAGTAGGTGCTGAACATATGAAGGCGATCACCAGATTGCACCCTAAGAAGACTCAACACCATGTCCATAATTGCTTGAATTTCAGTAGCTACTATGAAAGCAAATGGTGTACGAGTACTTACACTTCTACTTTCAACAATAATATCTGAGATGTTCTTCAAAGAGTCGGACATCTCTTGCATAATTGAATGTTTTTTTCTTGGTTTCTTGGAAATTCCCCTAAAAAGGTGGACACCGCTTGCCAAGCCTTTCCCCTTATTCACTGTTGATCTTGCCTTCAACAATGATGAGCCTTCAACCTCCATTAGGTCAACATTTGCAGAGGGTTGACATTGGGGGTCAAAAAATTCTTTGCTATCAGTGGAGTCCCCAGACCCTTCGGTGCATTCCTTTGGTATGTCACCACTCATGCAGAATGAATTTTTCCCCATTGCAACCGTGCCATCAAACATGATTTGCATGGACTTAACATTCGGCAAACCTTTGTTTTTAAAGGTTGATGCCTTGGGACATGCCTACATGTGTAGAACCAATAGTTAGAACACAATATAGTTGTAGATAGTTGAGTTTTTCACAAGTATGTAAAGTGAACTAAACTCAAGCTTTCGGGTCCACCACTCATCACTGGCCTCAATCTTCCCAGTTACAAGATCATAACCCAACCCAGTCTCACGCTTAAAAACCTCCTTCCAAGTCTTCCAATGTTTTCTTACATGATCCCATTTGTTTTTAACCTGCAGGTGAGTCACGACCTTTCCCATTTCACCTAATTGCTTAATCACTGCATCAACCCCTTCCTTTTTCAAATATCCTTCATTCCTCTTACCGTCTAGGAATTGAGCAACACATAAATCACAAAAAGCTTTTAATATTTTTGGATCTTTCCACCTAGTTCTCACATCATTACTAAAGTCCTTCAATTTCCCCTTACCCATTTTTGCTACAACAGAATTCTATACTAATTGAGACATTTCGACAAACATTTCTTATGCATATCACATTCGGTTACACATGCCCACCTAAAAAATGCAAATTAAACTCATATAGTCCAAATACTACATAGGCAGGAAGAGAAAGACACAACATTATACGAAGTAAAGAGAAACCCACACACTAGTGTCATGGAAAACACAAAAACCACACACAAACGTTGAACACAAAAACCACAGATTAATTTCATGCAAAACACAAAAACCACACATCAACAGATTAAAGAGTATAAGAAGCAAGAGACCCACAATGGCGGCAACGACATCCCAAGCGAAGAGAAGGTGGGCTCGAGCGAAGGAAAAACAGAGGGTGGGTTTGTTTGTTGTCGTGTTTCCTCTATTTTGATGGTTTTTTGGAGTGTGGTGGGTAGGTGCAATTCATTTCAGAGGAGGACAGAGCATTCACGTGCATTGATTCCATCACTGGCACATCAATCTTCTTAAAATCAGAATGACGTTTCAAGGAAGTAGTCATTGCAAAGGAGAATCCAACGCACTAGCATTTGTGATCCTTTGCCACCGTTTTGTGGGTGATGATGCGTGTAATACCAAAATGCACCGTTTAGCTTATGTGTGTCTCCAACATATGTGGATTATGAACAATACACACATGGAGAATATTATGACATATGTGATTGGATGTTAGGAACATATGTCAACATTTTATATATTAGCTAATCCTTTGACAAAATGTACTTTACTTGTAATTGGATACATTTAAAATGTGTTTAATATTTCAAGAAATAAGGTTTCAAGTTCAAGTGTTAAAGTCATGCAAGTCTGTCCAAGAATCAAGTGAGAAAGTGCTAGATTTTAAAACTTGACAGCTAGCTTAATAGCTAGTATCTATCAAGGTTTAAAAGCTGCTGAAGCTCGTGGCTCGATAGCTAGCTCGATAGATGGCTATCTATCGAGGTTTATGAAACTCAATTTTTCAAAACTGTTTTTCATCTAATTCGTGAGTATGTGTTTGGGTTTTCTTTTCTCACAACTCTAAAAATATATAAGGATTATTTTAAGGGTCGAATCAGGTTGCACAGGCAAGAGCACAATTGCACAAGAGCATAATTCCATAAGTGTAACCGGAAACCTAGTTTGCCCTAGTTCTTGAAGAAGCTGCTGTGTTTGTACACCGTAGGGTTTTGTGACCAAGCAATTTCGAGATCTTCGTCGTTTGAAGAATAGAAGAACTTTGCAGCCAACATCCTTCTCAAGTTGGTAATAAAGTCGCGTACTAGGATCCGCGCATCGTTTGGTTAGTTATGTCCTGGGAGCTGTGCAATACAAGGAGAGATTGTCACTACAGAACAAGTCCAATTGGGTATTGGGGTAAGGGTTCAACTGTAGGTTGGTATAAGGTACTGAGATTTCTTTACTTGTAATCGCTTGTTTTGATAATAGTAGATTTTCGGGAGTGGTGACCTTAAAATCACCCGGAGGAGTTTTTGCTGTGTAGGTTTTCCTTATTCGTAAACAAATTATCGTGTCATTTAATTTTCACTACATATTTAGTTATTTGGTGATTTTTTTATGTTGCCACGATCATTGCATGTAATTGAACTTAATTAATTCACTTGACTAATTAATTGGTTAATTCATCACATGGGGTCAATACATTTTTTGCCTATCAAGTGGTATCAGAGCAAACACACTTTGATTAGGGTCAAATCTTTGCTGTGAGATCTATTGACCCTTGTTTGTCATGGATAGAGGATAGTCATTTATTGTACCTCCTCTATTTGATGGAACTAACTCTGCATACATGAAAGTACGCATGAAAGCTTTCTTGCAGTCCTTAGATGAGAATGTGTGGCAAGCTATGGAGATAGGCAGGACCAAGCCAAAGGAAGCTCCGGCTGACTAGGATGATGCAAAGATCAAGGCGGCTAACTTCAACAGCAAAGCATTGAATGCTTTATTCAGTGCGGTCACAAATGAGGAGTTCAAGAAGATCTCCTTCACTGAAACTTCAAAGGAGGCGTGGACCATTCTCCAGAAAACCTATGAAGGAACCAAAGCTGTCAATGATTCAAAATTTCAGTGGCTCACTACTAGCTTTGAAGAAGTCAAGATGGAGGAGGATGAGTCATTTGATGAGTTCTATGCCAGGCTCAAGGACATAGTGAACTCAGCATTTAATCTTGAAAAAACCATTCTCAAACCCAAGATTGTGAGAAAAGTTCTCAGATCTCTTCCCGAGAGATTCCATGCCAAGATCACTGTGATTGAGGAGTCAAAGGATATTGATAAAATTTATTTGACAAAACTAGTTGAAAATCTGCAAACTTATGAGTTGGGTTTGTCTAGGCTTGAGAAGTTAAGCAAAAGCAAGAGTATGACACTGAAGGCCAAGAGTAGTGACACTGATGAGTCTTCCGATGATGAAGATTCTAAAATGAAGTCCTACATCACCCGGTAGTTCAAGAAGTTCATGAAGAATGTCAATGCAAAGGGCTTCGACAAGGACCATAGGCAATCAAGTTCTTCGCAATCTAAGAGCCAAGACAAAAGGGAGAAGGATGCTAGGGATGGTGGTTAGTACACTATTCCTTCAGGACCCAAGTGTTTCAGGTGTCAGGGATTCAGTCATATGAAACAAGAGTACCCCACTTATCTCAAATCTATTGGGAAAGCAAGGCACATGCTACTACCTTGTGTGACACTGAACTTGAGGATGATTTCGAAAATGAGGATGACGGAATCCTAAATTCCTTCACCGCCACTGTTAATCCTATTGAATGGATTGTAGAAGATGTGGATGAAGAAGGAAACTTGGTGAAGTCAAAATTTGAGAAGATGGATGAGCAAGATGACATCCATACAGCCTATGTAAAGTTGTACAAGGTCTCGGAGAAACATGAGAAGCTGTAAAGGTTGGCCACCAAGAAGCTCAGTGATGTGGAGCTTGAACAAAAACAACTTTCCATAAAGTCTAATCTAGCAAATCAGACTATTGGAGTACTAAGGTTTGAGAATAATTTCTTGGTTAAGAAGACCAAGAAGCTTGAGGCGGAACTGTTCCAAGTGAGAGCTCAGTTGGAGAGGAACTCAAGCACGAAATTTGATGAGATGCTCAACATGCAAAAATCTGCCTCCAATTGAACTAGTTTAGGGTATGATTTTTTTTCTCCTAATATTGCTTCTTCTAGTACTATTGTTTTTGTTTCACTTGCTAACAATATTGATTCTGAGAATAATGATGCTAAAATTGTGATAGCTCGTGAGAACATAGAAAAGGGTAAATCTATCTTAGGAGCACCCCTAAGCTTGTTAAGAAAGAAACCAAAAACCCTAGAGCTAAGAAAAGTAATGCTTAAAAGTCTAAAGAGAAGAAGTAGCATCTCTGTCATCACTATGGCGCAGCTGGACATACTCGATCAGATTGCTATAAGTGGTTAGCCACTCAACAGAGCAACAGCATGATTTCGTAAGGAAATCAGAATCAGCTTTCATCCTCTCTTGCTCCTCTTAGAGATTTCTTCAAGGCCCTTATGTTCCTTTCGAACTTGAACGGTTTCAATTCTTCCCCCTCACCACTGGTTCAAGGTTTTGCTCAAAGGAAAGGTTCTTCCAAAAGTGTGGAAGAAAAAGGGCTCCAAGTGATTTAGTCACTTTTTCTCCCTCTTTCCCTCTTTTTGTTATGTTTGCATTACTTGCGTGTTTTGCTTTTTTTTAATCTGAGACAGTCTAGTTTTTATGCATTGCTATATTTGACATTTTTTTTTTCAATTTTGTTTTTATTTTGTCTTTCATTCAAAAAATTGAAAAATCAGAAAAATATAAGAACAGTGTGTGTGTGTATGTGTACATTGGTACTTATGTACCTTGAATGGCCAATAGAACAAAGTTTTCTAAATTTTGTATCTTTTGTAACTTAGATGAGCATCTCTATGCACAACTAAGCAAGCAAGCTTTATGGCTTGTGTTTGTGATGAGTAAGGTTAAGTAATCTCTTGTACTTAACACTTGTATCACTCTTTGTAACACTTGTAATCTCTTGTACTTAACGCTTGTATCACTCTTTTTGAAATGGTAATAATCATTATTATTCAAAATCCTAAAAGCATTATGCACCTAGGGGGAATATGACAGTGACTGCAGTTGCAGGCAACCAAGCTTGGTTGCACCTTGTTGTAGGATATGGTACTTGCAACCTAAAGATCTCAATATGAATACAAGTCAAATGTTGAAAAGCTCTTCAATAGTAATAATCATGATGATGCTAGGACTATTTTACTTAACTAATGAAGGTCAAGTTGAAACACTTTGTTGCTCAGGATTAATATATTAGGGACTTTGTCAACAGTTCAATTTAAGATATATTTAATGCTTTATTATTCAAAATCCTAAAAGTATCATGCATCTAGGGAGAATATGACAGTGACTGCAATTGCAGGTGACCAAGCTTGGTTGCACCTTGTTGTAGGGTATGGTACTTGCAACCTAGAGATATCAATATGAATACAAGTCAAATGTTGAAAAGCTCTTCGATAGTAATAATCATGATGATGCTAGGACTAATTTACTTAACTAATGAAGGTCAAGTTAAAACACTTTGTTGCTCATGATTAATATATTAGGGACTTTGTCAACAGTTTAATTTAAGATATATTTAATGCTTTATTATTCAAAATTCTAAAAGCATTATGCACCTAGGAGGAATATGACAGTGACTGCAATTGCAGGCAACCGAGCTTGGTTGCACCTTGTTGCAGGGTATGGTACGTACAACCTAGAGATCTTAATATGAATACAAGTCAAATGTTGAAAAGCTCTTCGATAGTAATGATCATGATGATGCTAGGACTATTTTACTTAACTAATGAAGGTCAAGTTAAAACACTTTGTTGCTCAGGATTAATATATTAGGAACTTTGTCAACAGTTCAATTTACGATATATTTAATGTTTTATTATTCAAAATCTTAAAAGCATTATGCACCTAGGGGGAATATGACAGTGACTGCAATTGCAGGCAACCAAGCTTGGTTGCGCCTTGTTGCAGGGTATGGTACTTGCAACCTAGAGATCTCAATATGAATACAAGTCAAATGTTGAAAAGCTCTTCGATAGTAATAATCATGATGATGCTAGGACTATTTTACTTAACTAATGAAGTTCGAATATCTTGGGACCAAGAGCAGAGCTAGCCCAGAAACAAAAATGTATATGTTTCAGGTTCTGGATGTAATAATGACTTTAGCTCCATTGTATTGCTTAACATATTTTAGGGACCTCTTGTTATATTTCCTAGTGATGTGTGTGTTGCCCTAATAGATTCTAGGAAAAGGTTTCAATTAGGCCACCATTGTTTCATCAAAGTCTATTTATTAACAACTGCATTGCACCATAAGAACATGGCACCGATTGGCACTATCCTACCAATTTGTAATTGGCACATTATTATCAACAATTGGCATTATCCTTGCAAGCTCTAAACTTTATATATCATCAATTTACAAAAATCTCCCATCTCTTTTCTAATTTTATTTGAACTTTACTCTCCCACGAGTTCCTTGCACCATTGGAATTATGTAATCATTCCAAATTCACCATTAATAAATAATAATCTGAAGAGAAATTCATGGTGAAATGGTGGGATGCATTCAAAATTGCTAGAGTAGTCAATTTTATTCAACAGCCACCAACTTCCCTTCACTTTACAATCTCAATTTTTGATTGAACGATCAAATATTTAATCAAAATTTTACCAAACATTCTATAAGAAAGTGGTAAAGTAAAAACCAAAGGGTGCCTTCTCTCAGCTTAGTGGAGAAAATGACAAAAATAGTAACCAAGAAAGTTCAAGTGTAGCACCTAGAAATTGAACCCCTGGCTAGGCTATAGATTCACATTCACAACATCCAATTTACTGTTGCTGACTGACTGACTATTAGCAATTCAATCAATGAAAATGTGGCCTAAAGATCAAAACTTTGTAAAATGGCAAAGTAACTAATAAATGAAGAGGACTAAACTTGCACTCTATCAAATCAAATGAACTAAATTCTAGCAAATGAAAAGAAACCCATTAACAAGAACTAAATTCGAACAAAATAGGATAGAAAATAGTGAAAACATAAAAATTTGAGAAAACTCATCTTAGGGAAGTGGGTTTCGCTTTTTTTTTTTTTGCTTCTGGTTTTTGAGTTCAGGCTAATTCAACCTCTCTTTCATGTGTGTTCCAGTTCCTAACTATCATTCATTTCAACTTTCAAGGAGTACCGTCATGGGTGGGAAAGGAGTGAAATTGGGGAATAGGGTGAAATAGGTTTATGAAAGGAAGAGTACACCAGCGAGAACTTGATCTTCAGTGTCGGACTGGGTTGTCTTCCTTGTGGATTTCTCTTCTGAGCTCTTCACCAGCGTCAGACCAAATTTTCTTCCTTGTGAATTTCTCTGGTGGGCATGGATGTGTCTTCTTGAAGACACAGGCATTAGGGTGGGAGAGGAGTGAATAGAAGAAAAAAAATGCAAAAACCCAACCTTAAATACTTTCAACTAAGCTATAGTAGTCGGACCCGAAAATAATTATCTGGCGTTTTTCAATTATTTGCTACAGTATTTTTAGTTTTCAACAAAATCAGCGGTATCCAAACAGGCCCTAAGAGTTTAAAAATAAAATGCTCATGTCATAAAGGGCTAATGATGCCCCAAACATAGACGTCACTTTGCGGCCCCAAGGTTTGAAAGCCATTGGTTTTGATCCAAAGAGGATAACATTTCTCTAAGGTAAAAATCTTATGCAAATGATCTTTCTAACATTCCTTTGTACCTACGGTGGAAAGTTAGGACTTTACTTCTAAGATTAGAGATTAAAATAAAAAGTTGATGATTGGGGACGGGGTTAAGATTTTCTCTTAAGGGGTTCCATGTATGAAAAAAAAAATCATTCAAAAATATAAAATATATTGTTAAAATTCAAATTTAAATTAATATACAAAAATAAAACTAGTGTAAGGTCACAATTTGCGCCCAAACCCAACAATCTAAAGGGAACAGGCCCAAAAGCCCAATAAAATGAAATTTGTAGAGAGTGGACTTGAAATCTAAGTTCTATGGATATTGGATAACGAAGATGTTGGATTAGGTCCCCAATTCACATGCAAAGAGCTATTCAAGTAACAAAAATTCTCCTCGGACGTAAGCCAAGGACGTTTTGTATTGCTTATTACTCTTCTAAAAATATATTACAATTGGGGGTGGTGTGTACAATGTTTTTCTCTTTCTATTCGATCCCTTTCCTTGAATGTCTTTATTTTCCTTTTATATCATCCTCATTCTTCCCTCCATCCTCCACGTATGGATCAGATCCCCAATCAAGATACTTGTCCCATCCACCGCTTTCTTGAAGTCCTCAAACAATAGCTGTAAGGTTGATCACCATTGTTCAAATGTCATTTTCTTATTAATGCGGCTAGAGAGATAGGTGCTGAGTCTTTAATGCTGTGGTGGCCGTTTTCTCTAAAATATTTCTCATATATTCTTCCCCTTTGTGCCCTTATGGAACACATCTTCATCCATCAGACCTACTAAAATCTCCTTCTAAACATCATAGCGTATCATATGATCTTCACTTCATCTAGCCGAGTAGATGTCCATCCTCGGACTACGTCCATCAGCCTCTTTCGCAACAGTTCACTTGTGGGCTTTTAAGTTCGGTGTTGTTATTATCATTAAACCTTTCTCAGACAAGTTAGTACTCTTGGATCAGGCCCAAGGCCCAAAAACGTGCCCTGGACCTTTTGTCCTCACAACTAGTATTGAGTCAATATTAACACATAAAAATTAAATTATTGTTTCTTGATGCATTTTACTCAATCATTTATGATCCATCACAACCAAATTAATTTGATGTTCTTTGAAATCATAAATTTTATCTATAATTGACTTTGCATTAAATGTTTTAGGAATTTCATTTTTAATGTATAAAATGAAAGAATATATTCTTTAAATAATTATCTTTTGTATTGTTATGAAGCATAGTTTGACAATATTTATGACTCAAAATGATTGTTTTAAAATTGCAGTAAAATTGAAATAGTAAATAGAAATATAACCATTCTCAAATCAAAATAACATGATTGAGAGAGAAAACATGTGTTTTATTTTGTGACAGTTGCCTTTTTGGTATTTTACTTTTATGAAGCGTTTCCACTATTTCTAATGGAATTTGATAATGTATTAAGTGCATGCCAACATCACATGCAAGGAACAAAACGCATATAGAATATTGTTTCCAGGAGTCCATTTTCTCATATTTTATATGTTTCATTCTTCACCTATCAGGAAATAATCTGCAACATTTAGATTGTACGTTATTCCATAAAACACTTATTCTGTGTAAGAACTCTTTTGGAGATTATAAGTAAAAGTTTTTGCCATGTTGGTAGTTTATCCTTCTTGAATTTGCCTACTTCGGTAATTTAAGCTCTAAGATCTGTTGTACTGGCTTCAGCAACTGCTTTAGGAATTTTTTGCAAGGTGATCATTATGAAACTTAAATTATATAAAATCTAATATAAAGAGAATTTCATACATTGACAAAACACATACACATACAAATACATAAAAGGTAAGTTTGCTATTAGTTTTAAGTTTTAACTTTTATGTATAATTTTTTTTTTAAATCTCGTTTTTTCCTCACTTTTCTGATTTTTTTTTTTAAATTTTTTCAAGATACAAGTATAATTTAGCACACTTTTAACAACCAATTTTCCACAAAAATTAGATAAGCTGTTCCAAAATTGACACAAAGTCTTACAATTTTCTTTTACGAGTTTTTGTATTTTGAAGACGTTGCATGATAGTCTCATTATCAATACTGTTGTTACATTGCTTTCAAAATTTTAGTTCGATAAAAATTTCTTACACTTTTCCTTTTTGTTTGTAATAGCCTAATATATTATTATTAAAAGGACCGAAGATTAAGGGCAAAGTTTGGCTGCAAAACTTAGTTGTAGTCTAAGATTATAACTCTCACTAAACAAATTAACATAATTACATATTTTGAAAATCTACCGTTGAATTACATGTTCTTTATATTTTTAAAACACATGAATTTCAAGTTAATCAAATGTTTTTTATTTATTATTTTAAACTACAAAAATTATAAATTTAAATATTTGATTGATGACATAGCTATTGATCTTTGATATTATTGAAGTTTTGCAAGCATGGAAGATATAAAAATAAAATGCAATATAATAATGGATTTGTCAAAATTCACATCAAAGAAAAAAAATATTAAGTGGAATTGTAATCTTAGTCTACAACTAAATTTGTTGCCAAGTTTTGTCCAAAATTTAATTATGTTGGGTCTCAAAAAATTTAGGATGGCCACAAATTTTTTTTAAAGGTAAAAAAATTATAAATTTTTTAAAATTTATATATAAATTTTTTTTTTTCCTAATCATAGTGATCCTATAACCACTCTGACTTCAATGTGTAGCCGCCCCTATATGGCTTAGTTTCTTCCTTCAATAAATAAAAAAAAAAAACAAAAAAAAAATCATGATCACCTATAGCCTAATGCCTTTACATTTAGAACCAAAATATACATATAGTCGCTTGATCCATAAGTGAAATCGAACCAGCTGCATCGTCATGGTCTAGATATTTTGATAAATTTAAGTAAAATTTCATCATATATATTCATCTAATAAAACAAGTAGAGCTAGTCTTGTGACTCTTGTCTGCTCACTAATCAAACATGATATCCCTATATCATCCAACACATCATCTTTCAAAATTACACTTTATCCCTTTAAAAATAATTACAATAATTATCTCAACATTATGTTTAGGGAAAATTATATACTTTACCTATAAGATAGAGTGCCAAGTGTTACACAAATAATAATTTAGAAAAAATAAGTGTGTACTGTAAGTGCACAATTGCACCTGGCCCGAAAACAGTGATGGGCTCAGGCCCAATGAGCCTTAAACAATATGAATTTGTAGAGCGGGGACTTAAAACCCAGGTTAGAAGAGTTCAAAGGTTATAGGGCAAGTCAAAAATTATTAGCGCACAAGAATAACAGGGGATATTGTAACTTGTCTTCCTCGGACGTACGCCGAGGACTGTTCTTATATTATCTTTCTTTTCTTTCTTTTTCTTTTGATTACAAAAAGAGAGATCCCCCTATTTTCTGTTCTGGGTCCTCTCTTAAATACTAAGCCCCTTAATACTTTATACACGTGTTACCCCATCTACCCCTTAGCCTAGATATTTCTACTCTCAGGGCCCTGGAATAGTAACCAGAAGTCTCCCTTCCACTGTTCAGGTGTCACTTCCCCATTAATGCGGCTAAGGTAGTAGGTGAAGGGTCTTTAATGTGGAGGCAGCAGCCTTTAGTACTTTTCAAATACCGGAGCTTCTAAGACATCCAGGGGTTCACCCCTCTTAACCGTTGGTCTCCGTTGTGTCGTTTATGAGCTTTTGGCGCGTTGCTGATTCTTCTATGCCCATCTGAGAGTAAAATCAACCTCGGATTAGTCCTCGGGTCCTCGGCGCATGAGTAGGCCCGAGGTACTACAAGGTTTCAAACTCAAGGGTAGGTCGGCCTTACTTAGTATGGCCCAAAGGCCCATATACCTATCAGGACCCTTTTACTCCCCACAATACTTTCATAATTTAGTGTGACAAGTATTACGAAGATAATAATTTAGGAGTAAGTGTAAAAATAGGTTTAATTTAGAGGGATAAAATCTAATTTCTCCTTATGTTTTATTTTGATATAGATTGTTTAGATTTATTTTCAGAATTCAAAGTTTTAAAAGATGTTTTACAAATAAATGAAAAATACTCCAATTAATGTATTAAAACAATATTGGTTCCCCAGAACTTCTCATTCACTCTAAGCCTCTCTGTAGCCTAAAGCATGTAGAAACCTCAAAGTTGTTGCTTACAAGATTCTAACCTTTCCAGGTCTATCAATCAGATCGTGGTATGGATTTTTCTTGTTTTTTCTTTTTGACTTTTTGAGTCTTACTTTGCGTATGGGTTATTTTATTTTGGTGGATAGTTTTCTACTAGTGTAATTTAATGGAATCAGATATGGAGGAACCGTGGAAGAGGCTCCATTTATGGGAAGAGGAGGGGGTTGAAATGGTGATTAAATCAAAGGAAGTTGGATACTCCCATAGGCAAGCTCAGTTTAGTGTTCTAGCAAAACTTGAGATCAATAAGTTGCGAATTGAAGGGTTGAGTGTTGGCTGGGTTTGTTTTCAGTACAAGAGACTACCTATATTTTTGTTATAGGTGTGGTATTCTCAGTCACAATGTCCCCAAAGAAAAACAAAGTGGTTGTTAACGAAGAATGGGGATTTTGAGTACGGACATCGGTTGCGAGCAGTGACTTTGAAACCAGGTTCTTCAGATGATGAGGGCACAACAGCTTCGGAGGTTGATCCCTGCATTCATGGGGATAACAACTCATCTCATTTGGAAACTGACTCAGAAAAATGTAGTGATCAAGATAGTGGAGAATTTTTTAATAAGCCAACCCCACAAGAGACTTGTGATAAGGATGGGGTGAAATTTCTATTTGTGATGTAGGCGCGTGCATATGGGTAGGAAGGTTGAAGAAGGTTAATCATGTACTCTACTTTTTACACTCAAAACTTTTTAAAATATTTTTTTTTTATAAGATTGACGTTTAGCACTTAGAACAAGATACACAATCACAAGAACGAGAATTTATACCAGAAGGGCCAAAGCTTAAAACAAACAAAAAATTATGAAAATAAAACTAACATCCATTTTATATTTAATAAAATATTACATACAAAATAAATATTTCTTAAACATTTTATATTATAAAATACATCAACAAAATATAACATACAAAATAAGTGTTTTTTATATTATACACGATTTTTGTTTAGTCCATATTTATTTATTTTTATTTTATTTTTATAGTTAAAATGGCATAAATTTTATTTATTTATTTCTTTTTTTGTAGGTCAATATCTAAATATTTTAGAGGAAGAGAGACAAAATATATATATATAATATATATATATATATATAAATATTTAAGGACAAACCTTAATTTTTTGTACACCAATTTTTTTTAATGGAGGAGGGGGGGGGGGGGGGGGGGGGGGCATGGCCCCCCTCTGCCCTTATGTAGGTCCGCCCCTGCACGATCATAAATTTGCCAACATTAAACCTAATAGCCAGACTAATAAAAAAATTCCTCAAAAAAAAAATGTTACCACTATAAAATGCATTAACAACACTTAAACAACAGTTTTTAATGTTTAAATAATATTACACGTATTTTTACCTATACATATTTGTAAAAAAATATAAATAACGTTACTAAAAATACATTACCAAACAAGTCTTAACTTTTAACAAATCACTGTAACGTTGTTATAAATTAAAACAACACCCTAATCTCTGAAATTACGTGACAGTGGCTTTAAGTTTGACTTTTGACTTTTCTTCTGTCTTGTTGAACAATTCGTTTGCTAGATGATTTCGGCAATCGTGTCGTGTAGTTTGATTTTGTATTATCTAGTTTTTTTTTTTTTTTTTTCATTTTTGGGGGTGAAAATTATATTTTGCGGGTTGGATTTGGAATCAGGGAAATCTGATTGGTGTGAAAATGGAGAGATGTTTGGCTCCAAATTAAAAAGTAAGTTTATTTTACTATTTAGTTTATTTTTGCTATTATTTATAGGTTATACTGCACTTTTTAATATTATTCATAAATCTCATTATACTATTTCAACTAAATTTTACTTCTATTTATAATATTTTTAACAAAAAAAATTTAATTTTAACAAAATAAGCAGCGTCAAAAGTACCAAAAAAAAAAAGATGAAAAATAGAATTCAATCTTTGGTGTGATAATTGGGGCTGGTTTAGAAGCTTATGTAAACATGCACCTTGGGCCTTGGGCGTTGGAGTTTGCCTTCGATCAGCCTGTAACTGTAGGCAAGCAATATAATGACTAATTTTGAATATTTTAAAGGCTAAAATGATTTTTTTTTTTTTTTCCCATTTTTTAGTATATACTTCTTACTTCTAAATTTTATGGACTAAAATAAAGTTAATTTGGACCAAATTTCTAGGACCAAACATATATTTTTCTGCCAAGTAAATTTATTAACCGAAACTATAAATCCGAGGAAAAAAAAAATGCGACAACATAATTAGCATTTCTATCTTTTTATATAGTCCTCTATATATAAGTACAGTGACCACCTTGTCACTGAGTCCTTAGGTTTTTATTTGCGAATTTGCATCCTGGTCATCCATCTCAATCTTTTTCAATCGGACCCAAATGTCATAGCACATAGGAATTTCAAATACAACTTTGCAATTAATTCGTAACTTCCTTTGGGAGCCCAATTCAATTAAATTAGGTCATTGGCAACACCGATGTTCTACTTAGAAGTCACACGAGCACACACCCTTGCATCCTTATATACTTTTCCTAGTCTACAATAATAACCCTTTTTAGGAGCACAATGAATGTCTTGTGAGCATATACACAACCCTTCTAATGCACACCCCTCCTTATCTATAGTCACACTATTTTTCAATCCAAGAACTTGGTCGGTCCACTCACTAGAGAAGAGGCCAAATGGATCATACACCTTCTTAACCCTTAAGAATTCTATAGCATTTTTGTACTTGTTGATTACTCCATCAAATGCTACGTTTCGATTCTTCCCCCAATGAGGCAACGCCCCATACTTGAACAATGCAAGTTGCTCAACTTCTTCTAATATGTCTTCATACAACCTAGGAGTTAAAGGGTCTTTACTTCGATAATAAGTGATATCAAAGTCCACTGCATCTTCTTGCTTGCCTAAATAAGCACTCGAAGCCTTAACGTAGCGCATGAGGATTCCATTATAAAGTTCTACACCACACATTGCTTTAGGCTCCAATTCTATAAGCTTTTGCACATCTTGAATGAAGCTCTTAGCCATGGACATGCCAACACTGAATGTAGTTTGGTGAAAGAACTCTCCCTTAACTCTGTGGTCCCAAGCACAAGCTTTGATCAATGCATCATCAAGACTATCTAAGCAAGTTCCTGATGCTTGAAGGCGGTTGTGATATCCAATTACAGGATAACCCGTAAAAAGAATACCTAATAGTCCAAAAAATCATAATATTTTTCATCATTTTGAATTAGTGATATCATCAAAAGAATGTATCTCATGCACCCGTCTCATACGTCCTGTATTATATGAGATTAATACATAGAATCCACACGTCAATCTAATTATATAGGCCGCATGAGACAGACAAATATGAAAATTTCACCATTATCACCACTAACGCAAATAACAATTTGAATTTCTTAGCACAGTTCAGAAGAAGAGGAAGATAACATTACCATTGTTACTTAAACCATAGGCAGTAGTCTCGAGTGTTAAAACAACTGTCTGTGCACTGAGGCACTTCCCAAGAGCATCACTTAGAAATTCTTGAAAATCCTCTATTTAAACAAGCACAAAACAAAACACCATTTCAAAACCATTACCCTTTTGTTGTAATGCTAGCTAGCAAAAATCAAATGCTAGTTCTAAAGGTCATAAATTTTTGTTGGCTAACCTGTGGTTCTGATAACGCCTAGTGCAACTGAAGCTGTGGGGCGGAATGGGGTGAAATCATATAGACCATTGCCAGGTGAGTTTGTGTTGACTCGGTCGTCGATACGATAAACTGCCTTGCGTTGACTAGGATACCAAGTTATATCGGCAAACTCATGTTCATTGCCAAAACTAGTCACTTTATCTCCCAAGTCCGAATCATCCTTTGTCAAGTAGGTGATGGATCGTTTGAACATGGGTTGTAGTTTTAGAGTCACCTGCAAAGTGGGATCAGCTTTCACTTTAGCAGATTGACATGGTTTATTTATCCTGACTTATTAATTTACAGCTCAACAATAAAACTTCCACCAATTTATGTCTCTCATGCCAATTGCATGTCTTAACCTAGTGATGAAACATAGCCCGCATATATTAGATGGAAAAGGTTTTGTTACAAATTTGGTTGGAAAATTTTTATTGAATGTGAATTTCAAAAAATTCACTATTAGATAACATTTTTTTTCTATATTCTCAATTCTTGTAAATTTTTTAGAAATTCAAAGACTATGAGTTATATTATCAATCAAATATTTAAATTTCAAGTTTTTGTAATCTAAAATTATGCATAAAAAATAAATTTATAAATCGAATAATAAATTGGATTAAAACGAAATTTTATATGCATGTTAAGAACATAAAGAATATAAAATTTATTTTTAAAATATGTAATAATAATTTTTTTTTTAGCGTATATCTACCGACTACAAAATTGTAGTTAGATTTTTTTTCTAATTAGATGCTGTCAATTTAAATTCAAGCATTTTCAACGATACAATCCTATGAATGATGCCTACCAACCACCACAAGTAGATAACTTTCAAAGTTTTGCCCAATTAGTTGGGATTTCGCATTCTATTTGGGCTGTATGCATGTCGGCTACTGACAACATATTGAATCATTTAATAGTTTTTTTTTTTTTTTTAAGAATCATTTAATAGTTTTATTGATTAGCCAATCTGGACAGTTGTAGATTTAATAAGATTTAAGCTGATTCTCAATTTAAAATCATCGCCAATTCAACTGAAGCTGTAAAAGCAAATCTAAAGATCACATCTCCCATTCCATATATATGGATGGAAAGAGGTTCATAAAAAAATAAATAAATAAATAAAAAGGACAGGAAGAGAGACACATATCACACGAGTTGTGAATTATGACATATCTACTATCGGTCCCCCGAGTGGAAAGAATAAGAAAAACCTACATATCTTTTATTATTATTATTATTATTATTTTCACACACACAACATACTCAAGAAGACCTTCAAAATTACTGTGAGTGTCAAATAATTATCAAACACCAATTTTCGCTAATAACTTAACTCTTCTTTGTTTGTAAGTCAATTTTTCACATTATAATTTTCAATTAGCTCTATTAGTAAAAAATTTTATTCTTAAATAAGAAACATGAGTTTTAAACTCTGCACCAAAAACAAAAACTAATCAAATATCTTGACTTTATGATAAAATGTAATAATTATAGAGCAAACATAATGCAACTTAATTGCCATTTATATTTGATAGATTATAAAAGAAATTAGGTTATCGCATTAAATTACAAACTCTTTTTTTTTTTTTTTTGGTCCATAAGCAATATTTATTTTGGAAGGTTGGCATGTAAAGTGGAATGAATCGTACGTCCTGCCACGATGTTCCAGTGGAGCTGACCACATTAATTTTTTAATTTATTTCTTCTAATTTTTTATATATTATATGATTATTCCTTATACTTTATTATTCGTTTCGTTTTTTTAATTTTTTATTAGTACTGAGAAACATATTTTAGTGGGCCACTTTGAATTGGGAAACACAGCATAAGTCAAAAGGAAAGGATGGCAAGTCAATTAAGGTTTCATTGGTTGACTTAACTCTTGAGTAAAAGTAGATAGGCAAATGCATTGTACCTGAGTCTGTGAGGCGGTGGATGATCTACCTTTTTAGATTGCTAAAGTCTCTTTATTTAGAGGAAAAATAAAAAAAGAAAGCAAAATGCAGAAGGAAAGAAAGCATATATTTATGAATAAAGTTTAGCTACGAACTAAAATTAGTTTGTAGGTTTTTTTAAAGGGAACTAGTTTGTAGTTAATAACTACAACCTCACTTAATAATTTTAAAAAATATATATTAATTTTGACAAATTCACTCTTATATTTACATTTTCCTTTTATCTCTTTCATACTTACGAAATTTCCATAATACTAAAATTAATAACTATATCAATTAAATATTTAAATTTTAAGTTTTTGTAGTAGTTTAAAATTATACGTAAAAAGTAAGTTTTTAATTTAATAATAAATAATATCTGATTGATATAAGAATTGACTTATATATTAAGAATATAAAAAATGTATAATCTTTTTTTTTTTTTTTTTTGAGAAGAAAGAATGTATAATCCAACTATTGGATTTTTAAAATACATAATCATATGAATATTGTAACCAAACTTAATTCATCTAATACTAATTAAGTTATTATACCCTAGACATGCTTTTGTCCTATTTTTCTTTTAGGGTCTTTTTTATTTATTTATTTTATATTCCTATTAGGATGTATTTAGTTCGTGAGAATGATTACCTGCTGGTAGTTTAAGTTTAAAAGAATTAGAATCTTTTAGATTTTGATAAATATGTTGATTGATTATGCTTAAAATTTAAATTTATACCAACCATTGAGCTAAAATTTCCCTTTTTCTCTTCTGTGGAAGAAAAAATATTAACACACAACAAAGTACTAAAAAGAAAGAGAACTTCTAGCATCTTCCAAAAAGGCAGAAGCCAAGCCTGGAGGACAATTTCCCAAATCAAGAGAACCAACAAAACTACAATTGCAAGGCTGTCCTCGAGTACTGATATTGGAAGATGAAAGTATATATGAAACATAAACAATTTCTTTTATAAAATTAATTCTAGATATATAAAAAAAAAAATAGAAAGAAAAAAATATATATAACAGTGGCAACTGTTAATTTCATATACAAGATATGTAAAAATTGTCATTTCCAAATGAAATGTGCATGAGACTTGACGTTCTCGTGTCTTATCATAAAGAGAATTTTGTCCCAAAAAAAAAACAACTAAATTTTTACGAACTCTCAAATATTAACAATTCTCACAGTGCATTCGTGTATATATATGGAACAAGTTTTTTTTTTTTTTTTTTTCACGAAAATAAAAATTGACATAATGCTTTCTTTTAGTTGGATCTCCTAAGTTTTGGAAGTATTCTTATCACCTCTTAAAAAAACTAAACGGAATCTATAACAAAATTTCTCAAAACATTATACTGAGATCAAAATTTGACTACAAGAAACACCAAATATGAAGCATAATTGAGACTCACCACTTCAAGCAAGCACACCAAGTTACAAAGCATACCTGTGAAACGACTCCAAGAACTCCAAGTGAAACTTTTGCTGCATTAAAATCTTTGTCACCATCTTTGAGACTCCGAACCCTTGCGAATCCAGCGAAACCCGGAGTAACAATTCGAAGTTCCAGAAGGTAATCATGGACTGAGCTCCCATTAGCCCACAAAGTGCTACCATGTGCCCCTGTGCTCAACAGGCCTCCAATTGTCAAACCCCACCAATATGGTGTATAAGGCAAGGCTAGCCCAGCCTTGGCAGCCTCGTTGATTAGTTGCCTCAATGTCACACCACTCTCCACCGTTATCGTCATAGCTTCAACATCAACTTTTAGAGTACGATTGAGATACTTGGTGCTTATCAAAAGCCCATCTTGCCCATCTAAACAGACTAGCTTGGGAATGCTATGTGAATAACGGGTTGCAACTTTCATTTTCCTTTTGCTCCTGCTTGCTTCTGACACTATGGAAATGAGCTCTTGCTCGGTGGACGGGAACGCCACCTCGGCGGCTCGACAAGTGCTCCGATCAGGGAAGGCACCATAGGAGTTTGTGATTGTGCAATCTGTATTGTCTGATGAACATTTGATGGGGTCCTCTGGTGGGATACAACACACAACAAAGATTAACAGGAAGAGACAGCAAGATTGGAGAAGTCCGCGTAATAATACCATGTTTAAGAGTTTTGGTGATGCTTTCTTCTTGGTATTAAATATGCATCTTAGTTGATTAACGTTGATGTTACTGATATACATAGTTGAGTGGCTAAAACGGGAATAGATTAAAGAACCTATGGCTATAACCCATTTTTAAAATGCTTTGAAGAAAGGTATTAATTTTTATCACTATTGTTGGCCGAGTTGGTTCTAAAGTGACCATTGGCGGCTCTACTTGTATGTTGTATGTGATGGTGGTTCCATCAAAAAAAAAATTATATAAAAAATTATTTTACATTAATATGTTCGGTAACTACCCGACTTAAAAAAATGTTTATATATATATATATATTCTTTTTTTTAATATATTATATACTAAATTAACCTATTTTGACCAACTAATAAAAATATTGAACACCTTTACTTGAAAATTATAAGAATTTGAGTTTAATAAATATAAGAATAATGCTACATCCACAACATTTTGACAATAATTTGACAATAATTCTTATGTGGTAAGTTGTTATTAATTCCAATTCGAGTTCATATTTGACATGTTTTCCCTATCAATAACAAGCTAACAACTTGTTGTATAAGATTTGTTATGAAATTGTTATGGTCCCTTTATTATTCTCATATCAATATTTTCAATTTGGACTTTATCTTTTATTAATTTATTTTTTTCTTATTCTTTTTAATAGTATAAAAAAATTGTAATATTTCATATATTTACATTTTTTATGATGTTAATATATTTAAATTATCTTTTTATTAAATTTAGTATAATTTAAATTTCTCGTTGATCGCTCTAAAAAAATTATTAGAGCCAACGCGAAAGTGATAGACAAGTCCCACTCTTAAAACCTTGTTCAAGCGTGAAATAAATAGCAAATAACATGCAGATGGAGACAAAGTCTGTCAGTGGATTTAGAGAATTTTTGTACTGTTATATATTTGACCTATTGTGACGCTTTTAAAATAAAAGCGGTGGTTAGTGGTTAACATGTGTTGCCAGCATCAAGCCAAAGAACTTATAAAAAGTCGAAGTACATATCTAGGAGATACATTTTTTTTACTTATACATATTTTTAAAAGAATTAAAAATTATTGTTTAAACATACATATTTAGCGGGTCTTAAAAATACATGCAATTGTGTAGACTCTCTCAAAGAATGGACAATTCTTGTACTGATACTTACATAAAGGAAAGGTATGTAGCAAATCGTCTCCCACTTTAGTCAGTTAAGCTGTAATTAGCATTTGATTGGTATTAAAGGAATGGTATATATGTAGCTAATCCTCTCCCACTGGTCAGTTAAGCTGTAATTGCATTTGATTGGTACTAGTAATTCCATCAAATCACAATACAATCGTAAGTTCCATTTAGCACGATTAATAAATTTTCATATGGAATTGAGTACTAACTCTTATTACACCCAAAATTAATTGAATTTTTGAGCTAATGATAACAAATAATCTCATGAAAAAGATGTTATAGCTGGATTCAAATCTTATAATATCTTAGAAAAAGAAAAGATCACAATAAAACCCCAATTTCTTTCTCTACCACAAAGTTTAGAACTGATAATTAACTCGTTGCTCCGACTATGTTTTTCTTGCGTCCAAGTATAGAGGTGTCTTGTCTATATCTAAACAAAAGATTTCCTATTTTCTTGTATAGCCAGTAATGATAAAATCGAAAATGGATTTTGTTATTTAATGGTTTAGGACCCAAAAGGTTGGTGGGATAATCCGGGAAAATGACAATTCCAACCCGGAAAATTCTTGTGCCACATAAAGTGGCACAAGAATTACTCTTCCAACCTGGATTATTGGGTCCAATTGTGACAGGTGGGTCGGGATGTTTTTTAACTTGATTTTTTTTTTTTTTTTTTTTTTGCTGAATAAATAAAGGGTTTTTGGTGTAAAGTGTAGACTCATCGATTTTATATCATGTGAGCATAATGAATAATAACATATATACACAACAAAAACTTTGACGTAACTATCATTTAAACCGTTTTTCAAGTGAAGCAATTCGAAAACTTTTTCCATCAAATCACACCCCACGGTTAGTTTTTAACCTAAAATCGAAATCACGGAGATTTGTAGCTTTATATCGGGTTTTCAAGTATTCACTTCTTCACCTGTCACGCACGACATTCAATTTTGCTGTCTTTGTTGTAATGGAAATGTGATACAAAGTGGACAAAGTGAGAGATCCTACAACTACAAGGAAATTGCACTATGAGTATGAGTGTGCGGACTGTGCTTTGACGCCAACACTTCAATTCACTATACCTTCGCTTCGCCCATACGCTTCAACAGGTTCTTGCCACATCAAAAGAATTTACTTAGTGGACACCTTAATGATTTTCCCATTCGTTTCTAGAGTGGAAAGAGTCAGCTGAATTGAATTCTTCGTGTAACTCTCTCGTGGCTTCAGGGTGACACCTATGCTTTTATAATGATCTGGTGTTAGGTAAAGAGAAGCCTCCGTATTACTTAATGATTAAGTTTAGTAATGCTCCAAGTGTACAATTAACTTGCCAAATGAAGCTAATGAAGTGAAAGTCAGTTTACATTATTATGCTGATTAAGGTGACAATCAATTCACACTTCTGTATTTTCTCTGTGCTCCACAATTTCCTTTATAACCAACTCTTTCCAATTCCATAAGTTGTTTTATCTATTTCTGTTTTTGTAATGATCTAAATTTGTCATTGATCCACATCTTCCTATATGTATGTGGACATAGAAAATTTACCCACCTTTTAGAACCAAAAAAAAAAAAAAACCTCTGAAGAATGTAAGAAACCAATTAATAATCTCTGCTTTCATATGCTCCTGTTTTAGTCAATACCATCTTTAAGAATCAACTCTCAACCATCCACTTAAATGTTGCAGCTAACACGTTTAGGAATTTAAGAGCACTCACGTCATGTAATAAAAAAAATATCACATTTTAACTTAACTCGTAAAGTTTTTAATGGTTGAATAAAAAAATTTGGGGTTCAATCTCCACTTACATTAAAAACCGATTGGTATCTTGGTTTAATGATAAAAAACTATTACTAAAAGCGGACGCCATAGGTTGAAATTTTTTATAAAAAAAAAGTCTAAAATTTACCTACATTAAGATCATACAAAGTTATGTAAAAATACATATTTATTATAGTAACAATATAAATTTATATTAGCACTATTTATTTTTCATTTTATTTTTTATCATTTCTTTACGTATTTTGAGATGAAGAAAGAAAGTGGATGGTGGTGGTTATGTGTGAAGAAAGAGAAATAGTTTAAAATATAAAAAATAGACATTTAATGAAATATAGTGTAAAATAAATAATCTAATATGAGGGTATTTTAAAAAATAAAAATGTAAAATAGGAAAAGTAAGTTTTTATAAGAAAATAGACAGAAAATTTTGCACGTGTACTCTTATAATGCTGATCTCAAAATAAATAAAGCTACTAAAACAAAGAGTGTTTAAAAATAATAAAATACTTATCAAAATAAATAAATATTAATGAATTTTTTAAAATAAATATAGATAAATAAAGCTACTAAAATGTAGGGGTCCGTTTAATTGGAAGGGCAGAAAAGTGGGAAAATAAAAAAATATTTCAATTTTCCTCTTTTTTGTTTTGGCTAGGAGTGAAAAATTGAATAGATGGAAAAAGTGAGTTTGCATAAATTTACTCATATATTCTTATTAAAAAATTATGCCCAATTAAAAAAAAAAAAAAGCAATAACCTAATTATGACCTTATCAAATAAAACAAAAAAATTAACACATTTATTTAGCAAAAAAATTGCGTATGTGCAAAAAAAAAAAAAAAAAAAAAAAAAAAAAAGAAGAAGAAGAAGAAGAAGAAGAAGAAGAAAGTAAAGGCTGACAAAGCCCAAGTGCATATGGGCATTTTCATTTATTAGCAGCCTTTCCTCATTTTGAAAAGAAAACTTTTTAACGGATTTAAGTAGAAAACACATGGTTCTATCATTTATTTTCCTACCTCCTCACTCAACCAAACACATTTCTAAAAAGTTTACCATCTTATTTTCTTTCCAAAGTTTTTCTTTCACCTTATTTTATTATCAAACAATATCCGACTAAGAGTTTAAAAATAAAATGCTCACGTCATAAAGGGCTCATGATGCTCCCAACACATACGTCACTTTGTAGCCCTAAGGTTTGAAAGCCATTGGTTTTGATCCAAAGGGGATAACATTTCTCTAGGTAAAAATCTTATGCAAATGATCTTTCTAAAATTCCTTTGTACCTACGGTGGAAAGCTAAGACTTTAGTTCTAAGATTAAAGATTAAAATAAAAAGTTGGTGATTGGGGACGGGGTTAGGATTTTCTCACAAGGGGTTCCATGTATGAAAAAAAATCATTCAAAAACAGGAGCAGTTTAATGCATTTGGGAGCCTAAGGTGAAAATTAATTATCTTATATTAGATGCAAAATTACTACTAATTAATATGAACTACGTAGAATTTTTTTTTTTTTTTTAGAAATTTTATAATAAGAAAAACTTTGACAAAATTTTTCATACTTATTGATGTGGTAGATTGATAGTAGTAAGTAAAAAAACGATGTAAGTGGTAGACTTAAATGAGAACTAGTACAAGTTTGCTAACTCAACTTATTATTATTATTTTTTAGAAGTGTAATATTCACAATATTTTTTATAACAAATTCTAGGTTTTAAGTTGTTTTTTGTTTTTTATTTAAAAATATCACTATAATTATTTTTTGCCATCAATAACAACCTACTACTTAACATTAGTTGTAAAAGTGTTGTGAAAAATATTGTGAACGTTACATTTTTCTCTCTTTTTTATTTGTTTTTCATCTGGTAAAAAAATATTATTTTATCTATTTATTATAAATAACCCTATTGGTTAAAATTTGGGGCCTTTTTTTTTGCTTAGGGCCTTAGGCGATCGCATTTTTTGCTCTAGCCTTCAGCAGGCTCTGTTCAAAAATATAAAATGTACCGTTAAAATTCAAATTTAAATTAATATACAAAAATAAAACTAGTATTGAGTCAATATTAACACATAAAAAATAAATTATTATTTCTTGATGCATTTTACTCAATCATTTATGGTCCATCACAATCAAATTAATTTGACGTTCTTTAAAATCATAAATTTTATCTATAATTGACTTTTCATTAAATGTTTTAGGAATTTCATTTTTAATGTATAAAATGAAGAATATATTCTTTAAAAAAATTATCTTTTATATTGTTATGAAGCATAATTTGACAATATTTATGACTCAAAATGCTTGTTTTAAAATTGCAGTAAAATTGAAGTAGTAAATAGAAGTATAACCATTCTCAAATCAAAATAACATGAACCACAAAAATCGAAATCATATTTATTGTAACTATTTCCAAAAACAAATTAGTGTTGTCAATTAAACAATTTCAAAAAAATGATAAATTACATATACCACCATTGTGGTTCACCCTTCAAACATGGCACTACCATGTGTTTTTTTTTTTTTTTTTTTGAGAGAGAGAGAGAGAGAAAACATGTGTTTTATTTTGTAACAGTTGCCTTTTTGGTATTATACTTTTATGAAGCGTTTCCGCTATTTCTAATGGAATTTGATAATGTAGTAAGTGCCAACATCACATGCAAAGAACAAAACACATATAGAATATTGTTGAGGGACATTGGTGTTTGTTACAAGAACAAAGCACCCAGCGTCCATAATCTAACTGTACTAATGAATCTTTAAAATAAATAAACTGTACTAATGAAATTGACGACAAAAAGGGCTGGCGGTGTTTCTCTGTGTATTGCCCATTTTATTGTAAACAACCAACGAGATTGAAGTTAAGAGATCGAACTCTTGGGCCTCTGGTTTACCCCCCAAAAAAAAAAAAAAAACTCTTGGGCCTCTTGGCATTAGCAGAATTTTGATATTGGGTTGAATTAGTCCACTATGGGCACACATTATTTGCGTATGGTCTGGCCAGTATTTGTAACAAAATTAAAATTAAATTCCTTCTTTCTTGATATTTTTATTAAAATCCAAATCTTTCTTTTTAAATGCTTGACCATTGCTCGCTCTTGGCAAGATAGTCAGGAAAAAACTTCACACATTTATATAATTAGATTATTCTAAATTAGAATTTCTATCTTTTATAATTAAAAAAAAAAATTAAAAAAATTGCTTGCACATGTAATGATGTAAATTTCAATATGAACTACATTAATTTTCACTCACAAATTGTTAGTGGCACCTCTTTTTGGTTGAAGCTCCGATATCTGGTTTTTGGACAGACACTGATCAGCTCATGAAGAAAGTAGAGAAGTATGAACTCCAAACTTCTCAAAGTACTTAATGCATATTATTTAGGTAAAGATTAGTTCGCTTGGTCTCAAGTAAAATATCTTCTCATAGGGTCTAGCTAAACCAGACAGATGGATTTGGAGACAGTGACATCACTGCACCAGCAAGAGTGGGTAGTGGAAGCATGTCATAGTGCCAACAGCAGAAAGGAGAGACTTAATGGGCTAATATGACCCATCAGAGTCAAGTAAATATGATCCTGAAATGGACCCCTACGAGCTAATTGAATCATTCATACATGGCTGCCAATTCATTAATTGCTTTCTTGCTATAGCTGGTTTTTAATGCGGCAACAAAGGTAAATAATAGTACAGATATTCCATTGGTTTAGACTTTAGAGCCTCTGCAAATCCCTTCTTCTTCTTCTTCTTCTTTTTTTTTTTTTTTATTCATTTTTCCGCTATGAAGAAAGGAATCTCCTGCAAATCCGTATTGCTTAGTTCACGAAATACGGGTTTCATGTTCAAAAGCTTTCAGCCCTAAAAAATATTTTTTTGATTTGGTAAAGCTTGTTGTTCAGACTTTTGGGTGCGTCAATTTCATGAATGAATATGATTTATTTTTTTCGAGCACTTCCGGGGTCATCATGATTTCTCAATTTCCAAGTTATTGCGCTACTCTCTCTTTTAACTTGGGAGCTACAATTTCGTAGGACATCTCATAATAGCCAATGCAGGAGGTTCTTTTACTAGTTTGTCCTATGAAGAGGGCTCCGGAGGTTAACAATCAACTTCACGATCATTATGAATTTCAGTGAAGAAAAGACTAGTACAAATCATTACGCACCCCATTTCGGTTCCTATTTTGTCATGCAAGGCTGCACCTTTAATTGGGCTCCCATAAAAGCAACAATGGACATTTATCGGGAACGACTGAAATATAACTGCAATTTAAAAGCCTGATAGATGTAAGATGGCTCCAACAGCTGCTGAAGGTCCATTAATTTCTGTTTCTTCCATTAAATGCAACACAGGGTGTCTAACTCCGTCTTTTAACACTTCGTTTGGGGAATTCGTAAAGGAATTGAATGGCATATGAAGTAATAGAATGGGACGAAACATATTTAAGCAATGGAAAGAAGTAGAGTAATCTTATTTAGATGTTTTAAAATAAAAAAATAAAAGGTAAATAATCAGAATTTTTAAAAAAAATAGACTTATTTAACAACAATATTATATCGCAATTAGACCCATATGTTTAAAGAGTTTTAGTGAAAATTTCATTAAACAAAATTTGTTCTCTCCAATTCCCCCTCTCAATTTCAGAGCGAAATGAAAATTTAAAGTTTTAAAATAATAAAGATGAGATGACTGCTTCATTTTTACTCATTTTATTCCCTTTCACTCAAGCTTTCATACAACATAATATCTTTCCCTCCATCAAAACTTACATTAAAACTCTCAAAATATTCCATTTATTTCTATTCATTTCCTGTAAATAGTGGGAAACATTTACCAATCATTTATGGTTAAACTTTGGAGCATGCAAGTTAAAGGATGTTAGATGATTCATTATTATTAATTTTTCTGTGGTTAAGACAAAAACAGGACAAAGCAGAGCACGCAATAGACCTCACTTTTATCTTCAACTTCAAATAAAAATATGAAAGAAAAAAAAATTACCACTTGAATTATCCATCTACCTATCTAATAAATACTTCACACTCTACTCCCTACGCCAAATTCCAACTGCATCTGGGCAATCTCCTTGTCTGATCAGAACTACATATCTATCACAATCAAATTAAATTGAAAACCTTAAAAAGTCATCAAGTCAAAGCTCATATCCTATCATCAATACCCGCAATTAATCACCTCAACCATCTTCTAAGGTCACTGGTTGAAGAAGGAGAAATCTCACCCCCAAAGCTATCAGTGCAGCATGATGAATAGTTAGACTGTTGCTCCAACCCAAAATGTGCTCCACTAACACTCTTAAAGCTTGGACTCCTCAAGTTATGCCCATAACATCCATACCCCATTCCCACACTATAAGGGTCTGGTGGTGCCGGAAATGAGAGCCTTTTCTTTGCTGATCCAACTCGCTCCCTCTCCGGTGTTGATGGCCTCTGCCTCGGTGCACTCTGAGACCTCACTCGAGCCTTAGCAGACTCGGTTGCAGCCATGTAATTAGGCAATGTAGAACCACCACTTGCACTGCTACTTGCCCCACCCCTGACAGCATGTGGATGCACATTACCATTGTAATAATAGTTGGACCTTAAGCTTGGTGTTTGAGATGTAGGGTAATTTCTATCTTCTCTAGAGCAACGAGGGCTCGCTGACCGGACTAGGATAGGCCGGGTTTTCGATGGTGAGGGTGTGACAGGGGAGTGGTGAGGGTGTAGACTTTGGTGATTTCTATGGAGTGGTGAACTGGGTCTTTGTTGTTGGTGATGTTGATTTTGATTTGGTCTCCGTAAATTAGGTGCCAAGTATGAGTAAGGCTGAGCTGTATCCATTTCCACGGTTTTGATGGGGTCTCTTTGATCAGTTGAGGCTCTTCCCCGCGTATCCCATGGCTTTGTGGCCATCCACCGGTCCAGCCATTTGGGTCTCTCTTCGAGCTCATCTTCATTGCCAATTGATGGGCTCCTACCAGACCTCCAAATCTATGAAAGAGGTGTGGAAATTTCATAATAGGGCTAATTAACTCACGGTATAACAAGAGTAAAACAGAGGAGGAATTGAAAATGAGTGTGAGAGTGAGACAGAGTAGTGGATGAAACCTGTTGAGAAAAGGCCTGAGACAATGTCTTTTCACGCTTCATTATTGCAGCTTCCTTTCTTTGCTGCAACATAGCTTTCACTTCCTCAACTGTGTGTGGTCTGTCGTCCCAATCATCAGCTAAGCTACTTCCTTCTCTTGACTGTGAAATATCCATAAATTAACTCTGAAATACTTAAATCTTAGAATCTCAATAGTGTCAAAAACCACAATAAGAAACATTTCTGTTTGGTTGAAATTTTGGAAACAGGAAAAAGGGAATTGGGTTTGTTTTACAATCATTCCACTTTTTACAGAACAAGAAAAGTCCTTTCAAAACATTGACTAAGACGTTGACTTAGGATCAAAAACCAAACTTACGACTGATTTCCTGTCTGAAATGTCTTGAAGATACCTCGACTCCCAAACGCTGTTTGTGTCACTGAATGTAGATTTTCTGCTGCCTTCATGAGAGAGCCTCATACGCTGGTCAAGCACCCTAGATTGCACACGAACCAGTGCTTGCATGCACTTAAGAGTCATCTTCGCTTGCTTTCTAACATTATGACCTCTCACCAAAGCTTGCAACTTTACTAAGCCCTTAAGCGCACGAAGTGCTCTCCTCGCCTACAAGTACAACACACGCAATGCTAAGTACTACTAAATTGTCTCTTCAACTATAAAAAAAAAATAAAAAAAATAGTGTTAAGACTTAGATCTATATTTGGCTTACCAAATATCCCCTAAAAGCAGTCTGAATAACTATTGCAGATTTGTGTTGTTTAGCATGATTAGCAGGCCTGGACAGCCGAGCCACCTCCACCGCCGCTTGGGCTGTGGCCATTGCAGCCTCGGCGGTGGCCACCGCCACCTCAAGCGCATGCTTTCGCTCCGCAGCTGCAGCTGCCGTCGCTGTCGACTCATGGTTCGCCTGTGCAACAGTGGAGTCAGGCGTGGACTTTGGTAGCTGGGTTTGCTGATCTGTTACTGTTTCTTGGTTTGCGGGTTTCCTGAATGGCCATCTTCGCTTTTCTCTCTTCTGCTTTAAAAAAAAAAAAAAAGACCCAGTTAACGATGTGGTTAATAAGATCAAGAAGCGAAAGAATGTTGAATTTTTGAGATTTAATGAGACACAGACCTTTTCATCATCATCTTTAGTAGGAGATCTGAAAGCTCTTTTGACAGCAGTTAACCATGAAGTGCCTCCTTCTTCCCCATCAAAAAATGAGGTAAAAATATCCGAGCTGCATTTACAGCTAAGCTGCTAAAATAGATGACAAAGACCAGAGAGAGTTAAAAGAAAGATGATGCGCTCCCTGGTTTGTACAATAGCGCCCACCTCTTTAAGCGTGCATGTGAGGTGTTTCCTTGTGTGTGTGGGAGAGAGAGAGAGAGAGAGGAGAGAGAAAGAGAGAGTATAATAGTCTGAGTCTGAGAGCATTTCATTTGTCAAGAAATTAAAAAAAAAGGAAAATATATGGGAAATATGAGTGAGGATGAAACTGCAGACTGACGCACTAACTGTTGAGATGAGTTGAGAAAGAATCTATCTATTGCATTGCATGATTGCATCTGTTCCTGGAAGCAATAGCATAGTTTCCGTGGGGTTGAACTCACTCTTCATGTCATCAAAAATCAGCTCATAAATTATCATAAAAAATTCAGCTCAGAAATTACTCTCCCATCAGTGCTCATAAATTATTCAAATTTTATTATATTTTCAGTATGTAGACTTTTTTTTATCATTAATAAATAAAAGAGATTAAATTTTATGGGAAATTGGTCTAAATACTTTGATTTACATCTTGCAATAAGAAAGTATAAATTAAATGCTAGGTAATCGTATTACTGAAATATAAATGTATTTAATCACTTAAGATAATATTTTAATAAACATCATATTTTAAGTTTTACATAAATAATAATGTTGTGTTATTAAGTGTAGTAAAATATATTGAGTTTTAAGTAAAAAATTAATATAAGAATATCTTGTTAAACTAAATAAAATTCATGAATTTTACACTCAATCTTTATCATATTGCTGGTTCTAAATAAAAAAAAGTAGAATGGAGTCATTGTCGCTTCCTCCACTTTAACGTTACCATTGTGGCATCCACAATGTAGACTTTTGTTTATGTTCTTCCATCGTTTTGCGTATTTAAGTTTCTTTTAACAATGTTCTTTTTCATGTTATAAAAAAGGAAAATTGCTCATATTTTTTTAGTCAAAATATATTGAATTTTCTAGATTTCGAATTTAAAATTGTGAGAACGTACTAGACAAAATAATGATCAAGCCTTCACTAATGAAATCATTTCTTGAGCACGTAATGAGTTTGAAGTAGTGGGCTTATCAATTTTGTACTCTAATTACATAAATTTACAGGTGAGAATAGGTTATTAAAAGTCCACTTATTTTCTTTTAAAAATAAATATAAGTAATGTTAGAGGAGAGTATACCATGTTTCAAGTATATATATATATATATATATATATATATATATATATATATATAGTCTTTCACCACACATTCCATATGGGACCTACTAGTGTGTGGGTATCACTTCTTGTGAGAGAGTATGGTGTATACACATGAAACATAATATCTATTTGCATAGTGCTAGAGCCACCAAAAGTATCAAAAAGTGCAGTAGAACCTATGAATAGTATCAAAAAGTGCAGTGAACTCATGAATAGTATTAATAATAAGTTAAATAGTAAAATAATCTGGTTTTTAAAATTTGAGTGGGCTTGAGCTTGTAGGCTCCAAAGGCCAGACAAGAAAGCCAAGCAACATGAGCATGGTCAATTGGGGTAGAGCAAACCTAACATTGAAGAACCTCGAAGGATCTCCTTATTCTCGGATGCAAGTCAAGAGCCCTCCCAGCACCGAAGAGGTAGAGAAAGGACTGAATGGGTCAAAGAGCAAACAAATCCGAATGCCTAAAGAAGGAAGAGTCAGAGTTAAGCAACCATCCCCTCCAAATTAATTGCAATCCACCCACATCAATGTCGCATTAATTTGCTAAATGACCATCAAAAGAATGCCTAATTTCTTGTTTTTCACTTATCTTGACCTTAAAAAAAGGGGGGAAGGTAAGATGGGACAAGGATCCTCCTCACGCAATATCCACTCTACAAGTGGACGGTAAGGAGAGTACCTCCTTCACATAAATAGGGACACCCCCCCCCCCCCCCCCCCCCCGCGCGCCCCAACCCCAATTAACAAGTGATCCATAAAGATCTAAGAAAAAAAAATGTTAGAAGCGTGAACTTGAAAGTAAGAGAGAAAAAACTGTATTAATCCAACCCCTCCTTGGGCCTTTCAAGGATATTTGATAATTTCTTTCAACTTGAGAGTTTTCTATCACAATCCATTTGGAGTTTTCTTTTTCCTTATTAAACTCTAGATCCATACATGTTAAATTAATTGTGATGTTCATTTGAGTAATTCTTACTAAGAATTACATTTTGACCCACAAAATTGAATTTTTAAAAGAAAATTAACCACAACATTAAATAAAAATTGATGAAAAAGACTTAATCGAATAAGTTTGGAAGTTAAAGTACTGAAATAAATATAAATAAAATTAAAAAACTAAAATTGAATTTTGGTAAGAAAATATAAAGTGAGTTTTTTTTTTTTTTGGGTGGGGTTATCATATAAGAGGGTTAGTACAAAACAGAACAAGGGAGAATGACCGAGTCCCTCCGTTGTGAACACAAAAAACAGGCTATTTTTGGCTACAGCCTTTAAATTATCTCTGGCAAAGGAATGGAGTCATCTGTAACTTTTACTATTATAAAAGAGTTATAAAAGAGCATGTGGTTTAGTGATCTTTCTGCGGTTATAGTCATAGACTACAGTTAATGGGGGTGTCAGAAAGTACATCAACAGCTTTTATATATATGTATGTATTTATTATCTTATAATTATATTTATATATATAGCGAGAGAGAGAGAGAGAGAAAATAGTGAGGACGAGAAAAAAATGGGTCGGGGAGGAAGAGTGGCCGACTGAGTGATATCGAGGAGAACGTTGAGAGTTGAGAGGCACGAGAGAGAGCACGTTGATGGTTTGCACAATAACCAAAAGTGCTTTTAAAAGGACCCAAACAAAACCAAACCAAAACCAAAAGCCCTTTTCTCTTTCCTTTTTTTCTCTGGTTTTTATTTTACTGGATAAAAAAAAGGCTTTGTGCTTCTCACTTTTCTGCTCAGAAACAACTGGCCACCTCTCGTGCTGTCACGTGCTGTCAGAAACTAGCAGAGCATATCCAGTGGTTGATCATCTACGGTGGTCCTCAATTTCATTCAATTATTTTATTGCATCTTTCTCAAACCAAATCATGTGGTTCTTAGACTAATAATAGCCGGTGACTGTTGGGTAATATTGTTTTAATAATATTATTTATATTTTTTTAAAAAATATATACAAGTAAAAAGTGTATAAAAATACGTGTAATATTATTTAAATATTAAAATTTATTGTTTAAACAACGGTAGCAAACAGGCCATTAAAAATTATTGAGTATTATTGTCTAAATAAAAATTTTCAGTATTTAAACAACAATAACACTTCTTATTCATATTTTTATAATATTCAAACACATTTTTAAAATACTGAAGATTGCAATAATACTTAAATCCCGTTACTCAATGGAGCTTTTGCTATCAAGTCACTGTTGGGATCCTAGTTGGCAGGTTGCTTTTATTTTGGAAGATTGGTCAAACTGTGGATCATCACCTTGGTCTCGATTTTCATTTGGTCATTATCTCGTTGGGTCATTCCAATTGCCCAAACTTGTAAGAATCTTGGGACAGTGTTTCTCTTACTTAATTTTACCATGCCAAGTTTAGATTACAGTACTAGTCTACTAGAGTTGTTTGTTAGTTGAGGAAGGTTATACCAACTCACTTCACATCTCTACGAAATTAAATGGCCTAGAGTATATTTTTGGTTGTTAAATTTTGGATTTGTTTTCAATTTAACTTTATTTATGTTTCAAAATTTTCAATTTGGTCTTTTTATATTTGATTCATTTTTATATTGGCCTTTTATGTTTAAAAATTTTTAATTTGACTTTTCACTTTTAGTCATTAATTTATGAAAATGAAAATTTTGAAATGTAAAAAGCTAAATAGAAATTGAATCAAACATGAAAGGTCAAAATTAAAGTTTTGAAATATAAAGAGACAATATGAAAACAAATAACACATGAAGGAAAAAAAAAAATGAAAACAATTCTACACTTTAAGGCTTCGTTTTGTTAGGGGTCTGTTTGGTTGGAGGAGTGGAAAAGTGGGAGAATGAAAAATTAGTAGGAGGAGGAAAAGTGGGAGGATAGAAAAGATTTGGTTTTCTCTCATGTGTGTTTGGTTGGAGGGGTGGAAAAATAGGAGAGTGGAAAACTTTTTTATTTGGTTGGAGAGAAAAATGGGAGAATGGAAAATGTAGTTTATAGAAATTGACTATTATGTCATTATTTTATAATATATAAGAAATAGTGGGAAAGTGAGAAGGGTAGGTGAATGCAATAAAGTGAGGGTATTTGTGTAAATTAAATCATGCAACATATTTTCCTCCCAAATTGGGAGGATAAAAAAATGTGGGCCCAGAAGGATTATTTTCCTCCTTATTTTTTGTCTCTCTCTCCTAAACCAAACGGTGAAAAATGTCATTTTTCACCTTATTTTCTTCTTCTTATTTTTCATCCTCCCTGTTTTCATTTCAATCAAACATACTTTAGGGGTGAAAAAGTAGGAGAATAGAAAATATTTTAGTTTTCCCTTTTACAGTTAAGTTAATATATGAAAAAATGGAAGGGTGGAAAAATCTTTTATTTAGTTGAGAATAAATATGAGAGAATAGAAAATAAGGTTTCCCCTATTAAATAAAATAAAATAAAGCATATTGTATTTTTACTAAAAATTTGTATATGAATGAGCACCCATTAAAAACAAAAAAAAAAAAAGCACAAGAAATTCAAGAATAAAAAAAATTTTGCTCAAAAAATAATGTTGAAAAGATAAAGGATGAGGGTAAAAATGTCGAATGATAACATCAAAGACAAACAAAAACATTAAAACCCAAATATATATATATTGTAAGGACGAGATTTGGTTCAAAACCCAATAGGTTTGGACAATAACACAATAGGCCCACAATAATGAATTTGTTAGAGAATGGGTCTAATATTGAACGTTCAGTGAGTCCAGTAAAAATCACTACAGGTTAGTTTAATCTTGGAATAAATGAAAATAACAAGTTGAAAAGAAAAACACTTCTCGATCAAGTCTGAGGATGGTATGTTCTTTTATATATTTCTCATGCTTATACAAATATTCAAGTTTTTTGTTTCAAAGAGGTCTTTTCTCTTCTTTTTCTAATCCCCCTTCTGTAAGGGAATCATTTCCCTTTTATATTCCTCCCCCTACTCATCTTAGTCTTCCACCTATCGATCAAGTAACTAATCTCCTTAGTACTTGTCCCATCAGAGTCTTTTTGAAGTTTTTGGTGGATAGCTATAAGACTAGAAGTCATTGTTCAGGCATCACATCCATATTAATACGGCTAGTTGATTACGTGCAGAGCATTCAATGCGGTGGTAACAACTTTATTCCCAAATATTTCTCAATTTCTTGTTGACTCTTCTCTTTCCAAAGCTTGTTCTCCTTCCAAGCGTAGTTTTCCCCTTCCCAGTACTTGTTGGGTGATCGGACTTCAAGCTTCCACTCTATATCCTAAAGAGGTTTGTATTCTCAGACAACATCACCTACTTGTCTTGACCCACTCTTGTCCTCAGCTTGAAGACCTACTTGCCTTTACTACTACTTGTTTGTCCTTGGACGCTTTGAAGTCCTCGGACGCAGCCCATAGTCCTATATCCTTATCTGACCTATTTATCCTCCCCCCCCCCTCCCCCGCACCCCACCCCACACCCCACACACGGTATGTATGTATGTATATATATATATAAACTTTATGGCTTGTCAATTTCGTTCGAAACACCAACTTCCTATTTTCACTTGGATTTTCTCTTGGATTTTGAGAAATAGAGTTTTAGTGAGCTAAAGGAGAAAATTATTGACTCCCTCCATTTTGTCTACCTTTTCCACTCTCAAACAAACAATTTGGTAGGTTTAATTAATTTATAGAAATGAGATTACAATCCACTATTTATAGAACCATAACTTCATCCTATTGGCTCACATGGCTCGATACTTCATAGGGTTGGTCCTTTATTTACCTATGTACTAACAGGGGCATGTGTGTAATAGGAACTCCACGTGTTTATTTGTATATTATGCTACTAAGAACTAACTTGTAACTATGACTCTAAGCTCCAATTTGACTTGACTCTTTGATTTTCTTGAAGTGTTGTTTGACGTTAATATTCTAGGCCTAAGTGCTGGTTGACACTTGGACTCAAGAACTCTAGCTTTCAAGTTTCTACTTCGTTCATGACCCGATTGAGCTTCTAAGCAGAAAGGAAATAGGAGAGTATTTTGCAAAGAGTTTCAGACAGCTAAATAAATCTGGAAACCCAAGGTTTCCTCATGATCTTGAAAGGCTCATTGAGCGGAGGCTGATAATGAAGAATTAGCAAGGGTCCCGTCAGAAGAGGAGATATAAAGCAAGTGATTTTTGAGATGCACCCTCTAAAAGTTTCGGGCCCTGATGGAATGCCAGAGATTTTTTACAGACATTACTGGTCCATTGTAAGCAATCAGTTGATTGAAGCTGTGAAGAGTTTTTTCAGAGAAGGTTGGCTGATAAAGGAATTAAATCAAACGTTCATCACACTATATTCCTAAAACCCAAGGTGCGTCCAATTTCAACCAACTCAGGCCTATAAGCTTCTGCAATATGAGTTATAAAGTAATATAAAAAATTCTGGGGAAGAGGCTAAGACCTTTGTTAAATAGAATGATTGATATCCTACCCAAGTTGCCTTTTTACCAAATAGAAACATCAAAAAACTATGAGCTGAGGTATCTCTACAAATGGAGAGCTTGAATTAGCCTGCACCTCTATAATTAAAAGGTGTTTCGCAACAAAAGAGGCACTCAAAAGCACTCTTTCAGTTTTGGTTATTTAAAAATCCCAACACAATTCTAAGCTAAATATATAATCCCTCCACACACACTCGAAATAATGTTTGACATTCTGTAAAACCAAAAAAAATGAAGCCCTAGTTCATAAAATATCTAACGTGACACCCGAACCTCCAACTGATCAACAACAAGCAACAATGCACAATTCAGCCTGAAGTTCAAGAAATGAATTTGTGTAGAATTTGAAGGAAAGAGTTGCTGCATCCCAAGAATGGAAGTTCTATGCATGTAGGTATAGACCCTAACCATTTTTATTTTTATTACACTTTTGATTTCATATAGATCGTGAACTTCTTTGATGGTAAAGGATGACTGAAATGTTGAACAATGTTAGGGAATAACAATAAAGTTAAACAGTTCTTTTATCAAGTGATTACTTAGATCAATTATTAATTTTTTATGAATTAATTAACACCACAAGCATATGGATCACATAGAGATAAACAATTTGATAACCTAAGGAAACTGATGAAACAAACTGTTTCACTATTAAAAAAATCCACTATAATATAATAGAAGTTTATATAAAAGATGTAACTCTAAATATAATGCTACCTCATGTAGTATTTACTTTTCCATCAAAAAAAAAAAAGAAGAAAAAAAGATGTTGTACTTACTTATGTGAGCACATGCAGCTCCAAGATCCATAGATTCTTTTACCCCTAATTTATTGCATACGAACTCCCTATTCGTGACTTTGAGATCCACTCTTAACGATTTGTTCCAGTAACTTGATTGAACTGGATATAACAACTTCACTTGATCATTGGATCTTTTGTGTGCATATAGGTATTTAGTTGATACTTCAAGAGACCTTGAAAAAATCTAGATGTGTACAATACATTGCTCTTATGTAGTCTAGGAAAAAGTGCTCGAGGCTTGCTTATATAGTACACTTTCAGATGCTAGTGCCCAAGATCATACAACTGATATGAATCAATGCAGATTTGATATTCATGTATTTTGATTGGATGAGATAAGTGACTCTCAACTTGTTAAGTTGGTATTAAAATGTTGAGCAGTAGTAGTCCATATTTTGTATTCTTGAGTCTTCCTCTGTTTTAACTTTGATTTGTCTTGATCAAATAACTAACTCGATACCAAATGAATCGATAAACTAAATTCTAATAGTTACCATTGTTCATGGTTTTCTAATCCAAAAATATGGACCTAACAAATAAGAATCTTTTTTTTACAAACCCTAACATACAAAATTTGATTTCGCATGTAATTTCTTGTTAAAGGCATATTTTGAATGTTATGTTGTTCTATGCTTGTGAGTTTGCATGACATAAGTCTATCAACATTGCCTCCTAGAGACCAATTTCGGTCGAGCAAAGTGGGTGTCTAATTCCTTTCCTTTTTCATAACGAGGTCTCCAAACTTAAAGCATTGGTTTTAGACCATGTTTTTCCATGTAATTAGATAGTTTTTAGAATGTAACTATAAACCAAAGTGATGTATTTTCTCTAAATTCTAATTAGGAAATCAAGTTTTGTAATTTTATTTTTTTGTCATGATATAAATAAAAATATTTCAATGAAATATAGATATATTTAATGTATTTTATTGATAAATTTAATAGAGATATATTTTGGAGGAATTGGGATTATGGAGGATGGATTTTTTTGATTTGCTTATTTAATTGTGGTGTTGTAGATGATTTGTTCTTTTTGCAATTGTGATGAATTAAAAAGTGGGTAATTATAGTAAACTCACTTGTGGTTTGACTCAAATTCACATTATTTATTCGTGATTTGAAAAATATCACTTTGCCCACACACAACCCACTTCTATTAAAAATTGGAGTAAATATGTTTTTTTTTTTTCCTCATTTTTTATGTCTCCCTCCTCCCCCCTCCTCATCCCACCCCTCAAAAAAGAAAAGGAAAAAAGAAGAAGAAAAGAAAACAAGATAAAAAAGTAAAGGTTTTGTGTTACACCAAGTACTCACCCACAACCATAACTCCATTTTAAAAGGGGAAAGCGAATTAAATATAATGTAGTTAAAAGAATGAACAAAAGCAAAAACAGAATATCCATACCAACAAAGAATTATTGTTTTTTTTTTTTGTTTATATATATATATATAAATTTTTATACTTTGGAGTGGCTAGCCACGAGTGGCTCAGGTGAGACTTTTTTTTAATGAGAAGTGCTACCTACGATTCACAATACTTTCACAATAAATCTTAAATGATAGGTAATTATGGATTTTTAATTTAAATCCACTACTGAAATTACTTTCTTACTTACTAGTAACAGTTCGTAATAACCTACTACCTAGGATTGCGAGAGAGTGGGTGTTATTGAAATATTGCATTGAATTATATTGTAATCAACAATTTACCATTATTTTTCTTTAACTATGTTCATCCCATTTGTATACTTGAATGGCCATTTTAACCAGTTCATCTAATCAGAATAAACTGGGGGGATGGCTTTTTAAAGATATTTAGACTAATATTGTTCATGCATCAGTTCTTCCCACTTTCTGGCTTGTGTAGCCCTGCATCTGTGTTTTATACTTTTATTGTCTATCCGCAATGTGCAACTTAGCAGATGGTGTGACCTTAACCTACTTTGTGTCAAATATTATCTCAATTTCTAGATAGAAGAGAATTGCTCAAAAAGCCATCTGAGCAGGAAGGACTGATAAATCAAGTGCCAAAGGTTGTTGCATAGGCTGTAGAGATCGAAGTTGTTTCTGCAAACTCAGGATTTGATAAACAATGCAGTAATTGCTCCCCACAATCGATCCTTGTGTGTAATCCTAAATACTTAAATTGAAATTGTTTTATTGGTGAATTTAAGTCTACAGGTGTTGAGAATTAAAACTGTTAAAATTATAAAAGTTTTCCAATGCAACTAAATTTTTCCTGTAAGGATTAAATGTCTTAATATGTAATATATCTTGGATGCATCTTGTTATCTTGATCTTTGCCAGCTTTAGAGAATTCCAATTCCCCCAACCCCCCCACCCCCCCTTCCTTTTTCCACTCAGTCCCTTAAAATATAAAACATCCAACCCCAAGGTCACTTTAAAGATACAAAAACTATTGGGTTGTAATTGAAAAAAAAAAAAAAAAAAATTTAAAAGAAGAAGAATAAGTCATCATTTTTTTTTTTTTTTTGTAAGAATTTCAACATATGACATCCGTTTTTAATAATGACTCTTTATCAACAGATCAAGATACTAATAAACTTTTGATGTAGTCAGAAATTGAACCCTAAATATTTTATTCAATTATTAAAGACTTCACCAGTTGAGCTATTAGGGTTCAATTACAACCCTAATAACTTTTGATAAAGAGTCATTATACCTCTTGATCAAGAACCCTAAAAAAACAATGTTTTTTGGTTTGAATAGAGGTATTAGGAGAAATTTGAATTTCAAATTATAGTTTAAATCACTTGAATATGTTAAGAAATTTTAATATTTTTTTATTAAATGAAATTTATGAATAGAATTAAGCTCTATTAATATGTGGATTTGAAATGATTAGGTGTAAGAAATCATTTTAAATTTCCGATTTATAAGAATTATATTTGTTCAGCAAAACTACCTCAACTCAATTACCATATCCATGTGTTGTTAAATTTATTAAACAATTTATAATAGCAATCATTCTTTAAATCCCTTGATTTGAGTCTTCAAATCCAAGGGCAACCCAAATGAACAGGTACTTCAATTCAACCAGCACTACAAGGTGAGTTTCTTTTTATTTATGGGAAATGTTAATAAAAAAGACAAAAATTATTAAAAATATTGCCAAGAAGGATAAAAAAAAAACCTATTAAAAAATTGTCAAAGAGAATAAAAAGCTGTAAAAAGTAGATTAATACCATAAAAAGCTGCAAAAGGTTGTTGTTAACGGACACCTTACAATATCCGTTAACACAGCCCTTTATTTATTATAAATACATGGCTAATTAGGGGTGGAGATACATAAATCCTAAATGTTCTAGTTGGAAACACTAGAAGATATCAGGAAGATATCAGCCACCTGAGTTACGAGCTTTTGGCCACTATGGGAGGAGCTCGATCAGTAACATGATATACAATTTGAGCTGGGCTGAGGCATTTACGTTTTGAGGCGTACTTGGACTAGACTTGTAATCTCATCTCAGCTTGGCCCGACAGGCCTGGTTGTGAGTTGTGGTACCATGTAGAAGTTATCAGTTACCACGTATAGTTGAAGCAAAGCCCATAATGCTTAACATAATGACGTTTTTGGAATCAAGCAGGGATTTGCTCACCAGCTTTCTGGATTTGGTTTTTTTGAAACACACTTGACTTCCTCAAATATTCCTTCAGTGGACCTCTGAGCATCAATCGATCGTAATAAAGTTGAGGTATGCATATAGCAAGGATTCAAGTGATACCTTATGGTCTGTTAAAATGGCATGGGATTTGGGCTAGGATTTGAGAGGCCCAAAAAGAAAGAATTTGGATTGGGTCCAAATCTATCCAGGATTTCAAGGTCCAAATCTATTGACATCTGTGGGTCTTGAATTTTTTTTGGGACTTGTTTGTGGGTTTGTCTGTATTTCTGTTTTTGTCTATATCTGGGTTGTGTGGGTTTTATTTGGATTTTTCTATGTGGGTCTGTATCTGCTAGCAAGCATTGGTTGGTTTAGTTTTGCTAAGAAATTTTTGGAGATTTTTTTTTTATTTTTTATTTTTAGAGTTCGAAGTTGGTCTAATTGAAATGCAATGAAATGTTTGATGAAATGCCTCTGTGAGTTATGTATTTTAGTGCAAGAGTTTTTAGTCTGAGATTTTGAGCTACTTTAATGTACATACATTACAAGGAAAACATCCTAGTCCAAGGGAACTATTTTTTTCATAGCTTTATACATTGCTAACAAGAGATATACAGTTTGCAATGCGTGCCTCCAGTTGTGTTTCCTGTGGTTGAATTCATAAAGCACAGTCAGGCTTTTCTTTGACCTGATGATGATTATTAGATATTTAGTAGCATGGGAAATATAATATGGTTCTCTTCTTTCTTTTTTAGATTTTCTTTTTTTCAAGACTTGTATAATATTTATCATACAATTGATATGTGAAAGAACTAGCTAAGCCATTTACATGAGTAATGAAAGAGTTGTCTAGCTGGAACCTTGTATGGACTAAACTTTGTACAAATGCTTCTGATAAAAGTTGTAGCATTTCTAGTACCCTTGAAATCTACTATTTGCCTATTGCATTATTACATTAACTACACAGTATGCAAGATGCTGACAGTTCTTTTGGTGCAAATGCAATTACTCAGTTGAAACTGGTTGGTGATGCATGTACTGGTTGGTTGTGCAAAAGAAATTACTCGGCATAATCTTGCACTCAGCACCAGTTGTGTGTTTGGTGTGCCTAGTAGATATTTCGTATAAGGATGCACTTAATTTGTCTCTTGTTCTATTCTCATGAGAAGAGAATATTATAGTTGTAACGTTAGGAGAAGAGAATATTACATGTGTACCATTTTTTCTCTCTCTCGTCCATGAGAGTAATGTTTTATTCTCTCTCATCAATGAAATGCTATTTGATTTCCCTGTGTGCTTCTGTTATATTAATTTATTCTCTCCTCCCCCTCTGCCCCCTCCTCTTTTATTCTTCTTAGTAGTTCTTTCATAGTTTTTTTCCCCTTATATTAATCGCCATGTGTGGAATGCTTACATTAAGGTATGGTCCCAAATTATGATGGGGTATTCTTTGCATTTGCAATTTTGGTACTGGTTGGTCTGGTTTTTGGGTTATGTTAGACTACCTGGGTTTGTTTTATTTTCCTCTTGTAATACTACCTGGGATTGCCATTGGCCATGGCACTGGGGCATTGAATTTTTCTGATTTCGTTTCTTACACACTGCTGTCAATATCTGTGAATTTAAGATTCATTTGCTCTGTTTGCTAGGTTTTTCAATTTGTTTATTTGCTTGATGCGTACTATTGACATTCTTTGTGATGACTTATGTTTGTGGATTAAACTCATATATATATAAAATTCAATATATACTCATGTAATGCCTTTAAAAGTCTAAATTTATATACAAATCCTCAGTCTGTTAACTGAGAAAATACTTTTTCTGTTTTTGTATTGTGTTCTGTTTTTGTTTTAATTATCATATTGCTTGGTATTGTTAATTTATATTCACTAATACTTTTTTTGACCGAATTATATTTTTTCACCTTAAAATTTTATCCCATTAACCGAAACCCTTGGGGGATTGGGAGAGTTGTTTCTATATAATCAAGCACAAAACCTAACATCTTTAATCTTCGACTGCAATCATTCACAAAAACAAGCAGTTAAAAATCAAGTCATATTTATAATCTTCCAATATATCAATAAAAGAAGTTATATGTCATTTGATACCTTTATTGGTATCCATTAAAAAATAAATAAATTCTATATCCATCAAAATGTCCCCCTAAACTATCAATTTGAGAGAACTATATCAATCTACTTTGTATTGTCTAAATTAAAAGTTAAAATAAATAAAAATGGTTGTTTTTCATTGCAACAAATGATGGTACTTTGTAACCACACCCAATTTCTGTCTTATTAGATGCCTAATTTAAATGGCAATGGACACATTGATAAAAATAAAAAGAACATTTACATTGGGACTCAGCACCATTGTCTAGTCCTCTCATAGAGGAAAACATACACTTGTTGTAAGAAAACAAATTAATTATAATGAGAGAGAGAGAGAGAGAGAGAGAGAGAGAGTAGCTTTTTTAAATTGCAAATTTTGAAAGTATAGCTTTTTTAAATTTCATTTTGTTATAAATATATCTTTTTCAAGCAATCATATTCTCAAAAAGCTTAAAAATATATTGTATCAAATGAGCACAACAACCTGTAGCTCAAATGGTACATCATGATGTTTCTAATGAAAACATCTAAGGTTAAAATTTTCCATTTCCAAACGATCGAGTCATAAAAAAAAAAGGCACAAAGGAGTTACCATAATATAAGCCCTAAAATTATCCTAAAAATAAAATTCTTGGAAGATAGGCTACTTCTTGGTTAAGCTCTCTTGTAACGGTCTTTAAGGTTTTCAGTAGAATTGGTTTTCTTTCTTGTAGTGGCTCATTTGATGAGTTCATATCGCAATTTGTGTTTAAGCATCGGACTTTGAAAGCTAGATCTCCAATCACCTTGTATACCTATTGATTAATACCACAAATATCAATGGCTTTCACTAGGAGTTCAAAAAAAACTAAGGTCCCATTTAAGAGGAGGGAATAAAATGGAAAGGAATAAAAAGAATAATTTTAGAATATTCTTTCATTCCCTTGTTTGGGAGTTTTAATGGAGGGAATAGAAAGTCCATTCCCTTGTTTGAGAGTTTAAGTGGGAGAGAATGGAATGTGTAAGAGAGAACACCCATTCCTTTTTATTTCCTTAAAACCTCAAATTTTCATTTTTTCCAAAATTGGGAGAAATGGGAGGGAATAGAATTAAATTTAATGATTTTTTTTATTTATTAAAACTCTCAAAACACCCCTATATATTCAACACTTTATTTTAAAATAGGGGTCTAATTAAGGTTACTTAATTCTATTCCATTCTTTTCCATTCCTTTCATTTACTTAAATACATTTCATTTCATTTCATTCATTTCAATTCCCTTATAATCATTCCATTCCATTCCATTCCTTTATGAACTCCCAAACAAAGCCTAGGATCCACAGTGGCAAAAATATGTCTGTGGCCTAAGCTAGAAGGCCGAATGGAGCCTAAGGCCCACTTAAGATTGGTTACCAATCCTGGACCGATGAATGGGTCCATGCTGGAATTGACTAGTTTCAAAGCTACATCCTTCAATCAAGCCCACAATTTCTACCCCCATGTTCTCTCTCCATCTTTAAATTATCGATATTTGTAAGACTGAATTTCTTGTCCAGGTACAAGTACAACATTACAACCCCAAATGAAGCTATTATTGAAAATGGAAAGCTTCCAGAAAAATACGTAGCATCATAAATTAACCACAAATCTAGTATCAGCCACATAACCACTAACAAAGTAACCAATAGTGATACCTCTATGTTGGAGTCATTACTTTCGTTTTGTTTTGTTTTTTTTTTATTTTTTTTTACATTCCATTTGGGGCAAGAAAATTATGTATTTCTCATTTCGAGTAATGCTACATTCACATTACTTTTATAATATTTTCACAAAAAATCTTAGATGATAGGCTTTTATTAGTTATAATTTGAGCTTATTATTGACATTACTTTTTCAACCACTAGTAATAACTTGACATGTAAGATTTGTTATAAAAATTTTGAGAAAGTATTGTGAATATAGAATTTTTCATCTCAAAAAATATCACCACCTTGTGGTTATGAATCATACTTTTCCTATACATATTTAAAATAACCTCATAAGAATTACATTTTGAATGTTGAAACAGTCATTTTGAGAGGGGAGTTTGAAATAGTCATTATAATAGATAATTTTTTTAATTAGTTTGGGAAGGTGGGATTTGAATCCTAGATTTTTCTATTAAAAACACCTAAAAAAACTATCCACTTAACCTACAAGGTTTTTGAAGGTTATAAAAAAGTCATAATACTAATCAAATTGAAATCTTTGTTAGGACATATGTGATTCTTATTAGGAACATATGTCATCATGTATTGGCTAATCATTTGACAAAACGCACATTACTTGTAATTGGGTAGATCTAGGATGTATTTGATACTTCAAGGAACAAGGTTTCAAGTTCAAGTATTAAAACCATGCAAGTCTATCCAAGAGTCAAGTGATGAAGTGCTGATTTTTAAAACTCGATAGCTGACTTGACAGCTAGTATCTATTGAGATTTAAAAAGCTATCTAAGCCCAAATCTCGACAGTTGCTCGACAGATAAGGTATCTATCGAGAATTATGAAAATCAGATTTTCAGTTCTAATTTTATTCCAATCCGTGAGTATGTGTTTAGACTTTCTTTTCTCATTACTCTAAACATATATAAGGTTATTTTAAGGGCCGTCACAGTGAGCACAGTTACACGAGTGTGAAGCAAAGTGTTGTTCATGCAAATTGTGACCGAAAACCTAGTTTGCCCTAATTCTTCTTTCTCTTGAAGAAGTTGCTTTGTTTGTACACTGTAAAGTTTTATGACCAAGCAACTTCGTAATCTTTATCGTGTGATGAACTGAAGAACTTTGAAGCCAACATCCTTCTCAAGTTAGTGATTAAGTGGCGTACTATGATTCGTGCATCTATTGGTTAGTCACGTATTGGGAGCTGTGCATTAAAAGGAAAGATTGTCACTACAGAACAAGTCCAATTGGGTATTGGGGTAAGGGTTCAATTGTAGGTTGGTATAACGTACTAGGATTCCTTTACTTGTAACCGCTTGTTATGATAATAGTGAATTATTAGGAGTGGTGACCTTGAAATCACTCGGTGAGGTTTTTGCCTTGGAGGTTTTTTCCATTCGAAAACAAATCACTTTATCAACTTTATTTTCCATTGCATTTTATTTTAGTTGGTGAATTCTTTGTGCTGCCACGTACATTGCATATTAATTTGATTAATTAATAAACTTGACAAATTAATCAATTAATTCATCATAAGGGGTCAATACATTCTTGGCCTATCATTCTTAACTCCACCAATTTTAATTTGTGCAAGTATATTTATAAATTGCATAACTTTTTGATAATGTTTCCTTACTCAATAGCTTTATCCTTATTTAATATTTTATCAAATCTCCCATCACATTTTAATGTTCTTTACACTTTCACTATGCACACCAAACACCAAGTTAATCAAATATTATGAACTATCTTATCTATAAAAAATTATTTAAAATAATTGTTTTCTTATATTTTAAAATTAAAAATATGAATTTAGGATTGGATAATAAATGATATCTAATTAATATAAAATTTAGCATAAATGATAAGTATGTAGAAAAGTTTTAATCCAATGGTGTGCATAATAAAATATTAATCCAGTAAAAAAGTTATTGAGTGATGTAATTCAAAAAGATGTTGCGCTAAATATACTTGAATCCAATTGTAATATTTATTTTAGTGGTATTCTTATGCATTGGTTAATTGAATATCACATGTAAATTAAATTAAATTATATATATAATTCATTAATATCATCAAAATGGAACAACAAAATAGATAGTGTGAGGGGACAAGGATCAGATAATACAAACAAAAGGGTTAATGACAACACCAAGGGAATGAACCTCAGAAAGCACCAGTAGAATGTCTTCGGGAAAATACAAATGACCTTATGCAAGTGCAGAAAGACTACAATGGATGAGGACTCTGAGGATGCCAACATGCCCTCGTGAAACTGAGAACCAGGGCTAAAGGCTGTCGAGTGCAAACTGAGGGCAAAGAGAAAGATTTGTCGCCAACCAGGGAAGAAAGGAAAGAAAATGGATAAAACATCCATCACCTTCATATTTAATACTCTGCATCACTTAGCTAGCCGCATTAATGAGAAAATGACTTATAAACAGTGTCAACCCAACTCATACCTCAATGTAGAAGCCTTCTAGTAAGGCCTTAATGGGACAAGTATCAAAGAAATTTGATTCTGGCCTTCCAAATGTAGGGCTCAGATACATCTTGGCTAAATATATAAAGCCAAGAAGCCCCTGGATCGAGGGATGGACTTCTTGAGACCAGTGTAGTTAATATCGTTTAGTACCGATCGTACCAGCCGGTATGTACCATAACAGTTCGTATACCAGTATTGAAACACTAACGTTTCGTATCGGTTTAAATATGGCTATGTACTGACCATATCGGCCGATTTTTGGCAAGACTGGCCTGTAAAAAAAAAAAAAAAAAGCTTTTTTATTTATTTAAAGTTTTGTAAGTTTTGAATTTTTCTAAATGCAAAATGATAACTTATTTGCATTAAATTATTAGTATTATTTGTTTTCTTAGTATGCAATGATAAATTAAGCTTTCTATTTTTTATATTGTGTTTTTTTTTTTTTTCTTTTAATTGATGCTAAAGTTTAAAACCATGAATAATTTGTTCTAAATTGAGGTAATGTTTTATAGTAAACTTTTATATTTATTATAATATACATATATATATATATACACACACATATACATATATAAATATATATTTATAAATATAAAAAATATCGGTAAACCTGAAACATACACCGGTATTGACCAGTACCGAAATATACCGTTCCACTAGTCAAATCGGTATAACCTCCGGTACAAGATTAACTCTCTTACTTAAGACTTGAAAACTAATTGTAATCTCTATCTCGAACTAAACCTGAGGACTCCAATATAAGTATTTCAAGACTGTTTCTTATCAGATATCATTAACCTATACTTGAAATTAATTCAAACACACCCATTTTAATCTTTTCATCTTGTTAAGGGCATTTAAGGTTGATTGAGCATCCCACCTCTTAAAAATTAATTGTGAGCAAAAGTAACAATTTTGTTCTTGACATAAACTTTACTTACTTTTTGCCCACCACAAGTAGTTAAAACAAAAGAAAACAATTATCTTAAGTAACATGATAAAATTACACTGCATAAGACTGAATTTTAATCAAAATTAAAATTTTTTGTTGATGTTTATAAATTGGACTAGAATTTGTCACAGTAGAATTTACTTAAATTATTATTTAAACCTCTTGAAACTTTGATAATAAACTTTTACCTAGAAGAGAAAGACTATATTAATAATTTATAAACCTCGTAATATTCTGTCACATGGGAGAAGGACGTCATTTATGTATGATGTCTATGCTTTCATTAAGAGATATGGTATAGGCATGACATGTAAAAATCTAAGTAATATTATATTAATATTACTGGCGGTATGGCCATGTGATGTGGGGAATAATTAAAAATTATATGTTAATTTAAGAAAATATTTTATTAATATCTCTACAACTGAATAGTAAACAGTAAAGGTAAAACCAAAAATACCCTAAAATATATATGTTTTAGTCTTGTAGAAACACATCGTGCAAGATCTATATTTATCAAGATAAAAACTTACATTAGTTGATTAAATAATTTAAAATAAATCACCAAAACTCTTTGAAATAATCTCACAGCTTCAATTAGTACCGCTCTACCAATCTCAGTTTGGAGGGCGGGGAAGGAAGATCTTGCAATATGATTATCCCATAGACAAGTGAATTAAAAATAATATGTAAAACCAAGGTTGTCAAAATCGGGATCCTACGTAGGATCGTAGGAGGTAGGTGAGATCGTGGATCGTAGGATCGGATCGTAAATCGTAAGATCCTATATTATTTGAGAAAAAAACAAAAAATAGACATTTGTATGTTAAATAATCACATAAATTATACATTCATTAATATAATTACCATACATCACTATATTCATTTATAAGCATCATTTAAAGAGGTCAAAAATCTCAAAACATGACACTCTATTGGAATATTTTTTATTCGGATCCAACTGGCACACTCTCTACATTAGAGTTGAAAAATTTGGTCTATTGAGATTTTATTTTTCATTTAAGTCCAATTGAGCAATCTATTAGTTTAAAAACATTACAAGAAATAAGGTCGTTTGGGATCGTCAGAATCGTGTGATCCTATCGATCTGAACAATCGCAAAGATCCTTGAAAGATTCGAATCGTTTTGAGCAGGTGAGATCGTAAAATCGTAGGATCGTAGGATCCAGATCGGGATTTTGACAACCATGTGTAAAACAATGAAAAGATTATACTAATATCATTGTAATTGAACAATAAAGTAGTTAGTAAAAATAAATGAAAAAAATTTACCTTAAATTACATGGTGTAAGCACATCTTGTAAGGCAAAGCAAAAAGAAATTTCATATATAGGGTGAATTTATTAAAATTCATATCTAATAAAAATTATTAGCTAATATAACATTGTTTAGAGTTATACCAGTTGTAACTTGAATCAAGCCCACACACACGTATATATGCATTTCAAAATTCTCATTTTGGCCATTAACCTTTGGTTCCATATTCAAAAGACCCCTATTCTCCACATCTACGTGGTTGTCACACCATTACGTATTAACTACCAAATGGGTGCTTAGTCATTAAGGCATGTCATTCATTCAATATTAACTGTTATAACTATCACTATAAGCACATCACTCATATGCTTGGGAAAAAGGGCCTAAATCTAAAAATCATGCTTAACATATCATGGCATCAGGAAGAAAAAAGAAGAAGAAAAAACCCAAGTCAAAACCCTAACCAACAAAAGTATAGATTCAATGGGAATACAAATTTTCTATGCCACCATTTGTGTTCCACTTTGTGTTTCACCATCACAACTTGCCTTGCGTTTGATTTTTTTCCCCCCATTTTAAACTCTGGTTATATTATAAGAAAACTCAAATAAAATAAATATATGGTAAGTTGTGATTAGTGAAACATAAAGTAAAATACAAAATGTAGTCTAGATGATTTGCATTCATTGGATAGGTATTACTTGCTTAGCTAAAGAGCATGGATATTGCTCTTGAGCCTCATGGAATTTTGTCTAGCTCGATTTGAGATTCAACTTCTACTTTTCCCACTCTATTTTTGACCTCATTTGCCACCCTAGGTGGGTGGATGTTAGTCACAGTGCAATGCATGCTCGCTAGACATCATTAATAAGATGTAGTGCATCTTATCCCTATAGCTCCCATACGCAGCGCACTAGCCATACAACAAGACATTATTAATCTTGATCATTATAGATGAAAGGTGTATTTGGTAGAGTGAATTTTAGGAAGGGTGAAAAAAAATGAGAAGGAAAAACTTTTTGGAGGGTGTTTGGTTGAGAGGGGAAGAGGGAAAAATGATGGTGGGTCCCATTTGGGCTAACCAAAAAGTTTTCTCTCCAAAATAGAGAGAAAACTTGGTGGGGGATGATAGACCAAAAATGTATTAACCCCTTGTGATGAATTAATTAATTAATTAATTATCCAAGTTTATTAATTAATAAAATTAACATGCAATGTATATGGCAGCACAAACAAATCACCAACTAAAATAAAATGCAGCGGAAAATAAAGTTGACATGGTGATTTGTTTACAAACGGGAAAAACCTTTGAGGCAAAAACCCCACCGGGTGAATTTATAGTCACCACTCCCGAGAATCCATTATTATCACAGCAAGCGGTTACAAGTAAAGGAATCCTAGTACCTTATACTAACCTACAGTTGAACCCTTACCCAATACACAATTGAACTTGTTTTGTAGTAACAATCACTCCTTTTAATGCGACTCCCAGTACGTGACTAATCAATAGATGTGTGGATCCTAGTACATGACTTAACACTAACTTGGGAGAAAATGGGCTTTTTCCCTTTTCACGAAAAAAAAATCAGCATGTTGCTCATTTTCTCAAACTAATTAGGAAAATGCTCATCTTTTGAAACTCAATTTTCTTAAAATCGAGTTTTAAAAAAAAAATTTCTAGAGCCCTATAGCGACGTTTTGTAACTCGAGCTCCATGAAATCGAGTTATAGGTAAATTTTAAATTTTTTTTTTTACCTATAACTCGATTTCATGAAACTTGAGTTCCAAAACATCGTTATAGGCTCTTTAAAACGTTGCTATAGTCTCTTTAAAACGTCGCCATAGGGCTTAACTCGATTTTGAGAAAATCGAGTTTCAAGAGAAGGGCATTTCCCTGATTAGTTTGGGAAAGGTGGCAACATGCTGATTTTTTTTTTTTTTTTTTTTTTTTTTTTTTTTTGTGAAAAGGGTAAAAACCCATTTTCGCCCGCCAACTTGAGAAGGATATTGGCTGCAAAATTTTTCAGTTCATCACACTATGAAGATCAAGAAGTTGCTTGGTCACAAAATCCTATAGTGTACAAACACAATAGCTTCTTCAAGATGAACTAGGGCAAAACTAAGTTTCCGGTCACAATTTGCATGAACAACTCTTTGCTTCACACTTGTGCAACTGTGCTCTATATAACGGCCCTTAAAATAATCATTAAATATGTTTAGGGTTGTGAGAAAAGAAAGCCCAAACATATACTCAAGGATTGAAATGAAATCAGAACTGAAAATTTGATTTTCATAATTCTCGATAAATACCCTATCTGTTGAGCAGCCGTCAAACTTTGTGCTTAGACAGCTTTTTAAATCTCGATAGATACTAGTTGTCAAGCTAGTTATCAAGTTTTAAAAACCAACACTTCATTACTTGATTCTTGGATAGACTTGCATGGTTTTAACACTTGAACTTGAATCATTTTTCCTTGAAGCTTTAAATACATTCTAGATCTATCAAACTACAAGTAAAGTAAGTTTTGTCAAAGGATTAGCCAATACATGATGGCATATGTTCCTAACATGAATCACATATGTCCTAACAATCTCCCTCTTTGGCAATCTGTGACAAAACCACAACAAACAAATGAACATATGAGAGAAATTATAAATCACTCAACTCATACTCACTTGTTGAATACAATAAAATCTATCCTAACACAAATTCTTGCAAAACTTTGCAAGAAGAGAGTTCATGGCAAGGAAGACTTTGACAACCTATATTTCTGAAATATTTTAAACAAAACTCATCAAGGCATTTTAGTATGAGACAGAAAAGAAAAGATTGCATACAATATATAAGAAGCATGTGCATAAAGAGAGAAAAGAAACAACACATGAAAAGATAGGTGAATGAACTATAATAACAACCTCATCATATATATATCATCAAAAGAGTACAAGGTTTGTTATCACAAAGTGGTCACAAGACCAAAGTACATGAACAATGTATTTAAAATAGAAAGAAAAAAAAAAAAAGATACATAAGTTCTCACTACATCCCTCAAAATATAGACACTTCCCCTAACAAAAATCTCTTAAGTACTAACTTTCCTCCTAAATACATGACTACTCTCATCCCAAAACTACTCCCCCTTTTTTTCACGAGTGACAAAGGGTAAGTAACTCAAGCAGCCATCCCAGTATCACTGGAAGAGCTATCACCATCGTCTTCATCAGCATCATCACTACCAGAGCTATCATCACTCTTATCTTCTGAAGCTGGTGGAGATGGAGAAGAGTAAGCAGCGAAACCACCCATTGCACCCTGTCGTCGATCAATACGACCAACATGGGTGTTCACTTGACACAACTCATCACTGAGAGTGTCAAGGCGAGCATCCATGCGCACAAGCTGTGCCATGATGTCCTCAAGAATCACCCCGTCCGCAGAAGAAGAGGGAGCAGATGTGGATGGAGCTGAAGAAGCTGGAGGAATCATCGTCCTGGTTTGCCTCGATCGAAGCTGCGCCTCGCTCTGTTTAATGGTAGCAACATCTATGGAACACATGACAGAAAAGTGGTCTGACTCAGGATAGGAGACAGAAAAATGACGAATGATCCGCATGATAGTCGAAAGAAAAATGAGATTATCACGGGTCGTCGTATCCCTATAGACATCTATGAGGGATAGAATAAAGTGAGAGGGGAAGTCAATAGAAATGTGCTCCAAAAAGGATAGCAAAAATCGAGCACAAGGATCTGTGATGAAGTTATAGTGAGACAAAGGATGTAGAACAAAGACATTAGCTCATCGTTAGACACAGTCTTAAGACGATCACAACCAGGGTAGTCAGGATGCGCTACCCTCAGGACGTGGATCACCTCGGATACAATATCCGGAGTGACCACAATGAGCGTACCTTGAATGTGAGTGAAGAAACGAGGTATTGAATAATCGAATCCGTGCATGTTAAAGTAGAACTTTTGTATTATCACGGAAGGATAAGTGACTGAGACGCTACACAGTGACTGAGACATCGCATAGTGACTCCTAACCCCTACTGTGAATGACAGTGGGTAGGTCAGTATCAGAGAAGTTCGATAGAATGACTTGGCGTTCCGAATGAATGCCTGTTCTAAAAAAGTTTTCCGAAAAGTCCTTGCGCGCTTTATCATCATGGAACCGAATGTGGGAGGGGATAGAATCAGAAGAAGATGCCCCAGAACAAAGAGAATTCCAAGACGGAGTAGATTTTCATTTAGGTGCCATAGAGCAACTAACCGAGAGAGAGAGAGAGAGAGAGAGAGAGAGAGAGAGAGATGCAAAAAAGCACCAACATAGATCAATATAAGAATAGAAAGAAATGAGGGTACGTATGCATGAAAAATGCATTAACATATGACATGCAAATTTTAAAATCATTAATGGCTCAGCCCAATCCAAACCTACTAGCATATAAAGTTGCAAAAAAGTAAATACACCCCATTTAAATAAGACGCATCCTAAAAATTTCACAAAAACTTTATCAATTTTGAAAAACCCTAAAAAAAATTTAGGTTAAATGCATGAAATATATGAAGAATGAAGGATTTAGGACCCTTACTAGTGAAGAAACACTTGATCTAGGCCAAAAATCAACTGGGAAAGAAGTTTAGAGTGAGAGAGAGGTGTTTGGGAAGGTGAGAGGTCAAAAAGGATCGAGAGAGATCGAAAGAAATGAAGCTGGAATCACACAGGCCCTTTAAATAGAATCTTATAATTCTCGACAGATCGAGAAGTGTTGAGATTTAAAGTTCAACAGATTCAGCTATCGAGTAGCTATCTAGAGGCTTCCATAGCAAAGGAGCTCAATGGATTGAGGAGCCATCGAGCATCTATCGAGGAGACAAAAACTTTCTTGATAAATCGAGGAGCTATCGAAAAACTATCGAGAATGCGATAAAAAGAAGCTGAAAGTGCTTGATAAATAGCTTAGTTGTCTAGAGGTGTCGATAAGCTATCGAGATTATTTTAAAAACAGTTTTTCAAGAAGAGAAAAACATAGACATGAATGCAATCAAATATGCAACTCAACCAAAGATCCAAACAACAATTTTAGCTCTCAAAAACATCTTTCAATAAAAAAATGTCATGCGTTTAGATCCAAAACACACACACCACACACACACACACAATACATCTAACCAATTTTATATTTCAAAAATAAGTCAAAATAGTTTAGTAGGCATACATTAGCACATGTAGTCCTTGTGATGGCCAAATCACATTATACCTGCACATGTATCAAAATTAGCAAAAAATATTGCGTGTTGTGTGTGAAAAACATCACAATATTGCATAAGTGTCTACATGTTATAACGATTTGAGATATAAGTAAATCAATTTAACTCACACACGATCATAACTGTTTGATGGGGACTCTCACCTTCGAGGTACATCCTATAACTTCCACATCTTCTAGATACACGCTTGCAATCATATTTTTAAGCATTTTGATTATTTTTGCTTTAATTTTTCTTTGCATATTTTTTAAAGCATATCATGCATGGGCATATAAAAGAGAGAAAAGAAATACCCAATTATGTTAAACTTATGACATTACACTTTTACTATGCCAAAACATACTGATGTCATCCGTGTCACTGCTTTTGGCCTTTAGTGCCATGCTCTTTCCCTTACTAGATTTCCTTATTCTTGTCAAACCCAACTCATAGGTCTACAGATTGCCAACCAGCTCTATCAAAGGAATTTTGTCAATGTCCTTTGATTCCTTAATAGCGGTGATCTTGGCATGAAATCTCTCAGGTAAAGATCTGAGTACCTTTCTTACAATCTTGGGTTCAGGAATGGTTTTTTCAAGATTAAAGGCTGAGTTTACTATGCCCTTAAGCTTGGCATAGAACTCATCAAATGACATATCCTCCTCCATTTTAATGCCTTGCTGTTGAAGTTTACCGCCTTGATCTTATCATCATCCCAATCAGGTGGTGCTTCTTTCGGCTTGGTCTAGCCTATCTCCACATCTAGCTACACTTTCTCATCTAAAGACTACAAGAAAGCTCTCATGCATATTTTCCAGTATGCATAGTTAGTGCCATGAAATAAAGAAGGAATAATGAGAGATTATCCTCTATCCATGACAAACAGGGGTCAATGGATCACACAGTAAATATTAAATCCTAATCAGAGTGTGCCCGCTTTGATACCATTTGATAGACTAAAAATGTATTAACCTCTTGTGATGAATTAATTGATTAATTACCCAAGTTTATTAATTAATCAAATTAACATGCAATGTATATGGCAGTACAAACAAATCACCAACTAAAATAAAATGCAGTGAAAAATAAAGTTGACACGGTGATTTGGTTACAAATGGGGAAAACCTCCGAGGCAAAAACCCTACTAGGTGAATTTAAGGTCACCACTCCCGAGAATCCACTATTATCATAACAAGTGATTACAAGTAAAGGAATCCTAGCACCTTATACCAACCTACAGTTAGAGCCTTACCCTAATACACAATTGAACTTGTTTTGTAGTGACAATCTCTCTTTTTAATACACAACTCCTAGTACGTGACTAACTCCTAGTACGTGACTAACCAATAGATGCACAAATTCCAGTACACGACTTAATCACCAACTTGAGAAGGATGTTGACTGCAAAATTTTTTAGTTCATTACACGATGAAGATCAAGAAGTTTCTTGGTCATAAAACCCTTTGGTGTACAACCACAACTTCTTCAAGATGAACTAGGGCAAAACTAGGTTTCTGGTCACAATTTGCATGAACAATTCTTTGCTTCACACTTGTGCAACTATGCTCTATGTGACGACCCTTAAAATAATCTTTATATATGTTTAGGATTGTGAGAAAAAAAAAACCCATACATATATTCACGGATTGAAATGAAATTAGAACTGAAAATTTGATTTTCATAATTCTCGATAGATACCCTATCTGTCGAGTAGCTATTGAATTTCGTGCTTAGACAACTTTTTAAATCTTAATAGATAATAGCTGTCGAGCTTTAAAAACCAGCACTTCATTACTTGATTATTGGATAAACTTGCATGGCTTTAACACTTAAATTTGAAACCTTATTATTTGAAGTATTAAACACATCATAGATCTACCTAATTGCAAATAAAGTGTGTTTTGTCAAAGAATTAGCCAATACATGATAACATATGTTCCTAACATGAATCACATATGTCCTAACAAGGGAGAAATCTTATAGGTGAAGGACAAAAATGCCCATGTGCAAGTTGCACATGGACTTCTTTAGAAATTTTTTTTAAAATTCCAATTTTAACAATTTGTTCAGTGTCTCATTCCAGTTTATTTGTTTAAGACATGGTTTTTTTTTCTAGACATGATTTTCATTTCCTAATAAATTTGGGTAATTGTATTTTTTTTTTTTTGGCTTTTGTCACTTTTTTGTTTTAATTGGGCATTATTTTTTAACAAGGGTATATGAGTAAATTTATATAAACTCACTTTTTCCATCCCTCCACCTTTTTTCACTTCCAACCAAACAAAAAGGAGGGAAATTAAAATATTATATATCCTCTCACTTTTCCATTCTCCCACAATTTTTTATTCTCCCACTTTTTTATACCTCCAACCAAATACACCATAAGAACTAAGAAGCTCATGGAGTACTATGGTTGTGCAGCCTTAGACTTGGTCTTACACGATGGCTCATGGAATGTTGTTGGTGCTTATTGGGCTCATTTAATTTCAATCCCTTAGTTGATATGGAATCTTTAATGTTTGGGTTCCTTTTGACGTTTCAGCTCCTTTTTTGTCCAAGCATAGGGTGACATGTCTTATATAGCGATAGCTAGCATTAAATGGATCAATAACATATCTTATTTGACACTGAAATGGATGATATGCGTGTTTCAAATATATACAAAACTAAACATTAAAGCCCAAAATGAAGTTTTTGAAAAGTTAATGGCCAAAATGAAATGAACCCCAAACATTAAGGGACAAAAGTGTACTTTACTCTCTCTCTTTGTCTCACTCGCTCTCTCTCAACTTGGTGTTTTAAACGTAGTTATAGAATTTTACATAAAACAAAATATTTCGATTATTTGAGTGTATTTATAGTGAACTCAAAACAGAAGTATGTCATATAAGATATGTCAGTGATATTGAGTCACAATGTGTAAGAATGGTCCTTCTCAAAAAAAAAAAAAAAAAAAGAAGGTGTAAGAATGACATTTTGTAGGGGTGAGCATTTAAACAACCAACACAATTCGACACGACTCGACACCTCGATGTGATTTTTCTTGGCTTGATGGTATAAGTTGAGTTGGGTTAGGATTAGCAAAATTTTCAACCCATGTAACTGGACCCAACTGATGCTATTAATAGTTTATATATATATTTTTTGTTTTATTTTTTTTTAATTTTAGGACTTTATTTAAATTTATTAGTTTGATTTATTTTGGTATTTTGAGACTAAATTTTAATAAAATTGTAATACTAAACTTAATTGTTTAAATTGTAATTATTTTTTGAATAATGGACTTATATGGTTGAATGAAAACTCAAAAATTTTATTAGACATAAAATGGTCTCAACCTAACAACCATCCCTGACTTTGTTTTTAGAGATATCATTGGTTGGGGATTTCTGAGGGGACAAAGTTAGATACAAAATTGGTTATAGTCTAAAGCTACAACTATACTTAATATGTTTATATTGGAGGTGAATTTTGACAAATACACCATTAGATTTAGGTCTGTCCAGACAACTCGCAAGACCGACCCACCCGGCCAATCCGACCGGACCCGAACCGTCCGCAGCCCGATCCGACTTCTCCGGCGGTCGGCGGCGGGTCCTTACTTTACAAAACCGATTCCGGCGGATTGGGTGCGGGTCTCCTCCTCTAATATCCGAGCCACCCGACCTGACCGCCATTTAAATGTTATAGGTCTCACTCTCAGATTCAGTTCTTACTCTCACTCTCTCTTCTCAGTCTCATGATCTCTGCGAAGGGTAGCAGCTTCACCGATCTGGCTCGTCATCGATCTCTTCCTCTCCATTGTCGACCTCTGCCTCTCCATCGTCGACCTTCGCTCTTCGTCCGCAACATCTCAACTCATTTCATCTCTTAGGTTCGTTTATCTGTGGATTTGTGGATCTGTTCTCTGGGTTTTTATTCTTTGGATTTGTGGATGTTCTTTGGGTTTTTGTTCTTTGGATTTGTGGATCTGTTCTTTGGGTTTGTAGATCTTCTCTTTGGGTTGTAGATTTGTTGATTTTGTTCTTCAGGAATCAAAAATCAGTGTTTGATTTGTGTATTTCGGTCGAAATCAAAGCCGACCGCCGCCCACCCGAGCCTGATCCGACCCGTTCGGTGGCTTTTCGCGGTCGGCGGTGGGTCTGGAACTTCTCCACCCAATCTGACCGGGTCAGTTGTGGGTTGAGCACAAATCCGGCTTGGACCAACCTGTGGACAACCCTAATTAGATTACATCTTCTTCTTATAGCCTCTATGCTTGCAATATTTTTAAAAAATTAAAAATTAATAGCTATGTCATTAATAAATTATTTAAATTGCAAGTTTTTATAATTTAAAATTATGCATAAAATATAAGCTTATAAACCATATAGTAAGTAATATTTGATTAACAAAAAATTTAATATGTGTATTAAGAGCGTAAATAATATATAATTTAACAGTTAAAATTTTAAAATATATAGTAATATTTATTTTATTTAGTAACGTTGTAGTTTTAGACTACAATTAATTTTGTAGCTAAACTTTATCATTTCTAAGGGTTGGATTGAAAAATATCTTAAACCTAACCGAATCCAACCCATGCACACATTACCATTTAGAGCATAATTTTTTTATGAAAAATTTATTAATTAAAACTTGATACAATAAATTAAACAATGGGAAACAACTTGGAAATTTGATTGGAAAGCGAACTACGCATGGCTAACTGAATAAAAACCATTTCCCTATTATATAAATATTAATGCATACTTTAAGTCAGCTGTCTGCTTGTGGTTCATTTTCAATAGCGGAATAGCCTATACTCCTGCCATTTTTATCCTTTTTGAATAATAAAATTAAAATATTAAAACGTCCAGCTCAAATCTAGAAAAAAAAAACTCTTCTGTTGGATGGCATGAGTTTAATGTATTAATGTGTAGTTTAAGATCTGACCATATATAATGGATTGGAGGTATATATGAAACCAAAATGAACTATGTCATCAATAAATTGTTAAAATTACAAGTTTTTGTAATTTAAAATTGTCCATAAAATATAAGCTTATAAATCATATAATAAATGATATTTGATTAACAAAAAAATTTAATATGTGTATTAAGAGCGTAAAGAACATACAATTTAACAGTTAAATTTTTAAAAAATGTAATAATATTTATTTTATTTAGTAAAGTTGTAGCCTTATTCTACAATTAGTTTTATAGCTAAATTTTATCATTTTTAAGGGTTGGATTGAAAAATACCTTAAACCTAACTGAATCCAACCTATGCACACCTTGCCATTTAGAGCATAATTTTTTTTATGAAAAATTTATTAATTAAATCTTGATACAATAAATTAAACAATGGGAAATAACTTGGAAATTTGATTGGAAAGTGAACTACGTACGGCTAACTTAATAAAAACCATTTCCCCATTATATAAATATTAATGCATACTTTAAGTCAGCTGTCTGCTTGTGGTTCATTTTCAATAGTGGAATGGCCTATACTCCTGCCATTTATATCCTTTTTGAATGATAAAATTAAAATATTATAACATCCAGCTCAAATCTAGGAAAAAAAAAAATACTATTATGTTGGATGGCACGAGTTTAATTTATTAAGGTGTAGTTTAAGATCTGACCATATATAACGGATCGGAGGTATATATGAAACCAAAATGACCTATGAAGAGTGGTCAAAATGGTAGGTTAGCCAGTTAACAGCAAGATGTACGAACGTAGTGCCCACATATCTGACCATTGGAGCCTAGTATTTGAATCTAGTGAAGCTCCAAGAGCATATGGGGATCGGATCGTCTTTGCCAGGTATAGCAACAATTTAAAGCTTTTATCAAATATATATAATAAATAAGTAAATAACACAGGCATGCACCAAATTATATTGGTATTATCTGTTGGGTCGGTTCTAATATCATTTTCCTGTTCCAGTGAGACAAAATCTCTTGCGAAATTGAATCCAGCCGTATAGATATTGCCACTTAGTGATCATTGACCTGACTTCATGCATGAAAAACAACCCCTCTCCGAAAAAATGAAGATTTCATATAGCTAGATAGAAACAAAAGCAATTTAAATTACTTTCAATGCTCTAAAAACTAGATTTTTGTCCAGCACTTGTACTTGTCGTATTCTTTGTTGGTTTTCAATGTTACAATGCATTGAGGGAAAGGGAGAGGGACAGGAAGAGGAAATTGGTAATTTTGTGAGTCCTAAGGTTAGAACTTTTTTATGCATAATGATTATGTGTAAAGAAATATATGCTTCCATGTTTTTTGAGTTTGTCTTTCAAGCCTTGGTTCACTAGCTTGTAGGTAAAAAAAATTGCACCATGCTATGAAGGCTATGAATATGATCCCATGAGGCATGAGCAATGACACAATGGTATGTGCATGACTGCATTTTACTTAAGAGGGTAGGAATTTTAGACAGTGGGAAGTAAAAATAATGAGTTTGTAAAACGGAATAGCTTGTGTCCAAGTTTAGACACTTTTTATGGCCTTGATAGCGATATTGAACAATCAAATGCGAAATGCTTCAAATGATTGTTAAAGTGGCAGAAAGCCTCGTGCTCTTTTGAATTTTAGATAATGCATCCGAATTAAATTCAAAACAAAAACGAAGAGCAAATTAATTGGCTTGTCGAAAAGAGAAGAAGAGCAACATAATTGGTTCCAATATTGGCTCTGCTCGTTCATGCATATTACAAAGAATCTCATGCTTCTCACATGTGGTTTGTAGGGTAAAGGGTGTCTCTACTTTGGAATAAATATCATGTTTTATTGTTACCTGGAAGTTAGTGAAAAGAGAATATATGTCTCAATATATTAGTTTTAAGAACATCAAATGGAAATGTATGATAAAATTCAAAAGAAGGCATAAGCCTTTTCCCACCTTTTAATCCCATCAAATATCCTTTGAGATATGATTCTTTGGCCTTGTTTTTCAAAAAAGAATGGCTTCTAAAGGTAACCCTTCAATTCGTCTACAAATTAGAATTATTGTATGTGCACTATTTCGATTAAGATGTAACACCTTGCCCGCTTGGCTTGACCCCACCTCACCTACCGTGATTAATTCACTAAATATGAGCTCTAGTTGTACATTTATAGTTGTTCCAATTATATTTTGTTTGGAAAGGTCATGACAGAACGATAGCAACAGAGGCTCACCAAAAGTCATAGCCAACAACCGTTTTATGCCTGGAGAGCATGATTTATAACATTTAACATCAACTATATAACTAGGACTATATACATAAGCCAGTTGTTGTGTGGGGTATGTCGGTTTATCCCGTAACGCCAATTGGATGCACCTTTCTTATTTCTTTTTTGGATCGCCATGTAACGAAAATTGTTTCCCATGGCATGGAAATGGGTCGTGATAAGAGAATGTGGCCTTCAACGAATTAAAATTAATCACAATGGTTAATTTCTTTAGTTCACACTCATTAACTTTCTATTCCTATCTATTTCTCTCTTTTTTTTGGGCCTCTGCACTCATCACAATTGGCTTATTGTATAACTTTGTGGTTGACTTCCACACCCCCCTTCACCCCACCAAAAGGTAAAGAGAAAAACAGTGACATGTTGATTAGATTTCCTATGTGGTGGTTCCAATTCTAAGCTCCTTGATTAGAATTATAGAGAATCTTTTTAAATATGTCCATAAGCAATTTTGTCTACATTTAACTCATCAAATTAAAAGTTGGCCGACGAAAGGGATGCTCTACAAGGATAGGTATATAAATAGCATATAGGTCTTTTGGTGGACCTTTTCAAGAAAAAAAGTTGATGGGAAAATAGCACCTGCAAATCTCACCATCAAGAGAAGACAATGCAGAGAGAAGATTACAACGAGAACCTGCATTCCATTGAACTCTTTATCTCTCTATGCACTGCATTTGCGTCCTCGCTCGTACTTGTTTTGTTTTGTTACTATTGTATAATGATTTATGTTTTGGTTTCAGCAGACTCAAAAGAATTAATATTCAACGCAAGTGGAATCTTGTAAAGAAAGTTCTCAAAATTGACTTCAAATAATTTCTACTCAAACAACTATTTTTAAATTGCATAAACCCAAAAGGTAAACAATCTCGGCATAAATCGAAAACAGAGGAATTGAGCGTATGAGTCCCTTACTTTTGATATGTTGTAAACCTAGCTAATTTTTTTTTTTTTTAATAAATAGAAATTATATTTTAGCATAATCCAAATGTAAGTACGTGTGAAACTCTTTATTAGAAACTTAAACCTTGACCATTCTCTCCATATTCTCACCTTATAAAAACTTTGTACTTATGGAGTGACTCTCACACCAAAAGTCCAAGATGATAATTCTATTTTTAGTAATAAGGCATGCATGAGCATAGTCTAATGATACTCGAAGAATTGTAGATACTGTCACTAGCCGCCTCCAACCCCCCCCCCCAAAAAAAGTTCACCTTCTGTGTAGAATGGCCTTATAACTTACACTGAGAGCTATTAGACTATTATCTATAATTAAAAATAAGTAAGAATTTATAATACTTGGAAAATTATAATAATCCATAATACTTAGGCTATCACTAGAGTCAGAGATTTATTTTGAGGGGATCAAATTATAACTTTGATTGTTTTATTTATTTATATACGTACAATTTAATATTATAATGGTATAAAAGAAAGGAAACTATTAACAAGTATTTTTAGGGGATTTGTTAATAGATCATTTTAGAAAAATTTTAATATCATTTTCATGAAAAATAAAAAAACTTGTCAAAAAAGTTAGTTTTTTTCCTTTTCCGTAAAAAATTTCTAAAATTATTTCTTAAACCTCTTAAATTATCCATTAGTTTTTCCCTAAAAGAAAACAAAAAGTGTCATACTTACCTTTCATCAAATACCATAGAAGAACTAGGTAAGCACAAAAGAAAACAAAACCATAAAAACTAAACATCTTGTACAGTATACAAGCTGGTGAAAATAGGTACCAAGATTCAGCCATCGAAGAGAATTTCAAATTAAAATTCTATTCAAATACGATAAGCACAACTTGGCTCACTTGAACGAAACTTGTTATAGTGCTGTTTGAGAGAGTCTTGACTCCTACCTTGATTCATGGATTAATTCTAGTTGATCCGTTGAAATCTTAGTATCTGTTAGGTGAAAATTATTTTGGCCAATTTATTTTACTATTCAACTTATTTTTGCTATTATTTATGTGTCTGACTGCATTTTTTGATACTATTCATAGGTTCTACTGCACTTTATCTATAGTACTTTCAGTAAAAAGTTTTCAATTTTAGCAAAATAAACGAATCCCAAATAGACTCTTTCTGTATTGATTTCATGACATTATGTATACTTGTTACATTTCTCCAAAACATGGTAGAGTACATCATTTTCTTCAATTGTAATGGTGGTTGGGATTAATTCTTCCAGCCCCTCAAAGAAAACAATTTGATGAGGAAAAGAGAGCTTGGAAGTGAGACACAAAAGTTGTCTCAAATTTTTTGTCTACTTAAAATCCATGCACCATTTGAGTCTTCAAAAAAATTTATGGAGTTTCTTCTTTTGATGATGATGGTTGAGAGAAGGGCAAACTGGTGTTGAGATTGGAAGAGGTCAACAATTGCACTTTGGATTTCTGCTTCCATAGTGTCTCTTCCCTAATTAAGAGCTCCTAGATTAGTTTACCAGAAACAAAACCTGATTGCCAAGGAGAAATAATATTTGGGAGAATGGACTTGAGCCTATTTGCTAAGATTGGAAATGGTTTTGTAGTCAACATTACATAGGTTTAGTGGTTTGCAGCCTTTTACTTGGGAGGCTTTTTTTGATTTACATATGACGGTGATGAAAATATTATTGAGCTCATTCTCAAAGAAATTTGTAATGATAGTAGTAACATTCATAACAATAGTAGGCTAATAATGTTTAAAGAGATGGGAGACATATCATCAAATCCAGGAGGCTTGAAGGAACTAAGATTGAAAAGGCACTATTAATTTCCGTTGGATCTGGAATTCTTCAGAGTATATAATTTCTTCAACTGTAATGGTGCTTGAGATTAATTCTCATAGGCCTGTAAAGTGTTTTTATTCCGAATTCTAATCTACTTCCTTACCTTCCTAATCTTGTTAACTGGTTTGTGGGCAAGGGAGTGAAATTGAGGTTTTTGCCAAGCAAGATATACTATTTTTAAGGTCATATTTGTGTATAAATGTTGGCAAACACATGTTAAAACACACTTTATATGTGCTTGAGTCTTAGTATTTAAGATCATCAAGTGGTATCAAAGTAGGCATATTTTGATTAGGTTTAAATTTTTGCTGTGTGATCTACTTACCCTTGTTGTCATGAAAACTATTTATTGTTTTGATTTGCATAACCATGTTTTGTTGAATGATGGATGACCTTCAAGAGGCCTATAATAAGCTTTATAAAGATTTCGTCAAATCTTTTAGAAAATCAACAGAGGCTAAACTAGAGAATGTCAAATTTGAAAAAGATGAATTGATTGTAACCTTTGCTAGTAGGGTCTTTAGTCCAAACAGCTTCAAACTTGAATGGTTTTAGGCCAATGTTTTTTTTTTCCCCTTATGTATAAAGGAGAAAGAAAGCATGACCTGAAATTTTGATAAGATAGTGTTTTAGTAGAGCAGTTAAAAATATAATATTCGAGGGAGAATTGGTAAGTTTTATCGAGCCTTTCCTTAATGTTTGCTCTAGGGGGTCTATTGTTGCACCAAGTGAAGGGGTTCCCTTGAATATCCTAAATCAAAAAGCCCTTTTAGTTTCCATTAAACCACCATTGGAGGATGATGCAAAAATGCATAGCCCCCTATTTCTCATCACTAGAAAGCAAGGCATTAAAATCACCCAATTCTAGCCAATGTTCATCGAAAGAATCTGTTACTTGTTTTAGAGAACCCCAAAAAGTATTTAGGGAAATAAGGGAAGGTAAAAAAAAAAATATGGCTAGGTTTATGATGTTGAAGTTTTTTGTCTTCTAGAAAAGGTCATAATGACATCACTTTTTTTTTTTTTTTGTTCGTTGAATAAAAAAGATAAAAAAGGGAGATTAAATGACTTTCTCATGTAAGTGTTACCATAGCAGTATCTTACTTGTTAAATAATGGTTTACAAATAAAAAAACTAATAAACCATAATTATTATCTCATCTTACAAGGACACTAGTGAGCATTAAGCTCGGATATAAAAATGCAAAATAAAAGAATAAATGTATTTGGAGTAGTTTTTTAGGAGAGAGAGAGAGAGAGAGAGAGTAAAAAAAAAAGGAGGGGGGGGGGGGGGGGGGGCGGAAAATGAAGTGTATAAAATTATTAATAAAAAGAGGTAAGGGACGCGAGGAGAGAGATGGGATGAAAAGGACGAGGTGGCAAACATAACCTTGATGTAAGTGCGTATGTCATTATCCGACAGCAGGGAAGAGTACGTAAAGCTTTTCGTATCCCGCGGTTGGTGGCATGGCCTAGAATCTCGCTACTTTGTTGGTTTTAAATGTTTTCGCCTATGCTGCTCCGACCAGAAAATAAATAAAGTGTTCGACTATATGTATTTTTCTTAATCCTATGGAAAAACAGATCACATTGTCCTATGCCCTCCTAAGGGAAATTAGTCAGCTAACAATAGTGGGCCTATCAATCATCACCAACACTAAATATACGGCTACGCATATTGGATTATTTGTTTACTTTTCTGGTTTGACGTGACGAGGTCAATAGGGTTTGTTGTTTTTATGCTAAGTGGTCAATTGGCATAGGCCCTATTTGAAAACTTTTTTTAGGCACCAAATACATGTATGATATAGATATGAAATATGAAAGACTATTTCTTGAGCCCAGAAAAGGATGGTGAAATTTGTTTGTCTTATATTATTCCCATCAAAGTTTTAAAAATTTTAGAGGTGTTTAGTAGGGTAGTTTGAGATGAAATTTTTATAATTTTTTGAAATTTATGTGGGTAAAAAAGTGTATAAAAATATATATAAAATTGTTTAAAATGTAAAAATGTGAGTTTGAAATATCATAACAACTCATTTTACAATACACTTATAATCAAAGATTTTATTTTTTTACCATTTTGTTTAAAATAATAAAAAGTAACTATACAAACCACATTTTTCACCACAAGCATTAAAATAATAATTTAAAAAAAAAATTTGAGCTACAATGAGCTTTCAAAAATGAAACCTCACTGTAGCTTAGTTACTATTTTTTAAAAAAAGTTTAGCATGTTTGTTGTTGCTTGCTTTTTGATACTTTTTATAAACTTAATGTTAAATTTAGCATTTATAGCATTTAGTATTCTTAATGGGAATGCTCTAATATTACATTCAAATGAGTTTCTCTTGGATATTTTTTTTTCTAAATAAATTTTTATGTACTCCCTATAAGTTCTAGCTAGGTTTGATTGCCTTGATTTTACCTAATGAAAAAACATATAAACCTTTCATTAATGGCAAAACTATAAATTTTTTTTGGGGGGGGGGGGGGGGGGGGTTTAAACTATATATAATAAACTCAAAACACAACATATTATATAATATATACCCAAAAACAATGTCTTAACTTAATTCAACAAATGTTATCTTCGCATAGTTCAACTAGAGCATATAATAGTTTTACAAACTATGAAATGTATTAAAAATTAAATAATTTCAGATAATTTAAATAAAAAATTCAATTTTATATGCCTAAATATAAACAAACCAATATAACAATAAAGAAAATAAATGCAACAATTAACCAAGAAAGCATAGGAGCCATCCTCCCCCCCCCCCCCCCCCCCTTTCTCTCTCTTTCCGATAGAGGTTGAGATTTCCTATTCTTTTTTTTTATCCGGTTGGTGAGAAGCTTTATAGGTGCATGTTTATTGTGTTTTAGGGCCGTAATTTGATGAAAATTGGAATATAAGATTCCATTCAAATAATTGGTTAAAAGCCATACTAACAGGATCAAATGTATTGCCACTTGGGAGCTAACCTAGTGGTGTAAGAGATAGGGACGGGACAGAGATCCAAGTCCGGGTTTTTTTTTCTTTAGGGGAAAAGTGTTTCTTCTAATATGGTAGGTACGTAACGTAAGATCATGCTTCACTTTTTTATTAGTGCCTTTCTTTCAAAATAACTAGTGCATATATATATATATATATATATATATATATATAATATATATATATATATATATATTAAGGGCTTTAAAATTAAACTTTGCTTCTTCTTCTACTTTTTTTTTTTTTTTTTTCCTTTTAAAAATAGAATAATCCTTATTTTAACTTCCGCATGAATTAAATGTTGAATCCAAAAAGGCACCTTCTACCACCGTCCGAAAAGGATCAATCATGCATGGTACACAAGATTATGCAAGGAGAACCCTTCCCCTCCACCTCTTTCCAATAATCCATTTATTTTTCTGAGTATAAGTATGGATTTTTTTTACTAATGTGTGCAAAATTACCAATTTTCTCAAAAGCTACAAATAATAAGTTATAAATTATCCTAAAAGTTCAGTTCACTAGTAAATTTAATTTAATTATTTAATTATTATTTTAACACATAGTACAACTAATGAATTAATAAATACATGAATATGATCTTGTTTTCTCAAATAGAAAAAAAAAGAAGGTGTTTGTTACATTATACTACAACCAACTTTCATACTCTTTGAACTAATTAAGTACAATTTATTTTTTTAAAAATTTATTATTCGATAGTTATGTGAAAAGTTATAGAGATTCCTGGCTTGATTAAGATATGTTTAAGTACTATTTAGACTAATATTTTATTGACCGCTGAAATTATTTAAGGGAGCTTGCTTCCAACAATTTAGACTACTTCATCAAACCCCACTTTTCCGTGTTTTTTTCCCCTGTTTTCTTTAAAATAAATTCAATTTTAAAAAAATTTCGCTTCCTATGAAGGAGAAAATAATTTAAAATCCGGAAGAAATATTAAAAGACCAGAAAACAAGGATCCAATAAATTCTTTTCCAAAAAAATCCAATTACTTTATTTTATTTATTTATTTGTCTTTGTCTTTGTATGTTTTTTTTCCCTGCTTTACGGGACATTGGTGTATACTAATTTCCAATCTATGAGGGGAGACTATGCGCTTCAAAACAATAAAGAATTTATTATAGTAATTTTGCGAAATGCTCGAGGAGGCAGGAAGTCAATATAACTTTTATTTATTTATTTTAATAAGTGAATATGATCTTAAAAGGAAAATGGGGGAATTAATTACATTCAAATTAATAACCTGTTTATATCCGATTTTTTTTTTTTTAAGAGTAAAGAATTTACCAAAAATGGTATTACTTGATCATGGACATCACCTCCATTTTATGAGAGATCCCAATCAACTCTGTTAGAGTTTAGGGTTTTTTGATTTTTGGCCGGAAGCTATCCTCTGAGTTAATGAACCTTGTCATTTTGCTTTCAACTTTTTTTTGTTAGTGACGGGACAAATATGCAAAGCTTACGTTTCTCTTTCATTCGTTTTTGACTTCCTTCGAGTGGGACAACGTCCTTCCTCTCTTTCCTTCTCTCTCTATCTCACTCTCTTTCTCTCCACATGAATTAGAAAATTATTCAATATTCCCCCAATAATGACTAAAAGCTTTGTGCTAAAAGTTTTGTATCTTAATTGACACTCTATGATACTTTTAATTGGGAGGTCTAAAATTCAAATCCTCTAAGCAATGCTCTCTCTCTCTCTCTCTCTCTCTCAATTGGAGAATTATTTGATATTCTCTCCCTGTGCAATACTTTCTATTCTCATATGAACAATAGATTCTACCATGATTTTAATTAGTAAAACTTGCTTAATTATAGGAGAATGAAATACTGTCTCCAAAGAACAACAAAATTACTCTCAACCATCGGCATTGGATGGTCATGCAAGTTGTGCGGAGCCCATGTCCCGCACCCTTTAGTCATTTTATATGGACCAGCAGAGCCATGGGCTCAGCACCTTCCTCAAACAAACCGACAAACCACGTGACCAAAAGATAAATGATAATTAAGCACATGACCATCTTGATCATCTTAGAAGATATTAAAAAAGAAAAAAATAAAAAATAAAAACAAAAAAGGTAGACCTATAATTGCAGTTAGAAAAAAAATATCAAAAGCACCTAGAGTATGCCAGGCTTCTAGAGGGCAAAACTCAAATATTAATGGTAGACATAGTGATTAACCGAAGATAATGGTTGACAATGCCACCCCATCTAAAAGTTGTTCACCTTTATTTATCTAACATATCAGGTACTAGTAGCATTATCACAAATAACTGCCTGTAATTATGAGCCTCTCTGACTTCAAGAACTAATATTATATGATTATACATAATACATATTGAAGGTTATTCTGTTATACCGGGGCGTTTGACACATGGCATAGTGGGTCGTCAGAGGATGAGAATGATGATGATGATCGAGCAAAACTCCAGAGATCGATTTCACTGTTGTAGTCCTGTGTAGGATGGTAGGATCTGTTGGAAGAGGATGATGATGATCGAAGGGTTGAAAATTGGAGATCATGATCAGTACTGCAATAAGGCATGGTGTTTGTGGGGTCATTGAAGCAGGCTAATTGCCTAGAAGCCTCTGTTTGGCCATTGAGCTGAGAAGCAACAAGCCTATCAAGGGCTGCCCAGTTGGTGAGAGCAGCTGAGTCCATTTGGTTATAAACAGAGTTGGGATTGGTGACTGAGGACCCTTCATTTTCTATGATCATCTCTGGATGAATATTGTGTTGGTAATAACATTGGCTGCTTGTGGAGTTTGGGCTCTCCAGGCTTGGAAGCTTCATGAATCTCTCATGGTAACCATTTTTCATGCCTGTCTCGATGGGCCTGAGATATGTTCTTGCGCTGCTTTTTGCTTCATTCATCTCTTCCTCCTTACCGTTTCCCACGTATTGGAGCATTTGCTCCAAGGCTCCACCATTACATGAATCAAACATCTGGCTTCTTGTTTCTGCAGTGAATGATGAACTCATAGGGCTGTCTAGGGTTTTGTGCAGATTTTTCTTCTTGAATATACGGCACACCACCCATCCCTCTTCCTGACTTGCCTCTCCCATAGCATTGGAGATCTTAACACACGGTTACAAAAACTATAATAAGTGAAATAAATATGGAAATTCGGTATTTTAAAAAGAAGACAATTAAACCTTATCGGATTTATAATATATATATATATTATAAAGTTACAATTTTACTTAAAAATTATTAAAAAATTGGCTCACATCGGTATCAGTGACGTTGTCGTCTAGCCTATACTCGTGCATGATCCAGTCGGATTTTAGGCCGTGGGGAGCTCGGCCTCTGTAGAACACAAGAGTCTTCCTCATTCCGATCCGCCTACAATTGCTTAGTATCACTTTGTCACGGCCAGTGGCTTTCCAGAACCCAGCAGTAGTGGCACGATTGGTGCGCGTCCCAGTGGGGTACTTCTTGTCTTTGTGGCTAAAGAAGTACCAATCATTTTGAGGGGTGGTGCCTATTTTACACACCTCTGCAACAAACCAAAAATTAAACCCAACATCCATCTCTTAGAGACAAATCATTCCAAGAAAAACATTCAGCTAATTATAGAAGAATGTGCTCCAAAGAAAATGACCCTTAGTTATATATATAAATTAATTTTTTTTTTTTTTAAATCAAAGAAAACAAAGGGAAATGAACCATATTGAGGCATTACCTTGTATATCCCATGGCTCGAGTTTGTTGAGATCGACATCACGAATAACATCGAGGTCAATCTTCTCATATGAAACTTTCTTCCTTAAATAGTACTGCAAGAGTTCCTCTTCGGTAGGATGAAATCGAAAGCCAGGGGGCACTTGGGATTGTCCATTCACAGAAATACTCATGTTTTCCGGCATTCAGACTGAGAAGGTTTTCTGATGAAGAGGAAAAAGAATGCAAACAAACTAGGATAGTTCAGTTGAAGAGGTGGAAGATATAAGAGTCTAAGAAGTAACAAGTTTGTATACACAAATGAGTATGTATAGAGCACTATATATATGTGTTGTAGGACATAAAGGGCCAAAGATACAAGAGAAATGAGAGCTTTGTTCTCAATAGGACACACATTGGCACTTATTTATTTTACTTTTATATAAATAAATAAATAAGTGGTTTTCTAAATTTTTTTTTTTAAAAAAAGTTTTTTAAAATATAAATAAATAAGTGGGGTTAGTTCTACTATGCTACGAGAAGAGCCAGCTACCTAAATGGTACTGTTTTTGGCAACTTGCTGTGCATGTAGGGCCCAAAAATGTGGCTATCAGTATTGGGTCCCATGCACGAAGGACGTTGTAGGCAACTAAGAGAAAGTGTAAGGGCGCACGCACACATCCACAACTACGACCCTCGACCTTAAAATCTCTTCAGAAAAGCCCCTCTTAAACAACCATGACCATTTTCTCTCTCTGTCTCTCTGTCTCTCTGGTTTGGCCTGTGCAACCACCGCAACAATTAAAAGGTGATGGGGTAGGGATTGCGCTTTCATGGCCCGTTAGATGAGAAGAAAAAATGTCATCGATGGGAACATGTGGGATTCACATTACGGTTGTGGATGCTCCCTTGTCAATATTCAAATTTTTTTTTTTTTATAAAACTAATAGATATTTACTTACGCTTGGTTCTTTAATTGCTTTTTCGTGAGAAAATATCCGCGATTATTTCATGGACATTTTGCAAATGATATAATGCATTTGATAATATGTCTCCCTCATGGTACTCCTTTTCTATTCTTATTTTTTTTCTACAGACACGTTTTACGTATTGGTAGGTACACAATTAGGATCATACTTCGGCTACGTAGTACGTGAATAGTGGTGATTTATTGATGTATAAAATCCAAATGTCCTTGACCTCCTATATATATTAAGTCTTTGTGTACTTTCCTCTTCTTTTCTTTCTTTTTTTTTCTTTCTCTCTCTCTTTCTCTCTCTCTCTCTCTCTCTTTTTTTTCCTTCAAGGTGGGGTTGGGGTTGGCGTGGTGCATGAACTTTGTTCTCTAAAATTCTTCATGCTTTGCACTTCCATTATTTCATTGTTTATTTAAACTACGCTTAAAAAGAGTGCCAACTTGCTCAAAACATTAATTATAAATTAACCATCGATTTGATTTCAGCACATTAATTATCAGCTTAATCACCCCAAATTTCAAGAATATTAATGTTAACGAGTAGAGACAAGCTATTTGGGTTCATCTTAAGCATCCTAGATATTATTTGGGTTCAACCGTTGAACTCAGTTGAGTTTAGCCCTCTCAAAGTACATTACTCATTATCGATTGGTAATGTTAAAATTTTGTTTCTAGAATCCAACAATGCATGTGTCATATCATTTAAAATTTTTAATGACTTGATAATTTGTAAGCCTTTAAATTTATATTATTTAATTTAAAATCTATTTCAAGTTGAGAGATTCATATTGTAATTATTTGATGAATATTTAGTTGCTAAATAAAAAACAGGGGAAAGATATGCTTTGCTCTTTATTTTCAGCTAAGGATAAAGTTTACCCTCTAGTGGTTAATGTTTCCGTTTACACATTTCTTGGGTATTGGAAAAACTTAAATACAGTTTTTAGATGGTATGTCTTAGTTTAAAATTTCAACTAAATATCTTAGTTTAAAATTTCAATTAAAATTTAAACATATAATTGTATTGAAATTAATTTCCCTTAAAAAAAATATAACATTTTTGTGTTATATTGATCAATGCATCCATATTTGTGAATTTTTATGAAGAATTGGTATAAGATACAACACCTAAAAAATTATACCTAAAATTTTCCTATTTAACTAAGTAATTAATGCATATTAGCTTGGTTTGAGATTGAGTTAATGTAAACGAAACAAAATCTCCCATTTTACTTGAAACAAAGAAACTTCATTTTCAGTAAAAAATTTATTTTTTGAATTTGATAGTGTATAAACTTCATATCATAAAAAAATTAATTGGTTAAAATGTCACATCATAATATTAATTTTAATTATGAAAGTTTCATTTTATATAAAAGGAGAATATCATAATATGATGTGAACATAGTTTATGGTTTATTGTGTCAAAGCAAGTTATGTTGTTTGATAATTCTTTAATAATATCAGTTACCCAACTACCAGGTTCTCATGATATTGCTTTGGTCAGAGGGAGTACTTAACAAGCCAACATCAATTATGTGAACTTGATCAATTTGCAAATATCATTTTAGCCTTTTATTTTTTTTACTTTTCCTTTTCTGTTTCCTATAACAAAGTGGGGTGGGGAATTCAATTCCAATTTCTACTTATAGAGCACAATATTCTTAACACACTTTAGACATCCTGTCTAAATTTGGACATGGAATCAAAATGAAGAATACTATATTAGTTATAGGCTCAATTTTTTTTTTTTTTTTATGACAAAACATATCAAATGCAAAAGTTTTTCCTATAATCGGGTCGAGTTTCAAATTTCAACCTAGGATACTCTAGATCATTGTGAATTGAATTGAATAAGTGTGTGATATATGTGGACATATGTTTTGTCTTATATCAAGTGTATACTTGGTTGAATTGGACTATGTAATTTGACTAGTCTTTTATGGTATAATACAGATGTGGCTAATATTTTTTTTAATCATGACACAACCCATTAAGAATGTAACCCACTATTCCAGAAGCAATTTTAAACCATATTTTGCTTATAAATTTAGAAAGAAAAATAGTGCGTGTTTCCTAGGTATGATTATATGTATATTATATATATAATTCTTCTTCTTTTTTTCATTCATAATTTTTTATAAATCCGATTAACGTATGCCCTTAAAGCATATATTAAGCCATCTATTTTTGGAAAAAGTTTTATCAGGAATTAAAAAAGTTATACAACTTTTTCAATTTTCGATAAAATTTTTTCCTAAAATGGTATATTATTGTGTGCTTTTAAAGCACACTTTAATAAAATCCATTTTTCACATGGGTTAGCAGTTAGTTTTAAGATTTTTTAAGCAATCAGTGCCATTACTTGAGCTCGTGAGGTCACACACGTGGCTTAAATAATAAATATTGGTTTTTTCTTCTTGCGTAGCACGTTATCACATCGATCAGGTACGTAAAGGGAATTTATAATTTGCCATGAAAAGTGATGGTATATACTATGTTTTAGTTTTGTTCATGGTATGGTCATGAATAGTCCTGATTCAGTATCTAACAATATATGTGTATATATATATATATATATATATATATAAAGAGAGAGAGAGAGAGAGAGAGAGAGAGAGAGAGATTCGTTAATTGCTATTTAAACGAATATTTGCTTGTGCCAGATCCTGCAGGACTCTGCATGACCAACCTTGATATGATATTATATTATACATGCACCAATACACAGGCTATTGCCCTAGATATCAAACGTAATGTACACCTTATATTTTGTACTTTATAGGGAATTAGAAGGAATATATATTAATAACTGAAGCGTAATGTACACAGTATTTGCATACATTTTTTTATTTATAGATTAATAATTGAAATATTCATACTGAAAATTATATTTTAATTTTTTTAAAAATTGACATGCTGTTATGTGTGCATCGTCTTATACATATTACTTATCCATATGAGTGTCTTCCAAACTCCATATATGTAATTTTGCATTGTAAAAAGTCATTAACATTTACTGACGTTTGAGAGATATGATATGCTAGATACATCTATAATATATTCTATAAATTTATAAAATTGAAGTGGCATGACTTTTGATTGTTCTCATAATAATGTGTCACATAAGTTTTTGAAATCTTACAACTTTTACACGTTATCATTTTAATATATATTTTTAATTGGATTTAAATCATATTCTATATTTAAACCATCCATTAAAATTTTTTTTAAAAGGGAAAAAAACTGATCAAGCTTCGTTGAAAATAAGTATTTACATCAAAAATCATTTGTTTATGCAAGAAAGTTGGAACTTCCTCGAGCTAGACTACAAGATTTAGGAACAACCTTAATAAGAATCTCCTTACCTACTCTTGATAGTTGTTTTTCTTTCCACTCCTATAATTTTTTTTTTTCCACAGTTTCTCCTTGATATTTGCAAAGACTTGGGATTTTGAGCAACCAATAATCAATGGTGGCTTCAGAAACTCTTTTCAGAGTGGTCATTATAAACTTAAATTATACAAAATCCAATAAAAGATAATTTCATATATTGATAACAAAACCAAAAAGAAAACATGTAAATACATAAAATTTTACAATTTTCTTTTATAAGCTTTCTTATTTTGAAATTGTTGCATATATGAGAGTTTCATTATCAATGCTACAAACTACATCTCTTATTTTGAAACTTTAAAGCTACATCTTTTATATGATAGTTTCATTATCAATTCGACAAGTTTTCCTTTTTGTTTGTAAAGGTCTAATGTATTGTTAAGGAGACTAAACTTTAAGGATAAAGTTTGGCTACAAACTTAATTATAGGTTAAGGTTACAACTCTCACTAAACAAATTAGTATGACTACATATTTTAAAAATCTAACAATTGAATTGCATAATTTTTATGTTTTTAAAACATATATCAAATTTAATGTCAATAAAATGTTATTTACTATTTGATCCATAAACTAATTTTTTTATGTATAATTTTAAATTACAAAAACTAAAAATTTAAACATTTGATTGATGACATAACTGTTAATATTTGATTTTATTAATATTTTGCAAGCTTGAAGGATATAAGAAAAAAACGTGATCTAACGGTGGATTTGTCAAAATTTACATTCAATAAAATAAAAAATATTAAATGCAGCTGCATCCTTAATGTACAACCAAGTTCTTTTTTTTTTTTTTTTTTTGAAAAGAAACGCAACTTACTTTTATTAAGAAAGATCAACTAAAGGAAGTTCCATCGAAATTAATCTTGAAATGTTCCAGAGAAGGCTGTTTCCAGGAAACATGAGTTCGCATGTGAGGGGTTGAATAGGGAACCTACAGAGCTAAGAATTCCTCGCATCTCTCCTTCGAAACCTGTGCAAGCTAGTGAAGATTACAGTATGGTTGAGCCAAATGCACTTGATTACATTGTGTCCATTTCAAGGTTGTCAATATCGTAAAATACCGGTGTCGAAATATCAACGTTTCGTACCGATTTAAATACCAATCATACTTGTCATGCCGGCCAATTTCGGACAATACTGATCGGTATCGAGCATACCGGCCGATACAAGAATTTTTTTTTTTAAAGTTTTGTAATTTTTGAATTTTTGTTAGGGCTTAATGGTAAGTTATTTGTATTAACTTATTAGTATTATTTATTTTCTTAGTATGCAATGGTAACTTTTAAGATTTTTATTTTTTATATTGTGTTTTTTTTTTCTTTTAATTGATACTAAAGTCTAAAATCATAAATAATTTGTTCTGAATTGAAGAAATGTTTTATGGTAAATTTTTATATTTATCATAATACACACACACACACACACACACACACATATATATATATATATATTATATATATATATATATATATATATATATATTTATAATTATAAAAAATAACGATAAACTCAAAACGGTATATCGATATTGACTGGTATCGAAACATATCGTTCCGCTAGTTAAACCGGTACAGCATCCAATGCAAGATTGACTCCCTTGGTCTATTTGACCACACAACTATAGTGAATAAGGTCGAGTCTTTGTTCTCTTGAATTACCCAAGAAAGCAGTTCTTTGAAATCTGTAAACTGACGCGATCTTCAAAAGCCCCACTCTCCCTGATCCGACCAAACCACATCCAATTCATGGCAAGACCAATGTGCATGTAATGTACAACTGAGTTTATTTCCGAACTTTGTTCAAAGTTTATTTATGTTAGGTCTAGAAAATTTTAAGATGGTCACAAATTATTTTTTAAATATAAAAAATCATAAATTTTTTAAAATTTATATATAATAATTTTTTCTAGGCCATGATGATCCTGTGCCCACCCTAACATCAATGTAAAGATGTCCCTGCCAATAATGGACGATAGACCCAATATTGCTCCGGTATTACCTAAGTTTTTTCTGTGTTTTATAGGGCTTGCTATGCTACTTGGAGTCTTGGACTCCATGAATTTGTTGTGAAACTTAAACGATACCTAACACATGTCAATTCTCTAAATTAACAAAACATAAATATATTCCATTTAGGAAAGCTATATTTCCTCCATTTATGTTTAGACATCTATTTAGACATTATATTTTATGATGTACACCAAATTTTCCAATTCATAGTTATTAAACCCAACCTAACCCATAATGATTTAAAAATATATATAAATACAATGAAATTTAAACTTATGACATCTGTTCGATAATTATTTTTCTTTATTATTAGGCTGAAATATCAGTTGGATTTTAAATTATTATTCAATAACAAGAAATTTTACCAATTGAGCTAATTGAAATCTATGGTAGGGAATATATATATATATATGTATATATATATAACACAATAAATTTGCGTTATAACCCATAATAATACAACACAATTTATTTCATAATCTATACATTAGTTAGTTGTCTTTACCAACTCACAGTCAATCACATTAATAATGGTGAAATATATAGCTTATATTACCCCTTCGAAAACTGTGTAGTCACCAGCAAAGGAAGGGTCATTGGACACGTGTTTGACAACCACAGCGAACCTATGAGAAGCCAAAGAGCAACCCATGTGTGAGTTAAGCATAAATAAACTAGCAGAGATACCATTTCCTTTTAACCAATTTTATTGAGAAATTGCAAAAGATATGACGCTGGCCTTAGTTTGAATTCTCAAGTAGTAACGATAGCGCCATCTATTTTTATATATGTTTCATACGTTTCACTTTGTCCATGTGCTCAGCAATTGTGGAACATATGTATTTCGTTAGGGGAAGCTTTTTAGGAGTCTCTAGACTAATCATTTTCAAAGCCACTCTGAAGTCCTGGTCTCTAATCATTATTCTGTCTGATAAAATGACCTAGCAACCACTATATACTTTAGTTACTAACCGGCACTGGTTTTGATAACAATACCTTTTTTTTTTTTTTTGCATTTTCTTTCTTTCTTTTTGTTATTTTATTTTATACACAACAGAATTGATATTTTTATTTTCACATGTATTATGTATAGTTGCTGCATGCGGTTGGTGTTGGAGAAATAATTTGTTAATATAATTGTTTGAGTAAATTAAAGAGCAAAATTTGAATGTTGCAGATACTGATTAAAGTGATCTTGGCAACTTGTGATGATATTATGTTATCCCCAACATTAAGATCAAGTACTTCTGATCAGAAATTTACCTTCAAGATCTGATGGTACATTGAGAGTTACAAGTCATTATTATTTTCAAACCCCATCTGCTTAATTTCCACATACATACGTACCATTGCTTGGTTTCAGCTTTATGGGAAATTCATGTCTTATGTCAATTTCAATTCCACAATATTTCACGCAAAGTGACAATTAATATATAGCTCCTAGCTAGTAAAGTGTAATCCAATGACATACCCAATTTCCAAATGACAGCGACAGAGGGTGGTTCTAAATTTTTATTTCATATAAATAACATAACTGGCTTCTAGATGTCCAAGTTTTATTATCAAAAATAAAAAATAAAAAGATGCCTGAGTTTTTGAGTTCTCGTTTTTACTTGAGTGTTTGGAAATAGGGTCAACATATATTAAGATGCATTTTTCTTATTCAAAGTTACACATGTATTATTCTCTCTAAAAAGAAAAAAGTTACAAATGTATCACACCTAGAAAGACATACGTGGTGGTTTGCATGGCAAGCAATCATATATGTCCATATTATGGTTACTAGTTAGGGTGGTCGTAGAAGTGGTTAAATGTCAACATTTAGTCACAGAAAATTAGATTAGATACCATTCATTCTCTCTGAGAAGACAGACTCCCACCTATATGTTTAGACACTAGAACCTTTTTTTTTTTGGACTGTCTTTTCTTTTCCACACTTCTTTTCCTCGACATGCCCCATATCTCTAAAAAAGAACGGTGGTAAATAAATAGTTAAAAACCATATAGTTAATTCTAGTACAGTCTTTGGCAATAATTTGACATGATTTGATTGGATATATCGGATGAAATAAAATCAGCTGTTACTATTGCTGCTATTCTGACGATGTAAAAGTAAATTGAGAGCTCTAAATAATTTTTGGAATGACACAATTCTTTTCTTTCGTAGGGTAGATTTTCCAAACCGCACGACTTAAAGCCATGAAAAAGCTATCTTTTCAATTATTCCATATTTAAAATTTTGACCCGTTATTCATCGGAATTCCTAATGGTTCTCAGAAAAGGTCTATAAAATAATCTTTCCTTTAGTAACGATAATTTAGGTGATATGCTATGAAAATAATTTGACACAATATGATTCTTGTTTTTTTTTTTTTGAATATTCCTTTGACACGATATGATTGGATAGGTCAAATAGGAGATATTGCATGTTTTACTGTTTTCAAGTTGAGAGTATAGTTGAAATCTTGTTACAGTGTTTGAAATTGAGTTTAGCTGTGTCAAAGTTTCTCCTCTTACTTGTTCTCCCTCTCAAAAAAAAAAAAAAAAAAAAATTGGAGAGAGAGAGAGAAAGGTGGATTGAACCCTTGGGACAGAGAGAGAGAAAGGTGGGTTGAACCCATGACACGGAAGACTTGGGAGCAGTAGGTGCGATTGGGTTAGACGTCTGTCATTATTCTCTCGTCTCCAAAAACTTCCTTTGTTTATCTTAATTTGTTTTTTTAAAAATCAATAGATAACAGTAAGAGAATCAAAATTTTGAATGTTCTATTAAAAATTTCAAAATATGTAAACTAATGAACTACAATACTTTTAACTTTTTCTTTTACATGCACTATAATTGAAAATCACGTGATAAAATTTTGACAAAAAATGTAGCCTCTACACACGGCAATTAAGTTGATGAAAAGTTTGATAAAACGCGGTTGAAGAGAGTGAACATTTTTCTAATACTCGTTTAACTTTTACTATGGCGTGATTAATCATCACTTGATGCTTGCCAGGAACTAATACAATTAGGATAAAAGCTTGCCGTGAGTAATGTACTTTTGCAATGGTAAGACTGAGACACCAGACGACTATGTGTGCCCCATCACATTGTGTGACATGATAATGATATTGAGGAGAATTCATAGCAGCTACCAAGAAGGTGCTCTCTCTTGGTAGCGCTTTTTGCCCTTTTTCCTTTCTGCAGGTATGCCACATTCTCCTTATTCTTAGTTTCTTACTTGAACTCTCTTTTTTTTCTTTAAATCGAAAACCTAGTCTATTGCTATGTACGGCCCACCTTTTTTTCCCCTTTCTAGTTTTGCGTTTTTTAACCCTTCTTTTATCAATTTTTCCATATATAGATCTCCAAAATGAATGGAATTAGTATCCTTCTTTTAGCAAAATAAGGTACGTATGGCAACATGCTCGTTATTGGGTTTGTCTGATCTAACATAAATTACATATGCTAGTGTTTCTATTTCAACGGAATTTTTTTTAATTGAAGAAACGTTTCAACGGATTAGAGTACTGTGTCGTATTCATGATATGGTTTTTGAAATTTGGAATAAGACATTAATTATCCCAACTAATTATTCCTATGTAAATTGCTATCAATTTTAATTATTTATTAGGATCTGCCTTTTTTTTGGGGGGGGGGGGGTCTTTTTTGCTTAGTTTTTGTTTCTCTTTCTTTCTTTTTTTTTCTTTTTTTTTTTTTGTCAATCAATTAGTTTGGAATTGGTAGGTTAATTTGACTCTACTTACACCAACCAAAGTAACTGAGATTTAATTTGTCCAAAAGCTTTGCCTCAACCAACACCTCTAGCTCCCCAATTAGGAGAGATCAAGTTCGACCCAAAGGTAGGTGTTCTATGCAAAACACCTACCTTTGGATGCATATACCATATGAAGATGCTCAATATTCAATCGATAAATTAAAGGATGCCTTAAAAAAATCATTTGATAAAAGGATGTAGCTAGTGTATGCCTAATGGGGAAACACTTATATAAAATAAAAAAAGACTGAAGGGCAAACAGGGCCCTGAGGACGAAATGGATAAATATACATGAAGACATAAGTGCATTATAAATTTCAAACTTTTATGCTTAAAATGTGAATGCAGTCACTGTGGAGCATTTCCCATCTGGTACTCTAAAATGTGCTTTTAGCTATTTCGCAATTTAATGTAACACCAATTGCTTAAAAAAAACCCCAACAGTCGGTGCTTTAATGTTGTTGAGATGTTTATTTATGTTGTTACAGTAACATCTAAAAATAAATGTCCACTATAGAAATATTTATATCTTAAACACTATTATTTTATTCCATCCTTAATTATTTTAATTTCACAAAAAAACTATAAAATAAAATAAATTATATATAAATAGAGTGGTAAAATAATAAAGTATTAGATGTAAGATGTATTTTTAAAATGATAATATATATTAGTAAAATAATTTTTTGATTTTTTATTTATTTTTCAAAATTTTTCCGTACATAAATGCTCTAAATAGTGTGTGAGACCCGCCACTCTGTGAGTGACCCGACATATATGCTAGGTATAGCATATAATTTTCGCTTACCGAGGCTATAAAACCACGTGGCCAGAGCACAAATGGAGACTAGGCACTACGGAGTAGAAACATAGACTACTATCTAATTCTAGGCAGCAAATTGAGCTGTCCCCTTCAAGCAACAATACACCTAAAAGAAGGATTCCTCACGGCAATTATATGCATAAAGTTTTTGCTACATGCGAGGGATATGATATGGTAGGCAGTATATCGGACAGATGCAATCACCTTTTAAAATAAATATGGATCCATGGATGTATATATGTATTATGTAATCACATTTTCTTATAAAGATAATTGATCCATTTCTATGTGAGAGGGTAGTTACATATACTTGATTCGCTATATGTGTTTTGAATGGATGGAAAAAAAATATATTGGAGAAGACTAGAAATAAATTTATATATTTACAAAGATGCAAATGTTAATAGTTAGTGTACACTTGGATATACTTATTTTATTTATGGTATTTTTCATTAATTTATATGTCTAAGTCTACCCAACCAAGATCTATTGGTAGACTGGTACGTACCAAACCGCTTCCCAATCGGCTCGGCCAAAGACGCACCACTTGTGTGGCTTCCTTCCCCAACACTAAAGTCGTTTGGGTAAGGAAAAACTCACAAGCATGACGTATCTCTTTCTTATTCCGATTATTATGATCTTTGTAGGGTATCCATTGCATATTAAGCATTACATTCCCATGCATTGAGCATCATGCATCGTACTTCTTTTCTATTCTAACTCTTTAAAGTTATTTTTCTTCTGATATGCTTCATCGGATTTGTTGTTTTTACCCTGTTTATACTACGTACATGCATTCAATATGTTTGTTCATGTTTCAAGAAAGAGATGTGGTCCCAAGACTATGTCTCTAGCATGGTTGTGGTTTCGTAGCAGGGACGAAGCCATGACTTAAAGTTAGGAAGGTGACTTTGCTGCTGTGTGTGGTGGCTCCAACGTTTGAGTCTAGTGCTTTACTATTCAGGATTTTTGTTTAAAATTTTTTAAATGGCCAAGTAGTTTGTTTTAGGTAAAATAGATTGATTGGGCTTAATTTTTTTAGTTTTATTATTGGTAATTTTGTTGTTGGGCTAATTTTTTTGGGTTTGTATGTTTTGTTTTAGATTTAATATATTAATTTTTTATAGGCCAAAATGGGCAAATGCCCTTTTCACGCATTTTTCAAATTAATTAAAAAATACTCCTTTTTTGAAACTCGATTTTCTCAAAATTGAGTTAAGGATCCTATAGCAACATTTTAAGAGTGTATACCGGCGTTTTGGGACTTGAGCTTTAGGAAATCAAGTTATAGGTAAAAAAATCAAATAATAATAATAATATAATAATAATAATTGCATGGAATTGGAGTTCATGGAGTTTGAGTTACAAAATGTCGTTATAACTCCTTAAAACATTGCTATAGGCTCCTTAAAACGTCGTTATAGGACTCAAATTTTTTTTTTTCAAACTCGAATTTGAGAAAATTGAGTTCCAAAAACTGGGCATTTTTCTAAGTAGTTTGGGAAATGGGGCATTTGCCCTTCTTCTTCTTTTTTTGTGTGAAATGGGCATTTGCCCATTTTCGCATTTTTTATGTCCTTTAAAAGGTGAAAAATATTAAAACTACAAAATTTTTACAAATTGCTAGTGTGATGAGTAGTTATTAATAAGTAAAAAGTAATGCAAATGTACGAACTAATAAGAATTTGTTACCTTAATACTTTGTATAAACATTGTAAAAATGTTTTTAGCTATAACATTACTCTCAAAAGAATTGATGGCATTATTAAGAGAGGCAAAGTATAATTTTATTGAACAAAATTGTTAAAATTAGTATCTATTAATATAGCAATATTAAAAAAAAAATTAGGGGGGGCAATCCAATAACAGCTCCGTCCATGTTTCATAGACATGCATAGATACTCAAGTCTGTATTAGGGTTTTTATTAGGAAATTACATGGAAAAAAAAGAAAAAAAAAGGTGTCATGTTTCTAGTTATTTGCTTTGTAATTTGTAAGGGGGTAGTTCAAGATTTTGCCCATTGTACAAGATTGAAGAACTCGCTCGAGCGAATTCTAGGGCTCAGATGAGCGAAATTGAAATTGTAGTGAAAACTTTGGCAATCACTTGCTCCACAGTCAATTGAGGGAATATTTATGGAATATTACATACTTACCTTCTAGTGCAGATTATGTGGCAACCTCAGTACTAAACCCTTCACATATAAAATCCTAATTTCAATCCTAATTTCTAGGGAGGAAGACAGATGCAAAAAAATAGAGAGAAAATCTTGAGGGAGATTTCAGTTTTCTTTTCGACCTCACCATTAAATATTCTTGAAAGTTATTTTTTCCAACCACCTTGATCACCCATATGTGTTTAGGACTTTGATCACTGGAACACATAGACGTCTTTGAATTGGGTCTACAAGTGGCAATCATTTGCAAAGCAAATCACATAAAAGGAACAAGGTGGGAGTTTGTAGTTGCTTGCAGGAATGAGGAGCTCAAGCTGAATGTCTGTTTACACATACGGTAATGTTGTGTGAATACAATTAGGCTTGTCCATGAATCGGTCCAAGTCGGGTTTGTGTCCAACCCAGAATTGACCCGGTAGCTTTGGGTGGCAGAGAAGCTAACCTACCGCCAACCACAAGAAACCATGGGTCAAGTCAGTTTTGGTTTCGGTCGGCAGCGATTTGTTTCAGGTTGAAATTGACGGAGAGCAACAATGGAGATCTCGACTTTGGCGGTGGAGATCTCGACGGATCTCATCAGAATTTGGCCAGATCTTGATAGATCTCATCGAGGTTTGGCCTGATCTAGTCAGATTTGCGTCTGGAGAGAGGAGGAGGCTAGTCAAATCAGTTGGACTTGGTTTTTCATGCAATGACCTGTCAACCAACCTGTCAGATTCAATTCCAAGACATGGAGGCCTGCCACTGACCGTCACCAGTGTCAGACCCAACGGTTTCCAGTTTGGGCAGGGTGGTTTGGGTAGGTGGGTTGGTGGCGTGTCAGACTTGGACACCCTTAAGTATAGTATGTACCACAACAACCTTTTATAATGGATTTGCCTTTTGGGGTTCCACGCCCAAGTGTTTTTACAAGGGTTTGCATTTTGTAAACAAAATCTTCTCTCTCGTGTGATTGTGATATTATTTATACTTTAGTTGTGATTCAAACATTTTGCCAATTAACTATCTTAACTAATAAGTGGAACAGTCGAATTAAAATTAGTAATTAAGCTGTCTGGGGTCTAAATTGTAATTTTCATAACACTGGATTTAACAACATGCCGACTTTGGAATTCGATTATACCATTATATTGTTTAGTGAGAGTGTGAGACGAAAAGATGGATGCTGACTTATTCCAAATTTCGCAAAGAAATTACTTCATTTTCAAAATTCACCATTCAATTCGTTTGAATAGATTTGATGGTGGTGGAAAATTCTCGCTCAACCTTACATTCAAATTTAAGGAAAACTGCCTACATATAAGATTTTAACGAAAAAGGAAACTTCGCCAAAGAATAATTATCATAAAAAAATACAAAGTAATGATGACCCGCACTAGAAGGCGCACTTGGGAGGAAGCCCCAAACATCACTAAAAGGTAATCTCAAAAGATTAGAACGAACAGCAATCGTTAATGGAAAATTAATGAAAAACAACACGACCTCCTAGACTGACAGAGACTTCCAACTTTATGAATGATTACTTGAGCATATTGGATGCAAGAATTTGATACAGGAGTGAATCATGAGGTTTCGGTTGGGTTATAGAGGAGGAAGTATTGGAATTTGGAAGCCATGAAGACCGAATGGTTTTGATACCAAATTGACAAGTATGATTTAATTGAATAAATATTTTACTAACGTTTTGGAGTACTGTTGTATACATTTGTATTTATAGATTGGAGAATGCAAAATAAGATTTACATTACAAAAGTTCCAAAAATGCTAATGATTAAATATAAATGCAGAAGGGTTTGGTCAATAAGAAGAAAGGAGATTCACACGAGTTTGATCCACAATCCTATGAGAGATAGAAATTTACGGTTAAATAATTTCAACATTTCTTATCTACTTAAAATTTTGGAGGGTGATAGCAATTTATTATGATAGTAAACTAGATGATTTTGGATTTAAAGTTTTAAATTATACCTTCACAAACACACATTTTATATATATAAAGTCTTTACTCTAGGTTATATAAGTAAAAGTCTTCACTTTACGACTTTCATTTTGAAAAAACAAAAAGAAAAAAACCACGTATATAACATGTATTAAGTAATTGTTATTCTCAAGATACAATAACATGACACTTTCCCTTCTCATATTTAAAGCATATCTCATTAGTTCAATTTATGATGAGATTCATCATTAATGTGAAAAGAGAATGTATCACATCACCACATTTTTCGAAGTAACTAATAATTTTTTTATTAAGTCTATATGGTTGATTCGATGAAGTATCTGGTGGAACCCTTAACATAGAGTGAGATACCTTCATCTGATCTCATTTCTTGCAGAAGTTACCTAGTACTGACTGATTATGCCATATGCTCGTTAGTGAAAAAAAAAAAAAAAGAAAAAAAAAAAAAAAGATTATGGCATTTGTTTATATTAGGAAAAATAACGCAGCCATACAATAGTATTATAACTTGAAACAAATATATATATATATATATTGGTGATAAACTCAATGAATTGCCTATAAAATTGAAAGTCGTTGCGGTTGAAGCGAAAACATCGATCTGGGTTCCACAAGAGTTCAAAATCCATGCTTGTTATTTTCTATTTCCCCATCTGAGAGTTGCTAATTGTTGTTAATTGGGTACCGACATACATTCATACTGTGATATCATCAGACAGCGCAACATAAATAACGGCTTTGTTTCTAGCTTTAACGTGTATTGCATGTTGTAGGCGTTTTTCATGAGATCTAATTTTATTTGGTTTTCATGTTCTAGATGCTTTGCCCTGTCAAGTGGTAGACAAAATACTTGGCCTACAAAAATATCATCACGTACTTGTCAGTTGGTAACCATTGACTAAGTTCATTTTTTAGTTAATAAAAAATGGAACACACATTTACTTCATATATACTTGGTACGGATATTTACCGTTTTTAAAGAAACCAAGATTGGTGTAGACGAAGATGATGAAGTTGAATTATGAAGAGAAAATGACTGATGAAAGCTACAATGCAACTTGTTCTTTGAAATAGTTTACTCTATGAGGAGGAATATGTAATTTCACTATGTTTATAATTAAACATATAATACCAGAGTTCTGTAACTCAATTAATTAGTAACTTTTATAGTGTTTTTAACGAAAATATCTAAAATTCAAATCTATCATCTCTCAACTAAAAAAAAATAGATATATAATTCATATGGTATAACTCCATGTAATGTTATATTACTTAATAACTTGTTATATAATTCACATTTTAAAATTCTCACTGTTGAATTACATGTTTTATATATTTTTAACATTCATACTAATTTTCATGTCAATTTGATATTGTTTGTCATTCGATCCATAAACTCATCTTTTATGTATTATTTTAAATTATAAAACTTGAATTTAAACAAATTATTGATAATATAACTATTAATCTTAGATGACCTTGAAATTTTGCAAGTATATAGAATATACGAAGATAATGTAATCTAACAATAGATTTGTCAAAATTCATATCTAATTAAAAAATATTAAATGGTGTAACATTACTTAAAGTTACACTAAGTGTAATTTGAAAAAAAAAAAACCATAAAGCAAAGACTATATATATATATATATATATATATATATATATATATATTATTTGATTTATGGGTTTGTTTTCATCTTTTACTTTACAAGAGAGAGATAGCAGTCCAAATATATTTCTGTGAACTTTTCTACTTTAATTTTTAAACTGCTATATATTGAGCTTTGCCATAATGATAGCTTAAAATGCTGCTTCTTTTTTTTTTTGATAATAAAAAAAATGCTGCTTCGTTATTGTGAGTTATTTAAGGGAAAATATTAAATTTATGCCCCCCCACAGTTGGAGTGTGGAGACTTATAAAAAACAAGATTAAATTAAACTTAAAACATGACCTCAAAACCTTGTACGGCTTTTTTGCAGAATAATAATCTTTTTGCTTTCTGTTCATAAGATTCGTTCCGATCCATATGCATTTAATACTAGCATAGGGACAGATAATTGATCTTTTCATATAGACAAAAGGCTTTGGAAGGAATATTGTCAAAGCAGCTTTCACAAAAGTGACTAATCTATCAATCTATCATCAGGAAATTATTTAAAACTGATTTTTTAACATTGTCATGCATTTGGAGAACATTTAGATTCGAAGGGCCAGTGGTAATTAAAGCTGAAATGAGTGATGATTCCCTAAATTAGGTGAGAAAGCTTTCTAATTAGGTACTCAAAGTTTGACCACAGAATATTTCTGCTCTCTCAAGGTGTTCAAATCCGATGGTTACTCCTAGATAATAAGTTATACTATGCTCTTTCTATTGTTTTCGGGACTGATGAGAGTTAATATTGCATTCTATTGCAGACCCAAAAAAAAAAAAAAAAAAAAAAGAAAAAAAAAAGGAATTTTCCTAATGGAAAACGTAGCACTTTATGCATGCATTGCACATCATCAAATGGGAATTTCTTCAAATTTTCAAAAGCTTCTAATTTTGCGGGGTATGGTTTACACATTTGCCTTTCCTATCTAACACATTAATTGCATGGTAATGGTTTCCCATTTTTTGTTTTATTACAATTTTTTGTTTTCGATTTTTTTATTAAAATAAAAGTCAAGTATGAACGAACATTTGATGTTTTTCACCCGCAGGTTTATCAGCATGTGGAGAAAATTTTATAATGTTGAAATTTTCTTAATTCGCTTAAATTCCAATCTTTTCTTTTGATAGTAATGTCCTACCAGGGAGAGAGAGAAAAAGAAAAGTCACACTCTGTTTCATAACCTTGAAAGCAAAAAAAAAAAAAATGCTGCTGACTATAATTGTTTTACAGCAAGATTTAAGAGTCTTGGAGGAATATTAGCTGAATTATTGGTAGTCTCTCTTTGTACTGAACTTGTCAGTTCAGTAATATTTACAATAGTTCAATGCAAACATGCAACATTAATGAGACGGGACGGACCAAGCCATGTCTGTTCTCATCCTATTGGCTCATATTATTGTCCTTTGATTCCTAATTTTAGCTACTCTTAAAAACTTACGATATTTTGTTTTGTTCTTCATTTCAAATCGCAATTTAATACATGGTCTTCATCAATCCAGATCGCTGACAGTGCTAAGTTACCAAAAGTTGGTTAAGTTATTGATTCCAAACAAAAACAAACTCAAATATGAAAAACTTGAAATGTGACAATTTCATGGAAATTTTCCTCGTATATTTATTTACAAGCATAACTATTTTTATTTTAAACTTAATAAATCACACTTTCCAAGTATAAAATAACCTACGCTGATGTGATGTTCGAGGGTTTGTTTCATTATTCTTTTGGTCTTTTATGGTTGGTATGATGCGATGGTAGGGGGCTCCCCTTGGAGTTTGTTCCTTATGTGCCTATTGTTCAGATCTTGATTCGATTCTGGCATTTATTTAATCAGTCAGTTTGTTGGATCCATTCCCCCATTTGATTACTAATTATGCTGTTGAATATATTATATACATTTATTAGACTACTGCATTTTCTAGTAAATTTACAAATAATGTTCAAAACTAATGGAGACCACACTTTACACTTGATACCGCCATCAATTTATGACAAATTATGGTAAATTTGTAATATGTAACTTCCTAGATAATGTGAGATCAAGACTTTTAATGCTTAAAACTTTGAATTTTATACTTTGAAACTACTGGATGGGATCAAAATTAATGGAGAGAGTTTGATTACTAATCGGCAAATCAAAGTAATCTCATCATTAGTGGGTTCAAGAGTTATAGACAATTATAATAATATCTTTTATGGTTTTTTATTCATATTTATGGTTCGAATCGTACATTTCTCTCTCTCACACGCTATATATATATAGGGGTGGCAAAATTTGACACGACCCGCGAACCCGACACGACACGACACGAAATTAGCAGGTTATGGGTTGAGGCTTAATGGGTTCGTGTCATATTCGGGTTGACACGACTAACCCGTTTGATAAACGGGTTGGATTAGGGTTCAACTTATAGAACCCGTTTAACCCGTCTGACCCGTTTAATTAAATGAAATTTTACCAATATACCATTCAAACTATGAGTATATAAACTTATTAGTTGTTGTAGTTTATTTTCTTTGTCGTATTGTTATTGATTATTTATAATATTGAAATATGTTTTAGTTTTGAATGATTATTTGTGATATAATTACTCATTAGCTCTGAATTTCATATTTAAAATATTTATTTGCTTATTTTTTTATAAATATTTTTCTTTATTTTGATAAAATCGGATAAACAGGTCGACACGACTGACCCGTTTAATAAATGGATTGTGTTAAGGTTGAGGAATCTTAACCCGTTTAATAAACATGTCGGGTTAGTGTTGACCTATATAGTCGGATATGTATGAATTGACATGACACGAACCCGACACGCGAACACGAATTGCCACCCCTAATATATATATATATATATATAACCTTATTGAATATTTTTCTAAAAAATATGCATATAAAGCCATTGGATAGTAAGATATATGACAAGGGCAACTTTTTTTTTATGCGAAACTTCAAAGAAATTTTATTTAATACTTGACAAAAAAATTACATCATAGATCAGAACTTGCTCAATAAAGTAAGAATTGTCTTCAATCCAAACCGTAAAATCAGCAACGCTATAAGTGTGCTTTGCTAAAATGTGTGTAAGAATATTTCCTTGTCTCCTAGTGTGAGAAAACTAGACGCTCCTAAACTCCTGTACGATCTCCAAAATATTCTCCAGTGGACGCTATGGACTAGGGCGGAGGGGACAGTTCAGTTAAAGCTCTGTACGTAATCATCAAGTCACCCTCTAATATAGTATCTTGAATTCCCACATCCCTTGCGAAAGTTATGCCTGCATCAAACGTCTTTGCTTTAGCCTCGAGTGCCCCAAGTGGTGCATGGATTTTCATGGACATTGTAGCTTCCAACCTTCCACTGTCATCCTGAATAGTCACACCCACCCCAGCAACTTTTTGATTTGAAAAAATCGCACCATCCACATTCACCTGAAAACTATTCGACGAAGGTGAACGCCAACCTTGCAACAAGGGACAACTATTTAATTATTAATAAAAACATAAAACGAAATCTATGTTTCTTGCTATTATTGGATTTGCAGTGAAATTATTTGCACATCAAGACATTAACATATACAATACTCATTTTTAGCTACATTATCTTATCCCAAGAAATTAAAAGAACCCCACTAAGCTTGTTAGTCTAAGTGGAACCTTTTAGTGCACTAATTGCTTGGATTAATCTAGCAACAGAGTTGCATGGTAGTTTAGTAATTTCTAATTATTATTGAAAAAATAAAAATAAATAAAAACTAATTATTATCAAAGTAAATAATCAATGTGCTTGTGTGTGTGTAAACTGTAAAGACACTGCTAAGCTTTATAATTGGAATTTTAAAATTATTTGCATGTGCCTCATAGCACGACAAAATAAATTATATAAATACTGCCAAGCCACGTAACATGACATGAGTGACAACCGGCACCTCTTAGTACTATTCTAGGGGTTATATTCATTCATAAAGCTTAACTGTGTCGTACTATATATTTTAGCTTCGATGATTAAGTTTGAACTATTCCAAACTTTTTAGTACGATTCCTTACTGACACTACACATTAATGCTTATTTATTTGTTGTTTTTTTTTTATGAGATTTATTTATTGGTTGATGCATAACGTGTTCAAAGTGGCAAATATTTATCTTTAGAGACACTGAAAAATAATCTTCTTTTTTTTTTTTTTATGAGATTGAAATATAATCTTTAGGCCCTAGAACATGACAAGATCGATATGTTTTCTACTATCAATTTGGAGTTGCCAACAGATGCCCTAGGTTTCATGTTAGTAAATCCCATATATATATATATATATATATATATATTTGATAGGATATCGTATCCCGGAGGGAGAGAGAAAGCTATCTAAAACTTTAAGTTTTTGAAATTTTTAAACTTGTTTTCTATCTTCTGAGTCTGTTTCTTTTATAGATGAAGAGAGGCGAAATTAGGAAATTAGCCATAACTTTCTAACTATATAATTAGTAGTTACGGTTTACAAACTATTTTTTTTACTAGCATCTCGAGTCTAAAAGACTCAATTTTGGGCCTATAAATCGAGTCTTTGAAGGTCGATTTTTATGGTCTAATTTCATCTGATGTGGCATATTTTTCACGCGGTGCCTAGTTGGAAATCAAGTCTTAGAGACTCGATTTATATCTTATATGTATTCTTCTTTTCTCCTTATTTTTTTTTTTCTGTTTCACATCTGGCTCTCCATCTGCTTCTTTCTTCTTCACTACCTCTCCATTGCTTCTTTCTTCTTCTTCCACGCTGATTTGCAAAAGCCAAGCCGCGACAGACCCATCGCCGTCGTGCCCAGGTCGTGCGACCCAGACTACGCGCCCAGGTCGCGCGACCCAGGTCCACACGACCTAGGCCATTCACCCAGGTCCGCGCAATCCAGGCCGCGCGACCTAAGCAGCCGTGGATCTGGGGGTGTTGGTTTTTTTTTTTGATGGGTTATGCTCAGATCTTCCCATGGTGGTGGATGGATTTTGATGTGGGATAGGTGGGTTTTGGTGGTTGTGTATTTTAGGAATTGATGGTGACTTAGATTTGATTTTTTTTTTTGCTAGTGAATCGAGTGTTAGAGACTCGATTTTCAGGTAGACTCCACGTAGAAAAAATGCCAAATTAGACATTATAAATTGACCCTCAAAAAATTGATTTTTAGACCCAAAATCGAGTCTCTTAGACTCGAGATGCTAGTAAAAAAATATAGTTTGTAAACCGTAACTATTAATTATATTGTTTGGAAATTATTGCTAATTTCCTATTTTCGCCATGAAGAGAACCATGGTAAGTCTTGAAAGGTAACCTGAGTTTGTAGAATTAACTCAAGCAGGAATGGTATCAGGATTCGTACCTGGGGGGGGGGGGGAGGCCAAAGCTTAAAACCAAAAAAAATATTATGTAAATAAAAACTAACATCTATTTCATATTCAACAAAATACTATATACAAAATAAATATTTCTTAAACATTTCATATTATAAAACACATCAACAAAGTATAACATACAAAATAAGTATTTCTTATTTTGTGCGAAATTTTTATTTAGTCCATATTTATTTTTTTATTTTGTTTTTGTAGTTAAAGAAGCATGAATTTTATTTATCTATTTCTTTTCTTGTAGGTCAATATCTAAATATTTTAGAGGAGGAGAGACAAATATATATATATATATATATATAATATATATATATATTTGATAGGATATCGTATCCCGGAGGGAGAGAGAAAGCTATCTAAAACTTTAAGTTTTTGAAATTTTTAAACTTGTTTTCTATCTTCTGAGTCTGTTTCTTTTATAGATGAAGAGAGGCGAAATTAGGAAATTAGCCATAACTTTCTAACTATATAATTAGTAGTTACGGTTTACAAACTATTTTTTTTACTAGCATCTCGAGTCTAAAAGACTCAATTTTGGGCCTATAAATCGAGTCTTTGAAGGTCGATTTTTATGGTCTAATTTCATCTGATGTGGCATATTTTTCACGCGGTGCCTAGTTGGAAATCAAGTCTTAGAGACTCGATTTATATCTTATATGTATTCTTCTTTTCTCCTTATTTTTTTTTCTGTTTCACATCTGGCTCTTCATCTGCTTCTTTCTTCTTCACTACCTCTCCATTGCTTCTTTCTTCTTCTTCCACGCTGATTTGCAAAAGCCAAGCCGCGACAGACCCATCGCCGTCGTGCCCAGGTCGTGCGACCCAGACTACGCGCCCAGGTCGCGCGACCCAGGTCCACACGACCTAGGCCATTCACCCAGGTCCGCGCAATCCAGGCCGCGCGACCTAAGCAGCCGTGGATCTGGGGGTGTTGGTTTTTTTTTTTGATGGGTTATGCTCAGATCTTCCCATGGTGGTGGATGGATTTTGATGTGGGATAGGTGGGTTTTGGTGGTTGTGTATTTTAGGGAATTGATGGTGACTTAGATTTGATTTTTTTTTTTGCTAGTGAATCGAGTGTTAGAGACTCGATTTTCAGGTAGACTCCACGTAGAAAAAATGCCAAATTAGACATTATAAATTGACCCTCAAAAAATTGATTTTTAGACCCAAAATCGAGTCTCTTAGACTCGAGATGCTAGTAAAAAAATATAGTTTGTAAACCGTAACTATTAATTATATTGTTTGGAAATTATTGCTAATTTCCTATTTTCGCCATGAAGAGAACCATGGTAAGTCTTGAAAGGTAACCTGAGTTTGTAGAATTAACTCAAGCAGGAATGGTATCAGGATTCGTACCTGGGGGGGGGGGGGAGGCCAAAGCTTAAAACCAAAAAAAATATTATGTAAATAAAAACTAACATCTATTTCATATTCAACAAAATACTATATACAAAATAAATATTTCTTAAACATTTCATATTATAAAACACATCAACAAAGTATAACATACAAAATAAGTATTTCTTATTTTGTGCGAAATTTTTATTTAGTCCATATTTATTTTTTTATTTTGTTTTTGTAGTTAAAGAAGCATGAATTTTATTTATCTATTTCTTTTCTTGTAGGTCAATATCTAAATATTTTAGAGGAGGAGAGACAAATATATATATATATATATATATATATATATATATATATATATTTTAAGGGCAAATCTTAATTTGTTGTATACAAATTTTTTTTTAATGGTGGGGGGGTGGGGGGGGGGGGGGGGCATGGCCCCCCTCTACCCTATTGTAGGTCCATCCTTGAACTCAACTTAAACTGTCGGTGGAATCTTTTCACTGTTTATAAAACAGTGAAAAGATTCCACCGACAGTTTAAGTTGAGTTCAAGGACGGACCTACAATAGGGCAGAGGGATTATAAATAGTAAAAAGATTCTACTGACAATTTAAGTTGAGTTCAAGGATGGACCTACAATAGGGCAGAGGGGGGCCATGCCCCCCCCCCCCCCCCCCCCCCCTTCCCACCATTTAAAAAAAATTGTCTACAAAAAATTATGATTTTCCCTTATATATATATATATATATATATATATATTATATATATATATATATATATTTTAAGGGCAAATCTTAATTTGTTGTATACAAATTTTTTTTTAATGGTGGGGGGGGGGGCATGGCCCCCCTCTACCCTATTGTAGGTCCGTCCTTGAACTCAACTTAAACTGTCGGTGGAATCTTTTCACTGTTTATAAAACAGTGAAAAGATTCCACCGACAGTTTAAGTTGAGTTCAAGGACGGACCTACAATAGGGCAGAGGGATTATAAATAGTAAAAAGATTCTACTGACAATTTAAGTTGAGTTCAAGGATGGACCTACAATAGGGCAGAGGGGGGCCATGCCCCCCCCCCCCCCTTCCCACCATTTAAAAAAAATTTGTCTACAAAAAATTATGATTTTCCCTTATATATATATATATACTGTCTGAGAATCCGTCACGCGTGCTGGTGAAACAGTAGATTGCTACTTCTATCTATCTGATCTGGGCTTTCTAATAATCACTACTTGAAGGGATATTGTTTCAATTGAGACGCCTTCATGCTTTGATTAAAATCTTCATTGAAGATTTCTACTTTAGCAGAATACGGTCTAAAGATTTATTAGCCTTAGGATGACTATCTTGCTCCCAGGCAATTGACCGTTAATTTTAAAATTAACAAATTAATTTAGTGCAAGTACGCCTTTACTGAAGGCCTTCATGCATCTGAAGATCCAATTTGGGTAGTGGAGTTATTTCAAAGGATTATTTTTAGAGCCCTTATGATGAATTAATTGATTAATTAGCCAAGTTTATTAATTGATCAAATTAACATGCAATGTAGTGGCAGCACAAACAAATCACCAACTAAAATGAAATGCAGTGGAAAATAAAGTTGACAAGGTGATTTGTTTTTGAATGGGGAAAACCTCCAAGGCAAAAACCCCATTGCATGATTTTAATGTCACCACTCCCGAGAATTCACTATTATCACAATAAGTGGTTACAAGTAAAGGAATCCTAGTACCTTATACCAACCTACAGTTGAGTCTTTACCCCAATACCCAATTGGACTTGTTCTGTAGTAACAATCTCTCCTTTTAATGCACGGCTCCCAGTATGTGACTAATCAATAGATACGCGGATTCCAGTACATGATTTAATCACTAACTTGAGAAGGATGTTGGTTGCAAAGTTTTTCAGTTCATCACACAATGAAGATCACAAAATTGCTTGGTCACAAAACTCTACGGTGTACAAACATATCAATTTCTTCAAGAGAAAGAAGAACTAGGTAGATTTGGTTTTTGGTCATAATTTGCATGAACAACACTTTGCTTCACACTCATGCAATTGTGCTCACTGTGACGACCCTTTAAATAATCCTTATATGTTTTTAGGGTTGTGAGAAAAGAAAGCTCAAACACATACTCACGAATTGGAATAAAATTATAACTGAAAATATGATTTTCTTAAATCTTAATAGATACCCTATCTGTCGAGCAGCTGTCGAGCATTGGATTAGAACAGCTTTTTAAACCTCGATAGATACTAACTGTCAAGATTTAAAATCCAGCACTTCATCACTTGATTTTTGAACAGACTTGCATGGCTTTAACATTTGAACTTGAAACCTTATTTCTTAAAGCATTAAATACATTCTAGACTTACCTAATTACAAGTAAAATGTGTTTTGTCAAAAGATTAGCCAATACATTATGACATATGTTCCTAATATAAATCACATATGTCCTAACAATATTATTACTTTTTTATATACATAAAAACAAGACTACACCGAAACGGAATCTCTATTTACACAAAATTGGGTTTGGAGGCCCAACAGAGCCCAGATTATATATGTTCATACAAAAAGGAGGCAAAAGGGTGTTACAGCTCCTATAAAAAAAAAAGGTGTTAAAGCTTACCTGTTGACTACCAAAAATTGGTCCAAAATATTGGCTAACTTTGTCTTTGAGGAAATTGTTTTGAAGGATTCACCCACCAAGTTCGAGCCTATAGTTTCGCACAGTTCTCAACTAGAAAAATTTAAGGAGATAGATTAGTACTGTAAGAGATAGCTCACTTTCAGAATCTGTTTCAAGCCCAATGTTAACAATGACCCATGTGTCATGTCATTTGAAGCCCACTGCCAATTGCTCAAATTTCCAATTGCAGGGTCATCGTAAATCCCAGACTTCCCAAGGCCCTAGTTAAGACTCCAAATCTTCTGTCCCAATTTTTCTGCTCCACTCTATACTTTACCAATAAAAATTTGTCACGTATTCACCTAATTAATTAAATACTACTATTAATTAATAACGGTAGCATTAATAAGTCAATAATGATAATATTTAATTAATTAGGTAAACACGTGACAAATTTTTATTGGTGGAATATAGAGTGGAGCAGGAAAAGTGGGACAGAAGATTTGAACTCACCATCTTCCTGATGTGTCCCTAATTACTCTACATATTTCATTTCACCTCAGAACTAATATATATTCATATCCATGTTTGTGTGTTTGTAACCATAGAAGATGGAAAAAAAAAACAATAATATTAATAATCTACTAGCCTCATCACACACACGTGCTCATCACACGTGCAAAGTTCTTTTTGTGTGGAGCAATTAGAGAAAGAGAGACAAATAGAAAGAGAAAACAATATAATGAAATTTATTAAAAACAAATGGCGTTACATGTTCATACCTTCTTAATTGAGTTTTGAGAGATTGCCTTCTTTTGAAATTAGTGAGATCCTGAGAATAGATGTGCAAGATTTGATTTGTCATTTAGAATTTGAAGAAGAAAGAAAAAAGATGATAAAGATAGAAAAACATGTAAAATGCAGTAACTACTTATTATTGGGAGTATATAGTTAATGGAAACATGGGAGTATATATGTGGGAGTATATATGTTCAGGAGAACAAAGGAACTTAACTTCGTCTTTTTTTATAGGAAAAATTATTTGTTAGTAAACTGTTATTTTAAATTTATCTAAAATTTAGGAGTTTTAAAATTAATAATTTTACATGTCCAACTCTACAATTCAAACTTTCTAAATAAGAGAATTTAAAGGTATTTTGGGTATCAAAAAGTAAAAATCCAAATAAGATAAGCCCCTAAATATATAAAACAGAAGGGGTTTGAGTTTTTTTTTTTTTTTTTTTGCTGACCTTTTAAAATTGTGCCATATAAACTTTAAAGACCCAACAATTGTATATATTACTATTCTAATATATATTTTTAATTAAATATAAATTCTAATTCATATTTAAGTATTTCATTAGAATATTGTCACAACATATTTTCTTTAAGTGGTAGAATAGATAATTCTATATACAAAAACAATTATAATCAATATCTATTAATAACTATCATAATTACCAATTTTATATTTATAAAAATAAAATAAAATAAAAAAATTGCATATTTTATTGATATTTCTTGAGCATTGCATAAGTTACCGACTTACACTAAAAACCATTGCTTCACGTCTCAAAATAGTCCATCTCCTTCAAAAATGTTTTATTTTAATCTTTATAATTTTAAGTTTGCGTAAAAAATGCCTATGCTATTTTTCTTGCTTTAATTTTGAGTTGAGATTGTTCAAAAAAATCTCAAAGATTTCTTTAGCAACAAAAAAAGAGAATATGTTGAATATTCAAATACTTTGTTTGTTTTATATATTTGTTTGGAGATAGAGAAAATCAAAGCAAAAGTTAGAAGTAGGGTTGTAAATAAACCAAGCCGTTCATAAACAGTTCAGGCTTGGTTTGATAAAAAGCTTATTTATATTTGTTTGTTTATAAACATGTCAAGCTTAAGCTTTTGTTTTAAGCTTGTTTAATAAAAGAGTCGAGTCCGAGTAAAAAATATTGTTCATGAACAAGCTTGTGAACACCAAAGCTCGATACAAAAGTAACAAAACAAGTTAAGCCTAGGTTTATTTATGAGTTTGATAATAAAATTGATATGAGCTTGACAAGTAAACTCATATCCTTCTAAGACTTTAATTAATTATAAGTTAAGACCATTCATTCAAACCAAATAGGCTAGATAATAAATTTGATATAGCTAGACTTGATAATATACTTGTGTTGGATCTCAAGCTCAAAAACATGATATTGAGCTTGAGTTTGGGCATGATATAGAGTTCGAGTTTGGCTTGACTAATGAACCAAGTCAAGTCAAGTCGAGTTCAAGCTTTTATACTTTATAACAAGCTCAAGCTTGAACACTATTTGTAGGCTCATATCAAGCTCAAGTCAAGCTTGAACATCCTACTTTTGCAGTCGAGCCGAGCTTGAAGATTCATTACTCGACAAAGCTCGGCTCGTTTACAACCCTAGTTAGAAGGGATGATAAATGGGTGATGTTAAATGACAGGTTAAGTTAGGCTATAAGGCTTAGGCCAAAGGGCTTGGTTTTGAACTAGGTTTGAGCTTAATGGCTTTAAGAGTTTAAATGGGCTTGGGTTATTGGACTAAAAGGTTGATTGGCTTGGGCTTGTGGGTTTTAAAGAAGAATTATTTGGGTTGGGTTTTTAAAGAGGAATAGACTGAGTTTTTAACTTTTTTATATTTCTACACTATAGAATTTTGGCGAAAATAGCTAAATAACATCTTCTTGCAAATTATATTGCAATCTACCACTGTTTTAAAAATATATAGGGATCTACCACTTTTTGGGTACTCAAGTTTGGTGAAATCAAGTTTTTCATGATACTCGAGTTTATGGAAAAAATTTCAAAAATTTTCAAAGTATATTTTTTCAAAAAACTCAAGTTTCAAAAAAATGGTAAATCCCTATATATTTCCAGAACAGCAGTAGATTGCTAATTTTTTTGCTAAATAGTGGTGGTAGGCCATTTTCACCATAGAATTTTAATATAACTTCAGTATATAAATTGATTCAATAAAGAAATAAAATTCAGTTTTATAATTATGCTAATTTTATAACCTTCATCCTTAGAACCAATTTTGAGTGCAAATCAAAACTAAGATAAACAAAATCAAACATGTTGGATAAATCAAAATTAAACAAACTACAAAATGCAATAACTAAATAACCTAGTGAAGCCAAAAGCTAGTAAAAAAACAAAAAGTGTGGAAAAAGGTGTTGATACCCATTTTCGTGACACATTTTCTACAAGCCCGATTTTACCAAGCCTGACTTCATTGTGGGCTCAATTCATGTATTATATTATATTTTATTCTTTTAAGTATGGCCCAAGCCCATGTGATTTATAGGGAAAATTGAGGAAGTATGATTTTGAGGGTATGGGTCGGTTCCTTTCGAACCTTTTGTATGAGCTCAGCCCATGTGTGCTACCAAGTGGGCAAGGGATACTGGTAGCACCCTAGGCTCATAGAAGAGGTCTTGTATCCGAAATTTCTACCCCAAAAAAGTTTTTATGCTCTGGGTGACTGTGACCCAAAGTTTCTGTTTGAACCCTTTTTTTTATTTAAAAATGGTTGGCTCTCATTGGCCAACTTCAACTGCTAGCTCTCATCTAGGTGAGCCTTCGAATGGTCTGAAACAACCAAAAAGGAGGATCCAATAATAGTTTAGTCAAGCATTTCCCAAATCATGTTAAAAGCATACCGAATTCTTCCCTAAACAAAAGCAACCCAAGCCAAAACACCAAATTAGCACCTTGGGGTCCAAAGCATCTTCTATTGACCAAGACCAGCCACTTAGAGCACCCCAAACTCAATATAAATGCCACAATCAGATTCAAAACAAGGGAGGACATTTTTTTTACTTTTCTTAACTCAATATAAATGCCCAAAACGATATTTTTTTGCTGAATAGATATATAGAATGCATTGTTCATAATCCGAGACTTTTTTTTTTTTTTTTTGGGAGAAAAAGTCAGAGACATCTTGATGCATGAGAGGCAAGAATTTGACCATAAAGAGCCCTTAAAGGCAAGATTACTGGACATGATTGTATCACTCTTTACATTGTTATTAAGTATTAATCATAAACTTTTATCCTAAAAAAGAAAAAAAAAAAAAGTAATACTATCAAGTCCACAATATTTTTATAATAAATTTTATGTAGCAATATTGTTATTAGTTTTAATTTAAGTCTAGTATTATTATTTTTTTACTCACTAATAATAGTTTACCACTTTAAATTTGTTGTGAAAATATTGAAGAGGCATATCAATTTTTCTTTTTTAAAAATCATGTAAACATTCAACACCTTCAAGTAATTATATATACATCAAATAAGGAGATTAAAATAAAAGCATTAAAAGTTCTGTACAAGACCAAAATTTATTCATTAAAGCAATCAAATCAATTGGATGTTGACTGTACCTGAAAACCTCAACAATGAATCATGGTTAACCATGTGATTTTTATCATTTTCTAAAGGTCACTAATTTTTAACATATTGTTAGGGACTTCAAGGATCAGGGAAAGTGCTCACAAGGACCACAACTTAGCCTAATGGGCTTCTTTCCTTGATATCAACTTTCTCTTCTCGCTAACTATGGGTCGAAGTTTCAGATCTATTGAACATTTTCACCATAGAGTTGAAACTTGAGAGAAAAAAACCCACTGAACTAGGAAATATTCTTACAATTCTGAACCTTAGGGGTGGAAATATGGGTACAGGAGAACCTTCCCTCTCCTCCTCACAACCTCTCTCAATTTCATCTTCTCACTGACTGTGGGTCGAAATTTCAGGTCTGCTATATTTTTTTGCTTTTCTGCACTTTTGTTATTAGAATTTTGATTCACTCTTGTCAAAGCACCATTAGCCTTTTGTTCATTATACATTTGAAATTTTGGGCTTGATTCTCCACAATAAATACTTCTAAAGAACCCATTTGGAGATTTGGGCCATTCTCACATTTTTGGCCCTTGTTGCAAAAACGTCTCCAACATTTTGGCGACTTCATTGGGGGGTCAAGCAGCTGAAACAAGAAAAGTCATGTATCTAAAGATGCGAAATCAACAAAAGATGATGCTAATCAACACCAATTTTTCATTTCAAAAGGCATCTTATGATGCCTTGTTATCACAAAAGGCACATCATGATTTAGAGTAAGAAGTGTTCCATTTTCAACTTGTCCACATGCTAAGGACACTCTAAGACATGCGACAAATCTGCTCCAACCTTGCAGAAACCATCCAAGAAGAAACGGACTTTGAGGATGGAAGAGGAACTAACTCTCTTATTCATGGGAAAAATTTTCTTCTACTCACTTATATTCTTTTTTAGCTATTGTACTTATCAGTGAATCATCCTATCTCTCTTGATTTACATGATATTTGTGAAAGTTTTTGTTGCAGCTTGAAAATGCAAAATAGTGAGCCACAAGTCCAACCGCAAAGGAATAACGGCTCCAACCAATAATCAACAAAGCAAAGCTCTAAACATCAATTTCAAACCAAGAATTCCAACAATGGCTAAAAGCTCATCCTCAACATCTTCTCAACACACGTCTCCTCTATGGTTGAGTTGTATTGTTGTTGAGTTTGCACTGAGCAAATGAGGGCTGCAGTGGGTGATTGACTCATTTTGGCACAACAATAATTACCTTTGTGTGCGACCCTTTGCAAGTGAATATTTTTGGTGTCACCACAAAATGAAGTCTTCACCAAATAGCTAAAGGCTATAGCTAAATGGCCTATCGTAAGTCGCAAGATATTTCATATACCAAGCCATGAGGTAGCAACGTTTCAATCGTCAAGTCTTGAAGTCATATGAGTGATAAACAACCGTCAAAGCACGCTTAAGCTAAAACTCTTAAGCATAATCTTTGCTAATTAATTATTTTATATATCGTTTAAACCATTTCAATACTCTAGACTTGTTGCCAAAATATTTTCTTCAAGTAATTTGGATTAATGTTTAGCCTTGACTATCATATACTAATATAAATGATAATTACACTAAGGGACAAAACGGAAACCTTCTCGAACCACCTGACAAAGAAGGAAAGTCGGACCCGATTCCCTCTCATCGAAGCCGTGACACGCTCATGCATTCTAAGCCATGAAAAGCTCACACATCCAAAATCATGGTTGATCCACACACGCCCAACCATAGCATGTTCATATATCTCGAGTCGTGACAAGTGCATGCATTCTAAGCCATGAAAAGCTCACACATCCAAAATCATGGTCGATCCGTGCATGCCTAGCCATAGCATGTTCATATATCTCAAGTCATGACAAGCACACGCATTCTAAGTCATGACAACACCTTAATACTTCTTGAATTTGAGATTATACATGAAGAGGGAAGTTCAAACATTGCCATCATCAAGAAAAATTTTCTTGTCACTTAATTCTTGCAATTGAAATCTACGGCCAAGCCAACTAATAAGGAGATTTCGCACACACCTTTGAAGAATGCTTTACTAGAGCTCGCTCTAAACATTGATGTCAAACAACTCAAAAATCACAAGCTAGTTGCTAGAAATCCATTCCAAAGATTTTCGAGTGGAATCTTAGTATTGATGTGAAAGCTCGGCATATGCGGCATAGAGGCCAATGAGAAAAATTGTTGTGCTAGGGATGTGACAACCCTATACTGACATCTCTAATGCTTAGCCTATCATTGTCCGAAAGTTAGAAGCCAAGCAAGCATATGGAGCCACTATCTGTGATACCATGTATCTTCCACAAAGAGACTAACTAAAGCGTGGGAGAAAATTGCTGTGTTAGGAATGAAACAACCCTATACTGACATCTCCGACATTTAGCCTATCATTGTTCCAAAATTAGAAGCCAAGTTAGCTGAGTATGAAGACGCTGTTTATGGCACAACAAATCTTCGACAAAGAGGAATTATATTATGCCCTCTATATAGCAAATAAGGAACCCCATTTTCGGAATTCATCTTGGAGGAATATGGTGAGTATTAAGGGAGGAATAAATCCCACCAACAACTCTTGGCGATGGGATACCATTAGTTTGACATAACCAAATTCGCTAAAGTTGCCACACTTCCAAGTGCACTCCAAGCTTATACGCGCACACCGCATAAGCCTTAAAGATGTGAGTGCCCCATAGCCTTTTATACTCGAAGGCTTGATCTCATCAGACCTGTCTATGCACCCTTGAATGAGTACATTCGGGTCTTTGCCGCCATTAAATAGTTCACTAAGTGGGCGGAAGCAATTTGACTCAAGAAAAACGATGGGAATGGTTGTAGCCAAATTTATCAAATAGCACATCATTTGTCACTTTGACGTCTCGTTCATAAGCGACAACAATACATCTTGCTTATACCAACTTTCGAAGGCAAGCCCTATTAAATATTATGAAACCTACAAACTATCATATTATCCAAGTATGGTGAGACCCCTACATGCGAAGGTGCAATGCCTTCAATAAGGTAGGGAAAGCCAATACTTTCTTCTAATGGAAAACCTTGCGAAGCAGCAAGAAAGCTTATAAATTACTCTTACGACAAAGCCTCTACATGCGAGGGTGAAAATACTCTCAATAAGGTAGGGAAAACCAAACACATACTCTCTCATTGGTAAACCTTATCAAATGGTTGGAAAGCCAATGGACATTTCATTATGGCGATACCCCTACTTGCAAAAGCATAACTAGTCCTCAACAAAATAGGAAAGTCAATACGTTCTCAAAGGTAAGCCCTACTGAATGATTAGGAAGCCGGTGAGATGTCATATCATTCTTATGTGGCAAGATCCCTACTTGCGAGAATACACCGCCATCAACAAGGTAGGAAAAACCAACATTTTCTTAATGGCAAGCCTTATGAAGTGGTAGGGAAGCCAACATAATATCTTAAAATTCAAGCGCAATGATCCACCACATGTGAGGACATAACCATCCCTCGAGAATATGGGAAAGTCGACGCAATAGCTCACTACCTCATTGCCACATGGTAATTCGCTACACGCGAGGATAAAGCTCATTCTCAAGAAAATGGCAAAATTGTGCATTCTATACTTTGCTATATGCAAGAATTGATATTTTCAAAAGATGATAGCAATACAAGCTTTATTCATGCTACTGTCTGTGAGAACGCAATCAACCTCTATGAAATGGTGACAAACAAGTACACTATGAGCCGCAATGCGAGGAAAACGTAGCCCATATGTGGGGGCTTCTTGAAAGTAATGAAATAGCAACCTATTACATGTTGAGAAAAAATCGACTACCAAGCAGTGAGCCAAGTTTCAATATATATGAGCTGTTGTCTACAAAACCAAAATTGTCTGTCAATAGAGCACTGAAAAATAGTGCACAGCCAGCGAGACATGTGCTTAGCCAAAACCTATCCGCGAAGGCATGACAACCAAGCAACATGTCTACTAACTTGCCCTTGCAAAGAAAAAATCAAATTCACAACATATACAATCAAACACGAGTCATCTTCAAGAGACTAAGTGTGCATAATCTATCAAAATTTTTCTATTCAATCACAAGGTGCACGTGACCTTCCCAAGCAAGATTTCCTCAGCATACTCAAATGCTCATAGTCATACAAGGCTGTTTTCACAACAAAAACATACTCATAGCCTATCAAAGAAGGGTACAAAGTCATTCTCAAGGTTCAAATTACAAGTCATATACATCCTTAATGTATAAATCATTTTTTCATTCCAAAATACAAAATTTACATCCAAATATCATATCTGTTTGCTTTGTACAAAGTGCAAATTGTATCTACTAACCATGACAGTACAAACTCAAAGTGGCACCAATACAACTAGATAGGAGCTGCTCTATATATAAGTGGACTATCCACAAGGGTGAAATATAAGAGAAATTGTCTCCAAGGAAGCAACCATATTACACACTTCAACTAGTTTGAAATTTCAAAGCTTGGGGCTCAATACTAGACAAAAAGAAAAAAAATGAAAGCAAGAAAGAAGGCAAAGGAAACAGTTGAAGCAATGTCGTAGTCCCTATTCAATGTCACCATCTTTGGGACATTGGCTTATAGTCACTCTCTTCTTTACTTCAAAGCCGCAAGTGAGAGATTGACCAAAATGGTTCAAAGTTACTAATGGCTATCATGGTACCATTTATTGCAGCTCTACATTGCTATTTGCAACGGCTTCAACCTCAAAAAATGATACATTAGCAATGGGATTGGCCTCAAGAATGAAAGTGGCAACGACGGTATCATGATTGTCTATGCCAAAGTCTTCTTACAAGAGGCTATGCTACAACACACTCAATAATTCCTATTGGCATGAAAAGGGGCTGGCAACGAGTTTTGACTCGCCATAAAAAAATTTAACTTGCCAGAGAAATTGCAGCTTCATTCTCAAACAAATGGAATTGCTGTCTACGCAACGACAATTGCATAGAAGGAATAGTGGTTGTAACATTGCCATAAACATAAGCATCTCTATACTGGATGGATATTACCATGATCAAAAGATAGACGCTCTATGAAATCACCAATCTCGACACTGACACTTTCTAGTAACAAAGCTATGGAACACATTATTTGCTCAATGGTCTCAACATTTGATGCTTTATAATTATCAAGTTGCCAAACAAGCAATGATGATAATCTAAGCATGATGCTCGACAACCTTCTTCGGCCTTAAATATGTCACATCTTAATGCATACTGCTTCGAGTTAAGAATGGGAAAGTCGTTGAGAGCGCCCCTCCTATATATAGTCATTGGCAAATTTGGGTGCAACACTGCACAATCAATAACACCTTCGAGTGTCTTAATGTTACTGCCCATCCTAATGGTCTTAACCAACTATGTCCTCATCATTACAACAAGCACAAAGCAATAACTTGTGGCCCTATCTTCTGCTTGCATTTGTAGCAAGAACATGATATAGGGGGCTGCCAACCAATGTAGCAGCTATGTCTCACCTCTATACTATATCAGCAAGTAATATCTTTGCCCCATCCCATCTCAAACTCATTGTGCCAGCATGGCCAGCGATATTGCTTATTGCTCGTGGTTACGGCTTCATCGAATCTAATCTTGGCAAACACAATCTCACCAAATTGACCAACAAGCAACTCAAGAATTACAGCATCCCCAATGTGGTCCAATATTCATGGTGACCAACTCAAGGTTAATCATAATTGCACTATTTCCAAGCCTCGCGACTATTGAAATCAATAAGGAGCCGACTTCAATATGAAATTCAGCCTCAATTACAATGACTCAACCTTATGGGTTAGAACCTCGCAAAAATTTTGTGATCTCCTAAGGAAGAGCTGACCTACACAATCAACAACACTATTCATTCTACATGTCACCAAATACATCTGAGATATCAGCAAAAAAATATATTAACTCACCAAGGTGAGTGTCGCATCCAATTTTATCGAGCTTGCACAAAGAATAGATTCAACATCTTGTCGCCACGTTCAGCATCAATCTCTTACAACAAAATCCTCACTCCTTAGTGAAGAATGTTCCTTCCTCTTCACCAACAACATTGCTTAGCCAAAATTGGTATAGACGGTCTAGCGGCCCTGGGCAGCAATCTCTCGCAAACCTCCACTAACATCATCGATGGAAAAACTCTACTCTTTGTTGATGGGTTTCCTCTTCCTTTAGTGATGGCACTTCGTCCCACCTAAATCCACATTTTGAATAGAGGACAGTGCTGAGCTCTTCAAATTTATGCTCTCCACCAACAAAGATCTCCTCTAGCCCTCCATTTTGTCGCCATCATCTTACCGCCCTTGGGTTTCAGAAAATGTGGATCAAAGAAAATATTCACAACTCTTGAAGCTAATAACAAAGAATAAAAGAAAATATGAAAGATGTATTGCTAAGACAAAGTGGTTGAATGCCATTGAAGGAGAAGAAAAAAAAAAAAGACAAGGAAGAAGCAAAACAATGCGTTGGCTATATAAAAAAAAAAGGTACAATATTCAATTAGACTAATTGTTCATTGTAATTACTCTCTATAAGCAACAATGAAGAAACCACCCTTTCTGCCAAAGAAGCTGACCACCTTGTCCACAACACCAAGAAACACAAGGCCACCTCCCAATCCTTCACACCTCAAAGGCCCATTGTATCCTACAAGGACTTAGTGTTACATCCTTCATTAGAATGGGAAGATCACGCAGCCCATAGCTTGCCCTCCGAAGATGAAGATCCTCACTCAGACACCGAGTTTAACTCAAATAACTCCTTTCCCACCATACTATTATCCAAGGAAGAAAAGTTGCACACTAGAGCCCTTTGGCGCTTCGGCCTCATCGTCAAAGCCTTTGGCAAATCTCTAGGCTTCAAATACTTCGACCATAAAATCCGAACCATTTGGAAACCAACTGGGGATATTCATATCATTGTTCTCGGCTTGGACTACTTCCTTATTCACTTCAAATTAAAGGAAGACTACTAGAAAGTTATTGGTGAGGGCCCATGGTTTCTCGGTCACCAATATCTTTCTATTCGAAGATGGTTCCCAGGTTTTCGTCCCTTCGATGCTAAACTCACCACTACAGCTGTCTGGGCTCGCCAACATGAGCTACCCATCAAGCTCTATGACAACAACATCCTCCAGAGAATCGGAAATCAACTTAGAACCCTCTTAAAAATTGATTCTCGCACCGTCGACAATATTAGAGGAAGATATTCTCGTTTGTGCATCCAAATTGACCTCGACTCTCCACTTATCTCGAAGGTTAGGATCGACAACCTTCTCTAACCCATCCAATACGAAGGCATATTGTTATTTGCTTCAACTGTGGACGAGTGGGGCACAAAGCTTCACTTTGCCATTCTGTTATTTGCCCCTCTGCTCCGACCTCCAATCTCGACCTTCTCTTTCCACCCTATCAGCCCCCCTACCAAGGAGTTGGTGAATGGATGATTGTCCAACGAAAAAAACCTCCCAAGAAGAAAAACACCGGTGCCGACAAACTGCGTGCTTTGGTGTCTCAACACCAAGCTCGTGATGACCTTGGTTCCTTTGCTCCCTCACGTGGAGACTTTAGTCATGCACGTGACCCCAAGCCCACTTGTAAGCCTAAATCCACTGCCATGCATTGGCCCGCAGGCCAAAAAACCCACACTCTCCAACCCATTTTGACCAGCCTCCATCACTTTGACCCCATGACTTTCCCTTCACCCAACGCCCCTAACACCAACGTTCCTCTGCCTGGTAAAGTCACATCAAATCCAATCTTTGAGAAAAGCACAGTGCATACTCCCAAGACCCATCGGATTCCTACATCAACTTGAAACCAAACCATTTCTTCACTTACCCAAACCAAGACTTCAAACCAAATTCCTAAACTTTCAACGAAACCTTCTTCTGGCTCCACCACTCCTCCCTTCGAGAACAAGATGCTTTCTTCTTCGAAACTTCAAGCCTACGACCCTATGCTCACTGATAAGCTGCAACCTATACGTTGCACAGCCCAACATCTCCCTGTAAGCTGCAACCCTCCTCAGAGAACACCCACACATGCCTCTTAAGCAATAGTTCCTTGGAACTGAAACCATGCTCAGCTGAAGCCTGACCTATCCTATCTTCACAACAACAACTCACAAAAAATGTCTCTCAACCCTCTACACCAAGAGACGCCTCCAATAGATTTCATCAACCCATTGACCAGAGATCATTGGGTGCTTCTCAGTAGAAATTGCCTGAGGCCCAAATGGAAAAACTTACTTTGATGGATACAAGCTTGCCCGAATAAATTCTGGACCCATGCCGAAGTGGAAGTCAGGTGAACTTTGCAAGGCCAGTCTTCCACGCCACCTTTAAACTCCCCCTTCGGCTGGGTAGTCATTCCATTCTCACTAGAACTTGCAATAGTCTCTCCAATCCTCTCTCTCCTCCCTGCTCTCTAACCCAAAATAATCCCTCCTCCTTTGAGAATGACTTCCGAGCAGAGCGTTGTCGTAGCCCCTGAATATTTAATTGCTTTCCTCCCCCTCGAGACCTCCCTCATCAGCCTGCCTTTCCGAAGGAGGGAAGAGAACCTGTTCCTCATTCAAGTGCTTCCTCGGGTCCCCTGTTTCAGAATGACGATCTGAACTCACCGACAAAGGTACCCAATGTCGTGCACCTTCCAACTCTTGTTGAATCCCCTGACTCAAGAATTCAACACCCCAACTCCATGGGACCTTAGAATCGGGTTGATCCATCAAGCAAACCCCTTCACCCCTTTTGAAATGAAGATTCTTGTCTAGAATTGTAAAGGTGATGCTAGCACTAATTTTCTCATGAACTTTTTCGACATGTTGCGACGCCACAGGCTAGCAATTGTGGTTATCATGGAAGCTCGTATCTCGGGGTCTAGAGCTAAGGAAGTCAGCTCATCACTTGGCTTCAATAGTGTTAGTCGTTCTGATGCTTCTGGTTTCAGTGGAGGTATTTGGGTTCTCTGGAATTCCCAAGACACCGACCTCAAAATTCTCTTGGTAACAAATCAAGCTATTCATGCTTTTGTTCAGGTATGCCCCTCTAGTCCCTCCACTAATTGGATATTTACTGTCATATATGCTAACCCAAATTTAAATAATAGACTGCACCTCTAGGAAACTCTCTCTTCCTTCTCCTTCTCTCTCTCTCTCTCTGCCTTGGCTTATTTTATTATAGGTGATTTTAATGACATTGCTAGCAACATTGAAAGCCTCAGCAACTCCCCTCCCAACCGAAGCTGCATCTCTCATTTTAATGATTTCATAAATGATTGCAACCTCTGAGACCTCGGTTATAATGGCCCTCTTTTTACATGTTGAACAAGAGGGACTCTAATTTAGTTATGAAATGCCTTGACAAAGCTCCTTGTACCCCTTCATGGCAGCTTCTATTTGAAGATACTACTGTCACTCATCTCCCTAAAACGTCTTCTGATCACCACGCCATTTTGCTTAACACTGACCGCCCCCCTCCTTGCCCCTATAATTAGCCATTCTGCCTCGAAACCATGTGGTTCAACGACCCATCTTTCAATAATGTCGTCTTGGATGCTTGGCAAGCCCACCCTGATGATATAATCCAAACACGTACACTTTTCACCAATAAAGTCAAGGTGTGGAACAGAGAAACTTTTGGAAATATTTTTTACAATAAAAAAAGAGTGCTCACTCACCTCAAGGGTACCCAAACAGCCCTCTGCTTCAATCCCTCTCCCTTTCTCCTTAAACTTGAAAAGGAGCTCATGACCAAGCTTAACCACATTCTTAAGCTTAAAGAAGATTTTTGGGCCCTCAAATCTAGAACTGAATGGCATATTTTGGGGGACCGAAATACCAACTTCTTTCACATCTCCACTATCCGTAGAAGACATCATAACAAAATTTGGTGCCTTAAAGATCCTATGGGCAACTGGACTTACTCCTCGATAGACATTGAGAACTCCATCATTTCTCACTTCACTTCTTTCTATACCACTGACCTCACTCACTCTACCCACACCATCCCATTCACCAACATTCAGATGCCCTTCTCACTATAGATGACCCATAACTCCACAACATTGCAACACAGGAAATTTATGCTGCAATCAGCTCCTTTAAAACCCATAAAGCCCCTGGACCTGACCAGTTTTACCTCATATTCTTTCAAAAATTTTGGAACACTCTCGGTGGCTCTATTACCTCTTTCATCAAAATAAACTTCTCCACCCAAAGTGTCCCCCCAAACCTAATTCCACCCTCCTCTACCTTATCCCAGAGACGGCCAAGCCTAAAATTTTCCACCAATTCCGTTCAATTGGCCTTTGCAACACCCTCTACAAAACCATCACTAAAATTCTTGTTAGCCTTCTTAAACCCCACCTTGGTGACCTCATCCACCCTTCCAAGCAAATTTTATTCCAGGACGGAAAGCCAGTGACAACATCATTATTGCCCAGTAATCATCCACTCCATGACAACCTCCAAGAGCAAGAGAGGCTTAATGGCAATAAAAATTGATCTCGAAAAGACTTTTAACAAGCTCGAATGGAGCTTTATCAGGCACACCCTCAATCAGTTCAGCTTTCCCACTGCTTGGATTGAGCTCATTAGGTCTTGTATAGCCTCCTCCAATCTCTCCATCCTCCTCAACGGAGAGCGCCTTAGCCCTTTCCTCCCATCAAGGAGTATCCACCAAGGCGACCCTTTCTCCCCTTACATTTTCATGCTTTGCATGGAGCACCTTGCTTGGCTCATCCTAAATGAAGTCTCTCTGGGGAATTGGCAAGGGATCAAAACCACAAGAAACGGGCTCCCTTTCTCACACCTATTTTTTGAGGACGACCTCATTTTATTTACCCAAGCATCCAAAAGAAATTGCATGACCATCAAAAACGTTTTGGAGTCTTTATGTAAGCTTTCAGATAAAAAAATTAACTTCACAAAGTTTAAAATCCTCTTCTCTCCTCACACCTCCCCCTCCATTAGAGAAAGCATGGAGAATGAGCTCGGCATATCTTCTTGTACTAATTTTGGGAAATATCTAAGTGTGCCTATCCTTACCAACAAAGGAAATAAAAGAGCCTACAATTTCATCATTGATAAGCTCCACAACAAGTTGGCATCTTGGAAATCAAAAACCCTTTTCCCTTACGGGTCGTCTCACTCTTATTAATTCGGTCACATCAGCTATTCCCACCTACATCATGCAAAGCACCTTACTACCTCATCAGATCTGTAAGGAGATTGACCAAATCAATAAAAACTTTGTTTGAGCAGGCACCGAAACACATAAAAAACTCCATTTGAAAAACTGGACCACGGTGACTACCCCAAAATTCCTTGGCAGACTGACCTATGGACCTAAAAGACTTTGATTGAGCAGACTTGTACCAACTATCCAGGCCCAAGGCCCAAACGTGCCTTTAAGCATTTTTACCCCCCACAATAGCCTCTCAAAACTTCATTTTTCCCTCCCATCCGAGGAGAATAATGGAGTTTTGAACCAACAGCGCACCCTCCACAACACTTTGCAAACCGCCGTATGTGTAGGGATCCTTTCGTTCCTTTAAAACCACCTCTGACTCTTTGAAACCCGAAACACTCGCATTTATGACTGCAAGTTACGTCTTGTCCCCCATGTTCAACGGTGAGATACACATCCAATGGTCTAGGTTTGTCTTAAAAAATTGGGAGGGATAACTCTGATTCAAGGCCGCCTCCCACACGTCAAAACACCTAGGAATCCGTAGGAATCTGTATCTCCATCCATTCTTTCAGAAATCAATCATATCTAAGAATTATTCACTATCTTTCCTCTCAAGAAGCTCCTGAAGAAGTGCCTAATTATTTCCCGTAAGTTTTCAACTTCCTTTACTTATTTCTTTTTGGCTTCTATCCTCGGCCACCATCTAGACCCCTTCCCTTCTCTAAACTTTCATTCGCATTCCCACCAAATGGGTAGATTTAATTGTTTAGTAGATACCGACGCCAGTATGGAGGGTTTTCGGGCCAAATATCAGATTCCCTAAAACGTAGGCTCAAGATATTACCTAGTAGAAGCCATAGGTAACGCTAGGAAAGAGGAAGAAGTTATCGTCCCCATCATCGCCTTCTTGGAAGGTGGGATGACCCTCCCCATGAAAAACGTAACTAGCAAATACCTATGCAACCATAGGTTATGCCCAGATCAGTGCACGCCAAATGTATTTATCGTCTTAGATTGTGTCCATGCTTTAACGAGCAAATAGGTCTGAACCTCACATGACACAACGTTGTTTACATGTACGAGTGCCATAAACTTAAAAGTGTAGGATACTACCTTAAATCCAGGTCTAACATTGTTAGACTCATATCTTTTCTTCCCAAGTCTAACAAAGGCATAAAAGACGACTATCTCATCGCCTTGGGAAACTGGTCTGACGGTCCTCACTGCCCAGTTGAATGGGGAGACCCAAGTGTGACTCTATTGGAGTTAGATTCCCTAACCCATGACTTAATCCCATTATCTTTACCATTTTTTATTACATTGCGTATTATTGCACTTTCCTTTGATATTTTATCGTAAATCTAACCATGCTCGTCTTCTCGGTTGTTTTTCACAGATAAACAACACATACGTCCGTGTCTAAGCCTTTGCAACGTCGCAGACCTCAATCGCATTCTTCGCTCCGAAGTCTTCGTTAGCGAAGACCTATAAGTGAGAGTAGCCCACCAGATATTAGGATACGATCCTTTGTCAGATGACTTCTAGGAGATTGACAACGCGATCACTGCGGGAGATAAACGACACAGAAGGATAGACGTTTCTCGACGAGGCTTCCTTTCTAACCACAAACTCTTAGATGACCCCTTCATCATTCTATACTCTCGCCCCATTACAGCAACTCCTCTCTCGGTACATTCCTAAACAACAGCCGTCTGAGAAGAACCTGCATCCTTGCAACAATCGTTATACGAGGAGATTGACCAGTTTCACCTCGAAAAAGCTGAGAGACCTCGAGAGGATCAACTTGTCATCCTCTCAAACGAAGAGCATGCACCTGTAGAAACTTCAGGCATAAAAGGTCTGATAATTGCACAGCTCGACTCTAGCTTCGAAGAAGACGATATGTCCACTCTGAGAAAGTTGATGTCGAAGAAGGGCTTGAAAGCCTCTAACAATGACGCAGGTGGGTCCCAGATCCCTCCATCTTTGCCACCACCCCCTCCTCCCTCCGATCCTAAGCTTCCCATTCTAGAGCCTAAGAAGAAGAGGAAAAATGAGGTCGATGAGGCAGATGCGGAGAGACAAAAGAAACTAAAATAGAAACAACAACAGAAAACTGGCAAAGGTAAGGGACGTGCCTCTTAAGTGGAAAGTGGGGAGAACCGTGACCTGGCCGAGGTACGCCGTACACCGGCCAATTGGTCTCCCGAACTGAAGCTGGACGGGGCACCAATCTCTTACCAGTCCAGCATCAGGGCATTCCAGCAAGGTCACGCTCATCACCTGGCTGAGGCTTTGGAGCGGCCTCTTCTCCTGCCAAAGGACATGGACACCTTGGACAAGATGAACCAATCGCATCTTTTTCTCTCGCTCAAAAGGGACTTGGCTTTGGTGAGTGTCTCAGTCTTACCCCCACTTTACTGCTTTCACTACACTTTAACGAAAAAATCGTTCTCATGTACTTTGAATTTGCTTTACTAATAATGAATCTATTTTAATATTTTAACGTAGGCCATTCAAGAAGTCTTTGCTGCCGAGAAGTGGGTGAAAGACTGTCGGAAGAAAGCTGCAGCTAAACTTGAGGTCAGGCAGGAGACCGAAAAGTCCTTAAGCAGGCTCTTGCGGAGAACGAGAACCTAACTAAGTAGCTGGCAAAGTAGAAGAGGGAGAGGGACAGTGCCAAGGTCAACCTGAAGACGATGAGAACCTAGGTGGAGGGGCAATGCAAGCTTCTGCGTCAGAAGGACAAGGACTTGTCCAAAGCCCAGCAAGAAAACTCCGACCTGAAGAAGGAGCTTGCTAGAATGAGGGAAGAGGCTCGTACCTTTAAGGACAACATGGAGGCCGCGAAGAAGGCTGCTTACAAAGAAGGGGTGGAGGCGATAGAAAACCAATTGACAGAAGAGTTCGCCGAGCTGTGCCGGGAGTACTGCCAACAAGTGTGGGCGGAAGCTCTAAATGTGGCAGGGATTCCCACAACTTCCAAGTTAAGGAAGCCTGAAAATATTTGGCTTCGCCAGGACATCCAGGTGCTCGAAGAGCTTTCTTTTGTCGTACCTACCCCCAAGACTGTGCCTTCAACGCATCCATCTATGATTTCACTTCCCATTCCAACTCCTAAAGAACCTGCTGGTTCTGACAAAGAGAAGGAACAAGGCGACGGAGCCAAGAAGCCTACGAGCTAGAATGCCGAGCCCAATGTCCCTTCACTAGTGGCAAGAGACAAAGGGAAACAAGTCCAGTCCTCATTCGAAACAGAGCTGAAACAAATAGAAGAGGACAATAGATCGAAAGGGGCTGCCAACACTTCCGAGCAGGACCCCCTTCCAAGGCTTAAGGCTCAGGCTACTTGGGACTCCCTTTTTCCTTTTTGTAATGAGTTTTTTTTTTTTTTTTTTTTTTTTTTTTTTTTGTATTAGGACTTTATTTTTATCCCTTTTTTTTCCCCAAATTTTATCTCCAATGTATTCATTGACAAAAATTAATAAGAAATTTGGAAGATTAACAGTCAATAGGACATCAATTTTCACAAGGTATGTGATCCAAGGACCATACATGACCAAATTTTTGTTTGACACCTAGCAATAGTGAGTTGAAATGTTAATTTTTCCAAAGTAGAAGGTCTGAGGACCCGACATAACTAAGGTTCTGTTTAACAGTCAATAGAACATCAATTTCTATAAGGTATGTGGTTCGAGGACCATACATGACCAAGTTTCTATTTGACACCTATGAGTAGCAATAAGTAAACCGAACTGTATAATGATAATTTGAACAATGAATGACGAAAATGCTTTTTATTAAGAATAATACCTTCGTAGGTTGTTTACGTTCCAAGGGCGTTGTACAATTATTTCATCTAGATCAGTTAAGCGATATGACCCTATGCCCGTTACAAAAATGATCGATATGGTCCTTCCCAATTTGGTGCTAGCTTTCCTCATGCTGGATTTTTGGCAGTACCTATGACTTTCCTCAACACCAAATCCCCAGGCACTAGTGGCCTCAACTTCATATGAGCATCATATCTTTGTTTAAGCTTCTACTGATAATAAGCCATTTGGACCATAGCGGTCTCTCGCCGTTGCTTAACCAGATCCAAGCTTTTTTCCAGGAGGCCATTGATATTTCCCAGGCTAAAAGAACTCGTCCTTAATGTGGGAAACCCAGATTCTAAAGGTATCACTGCCTTGGCCCCGTAAGTCATGGAGAAGGTGTTTCTCCAGTGGATCTTTGCGGCGTAGTCCGATATGTCCACAAAACGTGTGGCAATTCCTCTACCCATCTACCCTTTACATCGTCCAGCCTCTTCTTAAGCCCACTGATTATAACTTTGTTAATGGCCTCGGCCTGCCCATTTCCCTAAGGATAAGCCGGAGTGGAGTATCTATCTGTGATGCCTAAGTCATTACAGTATTTTTTGAAAGCTCTACTACCAAATTGCACGCCATTATCTAAAATAAGTGTGTGAGGTACCCCAAATCTAGTGATAATGTTTTTCAAGATAAATTTCTTAGAGTCCACATCCCTAATATTTGAAAGGGGCTCAGCTTCGACCCACTTAGTGAAGTAATCAGTTCCTACGAGTAGCCACTTTTTATTTCCCACAACCCTCGGAAAAGGCCCAACTATATCTGGTCCCCATTGAGCGAATGGCCAAGGACTAGACAAAGGATTAAGGACTCCACCAAACTAATGAATATTGGGAGCAAACCTTTGGCATTGGTCACATTTTCTTGCATAGTCCGAGCTTTTCTCTGCATATTGGGCCACCAATATCCTTGAGTCAGAGCCCTATGGGTTAAGAATCTCCCCCCAGTATGGCTTCCATAAATTCCCTCGTGCAATTCTTCCAAAAGTGCCTCCGTCACTTCAAGATGTACACACAGCAGGTATGGTCCAGAAAAGAAGCATTTATACAACTTCTGATCCTTGGACAACTAGAATCGAGGTGCCTTTCGACAAATTTTATCTGCTTCAGACTTCTCCTTGGGCAGAACATCGCTTTTTAGAAAAGAAACCACGAGATCTATCCAACTAGGTCCGGGCCTTATCAGATGGATATGGACGACACCTGTGGCAGTTAAAGTCAGTTTCAACAAGTCTTCGACAAGGATGATCCTAGGCAAACACTGAGCTGAGGACGCCACCAACGTGGCCAACGAGTCCACATGCGTGTTTCCACTTCTAGAAACGTGCGAAATGATGAAAAAAATCAAACTCAGATTGTAAACATTTGACCTAGGTTAGGTACTCTTGCATTCTTGGATCCCCAGCCTCCATGGTCCCTGTCACTTGGCCCACAACTAATTGAGAATCTGAGGACATTTGAACTACCTTTCCCCCCATTCTTCGTACCATATCCATACCAACCAAGACAGCTTCGTACTCAGCCTCGTTATTAGTGGCCGAGAACGCTAACCTCAATGATTTCTTGAAGGTAATTCCTTCAGGAGATACCAAAACAAGTCCAATGCCTGATCCCCTCTAGTTTGCTGCCCTATCAACATACACTCTCCAAATCGGAGGCCCTTTGCATGTGATCATGCCAACTGATTTTTCATCCATGTGTAATTCCTTTGCAGTTTCTTCTAACGATGGTTCGGCGAATTCTGCCACCAAATCGGCGAGAACCTAGCCCTTCATCGAGGTGCGCGGCATGTATTTGATATCGAAAGCTCCCAGAATAGTTCCCCACTTGGCTACCCTCCCCGAGTAGTTAGCACTTCGCAATACTGACTTGAGAGGCAGTTGAGTCAAAATCACGATGGTGTGGGATTGGAAGTAGTGAGGAAGCTTTCGTGTAGTATAGACTACGGCAAGAATTGCCTTCTCCAAAGGTAAATAACGCACCTCGACTTCATTCAAAGATTTGCTGACATAATAACTGGTCTTTGTACCCCACCGTCGTCCCTTATCAGAACTAGGTTGCCTGCATGAATAGCTACAGCTCGGTATGCAAACAGGATTTCATTGACCTCTGGCCGAGACATGATGAGTGGCCGGAAAGATATTCCTTAAATTGCTAAAAAGCCAAAGCACACTCCTCGGACCACTGGAATCCTTTCCATTTATTTATCAATTGGAAAAAATGTCTACACCTATCAGCAGACCAAGAGATGAATTTGTTGAGAGCAACAGTCATCCCGGTCAATTTCTGGACTTCTTTCGGATTTCGAGGTGGTTGCAAGCCCTGAATGGCTTTGACCTGTGCCGGATTTACCTCTATTCCTCTATGAGTCACCATGTAGCTTAGGAATTTTCCAGAGCCCACCCAAAAGAACACTTTGAGGCGTTAAGGCGCAGCTTGTACTCCCTCAGTGTTTAAAAGGTGTCATCCAAATATTTCACATGCATAGGTACTGCCTTACTCTTCATTATCATATCATCCACATATACTTCAATGGTCTTCCCAAGTTGCGATTCGAATATCCTGGTTATCATCCTTTGGTAAGTAGCCTTTACATTTTTCAAATTGAATGGCATCACTTTATAGCGATAATTTCCCGTAGGAGTAATGAAAGCAGTCTTCTCCAGATCACTCAACGCCAATGGTATTTGGTGATAACCCTGAAAGGCATCTAAAAAACTCATCTGAGGATGCCCGACTGTAGCATCCACTAGCTGATTGATGCGAGGCATCGGGAACGAGTCTTTTGGGCAGGCCTTGTTTAGGTCTGTAAAGTCCACACATACTCGCCACTTTCCGCTCTTCTTTTTCACTATGATTGTGTGCACCAACCATTCTGAGTAGAGAACTTCTTTAATAGCCCTAGCCCTTTTGAGCTTGAGCACCTCCTCCTTGACGGCCTCGGAATGCTCTTTCGAAGAACACCGAGGTAGTTACCTCCTAGGAACAACGGCATGATTGACGTTTAAATGATGGCAAATGAAGCTTAGGTCAACCCCCGGAGCCTCGTAGGGATCCCAGGCAAAAACATCAATATTTTTTTTCAAAAACATCACCAATTTCATCTTCTCTTGGTGTGGTAATCGTATCCTAACTTGAAAGAACCATTCTGGGTCATCATTTTTGAGAAACCTTTCCAAATCTTCACACGTGGCCTCATCTGCTGTCACCGCACCGGGCACATCCAGAGTTGTTAATTGTTATAAGTCTACCACAGCCGAGGCCGAGGATTCTAATTCGGTTTGATGCAGTACTGCGGCCGATATGCATTGCCTTGCTACTGATTGGCTACCAAGAATTTCTTCAATCAATCCACCCGAGGGAAATTCACTTTAACGTGTAAAGTCGAGGAGACAGCAACCAAAGCATGCAGCCAAGGCCTGGTGACGATGGTCGTGTATGGAGAATATGTGTCAACCACAGTGAAATCTACATCGACCGTCTCCGAGCCCAACTGTACGGGCAATCGAATCTGTCCCTTTGGCATGACGTCTTCCCTTCAAAGTTATCAACGGCGAATCATAGGGAATAAGATCCTCCAGCCCTAACTTAAACCCCTTGAATAAGTCAAGGTACATAATATCCGCACCACTACCCTGATTGACCATCACCCTCTTGACGTCATAATTTCCTATCCTCAATGTGACCACCAGGGCATCATCGTGTGGTTGAATAGTCCCAACCTTATCTTTATCAGCAAATCCCAAAATAGGCGTACTCCCTTTGATCCTCTTCGACCTCAAGCCAAACTCCTCGGCTTGGGAGTGTGACACTGCCATAACCCTTGTGGGACAGGAACCGGTCCCGCCCGGTGTAGCGAAGATGACATTAATCGTTCCCAAGGGCGATCGAGATGAGTTCTTCTGATTATTTGAACCCGACTGATTTCCCTGTTCGTTGGGTTGATACAGGTACTGCTTCAATCTTCCCTTGCTAACAAGCTACTCTAAATGGTTCCAAAGGGTCCGGCAATTCTCAGTCGTATGACCCACATCCTGATGATACTGGCAAAAGATGTTCTGATTCCGTTTCATAAGGTCCCCCGCCATCTTACTGGGCCACTTGAAGTAGGATTCCTTATGGACTTTCTCCAGCAATTGGTGCACTAGTTCTCAGAATACGGTGTTAACTACTTGAGGAGTGGCTGAACCAGATTGCCCAAAGAAATCTCTCCTCGGCTTATTGTTATGGTACCTGTCCGACTTGAAATCCATTCTCTCCAGCTGGATAACCTTCGTCTTACCCTTACCTTGTTGTTGATCTTCCTCAAGCCTTTTATACTTGTTGATGCGATCCATGAGGCGACGTACACTTTGCACGGGCTTTTTGGTCAGAGATTTTCTTAAATCATGATCAGTTGGGAGACCCATTTTGAAAGTGTTAATTGCCACTTCATCAAAATCTCCATCGATTTCGTTAAACATTTCCCAGTACCTGTCAGAATATGCTTTCAAAGTCTCACCCTCCCTTATGGCCATAGATAACAATGAGTCCAAAGGCCGAGGGACTCTGCTGCATGTAATGAATCGAGACGCAAATTCCCTAGTAAGTTCCATGAAAGAATTGACAGACCCCGGCTTTAGTCCGTTAAACCATCTCATAGCAACAGGTCTCAGGCTAAAGGGAAAAACTTTGCACATCAAGGCTTCATTCTGAGAATGTACCGCCATCCTCTAATTAAAATGGCTCATGTGTTCAACTGGGTCTATCCTGCCATTATAGATGGTGAAAGTGGGTTGAGTGAACCGCCGTAGGAGCCTTCCCTTCTCGATCTTGTGTGAAAAGGGGGACTTGGAGAGTTGGTGCAACACTTGGCTCATAGCATCGTTTCCCAAGCCCCTGGAGGGAAACTTCTTATGCTCACGACTTGGAAGCTCATCCTTCTCGTAAGAGGAGGTTTCGCTAGGGGGAGTCCTGGACCTTAGATTGTAACTGCTTCCCCGTGACCCCCCAAAGGAAGGATCAGACGGAGGTGAAGCCTGCCTTCGTCTGACATGGCCTAGCTTTTTCTTGAGGTGGTCAATCTCCCTCTGCATGGCCTCAGCATCATCCTTATGAGTGGCCCTGCTCCCACTACGCGAGTGGCTTGCATCAGGGTGTGGTGTATACACACTTCCCTTACGATCTCTCCGACGCTCGAGATGCTCAAAATGATCTTCGCGCTGGGACCCCTGAGACTCTGCATGATGCGAACCTAAGCCGACCATCATATTCCAATTCCTTCAACACTCGATTTTCCACAGACGGCGCCAATTGTAAGAGCACAATTTGTATCCGAACCCAAAACGAATGATAGGCTCAGGCCCAAAGAGTCTTATACAATGAAATTTGTAGAATATGGGTTTGAAACCTAGGTTAGGGATATTGAAAAGTTGATAAACGGGCTAGAATGCCGCAGTCTTTGCGAGTAATAGATGAATGTGACAGAAAAACCCTCCTCGGACGTAAGTTGAAGACAATTTGTATAGCCTTTCTTTCTCTAAGAAAAAGATTACAATTTTTTAGTTTCCAAAAAAGATCCCTGTCGTCTTTCCTCTCTCGTCTTCTTATATCATTTTTCTTTTTCCCTGTTTCATCCACGTGTAACACAAATCTTCCTCCTAGATACTTGTCCCATCTACCACCTTCTTAAAGTCTTCAAATAATAGCTGGAAGGCTAACTTCTACTGTTCAGAGGTCATTTCTCCATTAATGCGGCCAGGGAGGTAGATGCAAGGCCTTTAATGCGGTGGTAACAGCTTTTTTCTCAGATATTTCTCACACATTCCTGCTTCTAACGGGTGTTTGAATCACACCTTTACCCAACAGATCTTCCAGAATTCTTTCTTGAAACCCTTTAGCAAGTCCCATGACCTTTACTGTGCCTGTCCGAGGAGATACTCCTCCTCGGACAACTCCTCGAACCATTATAGTGCAGACTGACCTGTGGACCTAAAAGACTCTAATTGAGCAGACTTATACCAACTATCCAGGTCCAAAGTCCAAACGTGTCATTAAGCATTTTTACCCCCCATAGTAGTAATTTCAAATTATAATAGATGCAAAATATTAACTTTTTTTCAAAAAAATAGAAGAGCCTTTAAACACACGTGTGAGCATGTGCTCAGAGGTTAGTTTAAATCTAAAGACTTTCCACGATTGATATTAGGAGGATTTCCTCCTACACTCCTACAAGAAGAAAGGAAGAAAACAAAAGCCTAAAGAAAGTGATGTGAAATACATTGAAGGAAAAAAAAAAAGAAAAAGAAAAAGAAAAGTGGCGTCTCCTCATTGATGAAAAAACAAGACGTTATATATATATATATATATATACAAGGGAGAAAGGCATTATATATTACAAGGCAAAAGTGACGTGGTGGATTGAGAGCCATGTACAATTTGAGTAGAGGAAATCTAATGCTACCTATAGGTGACTAAAAGGAAGTAAGTTCACTCCTAGGCCCACGGTATTGACCCAAGTGAAGGCTCACTAACAATAGCCAATTTTACTCCTTGGAAAATATTGAAGGACTCCAGGCACGCATCAAGCCAGTGATGTGTCAGGCAAACATGGAATTTTTACAAGCGGACTTTCTTCAACCGGTTATTTTCAACAAGTGGGCTCCATGGCCTGTAATATTTATACAAATGGATTTCATCGACCTGCATCTTTTCAACAAAAAATAAAATGTTTGGGTGGACTAATTTCCCAAACTCACAACATTTACGAGCAATGAGAAATATTAACTACTCACACACGTGTTATAAATGTTATACGTGCTTGAGGGTTGATATTGATATCTATTTTTGCGACACATTTTTTATAAGCCTGATTCAACCAAGCTCGACTTCATTATGGGTTCAATTTATGTATTATATTATATTTTATTCGTTTAAGCATGGCTTAAGCCCATGTGACTTATGGAAAAACTTGAGGAAGTGTGATTTGGAGGGTATGGGTTGGTTCCTTTTGAACCTTTTGCATGAGCCCAGCCCATGCGTGCTACCAAGTGGGCAAAAAACACTGGTAACATCTTAGGCTTATAGAATAAGTCTTGTATCCAAAATTTCCACTCCAAAATAGTTTTTTATGTTTTGGGTGATTGTGGCCTGAAGTTTCTATTCGAACCCTTTTTTCCTTTAAAAATGATTGGCTCTCATTGGCCAACTTCAACTACTAGCTCTCATCTAGGTGAGCCTCCCAATGGTTTGAAACAACTAAAAAGGTGGAGTCAATAAGAGTTTAGTCAAATATTTCTCAAATCATGTTAAAAGCATGTCAAACTCTTCCCTAAACAAAAACAACCCAAGCCAAAACACCAAATTAGTACCTTGGGGTCTAAGGCCTCTTGTATTGACCAAAAACCAGTCACTTAGAGCACCCCAAACTCAATATAAATGCCACAATCAAATTCAAAACAAGGGAGGACTTTTTTTTTTTTTTTTTTTTTTTACTCTGAGAGCAACACCCCAATCTCAAAACAAGAGTCTCTCTTTAGCTAAAAAACCAACCAACCACGTTATACTCACATACCTAAAAATTCAGAGCAAAAACTCATTCATCCAATCCACAATCTCACAATTTCGAAGCTTGGGTGAAAATATGGGTACAAGGGAACTTTCCCTCTCTTCCTCACAACCTCTCTCAATTTCCTCTTCTCCCTGACTGTGGGTCGAAATTTCAGACCTGTTAAACCACGTTTTTCCCATAAAATTGAAACTTGAGAGCAAAAACCCAATGAGTCAGGAAACAATTTCACAGTTCTGAACTTTAGGGGTGAAAATATGGGTACAGGAGAACCTTCCATCTCATCCTCACAACCTCTCTCAATTTCCTCTTCTCGCTAATTGTGGGTTGAAATATCAGGCCTATTATGTTCTTATGCTTTTCTGTACTTTTGTTATTAGTATTTTGATTATTTCTTGTCAAAGCACCATTAGCCTTTTGTTCACTATACATTTAGAATTTTGGGCTTGATTCTCTACAATAAATACTTCTAAAGAATCCAATGGAAGATTTGGGTCATTCTCGCATTTTCGGCCCTTGTCGCAAAAACGTCCCGACAAAGGGAAAAAAATATGCACACAAAATTATGAAATTATTGGAATACACACTCTATAGGAATTACTTGTCAAAAAAGGCACATCACACGTACAGAACATATACTTCTATACCAAAAACATAATTATCAAATTATTCTCAACCTAAATCGATATCCATAATTTGTAATAACTAAGATTGCCTTAGTAATTCGGGGTTTTTGTTGAAAAGGTTTTCGTCGAGGTCCATATATGACAGCTGATTGCATGTGAAATCGTAAATGTCTTTCCTGGTGAAGAAATATAGAAACATATATTTTTCTCCTTTAACTACTAAAGCAAGACCAAAGGTTTGAAAAGAGATGATGAGTTGAAGAGGAAAAAAGAAAAGGTAAGGGGCCTAAGGGCCCTCACTGGACTCCAGTTGTCGTACGAAAATAAGAGAAGAACCTATTTGAGAGAAAAAGTGAGATTTGAAAGGCTAAAATAGATGGAGACAGGAAAATTGGATTTTACCCAACCAAAAAAATATGGGTTGACCTGCGCTACATTGGTGGCCAATTTAACCAACAATCTTTAGTTTCAAAAACCGATGATTGCTGAATTTTTTGGATAGAAATTCTACTCTAATTTAATATAAGTATATATATATATATATATATATATATATATATATATATATGTATGTGAATCTTCTTTTTGAAAACTCAAACTCCGACGCCTCTCTCTACCTCCATCGTATAAGAACTTAGACTTATAGAGTAACCATCATAACAATGATGCACGATGATAATTGTTGGTTTAGACCTAAGATCACCAATTCAAATTGACGATCATGAAATTTTCACATAATCTTCCCTAACTAGGGATGAGTTGACCTTTTTGGCTAGATATAATTAATTTTCTTACAATTTAGGGGGATTTTTGTGGTCCAAAAGATTTTAGAAAAGTCTAAAAATGACCATAACTATCCAAAACATCCTGGATTTATTTGGACATAGATTAAAATATAAAATCCTAATTGTTCATAGAAGGCATGCTTCTCGTAAAAAAATGTAGGAGGATTTTCTGAAGAATGGTTCTTTTTTAGAGAGGAGGGTACGACTAGGGATTTTCTGAAAAATTTTCCTCTTTCTTTCCCATTATTCTTCTTATATCTTTCCTTGTTTAGAAATTATTCAAGCTTGCAAAGAAAATAGGTAACTAGTTCCTAGTTCCTACTTTAGAAATTAAGTCAAGCTTGCAAAGAAAATAGGTAACTAGGCAAACTATACGTGACGTCTAAATTTGATTTGAAACTTTTGTTTGTCATGAGTTGGATGATGGAAAGTTATGTTTATGGTGTCTTGTTCAAGCCTCCTTGCATATTTTGAGAATTATATGACTGTTGTTAATGTTGCATGTTAGTTTCAATATAAATATATATTTTTTGACAATTCAAAAGTTAGGTAGAGGAAATTTGAGCCAATGACATCTTCATTGAAAATATTAAAAATTGTTAGTGAAACAATATAATTGACTCTTAACAGTTTCAATTTATAGTTATTATGCAAGATGCCTAGTTTAGGCTTCATATTTAACATATTTAGGCCTAGATCTCATTGTTATTCAATTATATGGATACTTGGAATTAGGGCTTTCATATTAAATAATATATATGTGTGTGTTTGTTTAGATTGGTACAAACTTGCTCTCAGGAAATAATAATAATAATAATAATAATAATAAATAAGGCCTAAATGCAAAAACACTTTATAGGACTTCAATTATTCCTTTTAACTCTTGAGATTTTTATGTACACCGAATTGACTCATGTGATTAATTTTTGTTAGCTTTTTTAGATGAAAATAAATCACATGATCATTACATGAGCAGAGTTACAAATCTGTTAGTGCATGAGTCTTTTTAATGTAATCACATGATGGTCACATAATTTTTCCGTCCAAAATAGTTAAATTTTTTAAAATATACTATAAATTATGGTCAACTTTTGAATTTGGCAAAGGGGGACATAATTGACACCCCATTTTGAAATTGTTGTTTAACCTTACATTAAGGGAAAAAACATAATTTTACATTAAAAGGGCAGAATCAACATTTTAACAGTTGGATAAATAAAATCTTAATTAAAAACAAAATCTAAAAATCAAAACGAAATATCTAGTTGTTATATATGTTGGACCTTTAGACTAAAAGATCACGCCATCACTACTTTTCAATGGTTAATATGCATTCTTATGATTAGGATTAGTTACATGTAATTATCAGTGATTAATTATGATTGATTCTTCTAATTGGTTTGAGCCTATGATAATATAATTCTAACAGAATTAATTTTTCATAATTAAAGCTTCATCAGGTTGCTACCTCCCAAGCACCAAAAATTAAATTCAAGAAACAATTATAAACATTAGAAAAGAATTTATTTACTTTTCACATGCACATTGCTGAAAGCACTATTATCTAAAACAGTAATACTAATAATATAACACAAAGGGAAAATAAATAATAAATAAAAAAAAGCAGAGAAATGAAAGTTTTGTCTTTTTTTGCTCTAAGTATCTAAACCATACTTCTCCGACGATCCCTTCCAACTACTGGACACGCTCCACTGGTCGGAATTAGCCGCCGACGGGACCCCATTTCCGCACTTCGCCACCGTCCTTACGCTCTCTATCAACGCCTCGGTGCGAGACTCCTGTGACAAAATCTCAGACAACTGTTCAGGGCTAATCACCAGCTTCACCTTCCACACCCCACTGCTGTTATACCTCGGTACAACTTCTGGGTCCGCGAACCGCTTCATGATCCCTTGGTTATCGCATGAGGACATGCGGTACGGCGTGGTTACGTTGATGGACGAAGAAGAAGACATGTTGTTGTTGTTGTTGTTGTTGATGGCTGCGTCAGATTGCTTGGCGTTGGCGTTGGTGTTGTTGGGTTTGTAAGGGTTGAGAGGGAGGAGATAGTATAGTTGTCCCACATGGAGTTCTTCGTTGTGGAGAAGAGGCTGTGCAAAGAGGTCTCGGCTTCGGAATATGGCGTGGCCTGGGAACTCGTTTGTTATGCACTCTACGGTGATGGGTGCGTAGAGCTCCATGATGCCACCACTTGAGGTTATTACCTTCACCATCTCTTCCATTCCTCCAAACCCTTTAAACACACAATTCCCCATTGATAATTGAACAAAGCTTGTTGTACTCCCTCCAAAGAAAGAGGGCGGATGGATTAAAAGAAAGACTCAAAGACTGATTACATAGATTATTGGAAGATTGCTGTGAGAACATAAATTATGAGGTAACTGTGAGAAGGGTATTTCTTGAGGGTTTCTTGTGAGGCCATGACCAGCCGACACAAGTATCCCTTTCTTTGCAATCAAAAAAGTCCATCACGGGGGTTTTTAAGGGGTTGTGGCCCCACCTTTTCTATACTTGGACGCATGGTACATGGACCGTTTGATAACCACAATCACAACAAATTTGAGGGAGGGTGGCAACCTATAGTAACAGGAAATAGATATCAACGCGCACGCTGTGAGAATTAGGAGGCTCAAACCAAGACCAAAGTTTTATAAGCCTAGAGCATTCCTGCTAGACCAATTATCGCTTTGATTGATGCGGTATGTTATACTTGATGCAACATTATTTTTTATTATTTTATGAGTAAACAACCTTTAATTCAAGTGAAAACTAATATAGTAAAACAACAAACCCACAATATTGCCTGTAATCATTATTGTCATTATCAGTGCCGGCTCAATGGGTGAGCCAAATAAGCAACCGCGTAAGACCTCTAATGAAAAAAGACACTTAAATTTTTATCAATAGAGATATTCTTGTACTAATAAAAGTATTAATTAAGCCCTAAATATTCATCAATAAATAAAAAGTAGTTTTTTATCAAAGAAAAACCAGTTAAAGAAAAATGTTTTCATTGGATGGGTCAATCATTTAATCTCTTACGCATAAATGTTAAAAGAACTCTGCAATCTTACACTAGTAAATAAATTTGTACTAAAATTTTACTTAGAGATATCAAATATATAACTTTATTAAAATTTTCAATCATAATTTTTTAGTATTTGGTTACTTCATTTAATAAATAATGTTATTTTAGTTATATAGTCATTGAGTAATGCGATGGGTTCATTTTAATTTGTATTTTTTCTATGAAAATAGATTTTAAATGGAAATAAACTAAAAGTTAAATAAATATTATGTTAATATTCAAAGTATAAAAATAGAACTCACTTAAAGTTGTCTCCTTAAGCCCCACAATATCTTGAGTCGGCTTTTATCATTATTTTTATTATAAACCAATTATAGTAAGATACTTTAATTTTTAGAGAAAAAAAATTAGAAAAATATTTTCAGTATCTAAATACATTATTGATAATCGTAGTTTTCATTTATGCACTATTGTGTTAATAAGGTATATGTTGAAGTTAAAGGTGATATATGAATTATTTTAAGCTACAACACTTACTACACATTTATCACAACTATCTTATGTGACAATTGTAATTGATTATATATCATATTTATAAAAATCTGTAACTTTTTTTTTTTACCACTCAAAATCCATCACCTCACATTTGTCGTAAAATAAATTGTGATCTCATTATATATGACTTCCGGAATTTCCACTTTTGTAGGTACAGTGCATTGGTCAACGATTTTGGAGGACAGAGGAGAATTTGACCATACCGTTGTGGATCATGATCGACATGGGGTTGATGGTCAATTGGCAACATCATGTGCCCACAACTTTTTTTTGTCTTTGCTTTCTAAGTGGACCCACTTTTTGGGGCGACTCTCGCTTAAAAAGAAGGGATAAATTAGACTTTTCTAGGTTGGAGGGGCCTACCATTGATTTCGATGTATGGATCTGTAATCGTGTGCCAGAATAGAAGAGCTAAAATAGACAAGACAATAGTATACGGCACACGATGCCGTATATTAACCCATCTGGAAACCCAATATTGAGTTTAGAGTTCTGTATTCAGTGTATCGGACAAGGAGAGAACAGTACAGGAGATACTGATTAATCTTAACAACAATACTCCCAATTCGCTCTGGATAGATTAATTTTAACACATTTTTATATATTTTAAACAACTCTACATATATTTTAATATATTTTTTTACCTACATATATAAAAAAAAAACACTCAAATAACATTATTCAAACTAACCAACCAAACATACATTTAATTTCACAACTTATTAATTTTTGTAATAGTAAGTGATGGACCAATAAAAATTGTAAGTCCATATAAATAAAAGTGAACAAAAAATTTTAACCATTTACAATCACACACATAAATTAAATGTAAAATTAAGACGTGTCCCTAAAATTATTGTCATCTTAATGACAATGAAAGCTTAACAATTTCCTTTGTCCCATTTCTTTCGATACCAAATCCGGGGATTAGGCAATAATCAATAATGTCCTTTCCCAGCAACTTTCGAAGAATCTTGTTCCAGCCCATGCAGGCCATAACCTACGACCTTGGGGTCACTATACCCCACTGAGCTGATGGGTCAGGTAACTTGTCCTAATTCTTAGCAAATCATGGGGCAATTACAATACAATTAAGTGCCAGCAATAATTGAGAGTTTTTCTCCGAAAAAATATTGAGAGTTTTTATTTCCCCCTTTTTATTTTGTTGAGTGAAAAAAAAAAAACTATATATTCCACACCGCACACAGGCTTCATTGATTTTGGTATTTCACATGTTTGATATATTTGTATGGGAATACGTATTGACGTATTGTATATATGTATGAACTATGAAACACTCTAGGTATACATATTGCAGTCTCCTTATTATGAGGCCCCCACCGTCAATTTGTGCTTTCGGTGACACTCAAGTTTATTTTGAATCCATGTTCATTGTTTGAAATGATGTTTTCATCAGAAAAATACATAAAAATAGTTTCGGGATGGCTGGACCTTGCTAGCACGGGGTGAAGAGGAATATATTTGTTAACAACAATAGAACTTTGGATTACCGTTTGAGACTTTGAGTACATGACAAGAGGGTTAAAAGGAATCTATATTCATGATTACATTAGAGTTTTAAGCATCATTTCCTACGAGATGGTGCTTTCAACTCAGTATAACGTCAAATTAGACACCATTCATTATGTCTAATTTAGGCTGTAAAAATAAAGTTGAGCAAAAAGGACAATGCTAAAAACACAACAACAACAAAAATCATATATATATTTTTTTTCCAAAAGTGTTAATAAAGTTTGTTATATTAAAACAATATTATTTCTATCACTTTTATTATACACTAATCACATAAGTCATGTTAGTGATTATAAAAAATATCATAAAAATTTTTATGCTCATTTTGTAATAGTTAATTTGCTTTAACCCTAATCTGTACTTAGTTGGTCCATGATAGATATATTGGATTTTCACCAATTCCCACGAACACTTTCGCTTTGAACCATGGCCTTTCACAATGCTTTTAAAATTCTAGGTCGAATGAAGAAGAAGCCTTTTGCTACCACTTAGAAGTTTTATATTAAACGTAATGCCTCTAAAATCTCCAAAGGGACTAGGTTGTGGAAGTTATGTGTAACACAAACCTAATGGGCGACATAGTATGATTTGGTTGCCTAAGATTCAAAACACTACTGTTTATGTTGGCCAGAGATTTGACCCGAGAAAAAAAGATCAAGAAGAAAAGTTTCGGCCAAGTGCAACTAATAATAATAAAAATTAAAAAAAATTAAAAACTGTTAATTATAGATGGAAAAAGCAAAACTTTGCACCTTGCTACAAAAGTTGCCGTTTCATTAAATTATGTTATTATATGTGGTAATACTAGTGCATATGTTGGAATAGCAGTATAGCACCTCCATAAAGATTTTTTTTAAGGGACTTTGGAAAGAAGAAAAAAAAAGTGGGCAAGTGCAACTACTTAAACATTTGTTGTTAATCATAGATGCATATGGGAAAAGCATAAAAGTATATCTTGTCAAAAAATTATCATTTTCTTACGCTAAAGATGAGAAATAACCGTGAATAAGTATTCTTTCATACTACTTTTTCACACAATTATTCATATATAATATTCATAATTGTATGCATGTGTTGATATACACATTTCAAAACTGAAAGGTAATGTCTACACTTAAAACGTAGAAAGTAAATATATACAAAATATATTAAATAAGTGATGTAAGATAATATTACCCATGTTATGACTTTCACTTTTGAAAAAATAAATAAAAGCATTTTTAAAAAAGAAAGAGGCTTGAAAAGAAGAAGTCAAAATGAGTTTGGCAAATTATTAAGTAGCATGGCCTTTCCCATGAATCCCATCCCGAACTATTGCGTGACGTTTCCCTCACTCAGGCCATGTTTCACATCTTTTAATATCACCATCATGAACCTGTTTGAAATACATGAAGATCAAAAAACCATAAAAAATATATGCGGATATGATAAATTTGAAGAATGTCTACGTTACTACACTCTTGGATAGTGGGACCATCTATAAAAGCATGAGATGAGATATGTCTTAAACTGGCTGCTTGTTTATCTCTACAAATATCCATCTCCTATTTTAAATTAATTAAACAAAATATGACTGGTGGTTCTTTCATGCATTAACAAGAACAAAATCAGATGATGGTTTTTTGATTGTGACTTGTGAGTAATCTTAAGAGAAATAATACATAAATAATTTTCTTATATGGACTACGAACTTTATATTTGAAAACTTAGATTTTTTTTTTTTAAACTATGTACTAGAAACCACATATCAAGGACTCCAAATTCTATTTTCACGTACGTAGCTGATTGGCAAGGAGTTTGTCAAATTGGTATACGTCAAACTTAATGGCTAAACCATGTATTTCTTGTGGGCCGCATGTGTATTTATTACTGTGTTGGTTTACGGTTTTCCAAATGACATAAGCACTCTCATATCCACATAAATATATTGATTGAGAGCAATCCGAGAGAGTTGGGAGAGCTAGAGCTAGAGCTAAAGAGAAATAGAATAGTAATGGGAAACTCTTTTGGGCGAAAGAAAGGGGTGCATCCAGTGGACCAAGCTGATGGAATAAGAGTCCCATCGAGTTACTTAAGAATTAGAGTGCGAATGAGCAAGAGGGAACTCAAGGAGATGATGGATCAAGTGGATTTGACCCAAGGTAACTCAGACTTAGGTGGCTTGATCATGCAAGAATGCTTGGAAGGTAGGTTAAACGCTCGTGCTCTTTACTATGGGATTGAGTTTTAATTAACAAAGAAGAGTACTGTAATCGTAAGTTATAACAATATAATAGAATTGTTCAATGGTTTAAGTTCTGTTTGTATTATATGTATGCACGTATGTGACGTGTGCGTGTAATTATATATTGTGTAGAGAAAGATTTATAGATTATATGGTAATATGAGATTTTAGTTACGGTGGAACCCAAAAAAAAAAAAATTGTATTTTATTGTATAGCTGTGTGTACGTTCATCTTCTTTAAGGGATTATGTTGATTGTTTTACTTTGGCAAAGAAAAACTGTATCACCTGCGCAGTAGAAGAAGTACTTTTTGATAAACCAGTAGAAGAAGTACTTCTTCTTAAACTGTATCAAAGCAAATCTATAGTTCTCATATTGCTTAAGCGTACGTGCGGGGTTTTTTTTAAAAAAAATTTATGTAACTATAGATTTTTTTTTTCTTTTTTTTTTTTTACTTTATAATTTGATACTTACAAAATTGGTTGATGGCAATTGAACCATGAAAGTTTCCACTATAAAGCTCTGTTTTTTTTTTTTTTGGATGAATGAACTATAAAGCTCTGTTAAAACTATATAGTCGGTGTTTGCGTAAATAAAATTATAAAACATACGGTTCTTTCAGATCAAAGGTTGATCAGTTGGTCCAACTTCCACCGTTCGCTCAAAAAAAAAAAAAAAACAAAACAAAACAAAAACTTCCACCGTTCGCTCTAGGTATGCATAATTTGGGGTGCATGATCAAATTAGAGGCTCGAAATCTGTTGAGAATTTCTTCGTCAATATAGGCAAAGTGAAGTTCTGAGGCCCATGGACTTACAATCCAATAGCAACCTTCTCCCTATCCTTTACTGCAGATTTGATAATCCCTCCTTTAAAAATGAATTAATAATTTGAAGCATAAGTTAGGCCCAAATTCCTTCTTTCTATTTTTAATTATCCGAAACAGTAATTTTTTTTTTTTTTCATATCAAGAATGAGAAAACTAGGTTACATCTGCAGTCACTTCAGAGTCTATGATGGTCGGAGTCCAAGTTACAAAATCATTCACAAATTGGGCATATCTTCGGCCCAATTTCAATTGAGAGTGTTCGATAGCACAAAACTTATTACAGCTGGTTTATAACCCTTGAATACGCACTAGTGCAATAAAAAAGAGCCAATTAATATATATATATATATATATATATATATATATATATAATTGGCTCTTTTTAAATAAAGATCCGAAAATAGAAGAAGAGATTAGAAAGAAAGAGTCAAAGAGAGAGAGAGGTAGACTCTAACTCCATTCATTATCTTTCTCTTTCAATCTTTAATAAGGCCTAAAGTCATGGGTTGAGATCAGCACACTTGATGCAATTCCTATGAATAGTTGAAATTGATAGTTATAAAAAATAACTTTTAATCTCAACCATTGATTCAAAAAAGTTAAGAGCAACTATCAATCTCAACCATTGATTCAAAAAAGTTAAGAAATTTTTTTTTTAAAAAAAAAGTTAAAAAGGTGAAAAGTAAAAAAAAATTATGAATGATTTGGTTGAATTGCACCTGGTGCAATACCCTAGATATTGCATCCACTATTGCACTAGATCCTAATTCTAAAGTTATATATATATATATATTAATAATAAATGGTGGTCAAATGGTGCCTTGTCTCTAGTCTAGTGACTAAGAGCATCTCCAACTGGTTCTCTATTAACAAAACTTTTTCAAATTTTTTTGAAGTTACTACAGTACTTCTCTTAATCTAAAGAATACTGTAGCAACTCCAAATCAATTTTTCTGCTAAAAAAATTCGTACATCTCAATAAAAAAAAAAAAATTATTTCTCTCTCCTCTCACGACTACAAACACATTGGCTACAAATACAACAACCCTGCTCTCAAACATCTCTAAACTGAAGCATAATCAAAATACAAACTCAAAAACATAATCTTAAAATTAATCAAACCAAAAAAAAAAAAAAAAGACACAAGCCATCTACCATCTGGCCTACGTTGGGAAGGAAGACGAGCGGCGGTGGCAGAGCAGAGCCATCTAACCCATCTATTCTTTCTCTCTCCACCTCTTTCTTTGTTTCTTATCACAGAGAGAGCAGGATAATGTTTTGGAATCAAGTAGGAAAAAAAAAAAAAAAAAAGTAGAGAAAGAGAGCTGGAGAAAGAAAGACACAAAGAATTCTGGAATCAAGTGGAAAGTGTAGAGAAAAAAAAGGAGAGGATGGAGATAATGGGTATACGTGTGTGGTGGAGAAAAATCAAGAGAAAAGAAAAAGAAAAAAAAAAAAAAGGAAATGTGTGGATGATAGAAAGAAAGAAAGGAAAAATACAATTTAGAAATACTACCACAATATTTTCATAATAAATTTTAAGTAACTTATTGTTATTAGCTAATATTAGTGAGTAAAAATATAGTTTCAACGGTGGGTTCAAATTAGAACTAATAACAACTTTTCACATAAGATTTTGATGTGATTTTTGTGAAAGTATTGCGAAAAATGTTGTGAATATAACACTTTTCATTGAAAATGTAATTGTTGGGAATGAATTTAGAAATAATAAATGATGATAAAAAAGAATAAAGAATGAATGAAGAAATAATATTTAAATGAGATAGATAATGGGATAGAGAATTTGTTGAAAAGTATATTTGAAAAAGTGGGTAGTTAAAAGGTAAAAGGAATTGTTCATTCTCCAAACAATACAAAAATTTGAAGAATTTGCTAAAAATGCTCTAACAACGGTGAAGTGGTGTACTATGTAAAACAATACGATGCCCATCACTAGTGGCTCTACATAGAAAGGTGGTCCTGTGAGTTGTGACCACGCTCGCCTAGAAAAAAAAAATTACTATTATTATTATTATTATGTACAAATTTTAAAAATTTATAATTTTTTTATACTTAAAAATAACTTTATAACAACCCTAAATTGTTTTTAGGCCCAACGTAACTAAACTTTTGACAAAATTTGGTAACAAATTGGTTGTAAGTTAAGGTTACAACTTCATTCAATATATTTTTTTTATTGGTTGTAAATTTTAACAAATTCAGCATTTAATTACATTTTATTCTTATACCTTCCATACTTGTAAAATTTTAAGAAAATCAGAGAACACTAGCTATGTCATCAATCAATATAAAAGAGAATTGTATAAATCTAATAAGCAATCAACTATATATATTTTCATCCAATCAAAAAAATTAAAATTAAAAAGTTGTATACATTCTTAGTAATGCATTTTAAAAAAAAATTGAATTAATTTTTATTTTATTTTAAATGCATGAATTTTTACGTAAATATAATTGACATAAAATTAAATTATAATTGCAATGACAATTGGCATGAATTGGAATCACTGAAGTCTGAAATTGTAAAGACAATTGGCATGAACTATAGTTTAATTAGAACATTTTTTTGTTACATGAAAGATAGAAAGTTCAATTAAGACAATAGATACAAAATTAGAGTGCAATTAAAACCTACTTTGAATTTTTAATTGAGTTTTCACTTTAATATATTACACATAATATATAATTTTTGCTAAAAATTTTATTACCACTTTGTTACAAAATAGAATGGTGGTTGTTAAGCAAAAATAGAATGGTTGTAGCCACTTGCCCCAGGATCTTTGTGCGCAGGTTTAAAATAAAATAAAATAAAAAGGAAAAGGAAAGAGAGACGATGTCCGAAATTCTTTAATCACCTAATTAAATCTAGACAAGTGCTGGTATGCAATTAACCTCCAACATACCTCAAATAATAATTACCGGTAACCTCAAATTTTTGTCAATTTCTGTTTCTCAAGAAAAAATTGTCATTTTTTTAAAAGAATCTGTAGCCTCAAATAATTGGTACTATGCTAGGAGAGTCACAGTTTGTCCTGGTGATTGAGCATATTTTTCGTTGGAGAGTATGTTCATCTTTAAAGAGTTCTCATAAAGTCTGTGAATACAATAATAGAATTTCACAATATTTTTACAATATATTTGCTTTGAATGGTAGTAGATTTGGAATTAATTTTTATTTTAGGTAAAGATGCAAAACCCACCCATAAAGTTTTATTAAAATTCATTTCATGTTTAGTTTACTTTTATTCAATTAAATCCTCTAAGTCTTAAAAATTTTCAATAGAGGCCTCTTGTTAATTTCTGTTACACTCCATGGTTAAAAACAAAATGAATGTTTATCCCACATTGATTGTGTGTTTAATGTTTGCTATTTATAACCTTAGTCTATAATTACAAAGGTTAGACCTTTTTGTAATTGTACTTTGGTTATATAATGTATTATAAACTCAGTTTAAAACACTAATATTACTATTTTCGTACGTATTTTAATAAGTATTACTATTTACTAAAAAAAACCCAACAATGGGTGCTATTTTTGTTTTTTCCTAATATTTAAATAAAATAATTATTTTAATCTTATAAAAAAAACCGGTTTTTCAAAAAAGAAAAAAATAAAATAAAAACACACACACGTGACACACCCCCACAAAGCAAAACAAAAAAAAAACAGAAGGGCCCAGGCCCAGAACGAGGAAATGACGTTGTTTCCGTTTAACTAAAATCGCCCCTAAGTTCTACAATTGACAATCTTCCAAACTTTTTTCAGAAAAGATCTAGTATCTAAATTACAAACAGAGCAACAGTTAACCCAGCCAAAAAAAAAAAAGAAGAAGCAACAGTTACATCCTTATATCCAATGAGAAAGGGAGAGAGAGTTACCATTCAGTGGTTGGAGCAGAGGAGAGTCGATGGGGTGACTTGAGGCCGGGGCAGGCAGCAGAAATCAACTTACCCAACACATGGCATAAATCTCTTCTTTTTTACACTTTCAGAGGCTCTATGATGACCCAAATGGTTAGGTCTTTGCCAGAAACTCAATTGTTCTCTCTAAGATACGTTCCTACTTTTAGTTACAATGGTAACAAAACAAAGCCTTTTTTATTTATTGGGTTTTTATTTTTATATTTTAGATTAAGAATAAAATTATTATTTTATTTATTAAAATATTAGGAAGAACCAAAATGGTGCCGTTTTGGGTGTTTTTAACGAAGGAATGTAACGAATTCTAACCGAAGATCTTGATTGAATAATTTTGAAATTTAAAGAACTCAATTATACAAAAATAAAGTTATAAAACTTAAATGAATTCTAATAAAACTAAGAGGGTGGATTTTTCCCTTTTCCTTTAATTTATTTTGATTTATGATGGGTTAACACTTTAACTTGTGATATTATGTTGTGAGGTAGAACTTAAGATTCAAGAGTCCCAGCCTTTCCAAAGTTACAAATTTTGAATAGTCTTAAAGTTTCGAGTGTTCTGACTTATGTTTTAATACTTTGTTAACTAGACATGATGTAATGTGGACACCTCTCCACATTTGACCGTATACTGAATGGAGGATTATGATTTTGGAATGCTTTAAGCAATAGTTTTTTCTACAATGAGAATAGGAAATTGAGAATAGAGAATGAAAATAGACTTCACATCTATTGCTACAATTACAATAGTTTTTTCTACAAACACAAATTTTGAAGTAATTAATTATGATTGGTAGATGATGACCCTTCACAAACTGGCGCAAATGCTCTAACATACTGTATTTGTATATAGAATATTTATATTATATCATAGCATGTAACATATTGTAGATCACGGACGGAGTGCCCCCAATATTTAAAGGCCATAAAAAAAATAAAAGAAAAAAAAATTTAAGTAGTTATACTATGTTATTTTATTTATTATTGTACAATATTTTTTTTAATATACTATATGTTACACTTGACTTTTTACAATATCAGTGATCTTTTAAAGTTAAAAAAAAAAAAAAAAAAAAAAAAAGCCAAAACTACGTAAGTACTGTAAGGACGTAATTTGTACTTAAGCCCAACAAGAGGAATGTTATAGGCTCCAAAAGCCCAATTCAATAACTTTATAGAGAGTGTGTTAGAAATCTTGTTTCTAATGAGTTTAAATGATAACAACAATGGCCCAAGATCACAAAATGATAAGAGTAGATTAATTTGTATAGTGAAAATTTTCCTCGGACTCAAGTCGAGAAGCTGATTCTTATATTTCTTATTTCTTAAAGAGTGATTATAGATATTCAATCTACAATGTTTTTCTCTTATTCCCTCTCGATCTCCCCCTTCAATGTGAGATTTTTTATCTTATATAGACACTTTCAGATCATCCTGGCCTTCCACTTGTTCCAATTTTATCTAGCATCATCTTTAAGTTCCTAAGAGATTCGGCCTCGAAGGCTACATTGTTTAAACGTTTTCTCCACATAAATGCAGTCGGAAGGTTTGGTGAGATGCATTAAATGTGGTGGCAATATCTAGTTTTTCAATCCCGTCATTGCCATCTCCCTTCCCAAAGTCCTTTCTGCACAGTAGAGCCTTATCTGATAGCGTATTGATGACGTGATCATAAAATCCAAAGACGTGGTCTTTTCAACCCAGCAACAGTCCTCCTTGGCTTAGCATGACACGTGGTGTGATCACTTTACTCGGAATTCTCATACCCAATAAGTACCTTTGATATTGTTCCTTAGGTTCCCCTCTTAAAATTCAGTCATGTGGTTACTTAACCAAAAAATACACTTCCATCTCATAAGAAAAAATTCAAATGGCAGAATCTTAAAAGGAGAATCTAAGGAACGCCACTTAAGTATTGTACCTAAGTCTTACTCAAAAAAATTATAAATCTAAAATCTAAACTTTAATAATTTAGTTCAAAAAAAATTACACTTGATCTCTTAGCAATATCAATGATCTTTTTTAGAAACTATATAAAAAAAAAATGATAGATCTAAAATCTAAAACAAAATTAACAAACTCAAAAAAATTAGTTCAACAAAAATATTATTAATATAAAGAAATTAAGCTCAATCGACCAATTTTATCTAAAAAATAATAATAATTTAATTCTTTAAAAAATTTAAATAAAATAATTTTCTCTTAACCCAATCACTTATATATGCTATAGAAGTTTTCGTATTATTTTATTATTATTATTTATAAGCAGTTCTTGTATTAATTAAGCGTATGCTGGTTTTTGTTTTTTTTTTTTTTTTTTTCCCCCTTCGTTGGAACTTGGAAGCTGGAACTATATTGGTGTCTGCGTTACCAAAAAAATAATAGAAGTTTTTCAGATCAGAGGTTCAGTTTTTTTTTTTTTTTTTTGCTGCTGCTGCTGAAAGTACCACAGTTTGATTCAGGCATCTTTGGGCTGCTGGATCAAATAAGAGGCTCGAATCTGTCAGAATACTACCTGTTCTCCTGTTCACCTTTGTACGCTAAACCCAAACTCCATGTATGCCATCTGGCTTCTAATGCATGTTTTATCTGGTATCAAAAAAAAAAAAAATCTGTCAGAATACCTTCTTCGATAGGTAGAATGAACTTGTGATACCAATGGGCTTATAATCCAGCAGCATCCCACTCCTCTCCCATATTAAAAAAAATTAAATAAATAAAATAATAATAATAAATTTTAACTTAGACAAAATTTAGTTACAAAACTAACAATCTTACTTTATATCTTTTTATTTGGGACACATTTTGAAAAATCTTTCATTGGATTACATTTTCTACTTATATCATACTTGCAAAATTTCTAAAAAATTAAAGATCAATAGTTATATCATCAACAAATTGTTTAAATATTAAATTTTTGTAATTTAAAATTATGCATATATAAGTTTTCCGGTTAATACAAAATTTGACATATATATTAAGAGTGTAAAGAATATGCAATGCAATTGTTAGATTTTCAAAATATGCAGTAATGTTTATTTTATTGATTAATATTATAGCCTTAGGCTAAAACCAGTTTTGTAACTAAATTTTATCATTCTAAATATAAGTCAGACCCAAATTTAAATAGACAAAATTTAATTACAAAATTGATTGCAGCCTAAGGGTACAACTTTACTTAATATCATTAAAATTACTATATTTTTTGAAAATCTAACCATTGAATAACATGTTCTTTACGCTTTTAATACACATGTCAAATTTTGTGTCGATCACATATTATTTACTATATGATTTATAAGTTTATATTTTATGCATAATTTTAAACTACAAAAACTTGCAATTTAAACAGTTAATTGATGACATAGTTATTGATCTTTAATTTTATAGAAATTTTGTAAGCATGGATAATATAAGAAGAAAATGTAATCTAACGGTGGATTTGTCAAAATTCACCTCTAATAAAAGAAATATTGAGTAAAGTTGTAAGCTTAAGTTACAACCAATTTTGTAGTTAAATTTTGTTTAATTTAAATTAAGTGTGTGAATGGACAAAGCTTATTACAATTCAAAAGGTGCAATTAAAAATATGACAAAATTTGGCTACAACCTATGACAAAATATATGACAAAAGATAGTAGCTACTACTCTACTCAATATATTTTTATTAAATGTAAGCTTTCACAAATCCACTATATATTGGATTACATTTTCTTTCTATATTCTCCATGTTTACAAAATTTTCAAAATATCAAATTTTTATAGTATAAAATTATATATAAAAAATAAGTCTATAGATTGAATAATAAACAGCATTTGATTGATATGAAATTTGAAATGCATGTTAAGGACATAAAGAACATGCAATCTGAAGTTGGTTTTTAAAAAATGACAAAATTTAATTACAAAATTGGTTGTAGTCTTAGGCTACAACTTTACTCAATAAAATAAACAGAACTAAATATTTTGAAAAATAATCGTTTAATTGCATGTTCTTTATGTTTTTAATACACATATCAAATTTTGTGTCAATCAAATATTATTTACAATATGATCTATAAGTTTATATTTTGTGCATAATTTTAAATTAAAAAAACTTACAATTTAAAAAATTTATTGATGACATATGTAGGGTATGAGAATTCCGTGTAAGGTGATCACACCGTGTGTCACGCTAAGCCTAGGCGGACAGTTGTTGGGTCGAGGAGGCCACGTCCTTGGATTTTATGATCACGTCATCAATACACTATCAGAGAAGGCTCTACTGTGTCGAAAGGACTTTGGGAAGAGAGATGGCAGTGACGGGGTTGAAAAGCTAGATACTGCCACCACATTTAATACATCCCACCAAACCTTTTGGCCACATTTATGTGGAAAAGACCTTTGAACAATGTTTTATGGCCGCATTTATGTAGAGAAGACATGTGAATAATGAATCCTTGGAGGCCACATCTCTTAAGAACTTGAAGAAGATGCTAGATAAGATTGGAACAGGTGGAAGGTTAGGATGATCTGAAAGTGTCTATATAAGGTTAAAAAAATCCCCCATGGAAGGGGGAGATTGAGGGGGAGTAAGAGAAAAACACTGTAGATTTAATATCTGTAATCACTCTTTAAGAAATAAGAAATATAAGAATGAGCTTCTCGACTTGAATTCGAGAACAATTTTCATTATACAAATTAATCCACTCTTATCATTTTGTGATCTTGGGCTATTGTTGTTATCATTTAAGCTCATTAGAAACAAAATTTCTAACCCACTCTCTATAAATTTATTATATTGGGTTTTTTGGGCTTATACCCTTCCTCTTGTTGGGCTTAGGTATAAATTGTGTCCTTACAACATAGCTATTGATCTTTAATTTTCTAGAAATTTTGCAAGTATGAAGGATATAAAAAGAAAATGTAATTCAATAATTGATTTGGCAAAATTTACCTCCAATAAAAAATATTGAGTAAGGTTATAGCCTTACTCTATAACTAATTTTATAGCTAATTTTTTTCCTTTTAAAAATATGTAATCATATTAATTTTTTGATTGTGAATTGTAATTATTAGCTACAACTAAGTTTATTTATAGCCATATTTTGTCGTTAAAAGTAACCTAGTTATAGGTGTGTGAAACTTTTCTACCTTATAAGTAATATAAACTATATGTATTTATATTATTAAAAAAAATTAGATTTAGTTTTTATTTTTATTTTTTGAGTTTAGGTACATGAATTTGTATGTAAATATAGTTGACACAATTAAAGTATAATTGCAATGGCACTTGGCATGAAATTGAAGTGCAATGAAGATCTAAGCACTCTTGGCAAACTATAGCTTAATTAAGAGAACACTTGGCAACAAACTATGGTTTAATGAGAAAATACTTGGCACAAATTGGAGTGTAATTAGAATTAAACTTAGATTCATCATTGGATTATTTCTTCTTCTTATATTCCTTATGCTTGCAAAATTTCTAGAAAATTAAAGATCAATAGCTATGTCATCAATAAATTGTTTAAATTGCAAATTTTTGTAGTTTAAAATTATGCATAAAATGTAAGGTTATAGATCATATAATAAAAAATATCCGATTGACACAAAAGTTTACATGTGTATTAAGAGTGTAAAGAACATGTAATTCAATGGTTAAATTTTCAAAATATATAGTAATATTTATATTATTGAGTAAAATTGTAGTTTTATGTTATAACCAATTTGGTAGCCAAACTTTGTCTATATATATTAAAGGTTACACTAATGAATGTCCTTAATTAGAGAAATTGTTAATAAATCATTTCAGGAATTTTAAGCGCAGAATTTATACCTAGACCCAAACCCGTGATGGGTTCAGGCCCAAATGATCTTATACAATTAAATTTATAGAAAGTGGGCTTGAAACCTAGGTCTTATGGATGTTGGACTATAGATGGAGGGCTAGATTGCCACTTCACACTCCATCAAAAGATGAAAACATTAAGAAATCCTCCTCGGACGTAAGCTAAGGAAGTTTTATATAGATATTCTTTCCTTGAACAATAGACTAAAATTGAAGATCACGTATACAATACTTTTTTTCTCCCTTTTATCTCTCGTACCCCCTTCATCATGCCCTTTCTTTTTCTTTTATATCATTCTTCTTCTTCCATTCCTCCTTCACGTGTAGCAAAAATTTACCCTATTAGATGCTTGTCCCATCCATCTCCCTCTGGAAGTCTTCAAACAATAGCTAGAAGGCTAATCTCCACTGTTTAGAGGTTGTATCCCTATTAATGTGGCCAGAGAGGCAAGTGCAGGGTCTTTAATGTGGTGGTAGCAGCTTTTCCCTTGATATTTTTCATACGTTCCTCCTCTTTAGGACTATGTAGAATACATCTTTACCCACATAACCTTCTAGAATTCTCCTCCTAAACATCAAAACGTGTCATGCAATCACTGCTAAACTCATCTGAGGAGATGTTTTTCCTCGGACATCCTCATCATGATCTTCTAGCAGGAGCAAACTTATGGGCCTCCAAGAATCTTCTCGGACAGGCTTATACCACCAATACCAAGCCCAAAGCCCAAATACTTGTTCTAATTATTCTACCCCCACAATAACCTCTCAAAACTTTATTTTTATCCCCATTCAAGGAGAAAAAAATGGAGTTTTGAACCAACGCCGCAACTTCCACATGCCTTGCGAATTGTCACATGTGAAAGGGTCACTTCGCTACTTTTGAACCGTTTCTGACGCTTCGAAATCCGCCACACGTGCACTAAATGATGCGGGTAACGCCCTGTCCCCTACTTCCAACGGTGTGATGCGCATCCAACGGCTCAGATTCTCTCTTAAAATTTGAGCGGGATAACTTCCTTTTCAATGTCGCCTCCCACACACCAAAATACCTAGGAAACCAAAACTCAAACTCTCACTTCAGAAATCAATCAAATCTTAAAATTTTCTACTCCCTCTCCTCTTAAGAAGTTCGCGAAGCATCATCTACCTATATCCCATAAGTTCTCCATTTTTTAAGTTCATTTCTCCTCAGCTACTGTCCTCAACCATCAATTACCTCCTTCCTCTCTCTAATTTTCACTCTTGCCTCTTCCAAATGGGTAGATTCAAGTGTCTAGTAGATACCGATGTCGGTATGGAGGGTTTTAGGGCCAAATACCATATCCCCCAAGACATAGGTTTTAGATATTGTTCTACTGAAGTCATAGCTAACGATAGGAAAGAAGAAGAAGTTGTTATTCCCATCATCGCCTTTTTAGAGGGTGGGATGACACTTCCCATGAAAAACGTAACTAGTGAATACCTCCGTAACCATAGACTATGCCCAGATCAATGCATACCCAACGTATTTAGAGTTTTAGGCTGTGTCGATGCTCTAAATGAGCAAATGAGTTTGAATCTCACATGGCACGACGTTGTCTATATGTACGAGTGTCACAAACTTAAAGATGTAGGATATTACCTCAAATCTAGGTCTAGCGTTGTGAGGCTCATATCCTGTCTTCCCAAATTCAATAAAGGCATGAAGGACGACTACCGGATTGCCTTTAGAATGTGGTACGATGGTCCTCATTGCCCAGTCAAATGGGGAGACCCAGGTGTGACTCCATAGGAGTTAGATTCCCTAACTTGTGACTTGATTCTATTAACTTTATCATTGCTAGTTACACTGCTTGTTATTACTTCTTTATTTGGTATTCTTCGTTAATCTAACCATGCTTGTATTCTCAGATATTTTTGCAGACAAACAACACGTACGACCCCATCTAAGCCACTATAGCGTTGTTGACCTTAATCGCGTTCTACGATCCGAGGTGTTCGTGAGGGAATACCTATAAGTAAGGGCGGCCAATCTCATATTGGGATACGACCCTTTGTCAGAAGACTTCTAAGACATCGGCAACGCGATCATTGCGGGTGACAAGAGACGCAGGAGAATAAAAATTTCTAGATCGGGCTTTCTCGATAAACATGAATTACCAGATGATCCCTTGATGATCCTCTACACATGTCCAATCGCAGCAATCTCTCTTTCGGCACATTCCTAGGCAACAACCATCCAAGAAGAGTCAATATCTCCACAACAGTCACTTGAAGAAGAAATAGATCAATTCCGACTTGAGAAAGCTGAGAGACCCCTAGAGAGCCACATCATTACCATCTCGGACGAAGAAAACGAACCCTCAGAGGGTTTTGGTATAAAAGGCTTAGTAACAGCGCAAGTTAATACTAGCAACGAAGAAGAAAATATGGCCCGTTTAAGGACATTGATGTCCAAGAGGGGTACACAAGCTCCCAAAAATGGCGCAGTTGGATCTCAACCTCCTTCCCAGCTGCTGCCACCTCCTCCTCTTTCTAACCCCAAGATTCCAGCTTCCAACCCTAAAAAGAAAAAGAAAAACGAAGCCGAAGAGGTAGAGATAGCGAAACAAAAGAAACTTAAGCAATAGCAACAACAAAACGTTGCCAAAGGTAGAACGCGTGCCCTTTCTATTGAGAGTGGGGAGAGTCATGACGTGGCTGAGGTGCGCCGAACACAAGCGACTTGGTCTCCTATGCTGGAACTGGATGGGGCTTCCATTTCTGACTAGTCCAGCATAACAGCGTTCCAGCAAGGACATGCTCACCACTTCGCGAACGCCCTGGAACAACCTCTTCTTCTACCAAGGGATATGGAGCCTTTGGACAAGATGAGCCAATCACACCTTTTCCTCTCCTTAAAAAGGGATTTAGCTCTGGTAAGTGCCCTTCAACTACTTCTATCTTGCTACTTCACTATCTTTCTGTATTATATCCTTCATATATGTGTCTATATTGTTTCTATCATTATGTGCTTATTTACTATTTCAACGCAGGCCATCCAAGAAGTCTTTGCTGCAGAAATATGGGTGGAAGACTCTTGGAAAAAGGCTACAGTCGAACTCTAGGTCAGAGTTGAGACCAAAAAGGCTTTAGGCCGTGCCGTGGTGGACAACGAGGATCTGACCAAGAAATTGGCAGACGAAAAGAGAGAAAGAGGCGGTGCCGAGGCCAGCCTTAAGACTACCAAGACTCAAGTGGAGGCGCAATACAAGCTCCTGCTCCAAAAAGACGAGGACCTGTCCAAAGCTCAACAAGAAAATGTGGATTTGAAGAAGGAGCTTGCCCTAGCCAAGGAAGAGGCTCATACCCTCAGGGAGACCATGGAGGCTATCAAGAAGGCTGCTTATAACGAAGGGATCAAAGCAACCAAAGCTCGGCTGACCGAGGAGCTAGCAAAATTTTGTAGGGAGTACTACCAACAAGTGTGGGCAGAAGACCTGAACATGGCAGAAGTCCTATCAACTTTTGAATGGAAAAATTTCGAGAACATTTGGATTCCACAGGACATCCAAGTGTTTGAAGACCTTCCTCCTACCTCAACTACCTCCGAGGTAGCGCCTTTGGTCCAGCCATCCCCAATTCCAGAACCTCTTCCTTCTCCTAAAGAACTTACTGGTTCTGATAAAGAGAAGGAACAAGATGACAGGGCTGGGAAGCGCCTAAGCGAGCATGCCGAGCCAAACATTCCTCCACCAATGGCAAAGGATAAAGGCAAACAAGTCCAAACCACGTTTGAAGTGGAACTTAAGCAAACAGAGGAAGAGGACAAAATAAACAAAGATGCCAACAAGTCCAAACAGGATCCTCCCCTAAAACTATAGGCACAGACCAGCTAGGACTCTTTTCTTTATGTAATAATTTTTTGTATTAGGACTTTTATCCTGATCTTCTTATTTCAGAGTTTTATTTTCAATGTACCCACTGACAGAATTAATGGCCAATTTGAAAGATTGCTCTTTATCTCATTGCTAATTTCCTTTAATGAAATACTAATTTCCTTCACCTTAATGTAAATCAAATGCATGGAGCAAGTGACTTAATATTTGAATGTACAAGGAAATTTTTGTAACACCTCAGTCATCAATAACCCAACATAAAAGTACATTCACTTTATCAATTTTAATCATCAACAAATGAATTATGTATTGAAAATATAATATACGAAGCATAACAACATACAGTTAAGTATGTATGCGTATTTCTAAACTTAAACAAAAGAAACACAGTCTAAGACTTAATTTGGTGTTTAATTTAGGGCATAAAGTAAACCATCAAACTTACTATGGTTTATTAATACCTCAATTTCCAAGAAGCATGTGCTCTGAGGAGCCATCCATAACCAAGTTTCTGTTTGATATTTATAAAAAGGAACTAAAACATTAATTTTCCCAAAGTAGAAGATTTGAGGGCTTGATGTAACTAAGGTTCTGTTTAACATTTAATAATATATCAATTTCCACGAGGTATGTGGTCCGAGGAGCCATGCATGACCAAGTTTCTGTTTGATACTTATAAAAAGAAACTTAAACGTTAATTTTTCCAAAGTAGAAGATCTGAGGACCTGATATAACTAAGGTTCTATTTAACATCTAATAATATACCAATTTCCACGAGGTATGTGGTTCGAGGAGCCATGCATGACCAAGTTTCTGTTTGATACTTATAAAAAGGAATTTAAACGTTAATTTCTCCAAAGTAGAAGATCCGAAGACCTGACGTAACTAAGGTTCTGTTTAACATCTAATAATATATCAATTTCCATGAGGTATGTGGTCCGAAGATCCATGCATGATCAAGTTTTTATTTGATACTTATAAAAAGGAACTTAAATGTTAATTTTCCCAAAATAGAAGATTCGAGGACCCGACGTAACTAAGGTTCTGTTTAACATTTAATAACATATCAATTTCTAAGAGGTATGTGGTTTGAAGAGCCATGCATGACCAAGTTTATGTTTGATACTTATAAAAAGGAACTTAAATGTTAATTTTCTCAAAGGAGAAGATTTTAAGGACCCGACGTAACTAAGGTTTTATTTAACATTTAATAACATATCAATTTCCACAAGGTAAGTGGTTCGAAGAGCCATGCATGATCAAGTTTCTGTTTGATACTTAGAATAATGAATCGAAACACAATATAATGATAATTGAAAAAAAAATGACAAAAGTGTCTTTCATTAATAGTAATACCTTCGTAGGTTATTTACATTCTAAGGACATTGTACAATTTTTTCATCTAAGTCGGCTAGGCGATATGACCCTATACCCGCCACAGAAGTGATTCGGTATGGTCCTTTCTAGGTAGGTGCTATCCTTCCCCACGCTGGATTCTTAGAGGTACCCATGACTTTCCTCAAGACCAAATCTCCAAGCGCAAGTGGCCTTAGTTTCACATGGGCATCATATCCTCGTATGAGCTTCTGCTGATAATAAGTCGAACTATTGCGGCCTCTCGCTGTTCCTCAACTAGATCCAGGCTTTTCTGTAAACCATCGTTATTTTTTGGGCTGAAAGAGCTCGTCCTAAACGTCGAAAATCCAGTTTCCAAAGGGATCACGACCTCGGCCCCATAGGTCATGGAGAAGGACGTTTCTCCTATGGACCTTCGTGGTGTAGTCCGATACGTCCACAGTACATATGGTAATTCTTCCACCCACCTTCCTTTTACATCATCCAGCCTCTTCTTCAGCCCATTTACTATCACCTTATTAACAGCCTCGGCCTACCATTTCCCTGAGGATAAGCTGGAATGAAGTATCTATTCGTGATACCCATGTCACCACAGTATTTTCTAAAAGCCTTGCTATCAAACTGCAAGCCATTATCTGAAATAAGCATATGAGGTATCCTAAATCTAGTAACAATGTTCTTCCAAACAAACTTCTTTGCATTCACATCTCTAATGTTTGACAAAGGCTCAACTTCAACCCATATGGTAAAATAGTTGGTCCCTACAAGTAACCACATTTTATTCCCCATAGCCTTTGGGAAAAGCCCTACCATATCCAATCCCCATTGAGCGAACGACCATGGACTAGACAGAGTGTTAAGTACACCACCAAGTTTATGGATGTTAGGAGAAAATCTCTGGCATTGATCACATTTTCTCGCGTAATCTTGAGCTTCTCTCTGCATATTGGGCCACCAATATCCTTGGGTCAAAACTCTATGCGCTAAAGACCTCCCTCCTGTATGACTTCCACAAATCCCTTTATGCAATTCCTCCAATAGAGACTCCGTCACTTCAGAGTGTACACACAGCAAGTATGACCTAGAAAATGAGCGTTTATACAACTTCTGGTTCTCAGACAACCCGAATCGAGATGCCTTTCTGTGAACTTTATCTGCCTCAGATCTGTCCTCGGGCAAAATATCGCTCTTAAGAAAAGACATTATAGGGTCAATCCAACTTGGTCCGAGCTTAACCTGATGAATATTGATGGCATTTATAAACGTCTGAGCAGGTTTCAACAGGTCTTCAACGAGAATGACCTGAGGCAAACCCTGAGCCGAGGATGTTGAAAGCGTGGCCAATGAATCTGCATGCGTATTTCCACTCCTAGATATATGTGCTAGGGTAAAGGACTCAAATCTAGATTGTAAGTGTCTAACCCTGGCTAGTTATTCTTGCATTCTTGGATCTCTAGCCTCCAATGTTCCCAGCACTTGACCTACGACTAACTGAGAATCCGAGAACATATGGACTAACTTTTCCCCCATTTTTTGGATCATATCCATCCCGACCAACAAAATCTCATATTCTGCCTCATTGTTAGTGGCCAAGAATCACAATCTTAGAGACTTATCAAATATAAGCCCTTCCGGAGACAAAAGAACTAGTCCAATGCCAGACCCTCTTTGGTTCGCCACTCCATCAACATACACTTTCCAACTCGGAAGTTCTTGCACGAAATCATGCCAACTGATTTTTCATCCATGTGCGTCTCCTTTGCATTTTCTTCTAACGATGGCTTATCGAATTCGGCCACCAAATCAGCAAGGACCTAGCCTTTGACAAAGGCGCGAGACATGTATTTAATATCAAAAGCCTCTAAGATCGTTCCCCACTTAGCTATGCTTCCCGTGTAATCAGCACTTCACAATATTGACTTAAGAGGGGGCTGAGTCAAAACAATAACTATGTGGGATTGAAAATAGTGAGGAAGTTTACGCGTAGCATGTACCACGGCCAGAATAACTTTCTCCAATGGAAAATAACGCACCTCAACTTCATGCAAAGATTTACTCAATAGTAAACTGGTCTCTGTATACCATCATCGTCCCGTATCAACACCAAACTGACAGCATGTATGGCCACAGCTATATACGCAAATAGGACTTCATCGACCTCTGGTTGAGACATGATGGGTGGTTGGGAAAGGTATTCTTTAAATTGTTGAAAAGCCAAAGCATACTCCTTGGTCCATTCGAATCTCTTCCACTTATTCAGCAACTAGAAGAAAAGTCTGCAACTATAAGTAGATCGAGAGATAAACCTGTTGAGAGCAGCAGTCATCCTAGTCAATTTCTAGACCTCCTTTGGATTTCGAGGTGATTGTAGGCCATGGATTGCCTTAACTTGCGCCAGATTTCTTCTATTCCTCTATGAGTCACCATGTAGCCTAGGAATTTTCCAGAGCCCAACCCAAAAGAGCATTTAGAGGCATTAAGGCGTAATTTGTACTTCCTGAGCATTTGAAAGGTATCATCCAAATCTTTCACGTGCATGGGCACCGTCTTGCTTTTCAATACCATATCATCCACATATACCTCAATAGTCTTTCCGAGGTATGACTCGAACATCTTGGTCATCATCCTTTGATAGGTAGCCCCTACAATTTTCAAGCCAAATGGTATCACCTTATAGTGATAATTTCCTGTAGGAGTAATAAAGACTGTCTTCTCCTGGTCCTCCGGTGCCAAAGGTATTTGGTGATAGCCTTGGAAAGCATCCAGAAAACTCATTCAAGGATGTCCAACTGTAGCATCTACTAATTGATCTATACGAGGCATTGGAAACGAGTCTTTGGGACAAGCCTTGTTTAGGTCTGTGAAGTCCACACATACTCTTCACTTCCCGTTCTTCTTCTTTACTATAACTGTGTGCGCCAACCATTCTGGGTAGAAGACTTCTTTAATAGCCCTAGCCCTTTTGAGCTAGAGCACCTCTTCCTTGACAACCTCGGCATGCTCTTTAGATGAACGCCGAGGTGGCTGCCTTCTCGGAACAACTGCAGGATTGACATTCAGATGATAACAAATAAAGTTTGGATCAACTCCAGTGGCCTCATAAGGATCCCAGGCAAATACATCTATGTTGTTCTTTAAGAACATGACCAATTCCATCTTTTCTTGATATGGCAACTGAACACCAACTTGAAAGAACTTTTCAAAGTCATCACCTATAAGAAATTTCTCCAACTCTTCGCATGTTGCCTCTTCTACTAACACTACACTGGGTGCTTCTAGAGGCGTTAATTGCTATAAGTCCTCAGTAGCTGAGGCCGAGGATCTAGATTTAGCATGATACAATATTGCAGCCGATATACATTGTCTAGCCACTAATTGACTTTCGAGAATTTCTTCAATATGTTCCCCTGAAGGGAACTTCACTTTTACATGCAATGTTGACGATACAGCACCCAAAGCATGCAACCAAGGCCTTGCTACGATGGTTATGTATGGGGAATAAGCATTAACTACCTTAAAATCCACATCCACCGTTTCGGGACCTGATTGCACAGGCAGACGAATTTGTCCTTTTGGTATGACAGCCTTCCCTTCAAAACTTATCAGCGAAGAGTCATAAGGAGTAAGATTCTCCAGCTTTAGATTAAGCCCCTTAAACAGAGTAAGGTACATAACATCCGCTCCACTACCCTAATCAACCATCACTCTCTTCACATCATAACCCCCTATCCTTAGCATAACCACTAGGGCGTCGTCATGCGGTTGAATTGTGCCAACCTTATCATCATCCGAAAAGCCCAAAATGGGTGGAGTGATAACTTTAATCCTTTTTGGCCTCAAGCCAGACTCCTCGACGAGAACATGTGACACAGAGATCACCCTGGTAAGACATAAGCCAGTCCTTCCAGGAGCGACAAAGATGATATTAATCGTTCCCAAGGGAGGCTGGGAAGAATTGTTCCTTTGGTTGTTTGAACCTGAATGGCTTCCTTGTCCATTGGGTTGATACAAATTTTGTTTCAACTTTCCTTCATTAACCAACTGCTCCAAATGGTTCCAAAGTGTCTGACACTTCTCAGTGGTATGACCCACATCTTGGTGATATTGGCAAATGAGATTTTGATTCCGTTTTGTGGGATCTCTAGCCATCTTAGTAGGCCATTTGAAGTACGGTTCCTTCCGGATCTTCTCTAGCAACTGATGTATCGGTTCCTAGAATACGGTGTTAACTACTTGAGGGAGGGCTGAACCAGACTGCCCAAAAAAACTTTCCTCAACTTGTTGTTATTGTACCTATCCGACCTGAAATCCCTCCTTTCTTGAGAGATAATCTTTTCCTTTCCTTTATCCTGCTGTTGATCTTCTTCGACCCGTTTGTACTCGTCAATACGATCCATGAGCCGACGTACACTCCGTACAGGATTTTTGGTCAAGGATTTCCTCGAGTCGTGGTCAGTTGGGAGGCTCACCTTGAAAGTATTAATCGCCACTTCATCAAAATCACCATCAATTTTGTTAAACATCTCCCAATACCTATCGGAATACATTTTCAAGGTCTCTCCCTCCCTCATAGCCATGGATAGCAACGAGTCCAAAGGCTGAGGAACTCTACTGCATGTGATGAATCGAGACTCAAATGCCCTAGTAAGCTCCATAAAGGAATCAATAGAATCCACCTTGAGGCCGTTAAACCACCTCATAGCGACAGGTCCTAAGCTAGAGGGGAAAACTTTGCACATTAAGGCTTCATTCTCAGAGTGTACCGCCATCCTCTAGTTGAAATGACTCACGTGCTCCACTGGGCCTGTCTTGCCATTATATATGGTGAACGTGGGCTGAGTGAACTGCCGTGGAAGCATTACCTTTTGGATCCTATGTATGAAAGGTGACTTGGAGATTTGGTGCAATGCCCTGCTCATTGCTTCATACCCTAAGCCCCTGGAGTAAGACTTCTTGCCCCTATGGGTTGGAAGATCGTCTTTCTCATGCGAGAAAGTTTCACTAGGAGGGGTTCTAGACCTTAGCCTGTAGCTACTGCCTTAGGAGCCCTCAGAAGAAGGATCATAATATGATGGTGTCTACCTTTGTCTCACACGGTGTAACTTCTTCTTAAGGTGATCAATCTCCTTTTGCATGGCCTTCGCATCATCCTCATGGAGGACTCTGCTTCCCCCATGCGAACGGCTTCCTCTGGTGCACACAGTGTGTACGCTACCTTCGCGATCTCTCTCACGCTTGAGATGCTGGAAATGATCCTCACGCTGGGACCCTAGAGACTCCACATGATGTGGATCTGAGCTTGCCATAGTGTTCCAACTCCTTCAACACAAGGTTCTCACAGATAGCGCCAATTGTAAACGCACAATTTATACCTAAACCCAAACCTGTGATGGGTTCAGACCCAAATGGCTTTATACAATCAAATTTATAGAGAGTGGGCTTGAAACCTAGGTCTTATGGATGTTGGACTACAAATGGAGGGCTAGATTGCCACTTCACACACCATCAAAAGATGAAAACATTAAGAAATCCTCCTCAGACGTAAGCCGAGGAAGTTTTATATAGATATTCTTTCCTTGAACAATAGACTAAAATTGAAAATCCCGTATACAGTACTTTCTTTCTCCCTTTTATCTCGCGTCCCCCCTTCACCATGCCCTTTCTTTTTCTTTTATATCATTCTTATTCTTCCCTTCCTCCTCCACGTGTAGCAAAAATTTACCCTATTATATGCTTGTCCCATCCATCTCTCTCTGGAAGTCTTCAAACAATAGCTGGAAGGCTGATCTCTACTATTCAGAGGTCATTTCCCCATTAATAAGGCCAGAGAGGTAGGTACAAGGTCTTTAATGTGGTGGTAGCAGTTTTTTCCTTGATATTTTTTATACGTTCCTCCTTTTTAGGACTATATAGAACACATCTTTACCCACATAACCTTCCAGAATTCTCCTCCTAAACATTACAACGTGTCGTGCAATCACTACTGAACTCATCCAAGGAGATGCTTTTCCTCGGACAGGATCAATTACTTTTTTATTTTCCTATAAAACTTTTTAAAAATATTTTATAAACCTATGCCTTTGGAAGCTAGATTCGTTAATTTTTCCCATATATTAATATCAACATTTTGCCGAAAGTTTATTAAATATTAGTTATTACCACTTTGTTAGAAAATAGAATTGCTGTTTTTAGCAAAAATAGAATGGTTGTTATCACAGGATCCTTGTGTGCGTAGTTTTGTTATTTGTATTTTTTTTTTTTTAAAAGATAAAGGTGTTCAAAGTTCTTCAAATCACTTAAATTCTAAACAGTTGCTGATATGCAATATCCACCTCCCAAATAAATAGTTGTAATAGCCTCAAAAAATTGGTTGTATGCTGTTTAGGAGCCGTGCTTTGTAGCTGCGATTGAGCTTGTTTTTGTTAGAGATTATGATTCATCAGCCCCGTAAAAGTATGTAATTACGATAAAATCTTACTATATTCAAACAAATTTATTTTGAGCTATAAATAGGTCTAGGTGTACTTTCATTTTATTTTATAATTTTATTTTAATTTATAGTAAATTGACACTTCAATTTTTTTGAATTTATACATTGTAAAATTTTGTTGTGGGAGTAAAACTTGAGCCCTAAGAGCATTCACAATGGGAATTGTAAATTTCATATGTTAGTAATATTTAGGGGCTGTTTAGGTGGAAAAAAAATGGTCACTCATCACTCAAATATCATCACTCATCATTCTATAACTCATTTCCTATCACTCAATAATCCCCAAATATCTCCAAAACTTGGTTTGGCACCTAACTCAATTATGTTTTTCAACTTTCCCTCAAAAAAATAAATTTATGTTTTTCAACTTGAAAAACTTAAAAATGTGGGACTCATTTTTAAAACTTAAAAGTCAAAAGTTACGGCTAGACCCATTCCAAAACATAAAAAACTAAGTTCGGTTTGTCAAAAGTTGCGGTTGGACCTAAGAAGTGCTCTGACCTATGCCAGTCTTTCTCTACGTGGGTCCCATCAATTTTAAGTGATGAAAACATAGTGATGGGTAATAGAAACACCAAAATCCAAACAACCCCTTAGCATTAAGCCTCAAAAGTACTCAACAGCTGGCTTATTAAACTTGTAAAATTGTAAATTTTTTTGGCATTGTGCTACAGTACCATCGTAAATGTATGATGGTACTGTAGCACAATGCCAAAAGATTATATTAATATTTTATTTATAATTATTAGGCTTTTCTCTCTCATTCACACGGTCTCTCATCTCTCTCTTTCCATTGTTGAAGCCTCACCAAGATGTCGTCGTTTCAGTCTTGCCGCTTGACACCACGACGACCCAATGGTTCAGCTTCCCGATCTCAATTTGGATCTTGGATGGTAGAGTTAGGTGGGCCACAATTTCCTGCATATCTTTAGAGATTGGTGGAGTTGTTGTGGTGGTTGGGTCAACGGTGGAAGTGGCTTTGGTGTGTTGGTGGCGGTAGTGGCGGTGGCGGCGAGAGGTGATGCAGAGAGAGAGAAAGAGAGAGAGCTTGACTTTTGAGACAAGCAGCCACTGGATCTCCTTCAGTCCCTCTCTCATGGTTGTGATGGCGTTTTTCCGGGTATTTTTTTATGGCGAGATCAATGTGATTTAGGTGGATATCAGTGTGGCAATGATCAACAAGTTGTTGTGGGTTTTTGGGTTTCTAGATCAGCTAGTTGTTGTCGATTTCTGGTGGTGGAGATTGGCGAGTTGTTTGGGTTTCTAGCGGTGGAGACTGGCGAGTTATGTGGGTTTCTAGCAGTGGAAATCGGCGAGTTGTTGTGTGGGTTTCTAGCAGAGCTTGATATTAGCAAGAATGCTTTGTTTGGGTCATGCCTGTGGAGTAGAAAAGGTTAAGGAGGATGGATATTGGGGTCAATGTTTCACAATGGGTTCATGGTGGTGGAGGTGGGGGATTGTTCACGGTGGTGATGGTAGTGGTAGGTGGTTTTTGGGTTTTATTTGGGTATTGGTCATGATGGGTTTGCTATGATGGTGGGTTTTGGTGCGGTGGTGCCTCTGTTATTGGTGGTGGTGTCATTATGAGAGAAAGGCAGTGACAGAAAGTGTTATATTGTTTTATTGTATAATTATATTATTTTAATGTGTTGTATGATAAAATAAAAGTTGGAATGTTGAATGTGTTATAAAATGATATGGTATACTTAATAAAGTAGCTTTTTGAGATAATAAAATAGACTAGGATAGTATTTCCCATTGTGAATGCTCAAACCCTTCCAAAGTTGTTAATTTTGACCTCTCATAAGGGTTTGAGCCATTTGGAATTTTTTCCAAAATAACCAAATCCCCAAAATAATTTCATTAGTTAGCAAGGTTTTGAAACTATTTAGCAATCTAACAAATTGAGTATATTAGACTCGATTTTGCTCTTTGAAATCAAGCAAGGTGGGGTCAAGTTCCATAGCAGCGTTTGGTTTCCTCCATGTTTGTTTTTCTTGTCTGGGTCTCCATCTCCATGGACTTCATCTTTGGTCTAGTAAAGTTTGAGTCGTAGAGACTCGAGTTCCATGGAACTCGATCTCTTCACACTCGATTTAGCACAACAAAATCGAGTTATCTGCACTTGATTTGTTAGATTGCTAAATAGTTTCAAAACCTTACTAACTAATGAAATTGTTTGGGAAATTTGGTTATTTTGAAAAAAAAATCCGAGCCATTTGGGTTGGCTTGTATTTGATTCTTGTGCTAATTAGTGATTATACATGATTGGATGCGGACACATATCCACACTTGACAAAGTCATGAATGATGGATGTGGACACATTTCCACACTACTATTACATTATTTCTTCTACAGTGATATTTTTTCTCACAAGTGGTCGATAGTCATCGAAAGAGACTACTTTGGCTACTAGCTGTAGTGGTGACTCAATGATTCTTTTTTAGGGAGGTTATTAAGAAATTTAAATTAAGTAATAAAAAAATATCACCACTATTAGTTAAAATGTAAATATATGAAATTTTACAACTTCTATAAGTTTCATGTTTTAAAATCGTTATATGATAGTTCATTATTAGTTTTTTAGTGTCTATTGTCAATGTGGCTAGGTGTGACCTTTTTATTTTGTTAAGTTTGTATAACATTATTTATTTTTATATAGTTGTCATTATTTTTATAAAAATATTTAGAACTAAAATGACAAAATGCGACCCACTAACACAATATTATTTATTAACTCACACATCCATATTCATAAGTAAACATTACTTTGAGTGTATATTTAACCAATCAAATATTTGAACAATTGCTAACTTTACTATTTTTTTTCTTCAATTACATACTATCATAAATAATACACTAAATGTCCAATTGTTGTTTAATTTTAGGTTGTACTTACCAACGATTATGGTGTGCTAGATTTTAACCAATGTATATATGCAAAAATATTTCTAAGCATAAAATAAACTAATAATATACACACACACACACATACAGGCCTAGGCCTTTGAGCACGCTTTAATTTTTTTAGATAAAAGTTAATAATTTGCATCTACTATAATTTAGAAATATATATATATATATATTTTTTTATTATTTTTCAAACAAATAAAAAGAATAAACTTTAGAGATATATAGTAACTGTAATTTCTTTTTTGAATGTGAAGGAGAAAAAATTCTAAATTTTAGGAGTTCTCTTTTTAAATTCAAAATGAAATTTATTATTTGACATTTATGATCCTATTTCTAAATGAAGTTACCCTTCATTAATGAGTATATTTTTGAATCACATAAAAGTCCAGTTGAAAGAGGGGAATTCTCTTATTCGGGAAAAAGTTAATAATTTGCATCAATTTTAATTTGGGATAACAACATTTTCTTTTTCTTTTTCTTTTTAAAAACCTAAGGGTGTGATGAAGAATTATTTCACCTGTAAAAACAAACTTATATAGCATAGACATTTTTTTTATTTATTAATTTTCAACTTTAAATTTTTTCTTAACAAATAAACTTAACTAGAGTAAAGGAAGAAATAATGGTAATGAAAAAAAAAAGGAGAAAATTGCACCATAAAATATGTGAATAATGTTTACCTTTGACTTTACAAATAATAGTAAGTTAGATTAATCAAATGTATTATAATGTCTACAAAGAAAAAAAAAAAAAAAAAAGATGACTCGCTCTTGTAAATTTCAAATACTTATTAAGCTTGCATGCTTTCAATATAGAAATCCAAATGTTTCAAAGATTCTACACATTCATCTTGTCACATTTTTAACCCATGGCACAGTACAAAATAACATAGAGGTAATCAATCAAAAAAAGATAAAGTACCAAAAAACATAGAATTTCATAAAGGTAATCAATCACAAAAATAATACATATAGAATTTCATAGACTTGAAAGAGTGTGTTATCCTTTGAATTAGTGCATATAGGTTGAAACAAAGACTCATATTTTTAACCCCAACCAACATTTCTCATGATTTGTAACAACTGTATCACTACCACTTGCCATTTGTCCATATTTCTTGATAAGTTAGTCAGTTTAAAATGCAACCTTACAAAAAAAGATTTAATGGTTTATGGGATATTAGCACTCTGATTTAAGTTGTTGGTGTTTTAGATATAATTTAATAGTAAATACATAAAGTAAGTGTAAGTGCACAATTGCACCTGATCCCAAGAACAGTTATGGGCTCAGGCCCAATGAGCCTTAAACAATATGAATTTGTAGAGTGTGGGCTTGAAACCCAGGTTAGAAGAGTTTAAGAGTTGTATGGCAAGTCAAAGATTGACAACACTTAAAAATAATAAGAATATTGTAACTCAACCTCCTCGGACGTAAGCCGAGGACTGTTCTTATATTATTTTTCTTTTCTTTCTTTTTCTTTTTTCTTACAAAAAGAGAGGTCCTCTTTTTCTGTTCTGGGTCTCCCCTTAAATACTCATCTTTCTGATCTTCATACACGTGTTACCCCATCTACCCCTTAGCCTAGATATTTCTTCTCTCAGTGCCCTAGAATAGTAACCAGAAGTTTCTCTTCCACTGTTCAGGTGTCACTTCCCCATTAATGCGGCTAAGGTGGTAGGTGAAGGGTCTTTAATGTGGAGGTGGCAGCCTTTAGTACTTTTCAAACACCGGTGCTTCTAGGACATCCAGGGGTTCACCCCTCTTAACCGTTGGTCTCCATCGTGTCGTTTCTGAACTTTTACGATGACGTTTCTGATTCTTCTATGCCCATCCGAGGGTAAAAATCAACCTCGGATTGGTCCTCGAGTCCTCGGCGCATGAGCGGGCCCGAGGTACTAAGAGGTTTCGAACTCAAGGTAGGTCGGCCTTCCTTAGTACGGCCCAAAGGCCATATACCTATCAGGACCTTTTTACTCCCTACAGTAAGCATAAAGTAAGCTTAGAACAAACAATCATCAATATTTAATAGAAATCTATCAAAAAAGCCACTAAAAATATGATTTTTTTTTTTTTTTTTTACTGAGTAACTAAAATATAACATAGATTCCGCTAATGAAAAAATCCTTATAATCCTTAAAATATCATTAACTGGAGGAGGAATATCAAGACACATAAAATACTTCCACGACTTATAAATGAGATTCAACTCAAGATGCTTTCTGCAATTTCTGTAACACCTATAACAACAATTATTTTGTTTATTGTTTTTTTTTTTTTTTTTCCTTTCTTTGACTTTACTTCTTTTTGTTTCTCAAAAAAAGAAAAAAAACCTAAATTATTTTATTTTGAGAAAGTACTTTGACTCTACTTTATATCTCTTTTTTTCATCTTTTGATTTGGCAATTTCTGACTTTATTAATAATCAAAGACATGAAATTTGTGACATTGGAATAAAATCATATAACCAATTGCAGCGCAAAAATAAAACTGGCAATGTCATCTTCATCTAACACATATATTAGGTATTAACATATATAAGGTAACTTTAATACGATGCTTTATTATGTTAATAATGAAAATCTATACACTGCTAACAAAAGAATTAAAAAAAAGAAAAGAAAAAGATAAAGATAAAGATAATTTAGAAGAAAGCAAACCTGAAAGAGAAAAGACTTGAAGCAACATAGAGATAAGTTGCTGAATTACATGCTCTTTCTAAGGATAACGCCATAATTGACCTATATCACAACCAGAGTAAGTCTCTCTCTCCCACCCTCTGATTTTTCATAGTGATTATAAAATTATAAAAGCAATTACAATATATGAAGTACATTATTAATTACATAAAAACAAAAGGAAAATATAAAGTAAATTGATACAAACCCCAAGTAGAAAGAAGCCAATGAATTAAAATATTATTAATTATGGCCAATGGAGATAATGAACTCTTCGGATAGTCGGGTATAGGGAGAATTTTACACATAAAAAAAAAAAAAACCAAACAAAACAAAACGTGATATATTTTAGAAAGTTGGTGATGGGAAGTAATTTGATAATATTATAACTGCTTAACCATTGCTTAATGATAATAGGGACATTTAAAATTGTTGGATAGAAGTTTGGAGTTGTGTGTGACTAAAATTTGGATATACAATTTTATTTTTTATTTGTTTTTATTTTTATTTTTTTACAATAACGACAGATGTGTTTTTATTTTTATTTTTTTATCAGTACTAAAACACGTGTTTGTTTTAATTTATTTTTTTTATAAATAGATAAAATAATTTAAAAACCATCAAGAGAGTTATTCTCTTTTGTAGGCAATATTTGAATAAGAATTAAAAAAATATTTTTATCAAGTTTTGTCGCTATTTAAACGTAAATTATAAGAATATTTTAGAATAAAAGAATTTCGAGCAAACTTTTTAAATAGTAGAATATATATATATATATATATAATATATATATATATATATATTTGAAGTCAGGGGGTTTTAACCACTGAACAACAAGTGCCGCCTCTAGCTGTTGCTTCTGTCTCTTCAGCCAATCCCACCTGTCATTTCTTGTATATATAATTTTTTTTTTGTTTTTTTGAGGTAAAGGGGTTTGAATCCGTGAACAACAAATGCCGTCTCTAGCTGTTGCCACTATCTCTTCAGCCAACCTCACCTGTCATTCCTAATTCCTTTTAGCACTTAGCAGCAATTAGCACTCCCTCCACATTTCTTATAATCAAATCTGTTTCAACACCGTACTATTTTAGTACGATGGTCACTCTATAAATATAAGTACTTATAAAATAAGAGATAAAGGTCAGGATTCAAGTCTTTAGAAAGAAGATTCACACATATATATACTTACATTAAGAAAGTAGAATTTCTATATTGTATTTAAATTTTTTTTTTTTTAAAAAAAACTCTGTTTCTCAAAAAAAAAAAAAAAAAAAAGCTAAATTATATTTCAACGTTAATCGTGTGTACATTGTTGAGGGCGGTGACGTCCAAATCGTGTCTGCTCTGTTGATTGGTGTCTCTGTCCATATACATGAAATCAAATTGAGTTCTTCTACATCCATAATATAATCTTACAATATTTTCACATCATGTTGAGATGTCAGACCTCATAACAAAATAAAATAAGATAAAATTTAAATTTTTTAGAGATAAAAATGAAATGATATGTCAATAATATTTTTACAACAAATCTTAAGTGATAGGTTATTACTGACTATTATTGTTAGAGCAAAAAAATAATCTTAATGTTAGATTCAAATTTGAACTAATAACAGCTAAGTACCTATAATTTATTATAAAAATATTATAGACGTAGCATCTCTAAAAAAAAAAAAAAGAATCAAGACTCACAGCAACTCAAATAAAGTTGTAAAAGTTTTGTAAGAGCGAAAGTACAAATTTTCAATGGTATTTATTTATTTCAGGGGTAGGTTCAATTGTTCTCTTTAATAATTATATAACAAAAATGCTCTTTTAACACATTTTCCTCAATTTCACTTTTTATTTTCACCTAATTTTACTTTATCAATATTTTACTTTTCATCTCCTTTCAATTTACTAATGTGGGGAGTAAAAGGACCCTAGTGGGTATGTGGGCCTTTGGGCCATGCTAAGGAAGGCCGACCTGCTCTTGGGTTTAGAACTTGTTAGTATTATGGGTCGGTCCATACGCCGAGGACCCAGCCGAGGGTAATGTTATCCTCGGACGGACACTGGAGAACCGGGACTTCATTGTAAAGGTTAGGGAACGACACGGTGAAGACCAATGGGTAAAGGGGGTGAACCCTTGAATGTCCTAGAAGCACTAATGTTAAAGAAGTACCAAAGAAAAGGCTGCCACATCCACATTAAAGACCCTGCACCTACCACCCTGGCCGCATTAATAGGGAAGTGACCTCTGAACAGTGGAGGGGAAACTTCTGGTTACTGTTCAAAGGCACTGAAAAAAGAAATATCTAAGCTAAGGGGGATTTGGGGCAACACGTGTACAAAATATCAAAAAGAGGAGTATTTAAGGAAAAACCTAGAACAGAGAGAGGGGACTCCCCTTTTGTAACCTAAAAGAAAAAAGAAAGAAAAAGATAATACAAGAACAGTTCTCGGCTTACGTTCGAGCAGATTGATTTGTTATATTCCTTGTTGTTTCTGAGTGTTTGTAATCTTTGGCTTGTCATCACATCCTTAAACACTTCTAACCTGGGTTTCAAGCCCACACTCTACAAATTCTTATTGTTTAAGGCTCATTGGGCCTGGGCCTGTAACTGTTCTTGGGGCCAGGTGCAATTGTGCGCTTACAATTGGCGCCGTCTGTGGGGAATCTAGTCTAGAAGAGGTAGGGATATTATGGCAGGTTTAGGTTCTCACCATGCAGAGTCACAGGGATCACAACCGGAAGATCATTTCGAGCGTCTTGAACGCCGAAGGGATCGTGAGGGAAGTGTCCATACAGAACACCCCGAGGCTAGCCATACTCATGGTAGGGGCAGTACCACCCGTGGGAACGAAGCTAAAGTCATGCAAAAGGAAATTAGTCGTTTGAAGAGAAAGTTACGCCGCGCCAGACATAGGCCTTCACCATCCTCATCTAGTCTTTCCTCAAAGGAAGAACGGGGGGGGGGGGGGGGGGGTAATTACAGCTCAAGATCATGTTCACCCCCTAGTGCAATGTCCATTGGAGAGGAGGACGACCAGCCAGCTCGCAGGCGCAAGAAGCTTCCTTCTAGGGGCTTAGGCAACGATGCCATGAGTAGGGCGTTGCACCAACTCTCCAAATCTCCGTTTTCACGGAGGATTGAGAAGGGGAGACTTCCCAGGAGGTTTACCTAGCCCACCTTTACCGTCTATAATGGCCGGACTGATCCGGTGGAGCACGTGAGTCACTTTAATCAGAGGATGGCAGTGCACTCTCACAACGAGACTCTGATGTGTAAAGTCTTTCCCTCTAGCTTGGGACCCGTGGCTATGAGATGGTTCAACGACCTCAAATCAGGGTCTATAGGTTCATTCGGGGAGCTGACTAGGGCGTTTGCTTCGCGATTTATTACTTGTAGCAGAGTCCCTCGGCCATTGGACTCACTGTTATCCATGACCATGAAAGAGGGAGAGACGCTGAAAGCATATTCTGACCGGTATTGGGAGATGTTTAATGAGATAGATGGTGACTTCGATGAGGTGGCATGAATACCTTTAAGGTAGGTCTGCCTACTGACCACGACTTGAGAAAGTCTTGACGAAAAAGCCTGTCCACAGTGTACGTCTCCTTATGGATCGCATTGATGAGTACAAAAGGGTAGAGGAGGATCAGCAGCAAGGGAAGGGAAAGGAGAAGGTTATCCCTCAGGAGAGAAGGGATTTCAGGTCGGACAGATATCACAACAATAAGCCGAGGAGGGATTACTTCGGGCAATCTGGCTCGGCAGCACCTCAGGCTGTAAATACTGTGTTTCGAGAACCAGTGCATCAATTACTGGAGAAAGTTCGTAAAGAACCCTTCTTCAGATGGCCGGCAAGATGGCAGGGGACCCTGCGAAAAGAAATCAAAACCTCTTTTGTCAATACCATCAAGATGTGGGCTACACTACCGAGAATTGTCGGACTTGTGGAACCATTTGGAGCAGCTCGTCAGTGAAGGAAAGTTGAAGGAGCACTTATGTCAGCCTACGGGCATGTCAGTCAAGTTGGCTCAAACAACCAGAGGAACAATTCATCTCGGCCAGCATTAGGAACGATTAATGTTATCTTTACTGCACCTGGTAGGACCGAGTCAGGTCCCACTAGGGTGATAGCGGTTTCCCATCCTCAGGCCGAGGATGTAGGCAGTAGGCCGAAGAGGTTGCGGGGCACTTTGCCCGTCCTAGGTTTCTCCGAGGAGGATAAAGTAGGGACTATCCAGCCCCATGACGACGCACTTGTAGTTACGCTGAGGATAGGGAATTATGATGTGAGGAGGGTGATGATAGACCAGGGCAGCGGTGCAGATATCATGTACCCTGATCTATTTACAGGGTTGAGATTGAAGCTGGAGGATCTTACTCCTTGTGACTCGCCACTAATAAGCTTTGAAGGGAGGGCGGTTGTGCCGAAGGGACAGATCCGTCTGCCCGTTCAATCCGCATCAGAGACGGTCGAGGTGGATTTCATTGTCGTTGATGCGTATTCTCCATATACGGCCATCCGCGCCAGGCCTTGGCTGCATGCTTTGGGAGCTGTCTCCTCTACCTTGCATGTGAAAATTAAGTTCCCCTCGGGGGATTACGTTGAGGAAATCCTCGGCAGCCAATCGGTAGCCAGGCAATGCATATCCGCCGCAGTGTTACATCAAACAGAAGCCGAGTTTTCGGCTTTGGTCACCAAAAACTTATAGCAGTTAACGCCTCCTGATGCATCTGGAGTGCTGACAGGAGAGGAGTCACATTGTGAAGAATTAGAGAAATTCCAGTAGCTGATGATCCAGAGAAGTTCTTCCAAGTTGGTATACTTTTGCCACACCAGGAGAAGATGGAATTGTTGGAATTTTTGAAGGACAACATTGATGTTTTTGCGTGGGATCCTTATGAAGCCCCAGGCGTGGATCCAAACTTCATTTGTCATCATTTAAATGTCAACCCAGGTATTGTTCCGAGGAGGCAGCCACCTCGGCGATCTTCCAGGAAACATTCTAAAGTTGTAAAGGAAGAGGTTCTCAAACTCAAGAGGGCTGGGGCTATCAAAGAAGTTTTTTACCCCGAGTGGTTGGCCCATACTGTTGTTGTTAAGAAAAAGAATGGGAAATGGAGGGTATGTGTGGACTTTACTGATCTGAACAAGGCCTGTCCCAAAGATTCGTTCCCAATGCCGCGTATTGATCATTTAGTGGATGCCACTGTCGGACATCCTCGGATGAGTTTTTTGGACGCATTCCAGGGTTGTCATCAGATCCCTTGGCATTGGAGGATCAGGAGAAGACTGCTTTCATTACTCCGACGGGAAATTATCATTATAAGGTCATGCCATTTGGTTTGAAGATGCGGGGGCTACCTACCAAAGGATGACGACCAGAATGTTCGAACAGCAAATGGGGAAAATCATTAAGGTATAGGTGGACGATATGGTGGTGAAAAGCAAAACAGTACCCTCACACGTAAAGGATCTGGCCGACACTTTTCAGATACTAAGAAAGTACAAACTGCGCCTCAACGCCTCAAAGTGCTCTTTCGGCGTAGGGTCTGGAAAGTTCCTAGGATACATGATTACTCATAGAGGCATAGAGGTAAATCCGGTGCAAGTCAAGGCTATTCAGGACTTGCAGCCTCCTCGGAACCCAAAAGAAATTCAAAAGTTAACAGGAATGATAGCCGCCTTGAATCGGTTCATATCTCGGTCAGCCGATCGCTGTCGTCCATTCTTCTAGTTGTTGAACAAGTGGAAAGGATTTCAATGGACCGAGGACTGTGAGTTAGCTTTCCAACAGCTTAAGCAATATCTTTCTCGGCCACCCATTCTATCTCGTCCGGAGGCACATGAGATTTTGTTTGCTTATCTGGCAATGGCCGTCCACGTGGTCAGCCTGGTCCTGATAAGGGATGACAACGGGTGCAAAGACCGGTGTATTACGTTAGTAAGTCTTTAGTGATGCCGAGGTGCGTTATCTGCCCTTGGAGAAAGCGCTCCTGGCCGTGGTTCATGCCACGCGAAAGCTTCCTCATTATTTTCAGTCCCACACAGTGGTTGTTCTGACTCAATTGCCTCTCAAGGCAGTGCTACGTAGCACCGACTACTCAGGAAGGATAGCAAAATGGGGGACCATCTTCGGGGCTTTTGATGTTAAATACAAGCCTCGCACCTCGGTGAAGGGCCAGGTCCTCGCTGACCTGGTGGCGGAGTTTGCTGAGCCATTACTGAAAGACACTCTAAAGGAGTCCCACATGGGTGACAAATCAGTTGGTGTGATCGCAGCTGCGGTATCTCCGGTTTGGAAAGTGTATGTGGATGGGGCGGCCAATCAGAGAGGGTCTGGTGTTGGACTTGTCCTGATGTCCCCGAGGGAATTGTTTTTGAAAAGTCTTTGAGATTGGCATTCTCGGCCACTAATAACGAGGCCGAATACGAAGCGGTCTTGGTAGGCATGAAAATGGTGCATAGAATGGGTGGAAAGGAAATCCATGTCTTCTCGGACTCTCAACTAGTGGTCGGCCAGGTCATGGGACTATGGAGTCTAGGGATCCAAGGATGCAAGAATATTTGGCCCAGATCAAGCGCCAGCAAACTGAATTTGACTCCTTCACCTTAACTTATATCTCTCGGAGCGGGAATACCCATGCGGACTCCTTAGCCACGCTGGCAACATCCTCAGCTCAAGGTTTACCTAGGGTTATCCTCATTGAGGATTTGCTACAACCCTCTCTTGTCACTGCCAACGCACCTCGCATTCATCTAATAAGGCCTGGACCTAGTTGGATGGACCCAGTTATATCTTTTCTTAGGAATGATGTCCTCCCTGAGGACAAATCTGAAGCAGATAAGATACGCCGGAAAGCACCACGTTTCTGGTTGTCCGATGATCAGAAACTGTACAAACGATCCTTTTCAGGACCGTACTTGTTGTGTGTACACCCTGACTCAATGGAAGGCTTCTGGAAGAACTGCATGAAGGATTTGTGGCAGCCACACCGGGGGAAGATCCTTAGCCCACAGAGCTTTGACTCAAGGTTATTGGTGGCCCAATATGCAAAGGGAGGCTCAAGACTATGTTAAGAAATGTGATCAATGTCAGAGGTTCGCCCCTAATATCCATCAACCTGGAGGAGTTCTTAACCCCCTTTCCAGTCCTTGGCCCTTCGCATAGTGGGGACTAGATATAGTTGGGCCATTTCCGAGGGCCACAGTAATCGTGGGAACAGACTATTTCACTAAATGGGTTGAGGCCGAGCCCTTAGCCAATATTAGAGATGCTGATTCTAAGAAGTTTGTCTGGAAAAATATTATTACTAGATTTGGCATACCCCACACACTTATCTCTGACAATGGTGTTCAATTTGACAGCAAGTCTTTTAGGCAATATTGTGGTGACATGGGCATCATAAATAGGTACTCCACCCCAGCTTATCCTCAGGGAAATGGGCAGGCCGAGGCCGTTAACAAGGTCATTGTCAATGGGCTGAAGAAAAGGTTGGATGATGCGAAAGGTAGATGGGTAGAAGAGCTCCTTCATGTTCTGTGGACGTATCGGACCACCCCACCCAGGTCCACTGGGGAAACGCCATTCTCTATGACTTATGGAGCCGAGGCGGTGATACCTCTGGAATCTGGTTTTCCCACCCTAAGACGAGTTCTTTTAACCCCGAGAGCAACAAGGGACTCCTGGAGAAAAATCTTGACTTACTTGAAGAACGACGTGAGACAGCTATGGTCCAAATGGCTTATTACCAACAAAAACTTAAACGGGGGTATGATGCCCATGTGAAGCTAAGGCCACTAGCACCTGGGGATCTTGTACTAAGGAGGGTTGTGGGCACTGCTAGGAACCCATCTTGGGGTAAGCTTAGACCAAATTGGGAAGGCCCTTATCGGATAGTGTCAATAGCGGGCATAGGATCTTATCGGCTAGCTGATCTAGATGAAAGAATTGTACCACGTCCATGGAATGTAAATAACCTGCGAAGGTATTACTATTAATAAATTGTACTTTTGTTTGTACCCAGCTCAAATTTAATGATGTTTCAGGAATTTGAAGTTACAATTTTTAAGAATCAAACAGAAACTGGTTAAGTGTAGTCCTCGGACCACAAACCTTGTGGAATTGATGTCTTTTTATTTGTTAAACAGAACCTTAGTTATGCCGGGTCCTCGGACCTCCTACTTTGGGAAAATTAACATTTGAAGTTACAATTTTTAAGAATCAAACAGAAACTTGGTTAAGTGTAGTCCTCGGACCACAAACCTTGTGGAAATTAATGTCTCTTCATATGTTAAACAGAGCCTTGTCGGTGTCTTATTCTTATTACGCGTGTTAGGGAAAGTGTTATTTCTCCATTTGTTAAATTGGATCTTAAATTCTTCATTCTCGAGTGTTAAACCCATTCAGATTATAAAGGTTTGATATCTAAAGTTATATGATAATCTTGAAGTCTTGATGGCTTGCATGTTGGAGTTTGCTTATTCTGTCTTCCTTGTAATTATCTGTTACTATAAATTCTCATGGCAAACGTAAAGAAAATAAAGTAAAATTAAAGGCAACAATAATGAAGGCCGAATGAAATGTTTTTCATTAAATATATACAAAGAAGGGGAGTACAAGAGTCCCTAGACTAGGCCCTAAGCTAAGGAAGAGGAGCTTGAAGGGAGCTGCTGCCAGCCTCAGTACTCTTAATTCCATTTCAAAGGTTGATGAGACTTGCTTCCCTTTGTCTTTTGAAGGCACGAGGGGCTCTACGCTAGGAGTTTCCTCCTTCTCTGCGCCATCTTGCTTGTCCTCCTCTTTATGGGAACCTTCAGGTTCTGTAGGAGTAGGAACAAGCTCTTGCACCACTGGAGGAAGAGCAGGAGAAGCAGGGACAGGAGGGTCTTCAATTTCTTGAATGTCTAGGGGAAGCCAAATATTTTCGGGCTTCCTCAGTTCGGAAACTTGAGGAACCCCTGCCATATTCATGGCCTCTCCCCAGACCTGCTGACAGTATTCACGGCACAAGGCCGCGAAAGCTTCTGTCAGCTCTTCTTGGGTTTTGATGACCCCCTCCTGATAACTGGCCTTCTTCGCGGCCTTCAGGGCGTGCTTGTGGGCGTGAGCTTCCTCTTTAGCCAGTGCAAGCTCCTTTTCAAGATCGGAGCGTGCCTGTTGGACTTGGGCAAGCTCGTCATCCCTTTGATGGAGGAGCTTACGCTGCGCCTCCACTTGACTCTCCATTGTCTTCAAGCTGTCCTTGTCACCATCTCTTTCTCTCTTCAGATCGGCCAGCTGTGAAGTGAGCCTTCCTTTCTCTGCCAAGGCCTGGCCCAGAGACTTTTCTGCTTCTTGTCTCAGCTCCTGTTCCACCCTAGCACGCCTTCGAGAGTCCTCCACGAACTTCTCGGCAGCAAAAACTTCTTGGATGGACTGCAAAAAGGTTAAGAAGGTTAAATGCAGCGAAGTGTTTCTAATTAAAGGTAGAAAACAAAGGTGTAAGATGGAGCTTACCAGGGCTAAACCCCTCTTTAACGAAAGGAACAGCTGCGGCTGGCCCATCTTCTCTAAGGACTCATGTCCTTGGGCAACAGCATAGAACGCTCCAGCACCTCGGCCAAGTGGTGGGCGTGGCCTTGTTGCACTGCTCTGATGCTGGAGTGGCAAGGAATAGGGGCGCCGTCCAATCTCAAATCAGGAGACCAGGTGGTTGGAGCTCGTCGCACCTCAGCCACTTTCCTGATCTCCCCACTCTCAACTGAGCGGGCGCGCCCTTTGCCTTTGTCTGGTTTCTGCTGTTGGGCTAGCGGCGGTTGCTGTTTTATTTTCTTTGCTTTCTCCCCACCAGCCACCTCGGCATCCACCTTTCTCTTCTTCTTAGAATCGTCGATGGGGTGCTTAGTGTCGGCTGGAGGAGGAGGAGGAGGTGGCAAGGCTGGAGCAGCTTGGGTCCCTCTCGCACCCTTCTTTGCCACCCGGGCACCTCTATCGGACATAAGATCCTTAAGCGTGTCCATGTCTTCTTCGATTGAACTATCGTCTGGACGCGCTATCACTAGACCTGCAATTCCGGAGGCCTCGGCTTCTTCTTCCTCCTCGTCGGAAAGGATGACAAACGGGTTTCCGCGAGGTCGTGGAGAATCTTCAAGCCGAAATTGATCTATTTCCTCGTCCAAAGTGTTGGAAGAGGACACTTGCTCCTCGGGATGGCAATGCCCTTAGAATGTACAGCAAGAGGGATTGCCACTATGGGCTGTGTGTACAAGACGGTGTGGGGAGCGTTGGGGAGATCGTGGTCGCCCAAAAGGTTGGGTCGGGCTACGTTTATCCTCCTCCGCCTGCGGTCACCCGCGATTATGGCGTTTTGTATCTCCTGGAAGTCCGAGGAGATAGGAGTGTATCCTAGAATCAAATGAGCAGCTCGGAGTTGTAAGTCTTCACTAACGAACACCTCGGATCGAAGTACTCGATTTAGGTCAGCGACGTTACAATGGCTCAAACGAGGGCGCACGTGTTGCTTATCTGCAAAAAAGACGTCAAAACAAACAAGCCTGGTCAGATTCACCCAGACATGTAATGAGTTTAAGTAAGTGTGAATATGCATTTTTGTGTGTGTTAAAGGAAATGGTGTTGTGGGGAGATTAATGTTGTGGCATCGCACCTAGATCCCCCACTCAACTGGGCAGTGGAGGCCGTCGTGCCAGTTCCCAAGACGATCAGGTGGTCGTCCTTCATGCCTTTGTTGGACTTGGGCAGGCAGGAGATAACCTAACGACACTAGAATGGGACTTAATGTAGTAACCCACATTGGACAGTTTATGGGACTCGTATAGAAAGACGACGTCGTGCCAGGTGAGGTTTAGACCCATTTGCTCATTCAGAGCATCAACACTACCCAAAACTCCAAAAACGTTTGGGAGGCACTGATCGGGACACAACCGGTGGTTGCGAAGATACTCCCTAGTTACAGGTTTCATGGGATGATAACCTCTCCCTCTTTCCTAGAATCGGCCACGGCTTCCGCCGGACAATATTTTAGGCCTACGTTGCTGGGAATACGGTATTTGGCCCTAAAGCCCTCCATCCCAGCGGCGGTATCAACTAGACACTTGAATCTTCCCATTATAGAAGAACGAAAGATTAAACTCTAAGAGGGAGAACGTTTATTAGGACAGCCGAGGACAAAGTCCGAGGAGAAAAAGGTTAAGAATAGAAAGAACAAAAACTTACGAAGTTGAAGGTGTGCAAACTTCCACGGTTTTCTGAAGGTAAAGTATGACTGCTGATGTTTTGATGGGATTAGCCCCTGGTGAATTAAATGAAGGCGCAGGTTCCCGAAGCGTCACGCTGTGCGGAAGAGCGGCCTCGAAAATATATTTGTCCCGCCCAAATTTTTGTGGAGTAACGAGGACCGTCGGATGCCTATCTCGCCGTTGAACGTGGGGAACAAAATGTAACTTACAGTAATAAATGCGCGCGTTTTTGAAAATAAAACCGCCAATTGGCATCTTCTGGGACGCGAAACGGCTTCCACACGTGCAGACATTCACCAAGTGTGCGGAGTAAGTTCTCGTCAAAATCAAAACCCTATTTTTCTCCTCGGACGTCGAAAATCAGAGTTTTGAGGGGCTATTGTGGGGAGTAAAAGGACCCTGGTGGGTATGTGGGCCTTTGGGCCATGCTAAGGAAGGCCGACCTGCTCTTGGGTTTAGAACTTTTAGTATTATGAGTCAGTCCATACGCCAAGGACCCAGCCGAGGGTAATGTTATCCTCGGATGGACATTGGAGAACCTGGGACTTCATTGTAAAGGTTAGGGAACGACACGGTGAAGACCAATGGGTAAAGGGGGTGAACCCTTGAATGTCCTAGAAGCACTGATGTTAAAGAAGTACCAAAGAAAAGGCTGCCACCTCCACATTAAAGACCCTGCACCTACCACCCTGGCCGCATTAATAGGGAAGTGACCTCTGAACAGTGGAGGGAAACTTCTGGTTACTGTTCAAAGGCACTGAAAAAAGAAATATCTAAGCTAAGGGGGATTTGGGGCAACACGTGTACAAAGTATCAAAAAGATGAGTATTTAAGGAAAACCTAGAACAGAGAGAGGGAACTCCCCTTTTGTAACCTAAAAGAAAAAAGAAAGAAAAAGATAATACAAGAACAATTCTCGGCTTACGTCCGAGCAGATTGATTTGTTATATTCCTTGTTGTTTCTGAGTGTTTTATCTTTGGCTTGTCATCACATCCTTAAACACTTCTAACCTGGGTTCAAGCCCACATTCTACAAATTCTTATTGTTTAAGGCTCATTGGGCCTGGGCCTGTAACTGTTCTTGGGGTCAGGTGCAATTGTGCGCTTACAACTAATATCAAACTCAGTTTCTTTCATTTTACCATTATCAACCCACTTTAAAGAAAAGAAGAGATGAAGAAAAGTTCAAATGTTCAATGAAGAATGAAGCAATTATTTTACAAGGTACAATAATTTTATTTCATTAAATTCATATTTATATTGTAAAAATATTGAATATGAGGTTAATCTTTATGTTAATACATGTTATATATTATAGCACCAATGGATAAGAATTTAGTTGTAAGTGAGACTCATCAGTTGTTAAAAGGAATTGTTTTGACTTAAATGAATTACTTCAAGAATTTACTATTATTTTATTTATTTGTAGTATTTTTTTTTTCATTATCCTAAAATATGATATGGATTGTTTTAATTTTGTTTTAATATAGCACTAATTGATGATAAATTAGTTATAAGTGAGACTCATCAAGTTGTCAAAGGATTGTTTTGACTTAAATGAATTACTTCAAGAATGTAATATTATTTTATTTTATTTTTTGTATCATTTTTTTTCATTTATCCTAAAATATGATGTTGATTATTTTAATCTTGTTTTAATGTAGCTCAAATGGATGACAATATAGTTGCAAGTGAGACTCATCAACTTGTTCAAATTAATTACTTTGACTTAAATGAATTGCCTCAAGAAGGTACTATTTTTTTTTATATTTTTTTTGTAATCCATATTTCATTTATTGTATAATATGATATTGAATTTATTTTTAATTCTTGTTTTAATATTGCACAAATTGATGATGATTTAATTGCAAGTGAGAATCATGGAAGTGTTTCAAGGAACTGTGTTGAGTTAAATGAGTTTCCAAATGATGGAAAAATAATAACACTGTGGAGGGGAAATAATTGATTGGAATGAATGTCCAATAGATGAAATGGGGATTATTGAAAAATATGAGGATATAAAATCATTAGAAAATGAATCTGAGCCTTTTGTTGGCCAATGTTTTCTTAGTGAAGAAGAAGATTTTATTTTCTATAAAAATTATGCAAATCAAAATGGGTTTACAATTCAAAAACGCCATTCAGAGAAAAAAAATGGAAAATAGGAAGATGTAATTTTTTTTTTTTATCAAGAAGGTAGACAACCACTTAAAATGGTGGATCCATCAAACGAGCAATGAAATAGGAAGTCTTTAAAATGTGAATGCAAAGCTTGTCTAACTATTGTATTGTGAAAGTCAATAGACATTTTTCCAAGAGAATGGTTTGTCACTATTTTTGTTGTATATTACAATCATTAATTGTTGTCTCCTTCGGGAGCACGATTTCTTCTGGCTAATCAAGTTATCACTGAAGATGATAAGAATTGCATTCTCTTATACAAATAAGTTGGACTTTCATTTAGTGGAATAATACGTGTTATGAAATTTAAGACAAATGTGAAACATGGACATCTTCCATTTTTTTAATGGGATATTTGTAATATTTATGTGAAAATGAGAAAGAAGCACGGAGTGAATGATGCCATCGATCTCTTACAATTTTGTAAAGTTGCTAAAGAAATGAATTCTAAGTTTCAATATGCATTCACAACCAAAGAAGAGAAAAGGTTAAGGCATATTTTTCGGTCGCTTACTCATAGTTATGATTGAGACCAAAAATATGGAGATGTTGTTTTTTATACTACTTACTAGGTAAATGTTTATGGTATGCATTTTGATATTTTTGTTGGTGACAATAATCATGGAAAGATGAATCTATTTGGTTGTGCACTTCTTTGAAATGAAACAACTAGTGCTTTTCAGTGGTTAATGATGGCGCGCTATTTTTCCATTTTATTTAATTAATTAGTGGAATAATATTAATACATATCATTTGAAATGTTTACATATTATCTAATTAATTTTGTTCAATTAGTAGAATTTTGCATATTTAATGAAGAAACAACCCAAGACAATTTTGACGAATCAAGATTCACAGACTATGGAGGCAATATCAAAAGAATTACCAATCACAAAACATGCCTTTTGTATATGGCATATTACCACTAAATTTAGTGGTTGGTTTACATCAATTCATTGTAATCAATATTCAAATTGGTGCATAGAGTTCCACAAGTTATACAAGTTAGACTCATTTGAAGAATTTGAGGGTCAATGGACTCAAGTTATGGTAAAGTATGACATGCTAACATGCTTCTAATTGGTTTATATCAAATCAAGTACTTTTAGGGTACCATGTTACTTTCGTGGGCATTTTTTTGGTGGAATGACAACAACTGGAATATTAGAAAATATAAATGCATTTATTAAACGGCTTTGTTGGTTCTCACATAAACTTGATCCAACTCATTAAACAAATAAGTCAAAACTTACTGCTGATTTCTTTTGTTGTATAATTTTTTCATTTGTTAATATTTGTAGTCTTTATGTGTCATACAAATTTTTTTTTTTTTTTTACTATTTATAATCTTAGGTTGATCTTCCCATTTAAGATATTGAATTTTGGGGTATACTTTGTCATCACATTCTTAGTGTATTCCTTCACAAAGATTGTTACCATATTCCACCCTTGTATTTATCATCACATTGGTGTTGTGAAGTCTCATTAAGTGAAAAAGAATTGCTAGTGTTGGATGATGAAAATTTAGTAGGCAAGGAAAAAATTGTTAAAGCCAATGTTAATGGTGGGATTGATGGAGATTGTTTCATTAATTGTTCTCTGCTATCAAAGAAAAAAGTCATCCAAAGCAAAAATAAATAAAAGGCGGAAGAGAATTAGGAAAACAAAGGAAGACTTATGGGCTTTGCAAACATGTTGGTCATAACATCTCTGTATGTTCGGATAAAGAGATTTGTACTTCCTCAAATGGTGTGAAAAAAGAAAAAGAAAACATGTACTTCAAGTGAAATAGAATTAAATCCAATATTTTGTTTCGAATGATAGGCAGAAGCACTTAAGCCTGTAAAACAAAAATTATGACAATATTATTTTTGTTATTTTTGACAATATTATGCTATTGTACTAAAACCCTCCCCCCCCCCCCCCCTCCACTATGACAATATTATGCCATTGTTAATTGATGCTTCTTTTGTCTTCTTTTTTTCTTTTTTCTTTTTTTGTGTGTGTGTGTGTGTTGCATTTTCATTTTGACAATATTATGTCATTGTACTTAAATGTTTTTTCATACATTTTAATAAATTTACCTAAACTTACTTCAATAAATATGGGGTTGAACTTTCGAAATTGGTTAGCTAAGTACTCTTATTGATTTTGACCAGTTGTGATCATGATGTCTTAAATTATACTTGTGGGGAGTAAAAAGACCCTGGTAGGCCTTTGGGCCATGCTAAGGAAGGCCGACCTGCTCTTGGATTTAGAACTTGTTAGTACTACGGGTTGACCCATACGCCGAGGATCCAACCGAGGGTGATTTTCCCCTCGGATGGACACCGGAGAACCCGGGACTTCATTGTAAAGGTTAGGGAATGACACGGTAAAGACCAACGGTTAAAGGGGGTGATCCTTGAACAACCTAGAAGCACCGATGTTGGAGATATACTCAAGTTGAAGACTGTCACCTCCACATTAAAGACCCTGCACCTATCACCCTGGCCGCATTTATGGGGAAGTGACGCCTGAACAGTGGAAGTGAAACTTCTGGTTACTATTCAAAGGCACTAGGAAGGGAAATATCTAGGTCAAAGGGAGGCAAGGGCAACACGTGTCACAAATATCGAAGTGAGTAGTATTTAAGGAGGGATCTGGAACAGAAATGGGGGAGGACCCCTTTTTTGTAACCTAAAAAAGAAAGGAAAGGAAAATTATATAAGAACAGTCCTCGGCCTATATCCGAGGAGGTGGAATTGCAATACTTCTTATCGTTTTTAAGTGTTTATAATTTTTAGCTTGTCATATAATCCCTAAATACTTCTAACCTGGGTTTCAAGCCCACACTCTACAAATTCATATTGTTCAAGGCTCATTGGGCCTGAGCCCATAACTGTTCTTAGGGCCAGGTGCAATTGTGCACTTACAATACTAATTATGATTAAATATTCTTAAAAAATGAGCAGCAAAATTAGAAAAGAAATTAATTTTAATAAATGTAAGACTACAATTGCAAATTAACCCTTAAATTTTATATTAATTCAACAACAATGAAAGAAATAAGGAAATTTTAATAAATAAGAAAAAACAGTTGATAAAGTCACTATCTTCAAGGAATATTTTCCCTTGCACAAAATTGTCAAGGGGTTACCAAAAAGAATATGTTATGGTAGAATGGAATTTTCTAGTTTTTAGTGTTTGTGGCTCTTAATTGTCATAGCTTACTGGCTAGCTTTTGCTTTTCGTTAATTTGGTGTTGCTATTTCTGTGTATATTGTTGTTGGGTATATTGTTGTAGCTTTCTCTATTTTGTTGAATCATATCTACGTTTAAGAAAAAAAAAAAAAAAAAAAAAAAAACCAATTCACCTCTTTCCCTTACACTACATCACACCAAACACAACAAAAATCACAAACTAAAACCATTCCATCCTCGGTTGGTATAATTTGGTTTGAGATAACAAAGACCATTAATTATGTGAAATGTAAAATTACTTTTTATGCTTTAGTTACTAGTCACACTTTACATATTTTAAGTTATATTGAAATATTGAATAAGTATCAATTTACTCTTAATGTTTGCTCTTTATTATTAGAGTAGGATACCAATGATTTTTTGAGTAGACTGGAATTGAACCATTAATCTCTTTATCATTAATAAATAAAGTCAATGATTTTTTGAGTAGACTGGAATTGAACCATTAATCTCTTTATCATTAATAAATAAAGTTTAAAGGTTAATCTTCCAACAATGAAATTTGGATGCTAGATCACTACTAAAAAATCTTATTATTTAAGAGGGTGGGATTAGAAATTTCTCCCCCTTAATCCCTAACATCACCTATATTCAAGGGAATAATCAAGTATTCAAAAAGTTTTACATGCATATGTTAATAATAAATTTTTTTTTAAAACTACTTGAGTTTATTATACTAATTTGAATGTGAACTAAATATTTGCTTTGTAGGGGTGAACCTCCTGACTTCTAAATTTTCTTCCCTCTATTTCTATCAATTTTGTAGAATTGCACCTCTTCATATCAATTTTGTAGAATTGCACCTTTTCATATTTAAAAAGAGAAATCATACAAACATTCATTCAAGTATTAGTGTCTTTTTTTTTCCTTTTAATATTTTCTTTTACCCACGTATGTTTTCAAAATACAAAAATTATATTTAATAATATAGTTGTAAATAAATTAAAAACAATGAACCCCACTAATTTGTCAAAACTCAGCTATCTTTTCAATTACAGAGCTAACTATATCACAAACACATGATCACACTTCAAATTTTATCATTGTCATAAATATTTAAAAAAAAAAAAGGTATATGAACTCCATTCTTCTCCATTCTTTTATCAAGATAAAAAAAAAGAAAGTAATCTACACATTACTTTTCGTAAAATTAAAACAAAATAAAGTCTTCGAAATGGCCCCCTAAACACCAATTTTTTTTTCAACATTTTGAAAACTGTTCTTAGAAATGGAAGCCAAACCCGTATAATGCAAAAATTATTATCTGAAAACTAATTTCAATTTCAATTTTTTAAAACTTGTTTTTGTAAATCTCTTATTTAATTATCAGAGACTTTTCCAATTGAGCTCACTGGAACCCAAAGGAAAGAAAAAGTTTTAAAAATTATTTTTGAAGTTAAAAGTTAAAACCCAAAAATAAAAAGTCAATACTTAAGTCAAGGTGAAGCTTTTTTTTTTTTTTTTTTTTAAAGAAGAAAGTCAAGATAAAGTAAATGGCATTTTGGTTTGATTGCAAAATGATTTAATTTTCCCCATCTAGCTTTTTCCAAATCCCAAAAAGCATGAATATTCTGTACTTGTTTATACCACATTAACGGGTTTTGACACCACGACACCTATTAATAATAATAATAAACAATATAAGCAAATGTAAAATTTCAAAAACACTTTCACATAAGATGAACAAGAGCCACAACTGTCACATAAAAGAAAAGAAAAATAAAGAATAGTCTGACTCAAGGGTAATTTTTATATGCTCTCGGAGCAATACTCCATCCTCTCACATGAGGGCTGGGACCCATGTGTAGAGCCCACCCCTCATATGAGAGGAGGGAGCATTGCTCCTAGAGTACCTAAGTTTTTTCCCTAACTCAAAAGCCAAAACATAATTAAGAAGAAGGAAAACGTATGAAGGGGTGGATTGAGAAAACTTGAGGAGTTGGAGAGATAGATTACCGGCGACATGGGATGACAACCGAAAACGTAATAACGGCGACAACGACGTGAGTTCTTTTTCACTCTGTTGCCCTCTTCCCTTCATTCAAAGTGAGAGGTGGGATGCTTTGTTCAAATGCAAAGAAGTTGTATGGATCAACCTCACCCTTAACAATCGCCAACCTCCGGAAATTATTCTTATAGTACTTGAGACCCCATCTTGCAGCTTGTGAGTAGGTTGTGTTTTCATTATCATTCCTACCCAAATCAAGATCCCTATAATTAAGATAAGCAGTCCTTGGAGAGTGTGATACGTAGGGAGTCATGTGCTTATACACCCTTCTTATCCATTCCATGTGCCTCTCTGATGGCCCAACTCCTCCATCTTCCCATTGGATAAAGTACTGAATACTATACAAATTTCCTTTTCTATGTGGAAAAGGAATTTGAGATTCTGAAATCTCATTCATTCGACCACCATAAGGGTCCATGATCAAGACCGAGTTCTCATCTTCTAAACACACTTTCCATATCTGTTCCCATGCGGCTTCTGGTATGGGTTTCTTGACATAGTCTGATGCACCCTTGAAGTAGACTATTTCTTGTGGAATCCTATCTCTCAGTGCTTCAATACTCGTTCCTTCTGGGTAATATGAAAAATAAAGGACGGATTCAATCCAGCTCATTTCCGTGCAGTTACTCAGCTTCAAACCCAATTCAGGGAAGCTATTTTCCATTATCTTAAGGAGCTGATCAGCCCTCCCAAGAAACATGGAATTAAATATCAATTGTAGTATGTTATTCCTGAATCTTCCGTCAGTCGTACTCGTTGCTTGAATTACGACTCTAATGAAAATATTTCTATCAAGTTTGTGCCCAATATGTTGCCACTTGTGAACAAGTTTAGTAGCATTTCGGTCTAAGATTTTGGCAATGCTGAACACAGTTACCGTGCGTGGTACATCAACAAGCTTGATTTTCCATGAAATAACGACGCCAAAACTTGCTGCTCCACCACCTCTAATGGCCCAAAAGAGATCTTCTCCCATGGATGCTCTATTGAGAATTCGGCCATTAACATCCACAATATGAGCATCAATAATATTATCAGCAGCCAAGCCATATTTTCTTAACATGGTACCAAAGCCGCCCCCACTTAAGTGCCCACCGACCCCAACTAGTGGGCAAAGCCCAGCTGGAAATCCATGGATGGGACTTTTCTCTGCAATTCTATAATACACCTCACCTATGGTTGCTCCAACCTCAACCCAAGCGCTGTTATTTTCAATATCAACGCTAATGGATCTAAGGAATTGAAGGTCAAGGAGGACAAATGGGAGACCAGCAGTATAAGAGAGGCCTTCATAGTCATGGCCACCGCTTCTAATTCTGACTTGCTGTCCAAGTTGTCTGCAACAAATGACTGTGGCCTGTGCATGGGAATCAATGAGGGGTGTGACTATAATAAGTGGTTTTGAGGTTGTAGGGGAAGAAAATCTGAGATTCTTAACATTGGATTCAAGGATGGATAAGTAGGAAGAATTACTTGGGGAGTATACAATTGTGGAAACTGGAATATGAGGTGGGGAATTTAGGGAAAGGCATTGGATGAATTTTTCATAGAATGAATCCGACCAGGATGATGAAACTGAGAGGATGAAAATGGAAAAGAGAAAAAGAAATCTTGTCATTTGTGGCTCCACTAATTCTTATTTGGTTTTATGGGGTTTTGGCAATAGTTTCCAGCTGTGTCTGAAGTCGGATTAGTGTGCTTTTCTAAGATCAAGACAACTGAGATATATTTTTTTTTTTTAAGTTAGATAGAGCTAACACTAGCTACTCGTCAAATTATCTCCGGGTCAATCACAGAGAAAGTTTGGCGCTTTTTCTGGTGACTTATTCTATATTTAATTCTACAACCCACATTTTGATATAATTGGCATAAATGTTAATTTACAAATTGGATTTGATAGGCTAAAAATGTATTGATTCATTGTGATAAATTAAACTAATTAATTGACCAAGTTAATTAATTAATCCAATTAACATGCAAAATGCGTGGTAGCACAAACAAATCACCAATTAAGTTAATATGTAGCGGAAAATAAAGTTGACACGGTAATTTGTTTACAAATGGGAAAAACCTCCAAAGCAAAAACCCCAATGGGTGATTTTAAGGACACCACTCTCGAGAATCCACTATTATCACAATAAGCGGTTACAAGTAAATGAATTTCAGTATTTTATACCAACCTACAGTTGAACCCTTACCCCAATACAAAATTGGACTTGTTCTGTAGTGACAGTCTCTCCTTTTCAATGCATAGCTCCAAGTATGTGACTAACCAATCGATGCGCAGATCCCAGTACGCGGCTTACTTCTTTGTACTAATCCAAGTACGTAACTAACCACCAACTTGAGAAAGATATTGGCTGCAAAGTTCTTTAGTTCATCAACACGATGAAGATCACGAAACTCATTGGTTACAAAACCCACTGGCGTACAAACGTAGTAGCTTCTTCAAGAGAAAGATGAACTAGGGCAAATTTTGTCTTCGATCACAATTTGCATGAACATAACTTTGCCTCACACTCATGCAACCTTTGACGGCCCTTAAAATAATCCTTATCTATGTTTAGGGTTATGAGAAAAGAAGGCCTAAACAAGTATACACAAATATGTGTGAAATCAAATCTGAAAAATTGATTTTTGTAAATCTCAATAGATAGGTTATCTATCGAGCAACTGTCGAGCATTGGGCTGAAGATCCCTTTTGAATCTTGATAAATGCTATCTGTCGAGCTAGCTGTTGAGTTTTAAAATCTAGCACTTCTTCACTTACTTCTTGGATAGATTTGCATGGCTTTAATACTTGGACTTGAACTCTTGTTCCTTAAAGTATTAAACACATCCTAGATCCACCAAATTATAAGTAAAGTACGTTTTATCATAGGATTAGCCAATCCTACATGACATATGTTCTTAACATGATTCATATATGTCCTAACAATCTTCCCCTTTAGCAATTTGTGACAAAACTACAATAAATAAATGAACATATGAGAGAAGTCATAAATCACTCAACTCATACTCACTTGTCGAATACAATAAAATATATCCTAACACAAATTTTTGAAAAAACTTTGCAAGAAGAGAGTTCATGGCAAGAAAGACTTTGACAACTTGTATTTCTGAAATACTTTAAACAAAACTCATCACGTCATCTTAGTGTGAAACAGAAATCAAAAGATTGCATACAATTAATAAGAAGCATGTGCATAAAGATAGAAAAATAACAACAGATGAAGAGATAGGTGAAAGAATGTAATAACAACCTTAATATATATAATACAAGGTTTGCTATCACAATATAAGAACAATGTATCTAAAAAGAAAGAAAAGAAAAGATACAAAAAGTTCTCACTACATCTCTCAAAAACAAAAACAAACACTCTCCCTAACAAAAATATCTCCTATACTAACTCTCCCCCTAAGTACATGACTATTTTCATACCCAAAACTACTTCTCCCCTTTTTGTCACGAATGACAAAGGGTAAGCCACTGAGAAGCAGTCTTCTCCTCGTCACTGGAATTGCTAGAAGCCTCATCCTCATTAGCATCACCACCATCGAAGTCACCAGCATCATCCTCGTCCTCAGAAGCCTCTAAAGAAGGAAAGGGAGACTCTACGAAGCCACCAAGGCAAGCCTGTCATCATGCAATACAATCGACATGGGTGTTCACCTGACACAACTCATCACTGAGAGTGTCAAGGCGAGCATTCATGCGCTGAAGCTGCGCCATGACCGCCTCGAGGGTCACACCACCCGCGGAACAAGAAGGAGCAGTTGTGGATGGATCTGAAGAAGTCGGAGGAGTTGCAGTCTCGATCCATGGCCGTTTTGGTCGAAGCTAATCCTCACTCCCTCTAACGGTCGCCGCATTTATGGCACATATGGCGAAGAAATGGTCCGACTCAGGATAGGAGATAGAGAAGTGGCAAATGATCCTTATGATAGCAGAAGGAAGGATAAGCTTATCACAGGTCGTCATATCCTTATAGACATCTATAAGAGAGAGTATGAAGTGAGAGGGACAACAAAAATCGAATTATAGTGAGTCAAGGGATGTAAAATAAATGTCATCACCATATTCAGGAACCTCGGACCTTTAGCAAAGCTCAAGCAAAGGGTGTTTTGACGACCACTCCAAGATGAAGGTGTCTCACAAAATAAAGACATGAGCTCGTCTTTAGACATAGTCTTAAGAAAATCATAGCTAGGGTAGTCAAGATGCGCTACCCTCGATACATGTAGCACCTCGGATATAAATTCTAGGGTAACTACAATGCGCATACCTCGAACGTGAGTAAGGAAATGAGGTACAGAATAATCAAATCCGTGCATATTGGAGTAGAAATCCTGTATGATCACGGAGAGACAAGTGGCTGGGATATCACAAAGGGACTCCTAACCCTTATTGTAGATGATAGTGGGAAGGTTAGTATCGAAAAAGTCCAATAGGATGACCTGGTGTTCCAAATGAATGCCTCATTGAGAAAAGTTCTCCAAAAAATCTTTATAGGCTTTATCATCATGGAACCTAACATGTGAAGGGGTAGAATCTGAAGAAGATTCTCCAGAACGAAGAGGGTTTTGAGACGAAGTAGACTTACGTTTAGGTGCCATAGAGCAACTAACCGAAATAAAGAGAGAGAGAGAGAGGGACAAACAGAAAAGTACCAACACAAATCAATATCAATAAGATAGAGAAAAAAAAAAGATACGTATGCATGAGCATATGACATGCAATAATAAGAACTTCATGGGCACAACCCAATCCAATCCTACCAGCACACATCAATTCAACATAGTAAACACACATGTAAATGCATGAATCATTGCTAAAATGCAAATGTGATGCAATGCATGAACATTTAAGATCATTTAAACGAAACCCATCCCAAAAATTTCAAAAAAACTTCATTAATATTTAAAAATGCAAAAAAATTTCAAAAACCCCAAAAGTTAGGTTAGAATGCATGAAATGTATGATAAATAGATAGAAAAAAGATCATACCAGAGCAAATATGCAAGGATTAGACAGAAGAATGAGTGGGGAAGATGAAGAGTGTGATAGAGAATTGTTTGGGAGAGAGATGTGATTTTCTGTCGAGAGAAAACGGAGAGAAATGAAAGAAAATTGAGCTGAAGCTTATATATAGAAAACATAAAACTTAATGGATTGAGAGATGTCGAGATTTAAATTTCGATAGATGGAGCTATCGAGAGGTGTCCAAAGCAAAAGGACCTTGATGAATCGAGAATCTATCGAGCATATAGAAATTTCCTCAATGGATCAAGAGGATGTCGAGCATCTATCGAGACAAATTCTCAAAATTTTCGATGGATTGAAATTACGTTAACAACTATCAAGAAAGGAAGATCAAGAGGCTCGATAGATAGCCTAACTGTCAAGAGGTATCGAGAAACTGTCGAGATTACTCAAAAACAATTTTTCAAAGAAGAGAAAAACACAGACATGAATGTAATCAAACGTGCTACTCAACCAAATATTCAAACAACATTTTAAACTCTCAAAAACATCTCTAAAAAAAAAGCATTTAGATCCAAAATAAACACACACACTAAATAAGTTTAACCAAATTTATATTTCAAAAACATGTCAAGACAGTTTCGTGAGCATACATTAACACATGTATTCCTTGTGATAACCAAATCACATTGTACCTGCACATGTATCAAGAGTACCAAAGAATATTGCGTGTTGTGTGTGAAAAACATCACAAGATTGCACAAGTGTCTACATATTATGACGATTTGAGATTTGAGAAAATCACTTTAACTCACACACAATCATAACTGCTTGATGGGGACTATCACCTTCGAGGTATATCTTATAACTTCCACACCTCCTAGAAGACACGCTTGTAATCTTATATAAAACATTTTGATTCTTTTTGCTTTTATTTTTCTTTGCATGTTTTCTTTTAAGCATACCATGCATGGGCATATAAGAGAGAAAAGAAATACCCAATGGTGAGATGGTTATTTATGTCTTTCTCTTAGGATTTTCTAGTCCTTTCTATCAGGATTTTCTAGTCCTTTCTGTCAAAAAGAGTGATACGAGTAGTAAATACAAGAGATTACTTAATTTTACTCATCACAAATACAAGCCACAAAACTTACTTGCTTAGTTGTGCATAGAGATACTCATCTAAGTTACAAAAGATACAAAATTTAGAAAATTATGTTTCATTGGCTATCAAAGGTACACAAGTACCAATGTACACAAAAACACACATTGTTTTTGTATTTTTCTGATTTTTCAATTTTCTTTTTAAAATTTTGAAATAAACAAAAAAAAAAACCGAAAACACAAAAAAAACAGACAAGAAACTATAAAGCATAAAAAATAGATGCATATGCATGAAAAATGATTCTAAAAATAGATAAGAAATCAAGCAAGAGAGTCCTACTTTAGATAGAAAGAATTAAAGTAGATAACAAATAAAAAGACAATTAAGTCTTAGGATTCTTTATCACCCACACAGCACAAGTCTTTAGACGTGAAGATGAAAAGGCACGAGTCCTAGTATGACTACTAAAGGACAGAGGAATTAGAATTCCCCTGAAATTGAGTCAAAAAGCTTAAAGTTTTTAATAATTCACCAAGAATAGGTACAAATCCTTTAGACAAAGGATGAGACCTATTTAACACTCACTTATGAGGAAACAACTTGAAACAATTAGAACGAGTGTGACCAGAAACACCACAATGGTGACAAACTTGAGTAGTTTTCGAACTACTATGCTTCCTAGAAGGAAGTCTAACCTTAGAGGTTGACATAGACCTTAATTTAGGACAATTTGGCCTAATATGCCAACAATATGACAGCGATTACAAGTGGGGACAAATTCAGAATTTTTATTCTTCTTAGGAGGAGTTTTAGACATAGGTTTAGAAACTTCAGCATTAATATCAGAATGTTTACCTTTGTCTATCCTAACAATATTAGCTTTCAACTCTTCATTATTCCTTTTAAATGGAGGAATATAAAAATCTTTTTCTTTTGAGTTAGACTCAACAACAAGTTTGGCATTAGTTAATTTTTCAACTTTAGTTTTAAATTCAACTAGTTACTCTTCCAAACTCTTAATTTTGTCCACCTAAGATGAAATTTGATTTTTAAAATTCTCATTCAAATTATTGGCTTCATCCAATATTGCAATCAAATCATCTTTTCAAGTTTGACCTTTTTAAAATTAGTTTTTAATTTTGTAGAATATTCAAGAGATTTCATACAAAAATTATAAAGCTTGCAATAGGCATCTTGAATATCGTCATCATCATTCAACATAAGATCATGCGAATCAAAACAATCAAGAGTTTTCGTGACAACAAGGGTCAATGGATCACACAGCAAAGAATAAAACCTAATCAGAGTGTGCCTGCTCTGTTACCACTTGATAGGTAAAGAATGTATTGACCCCTTGTGATAAATTAAATCAATTAATTAGTTAAATTAATTAATTAATCCAATTAACATGCAAAATACATGGTAAGAAAATACGTGATAGCAAAAACAAATCACCAACTAAGTTACTATGCAATGGAAAATAAAGTTGGCACGGTGATTTCTTTACGAATGAGAAAATCTCCAAGGCAAAAAACTCACTGGGTGATTTTAAAGTCACCACTCCCGAGAATCTACTATTATCACACTAAGCCGTTACAAGTAAAGGAATCCTAGTACTTTATATCAACCTACAATTAAACTGTTACCCTAATACACAATTGAACTTGTTCTTGTTAGGCCATATGTGATTCATGTTAGGAACATATGTCATCATTTATTGGTTAATCCTTTCACAAAACGCACTTTACTTGTAATTTGAAAGATTTAGAATGTGTTTAATGCTTCAAGGAACAAGGTTTCAAATTCAAGTGTTAAAACCATGCAAGTTTGTCCAAGAATCAAGTAATGAAGTGCTGGATTTTAAATCTTGACAGGTAGTATCTATCGAGATTTAAAAAGTTTTCTAAACCCGAAACTCGACAGCTGCTTAACAGATAGGGTATCTATCGAGAATTATAAAAATCATATTTTCAGTTCTAATTTCATTCCAATCCGTGAGTATATGTTTAGGTTTTCTTTTCTCGCAACCCTAAATATATATAAGGATTATTTTTAGGGTCGTCACAGTAAGCACAGTTGCACGAGTGTGAAGCAAAATGTTATTCATGCAGATTGTGACTAGAAACCTAGTTTACCCTAGCTCTTCTTGAAGAAACTGTTGTGTTTGTACACCGTAGGATTTTGGGACCAAGAAACTTTGTGATTTTCATCGTGTGATGAACTGAAGAACTTTGTAGCTAACATTCTTCTCAAGTTTGTGATTAAGTTATGTACTGGGACTTGCGCATCTATTGGTTAGTCATGTACTGGAAGTTGTGCATTAAAATAAGAGATTATCACTATTTAACAAGTCTAATTGGGTATTAGGGTAAGGGATCAACTGTAGATTTTTATAAGGTACTGAAATTCCTTTACTTGTAACTGCTTATTGTGAATTCTCGGGAGTAATGACCTTAAAATCACCCGGTGAAATTTTTGTCTTGGAGGTTTTCCCCATTTGAAAGCAAATTATCTTGTCAACTTTATTTTTCGCTGTATTTTATTTAGTTGGTGATTTATTTGTGCTTCCACAGAGTCAATACATTCTTGACCTATCAACTGGTTACAGAGCAGGCACACTTTGATTAGGGTTTAATCTTTGTTGTGGGATCCATTGACCCTTGTTTGTCTTGGATAGAGGACAGTCACTTATTATTCCTTCTTTATTTAATGGTATTAACTATGCATATTGGAAAGTACGCATGAAAGCTTTTCTGCAGTCTTTAGATGAGAAAGTGTAGCAGGTGGTGGAGATAGGTTGGACCAAGCCGAAGGAAGCGTCGACCGATTGGGATAATACTAAGATCGAGGCGGCAAACTTCAATAGCTAGGCATTGAATGCTTTATTCAGTGCGATCACAAATGAGGAGTTCAAGAAGATATCCTCCACTGAAATTACGAAGGAAGCATGGACCACTCTTTAGACAACTTATGAAGGAACCAAGGCTGTCAAGGATTCGAAACTTCAGAGGCTCACTACTAGCTTCAAAGAGATTAAGATTGAGGAGGATGAGTCATCTGATGAGTTTTATGCCAAGCTCAAGGACATAGTAAACTTAGCTTTTAATCTTGGAGAAACCATTCCCAAATCCAAGATTGTGAGAAAGGTGCTCAGATTTCTATCCGAGAGATTTCATGCCAAGATCACCACTATTGAGGAGTCAAAGGACATCAACAAAATTCCATTGACAAAGCTGGTTGGCAATTTGTAGACCTACAAGTTAGGTTTGTCAAGGATTGGAAAATCAAGTAAGGGTAAGAGCATGGCACTGAAGGCCAAGAATAGTGACACATATGAGTCTTCAGGTGACGAAGATTCTACAATGAAGTCCTACATCACAAGGTAATTCAAAAAGTTCATGAAGAATACCAAAGCAAAAGGCTTCGACAAGGACCATAGGCAATCTAGTTCTTCCTAGTCTAAAAACCAAGACAAAAGGAAGAAGGATGCTAGAGATAACAGTTAGTACACTGTTCCCTTAAGACCCAAATATCTCGAATGTTAAGGCTTTGGGCACATGAAACAAGAGTGCCCTACTTATCTCAAGTTCATTGGGAAGAGCAAGGTGCAAGCTGCTATTTTAAATGACACCGAACCTAAGGATGATTCCGAAAATGAGAATGAAGAAATCCTAAATGCCTTCACCACCACTGTCAATCCTACTGAGGGAATTATGGAAGATGTGGATGAAGAAGAGGACTTAACGGAGTCAAAGTTTGAGAAGATGGATGAACAAGATGACATCCACACTGCTTACGCAAAGTTATACAAGGTTTTTGAAAAGCATGAGAAGTTGTATAGGTTGGCCATCAAGAAGCTCAGTGATGTGGAGATCGAATGAGAAGAAATCTCCATAAACTTTGATGAAGTCAATCAGACTATTGGAGTACTGAAGTTTGAGAACAATTTCTTGGCTGAGAAGACCAAGAAGCTTGAAGCAGAGCTGTTTCAAGTCAAAGCTCAATTGAAAAGGATTCAAGTGCAAAGCTTGATGAGATGCTCAGTATGCAAAAATCTACTTTCGATCGAATCGGCTTAGGGTATGATTTCTCTTCTCCTAATATTGCTTCTTCTAGTAATACTATTTTTGTTTCTCTTGCTAATAATATTGAATCTAAGAACTATGATGTTAAAACTGTGATAGCTAGTAAGAACATAGATAAGGGTAAATCTATCTTAGGAGCACCCCTTAAGCTTGCTAAGAAAGAAACCAAAAACCCTAGGGCTAAGAAGAGTAGCGCTCAAAAGTCTAAAGAGAAGAAGCAACATCTCTGTCATCATTGTGGAGTAGCTGGACATACTCGACCTAATTATAATAAGTTGCTAGCCTCTCAATAGAACAACAACATGGTCTCATCAGGAAACTGGAGTTAGTTTCCATCCTCTCTTACTCCTCTTGGAGATCTCCTTAAAGTCCTCATGTTCCTTTTGAACTTGAACGGTTACAATTCTTCCCCCTCACCACCGGTTCAAGGATTCACTAAAAGGAAAGGTTCTTCCAAGGTGTGGAAGGAAAAAGGCTCTAAATGATTTAGTCACTTTTCTCTCTTTCTCTTTTTTTTGTGTTTGTATTACTTGTGTGCTTTGCTTTATTGTTTTGAATTAGTCTAATTTTTATGCATTGCTTTGTTTAACTTGTTTTTGTTTGTTTTTTTGTTTTCAATTTTGTTTTATTTTTTTATAAAAATATTAAAAAAATCAAAAATAAAAAAAATACAAAAACAGTGTGTCTGTGTACATTGGTACTTGTGTACCTTGAATGGCTAATGATTTAAAATTTTCTAAACTTTGTATCTCTTGTAACTTGGATGAACATCTCTACGCACAACTAAGCAAGTAAGCTTTGTGGCTCGTGTTTGTGATGTGTAAGGTTAAGTTATCTCTTGTACTTAACACTCGTATCACTCTTTTTGATGGGAAGGACTAGAAAATCCTAAGAGAAAGGCATAAATAATCATCTCACTATTGTTGCCCGTCAATCATGAAATGACATTGGTATGCTTCGGCATAGCAAAAGCTTAACATAACTGGGTACTTATTTTCTCTCTCTTATATGCCCATGCATTGTATACTTAAAAGAAAATATGCAAAGAAACATTAAAGTAAAAAAAATCAAAATACTTTAAAATATGATTGCAAGCGTGTATTCTAGGAAATGTGAGAGTTATAAGATGTACCTCAAAGGTGATAGTCCCCATCAAATTGTTATAATCGTGTGTGAGTTAAATTGATCTACTCATATCTCAAATCGTCATAACATGTCGACATATATGCAATCTTGCGATATTTTTCACACACAACACGCAATATTCTTTACTACTTTTGATACATGTGTAGGTATAATGTGATTTGACCGTCACAAGGAATACATGTGTTTATGTATGCTCACTAAACTGTCTTAACTTGTTTTTAAAATATAAAATTGGTTAGACTTGTTTACTATGTGTGTGTGTGTGTGTTTTGGATCTATATGCATGATATTTTTCTTGATTAAGAGATGTTTTTTAGAGCTAAAATTGTTGTTTGGATTTTTGGTTGAGTAGCATGATTGACTGCATTCATATCTATGTGTTTCTCTTATTGAAAAATGTTTTAAGCAATCTCGATAGCTTCTCGATACCTCTCAACAGCTTCTCCATATCTCTCGATAGCTAGGCTATCTATCGAGCTCTTCAGCTTCTTTTTATCGCAATCTCGATAGCTCCTCGATCCATCGAGCTAGTTTTTGTCTCCTCAATAGATGCTTGATAGCTTCTCGATCCATCGAGCCTCTTTGCTATGGAAACCTTTAGACAACTCCTCGATAGCTATTTCTGAATTTTTAATTCTTGATAGCTCTTGACACCTATTGATCCATCGAGGAAATGAGAATTCTATATAAAGGGTCAGTGCGATTTTCATTTCATTTCTCCTCGATCTCTTTTGATCCTTTCTGACCTCTCACCTTCCCAAATATCTCTCTCTCACTCCAAACTTCTTCCCAAGTTTCCTTCAGTCTCAAGATCATTTCTTTTCTCTGGTAAGACTCCTCATTCATTTCTTCATGCATTTCATCTTTTGTGACCTAACTTTTGGGGTTTGATAAAAAATTTAGGGTTTTTCAAAATTAAAGAGTTTTTTTTGCAAAATTTTGGGATGGGTTTTGTATATTTTGTTAGGTTCTAAGAATTTAGAATCTAAATGTATTAAAACTTTAATGTGTAATGTTCGTAAACCATGATTAAAACTTAGAGTCTAATTTTAGGTTGCTCAAAGTGTGTTTATTGTAAAGTTGGAATCGAGTGTATTGCAGAATTTTTTGGACTAAATATACAAGGCTCGATCGATTGAAAATTATACTCAATCGATCAAAGCTTGTGCAGGTTATTTTTTTGCAGAATTTTCCCACTCAGCCCAAGCCTGTTTGACGTGTAGAGTTTTATGTTTTATGTCTCATATAAAAGAAAAACTTTAGTCATGTTTTAGTTAATGTTGATATGTTGTATGTGTGAATCTTGTGTGAGATCTAGAGGTGTTTACCTTCATACATACTTAGGGTTATCAAGATCAAGATTGATGTCGAGAACTTGGTGATCTCTTCAGTTGCTGTTTCAAGAGCTTAAAGAAAAACACAAGTGGGTGTACTTTTAGATGCTGTGGATCAAAGAAAGAAGTAGTCCGTGGACTCGTAGCTATCACATGGTCGTGATAGTAATTTTTCTATTCGAGGTAATATTAGGATGTTAGTGGTCTAAGTCCTTTTGTAAAACTTCAATTCTTTCATAGTGGATCTTGTTTTACCTTGAGGATAATTAGATTAAATCCTCCCTAGGTTTTTTACCGATTTGGTTTTCCTAAGTTATCATATCGTGTGTTATTTACTTTTCCGCACTGTTTTACATGATATGATTTGTTTGTGTTAACCTAGATCTGAATAATTTATCTAAGTAATCACTTGGCTAAATAACTAGGTTAAACAACTGGTGTTTTAAGGGGTCTAAAAACGAACATATTTGATCCTAAATGATCATGAATTGCATCACATTTGCATTATCACAATATTTCATGTATTTTAGATGTGTGTTTACTTTGTTGCAAACTTGTGTGCTAGTAGGTTTGGATTGGGCTGAGCCCATGATTCTTTTAAGTTTGCAAGTCACATGTTCATGCATTTTTCATGCATACGTATCTTTATTTCATTATATCCATATACTGAATTGTTTTGGTGCTTTTCTGCTTGTCTCCCTCTTTTTCCTTCTTTCAGTCGCATCATGGCACCTAAACTGAAATCCACTCCATCTCAAAACCCTCTTCATTCCGGGGCATCTACCTCTGATCCTACTCCTACTCATCTCGAAGAACTTTTCCTGACGAGGCATTCATTCAGAATGCCAAGTCGTTTTATCAGACTTTTCCAATACTGACCTACCCACTGTTATCCACGATAGGGGTTAGGAGTCACTGTATGGCGTTCTGATCACTTGTCCTTTTGTGATCGTACAGGAGTTTTACTCCAATATGCACGGTTTTGATTATTCAGTACCTCATTTTTTACTCATGTTCGAGGTACGTGCATTGTGGTCACTCTGGATATTGTATCCAAGGTACTTCATGTCCGAAGGGTGGCACATCTTGACTACCCCGATTATGAGTGTCTTAAGACTGTGTCTAAAGACGAGCTTATGTCCCTCTTCTATGAGACTCCTTCCTCTTGGGGTGATAGTTAAAACACTCGCTGCTCGGCCTTTGCTAAAGGTCCAAGATTCCTTAACATGGTGATGACTTTTGTTCTACATCCTTTGTCTCACTATAACTCTATCACAAAGCCTCGTGCTTGATTTTTGCTATCCCTCTTATAGCATCTTACTATAGACTTTCCTTCTTACTTCATCCTCTCCCTCATAGATGTATATAGGGATACGAAAACTCGTGATAAGCTCATCTTTCCTTTAGCTATCATAAGGATTCTTCACCCTTTTTTTGTCTCCTTTTCCACTTTTGATCATTTCTATATCATGTGTGTCATTGATGCGGTGACTGTCAGAAGGAGTGAGGCCCAGCTTTAATAGAAATGGCCACAGACTAAGATGGTGACACCTCTAGCTTCTTCAGCTCCATCCACATCCGCTTCTTCTTCTTCTTATTCTTTTTCTACAAGCGGTGTTACTCTTGATGCGATCATGGCGCAGCTTCAACGCATAAATGCTCGCCTTGACACTCTTAGCAATGAGTTATGTTAAGTGAACACCCGTGCCAGTCATATTACCCGACGACAAGCTTGCCTTGGTGGCTTCATTGAGTCTCCTACTCCTTCTCTAGAGACTTTTGAGGATGAGGATGATGATGATGGCTCTGATGGTGGTGGCAATAAGGATGATAGTGTTAGGTCCGCCATCGATGATGAGATGACAACTTGAGTTACTTGCCCTTTGCAATTTATGACAAAAAGGGGAAGTAATTTTGGGTATGAGAGTAGTCATATATTTAGGAGGAGAGTTAGTACATAGGTGATTTTTTTTAGGGGGAGTGTCTATACTTTGAGGGATGTAGTGAAGACTTATGTATCTTTTCTTTATTTTATCTTTTAGATACTTAGTTCATGTACTTTTGGTCTTGTGACCACTTTGTGATAACAAACCTTTTATTCATTGTTGATATATATATATATGTATATATATATATATATATATGATGAGGCTGTTATTACAATTCTTTCACCTATCTGTTCATGTGTTGTTTCTTTTCTCTCTTTATGCACATGCTTCTTATATATTTATACGCAATCTTTTATTTCTGTTTCACACTAAAATGCCTTGATGAGTTTTGTTTAAAGTGTTTCAGAAATACAGGTTGTCAAAGTCTTCCTTGCCATGAACAGTCTTCCTTGCCATGAACTCTCTTCTTGCAAAATTTTTCAAGAGTTTGTGTTAGGATAGATTTTATTGTATTCAACAAATGTGTATGAGTTGAGTGATTTATGACTTCTCTCATATGTTCATTTGTTTGTTGTAGTTTTGTTACGGATTGCCAAAGAGGAAAATTTTTAGGACATATGTGATTTATGTTAGGAACATATGTCATCATATATTGGCTATTTCTTTGACAAAACGCACTTTACTTGTAATTGGGTAAATCTAGGATGTGTTTAATGCTTCAAGGAACAAGGTTTCAAGTTCAAGTGCTAAAGTCATGCAAGTCTATCCAAGAATCAAGTGATGAAGTGCTGGATTATAATCTCGACAATTAGCTCGACAGCTAGTATTTATTGAGATTTAAAAAGCTGTCTAAGCCCGAAGCTCGACAGCTGCTCAACAGATAGGGTATCTATCGAGAATTATGAAAATCAAACTTTCAGTTCTGATTTCATTCCAATCTGTGAGTATGTGTTTAGGATTTCTTTTCTCACAACCCTAAACATATATAAGGATTATTTTAAGGGCCGTCACAGTGAGCACAATGGCACGAATGTGAAGCAAAGTGTTGTTCATGCAGATTGTGACTAGAAACCTAGGTTGCCTTAGTTCTTCTTGAAGAAGTTGCTACGTTTGTATACTGTAGGATTTTGTGACCAAGTTACTTATTGATATTCATCGTGTGATGAACTGAAGAACTTTGCAGCCAACATCATTCTCAAGTTAGTGATTAAGTCGCGTACTGGGATCTACGCATCTATTGGTTAGTCACGTACTGGGAGCTGTGCATTAAAAGGAAAGATTGTCACTACAGAACAAGTCTAATTGGGTAATGGGGTAAGGGTTCAACTATAAGTTGGTATAAAGTACTGGGATTCCTTTACATTTAACCACTTGTTGTGATAATAGTGAATTCTCAGAAGCGGTGACTTTAAAATCACCTAGTGAGATTTTTGCTTTGGTGGTTTTCCCCATTTGAAAACAAATCACCTTGTCAACTTTATTTTTCACTGCATTTTATTTAGTTGGTTATTTGTTTGTGCTACCACGTATATCGCATTTTAATTTGATTAATTAATAAACTTAGCTAATTAATCAAATAATTCATCACAAGGGATCAATACATTCTTGGCCTATCAGTTCTGTAGTGACAATCTTTCCTTTTCAATGCATGGCTCCCAGTATGTGACTAAGCAATCGATGTACAAATCCTAGTACGCAGCTTTCTCCTTTGCATGAATCCAAATACATGGCTAACCACCAGTTTGAGAAAGATGTTGGCTGCAAAGTTCTTCGGTTCATCAATACGATGAAAATCCCGAAACTCCTTGGTTACAAAACTCAACGGCGTACAAATGTAGCAACTTCTTTAAGAGAAAGATGAATTAGGGAAAATTCTATCTCTGGTCACAATTTGCATGAACAAAACTTTGCCTCACTTGCGCAACCTTTGACGACCCTTAATATAATCCTTATATATATTTAGGGTTGTGAGAAAAGAATGCCTAAACAAGTATACACGGATATGGGTGAAATCAAATCTAAAAAACTAATTTTCGTAAATCTCGATAGATAGGTTATCTATCGAGCAGCTGTCAAGTATCGGGCTGAAGATCCCTTTTAAACCTCGATAGATGATATCTGTCAAGTTTTAAAATTCAACACTTCTTCACTTGTTTCTTAGGCAGATTTGCATGGCTTCAATACTTGGAATTGGATTTGAACTCTTATTCCTTGAAGTATTAAACATATCTTACCCAATTACAAGTAAAGTGCATTTTGTCATAATATTAGCTTCTACATGACATATGTTCTTAACATGATTTACATATGTCCTAACATGGATTACACTACGTATAGATGAAACTTACATGCCTACTTTGTTGTTGATGCTTCACTACAAAACACACAAGCTATAGCTGCGTTTGCAGAAACGTAGCTATAGGCAGCCTATAGCTGCATTTTTAGTAAATGCAGTTTAAAGTATTCACCAATAGCTGCGTGTTTAAAACATGGCTATAGAATATGTCTATAGCTGCGTTTATAGGTGTTTATAGTTGCTTTTTTTGGTTTGGACCTATTCCTGCATTTGGAAAACGTGACTATAGGACTAGCCAAATAAATTTTTTTTTTTTTTAACTAACCTATGGCTGTGTTTGGAAAATGCGGCTTTAGCTTACCTATAGCCGCGTTTTCTAAACGCGGCTATGAATTTAGTCTATAGTTGATTTTATAAGCTAGGGCTATAGGCAAATCTGAAGCCATATTTTAAAAACGCGACTTTAGCTTTGCCTATAACCATGGTTTATAAACGCAGCTTTAGGCAAAGTATAAATAAAACCACAAAAAGCTAATCCGATCCATTGTCCACCAAAACGGCTCACTCTCCAATCGCAGATCCAATCTCACTCTCACTCTCTAATCTTAAGCTCTCACCCTCCAATCTGTCACTCTTACTCTCAATCTCTCCTAGTCAGTACATTCTCCACTCTCCTTGACTTGATCTTCTCCCCTTTTCAACTTTAATTTCCTCTGATTTGTTGCTTGACCAATCCGATTCGGCCGTCATGGGTTTAATCACGAACTATGAGCTTTGAGGCTGAAATATGCGCTTCTAGAGGCTCAGGAATTCTGCCGCCGAGCTCCTTTCCACTAGAAGGAGCTCTGATGCACCCCACCGAGCTCTTTCCGAGAGCCTAAATTCCATTGATGCTTCTACCCACTCCTCCAAATCACTGTAAGTTTATATATATATATATATATCTCATTTTATCCATCTAGAAGCAAATTAATGATTTGAACCCAACAGTAGTGGGATGTCATCCATTTTAGAATATATAGCTTTTACAAAGGGTTTGTTTGAGAGAGATATGTTAGAGGGAAGCCATCTGTGCTTATGCCTAAGAGAGAAGAAGACAAATATTTTTTCCCGTGATGAACCTAGTTGGACAGATATGCTTTGTTCAAATTTTCTTGTTTTTTTGTTTAGATTTGGACGTAGGTTTGCTTGTGTGTGTTTGCTCATATCTGGGTCCAATTTTGGTAAATTTGATTTAGTTACTAGTTGATTTTTGTGTATGAGATTTATAATTTTTTTTTTTTAATTTTAAATTTGATTCGTTGTGTATTTGTATGAGCAACACATACGAGAGTGACTGATAAATGCTGAGTTTGTTTAGATCTAGCCCAAATCTTAGTTTGAGTTTTGTGTTTTTGTGTTTGGTTCAAGGAAGTTAATATCATACCGGAGGCCGTACCGGTTTGGCCTGCTTTACGATATATTTTGAGTACCAGTCAATACTGGTGTACCGTTTTGGATTTACCACTAGTTTTTACTATTTTATATAATATACAAAGCTATATTTCTAATAATTAAATATATAACTTTGACAACTTTTTATATTGTTTTGATGGAGTTTTTAACATAAACATAAATATATAAAAGTGGGAAGTCAAAAAAAAACTATTAAATAATCCAACACCCACCAATCTCAATAAATGTCAACCCACATGTCAAAATATTGTGACACCAATTCAAAATATTGTTTTCTGATGCTTTGAAAAAATCAAAACGCAAGGTACTATTAACTTCTTCATTTTTTTGGAAACTTTTCTCAGTTTTTCAAAGCTGTTTCTGTGCCCAAGAAAAGACTAGGTACTATTTACATCTTAAAAGTCTTTCTGGGCAGAGAGAGAGCTTTGAAAAACTGAGAAAAGTTTCAACAAAAAAAAAAAAAAGTTAGACGGCCACAGAGAGAGAGAGAGAGAGAGAGAGAGAGAGAGAGAAGAGAAGAAGAAGAAGAAGAAGAAGAAGAAGAAGATGAAGATGAAGTAGCAACCCAAATCAGTCCACGACCCTAACTTGAGGTCGAGAATGTAAAGATCGTCGCCGGTGGAAGGTGAGAGTGACAAAGAAACGTTTTTCTTTTTCCGGTCTAGTATGCATTTACCGGCCGGAATCCGATATTTCCTCCGATATGGCTGAAATGACCCGGTATGGGCCGGTATATTTTTCAATACGAAACAATCTTGTTTCTGTACCGGCTAAGGTACTAGAACGGTAAATACCGGCCGTACCGGCCAGTATGGTACGAAATAGACTTTCTTAGTTTGCTTAGCAAGAAAGTGTAAGAGTTAAACTATTCTTGAAACCACACAGTTCTTTTCTAGTAATTTTATTACAAATAATTTTCAAGGAGGAAACTTGGAGTGCCAGAAGGTCTAGTTCATGCACTAGAAAGATTCCAGAGGTTCTACCATTACAGGGTTTAAAAAGTTTTATTTTAAGTAAGGACCATTGATTGCCGCACAATAGTACTTTGGATCAAACTCGTAACAAGATAGAGACCAAGGATACGAGTAGCTGCCAGTCAACTACTATACATGGCTGAATTATTATTATTATTATTATTCCCTTATTGATGATAATATATTCTCAAGCTCTATTCCTCAAGTACCCATTCTAGCACGTCATTCATGTATCTCTGTGCTCGTCTCTTCGTTGGTAGCCAAATTCTTTTCTTCTTTTGTTTTGAACAAAGGAAATTTTGTTAGCCAATTGTTCAGAACTGAATGATATATATATATATATATATATGCGTGTGTGTGAAATAATGATACTCTTCCAGCAAGCTTGTCTTTATAGAGATGAAAGTGAAAAGCAGACGTAACTTTGACGTGTTGGATACATGATAAATAATAATTATAATTATATTATTATTTATATAAAAGATAATGATACTCTTCCAGCAAGCTTGTCTTTGTAGATATGAAAGTGAAAAGCAGACGTAACTTTGACGTGTTGGATGCCTGATTAATAATAATTATAATTGAGATGGGTTGAAGTTACACCTAATGTAATATTATAAGTGTTATATTTATAGTTAAAAGATCATTAGTGCCTCCCAAATCTAATATCATTTAAGTCATTAAATTAGCTTCTTAAAAAAAGTAATTATTAAATTCTTTCCTCCCCTAGTGGTTGTCTCCGTCTTTTACTCCTCTCTCTCTCTCTCACATCTGCTGGACCTTCATGAACCCCTCCATTTGAAAAACTCTCTCTCTCTCTCTCTCTCTCTCTCTCTCTCTCTCTCTCTCTCTCTCTCTCTCTCTCTCTCTACGCTTGCTTGAATCTTCATGCATCTAACTCTATTTTTACAATTTATGCCCAAAAAAATATTTAATATTTGGTAGAATGGATTGCCAATTGCTACGGAGATTAATTTTCCGTGTTTTCCAAGTGCTATACCTCACCTGATCTCCATAGCAATGCAAACACCAAAAATTAGTCCAAAACATATATGCCAGTATAGCACTCTCCCAAATCATAAGCTCACTCTTGGGTTTGTATTTTTTTTTTTTTTTTTGTAGACTTAGTGGCGGGATTTTATGTGGGGGAGATATATGTTTACGTTGACAAAAAGGTACAAAATCAATTATACATAAATGTGGTGAGAAAATTATAGTAAAGAAAGGAAAGTTTTGGTTTACCCAAAAAAAAAAATAAAGAGAGAAAAGTTGATGAATTTTTTATAAGGAGACAAAACATTTAATAAGTTGCTGGAGGGAGTTAATGACATGGTCGCTACTTTCTATCTATTATTAAATTTAATAAGAATCAACAGTTTAAAAAAAAGTATAATTGTTACAAAATTACATCAGTGTAACTTGAATCTAACTTATTATAATTTTGTTATTATTTATATAAAGCAATGACATAAAAGAATTATTTTCTGCATAGAAAGAAAACAACAGAGATTATAAAATCTTAGAAAGCAAAGATTAGATTGGATTGGATCATGTAGTGGAATAATAATTGGCTGTCAATATGAACCCCTCGAAATTAAATTCAATCCTAATACTAGTCACAAGTCACAACTTTAGGTCCCGTTTGGTAGAGTGATTTAAACACACATTTTCAGTTTTTAAACAACATTACACGTATTTTCACACACTTTTTCACCCATACATATTTCAAAAAATTACAAACAACATTACTCAAACTCCTCTATCAAACGGGCTCTTAAGCTCTCAATGACAACAAAGAATATATTAATTAATACTATTACAAGGACTTCACAGCTTTTTTGTTTTGTTATGTTTTTAGCTTAATGGCTTCACCATTATTGTCTCTTTATATGCTCTTGTTCTATCTATATGGCATGACCCATGTTAGCTAAATAAAGCCTGTGGCATATGTTTGTCACTAAACCCAATTGGAATTTATTGAAAATCATGGCCTCTCATGTGTTTTTTTCTTTTTTCTTTTTTCTGTGGATGCTAAAATTTCAGCTAGCTTAGCATTATTAATTCATTTAAATGAAAATTGCAAAAAAAATACTCCATCTTTAGCTTGTTTGTATGCCGTGGTGTACTGATCATGCACCTCTCTTTTTGTGCTGTTTGAGTTGTTCCCTTTAGAAGCAATATGTTTACTACATATGTGAAACATACTGGAGTTCATTGGTACAAATGTGTTTTGTCTTGTTGATGTGACCTTAGTTGACCTTGTTGATGTGTTTTGAGTTGCTCACGTGGACTTGCGATTGTAATTCTTAAGGGGTAGTGTGGTACGCATCTTGTGTATTAAAGGTGCCATCTTTATTATTATTTATTTATTTTGAATATAATTTTTTTACTTGCAAAAAATCAGTGATGATTAATTATTTATATGAAGTTAGAGAATTTTGTATCCATTTAAAATGTTCCTTATACATCTTTCACAGGTGGTGTTGTTCTCGAAGATTTGAAATTGAAGGCAGAGGCACTAAATTCACAAAAACTTCCGGTCACTGTGAAAGTCGGTTTTGTTGGTACCGTAACATTAAAGGTATCATTTCTTGGTATCTATTGCACAGTAGCTGACATTTGGATCCTGACCCTTGTTTTTTGTTTTTCGTTCCCATCAATTTCATCTTATTTTCTTATCATTCTTTTATTAGGTAGAATTATTTCTTATACTTTTAGATGGATAAGACGTGGTCTGGTCTTTTTTTTTTTTTTTTTTTTTTTTGGTAAGAAGGAAATATTGCATTAAACTAAGAAAAGCAAAAGGAATCAGTACAAAGCCCGTTCAAGTACAGGCCCTGGCTATCAGCCTCATAAGTTTTCATGATGCCCATAAGCGGACAAGAATACAAGGTAAAATCTAAAACTTGTAAGCAGCCTAATCTAGCAAGCTAATCTGCGCACATGTTGGCCTCTCGGAAGACATGCTTAATTCGATAATGGGGAAGATGAGTAACCAACTGCTTACAGTCATCAAACAGACCAAAAACAACAGTATTGGAGTAGCTCGGATTAGTGAAAGCATCAACTAAAGCTTTTGCATCTAATTCTATAACAATAGTAATCACGTTCATCTATTGGCGCAGAATAAGGCCATCTCGAAGAGCCCATAGCTCCACAAGGAAGCAATTAACCTTCCCAATTTTTCTCACAAAACCTGCAACACATTTGCCATCTTCATCCCTTATCAGGCCTCCTCCACCAACTGAGCCAACAAAGAATTTGAGGCTCCATCAATATTAAGTTTCATCCAGCCTACCTCCGGCTTTTCCCATCTGATTTTTCTAATACTTTTGCAACTGATACTCCTAACTTGATCAGTACACAGGAAGAATTTTGAGGCTTGCGCTACAATATCTGTTGCCAGATTCGGGTTGCTGCTTTTGGGCTTAAAAACATAGCTGTTTCGTTGTCTCCAAATCCCCCAAACCTCAAACAGAAACACAACATTCCATGGTAAGCTAGTGGGATTTTGGTTTTGCACCCATTTGTCATTGGTAGTAAGCCAGTCCTTTAAATTTTGAGTAAAGAAGGTGCTGTTAGAAACTCAGACTCCCAACTAATGCCAGATAGCTTTAATCATATTGCAATCCCGAAGGGCATGAGTAATTGTTTCCACCTCTGATTGGCACAAAGGGCAAGTAGCATCTATGACCATTCCTCTTCCAGCTAGACACCTTTCAACACCAATGCTGTCATGCATGCATTTCCAAACAAAGGTTTGGATTCTTGGAAGAGTGTGGGCTTTCCAAATCCAGCTTCTGGAGAAAGAAGAGGGGGGGGGGGGGGGGGGGGCTCCATGGAGTTAGTGGCTAGAAGGTAAGCACTTCTCATCTCAAAACCCCCTTTTGGGGAGAATTTCCAAACCAGCTTATCACCTCCCCTCGCAATGATAGGAGTAGGAGTGCCTTGAATTTTCACTTTAAGATTTTGGGGTAGCTCAAAAGGACTCAAGGACCAATCCCAGCAACCATAGGGAGTGATGACATCACTAACCTTGAGGTCGAAATTAGATTGAGGCAGCGGGCCATAGATGAGATTTCTAATGGGACTAAGGTTCATCCAAGCATCAGTCCAAAAATTTAAGCTACTATCCCGACTCAAATTCCACTTGATCCCCTTTATAAAGGTGTCCTCTCCCCTTTTAATACCCTTCCAAGTGGGAGAGGCTAGCAGCCTTGCTTCTCGGCTGGAGTTAATTCTCCGCTGAGTACAGTATTTCTTCTTAAGAACTCTCACCCAAAGAGCATCAGTTTTCGTATTGAACCTTCAATTTAGTTTGGCTAATAAGGTTGTGTTTCTACCTTTTGAAGTTTGGAGACCCAAACCTCCAAGATCCTTTGGCTTAGTAACCTTCCCCCAACTAACCCAATGCATTCTCCTTTCAGTTTCAGTAGACCCCAATAAGAAATTTCCATTAACTCTATCAATACCCTCAAGTATTTTGTTCGGGAGGTAGACATTTTGCATGGTGTACGCCGGAATGGTGGAGGAAGATGCTTGGATCAAGACCATTCGATCAGCCATTGAGAGAAGATTAGCTTTCCACCCCACAAGTTTTGCTTCACTCTCTCAAAGACATAATTAAAGTCATGCCTGCAATTTCTAGAGTGCTTCAAAGGGAAATCTAGATATTTTCCAAGGTTGGGAGTAGTTTGGAAATCAAGGGTGTATGCTAGAATACCCCTTTGGTCAGAATCTACATTCAGAGAAAAATAAATCTGGGACTTAACTTCACTAACAACTTGCCCGAATTTGATGCAGAACTTCTGGAGGACACCTTTGATTGCATTACAATTTTCAAGATCGGCTTTGGCAAAGAGAACCAGATCATCGGCAAAGAAAAGGTGAGAAAAAGCAGGTCCGCTTTTGGAAGTTTTAACCTTCCACAACTTTTCACTGCATTTTTCTTCTATAAGTTGCCGAAGGAATTCCATGCACAGAATAAAAAGATACAGGGAGAGCGAGTCACCTTCTCTGATGCCCCTAGAAGGCCGAAAAGGATCCATGCAGCCACCATTGAAGAGAAGAGAGGTAGAGACTGAAGAGACGTAGCTCAAGACAAGCTTAATGAGATTTTCCGAAAAATTAAACCGCAAAAGCATCTCTCTAATGAAACCCCATTCAAGTTTGTCATAGGCCTTCTCTATGTCGATTTTGATTGCCATATAACCAATCCTCCCTTTAGCTCTCCCCAAGGTGTGAATAAGCTCCTGGACTATGATGGTATTGTCCACACCCCTTATCCAAATGCAGTCTTATCCTAGCAACAATGACTTTTGTGATAATCTTGTAAATCGAGTTGCATAAACTTATTGGTCCATAATTACCAATAGTCTCAGGGCCTTGGATTTTCAAAATGAGAACTATAAGGGTGCGGTTTAGATATTCGGGGACCTTCCTTTCCCTAAAAACCTTCATCACTTCCTCCCTCACCAAATCCCCTACAAAATCGTTGAAAGAACCCGACATGCAAACCTTCCGGGCCTGGGGCTTTGTAGGCTTTCATAGAACAAAGGGCTTCTTCTATCTCTGCAAGAGTCACCAACTCGACAAGACTGCATTTATCCTCCTCGGCAAGCTGGACTTGCCAATTTGAAACTTTCTTCATGCACCACTCTGCTTTAGATTGAGAAGTTGTGTATAGAGAAATAAACCCAGCTTTGAAATACTTCATAACTTCCCTCTCTTCTGTGATCCAATCCCTTTAACTGTTTTTGACCAAAGCAATGTGATATCTCTTTCTTTTGGCTAGAGCAGATATGTGGTAAAAAGAGGTGTTGCAATCTCCTTGAATCATCCAGTTAATTCTAGATTTCAAAGCCCATAAATCTCTCTCCTGATCTAGAATTTTCCCCAGTTCTAAATGGAGACTTTTCTCCAACTTGATAAGAGAAGCACTCGGCCTATTTGATAAAGCTCTTTGGGCCCCATAAAGTCTTGCAAGGACTCTTTTCTTCTTAGCATGAATATTCCCAAAGTTATTTTTATTCCACAAGGCAGCATATTTGGAGAATGCATCAATGGAATCGACCAGGTTTCTATTCTGACTCCAAGCTTTACACACGACCTTCGAAAAAGACAGATCAGATAACCAAAAACTCTGAAAGTGGAAAGGTCGACTAAGTATGACTGCTTGGGGAGGGAAGGCTTCCATGAGGACAGGACAATGATCAGAATGGCACCTAGGCAGATGGGTAACCTTAGCATCCAAATACAAGACACACCAGCTGGGATTCATGAAGAACCGATCAATCCTTTCAAGAATGAGGCCATTTATATCTCTTTTGTTTGTCCAGGTATATCTAGGACCCAAGAACCCTATATCAATCATGTTGCACCTACCCAAGCACTTTTTAAATAATAGGGAACGGTCTAGACTCAGCTACTTTTGACAAATTATTCCATAAGACTCGTCTTTCCTCACTTGTAGGACTAGCATATATTGCTAAAAATAACCAAGCAAAGTCAGAGGAGTGTACCATGACCTCCACTTGAATTTCCTGCTCCGTGTTGGCAAGAGCTTGAACTTCCACTTTATTAGAGTTCCACAATAACTAGAGTCCACCCGCATAACCGATATTCTCAGTGTGTATAGCACCGTCAAAAGGGAGTCTGTTAGTGATTTCTCTAGCTCTTTCACCACCTAATCTAGTTTCCATGCCCACAAAAATGGCTGGGTCATGATTGCGAGTGAGTTCTCAGACATGGTTCTAAAAATTGGGCTTCAAAGCGCCCCTGCTATTCCAAACAATAAAATTCATGGAAAAAAGGTGGTTCGAAGTGGAATAGACATTAGTAGAAAGGAGTAGCTCCACTTCCATCCTTAGATTCCATACTGTCCTCTCCATCAACTCCTTCAACTGCGAACCCAGGGCTGAGTTTTAGTTGAAGAATGAGGACTCCCATGAGATGGGTTGCAATTCGAGCATTTTCCTTCCGATGGGTCTCTTGGCTGGGTCTATTTCGCATATCATGGGGAACAAGGTGATCTGTGGAACTATCAACATGGGAATTGCTCTTATTGGCACCTCTATCTTCTCCCCATTCAGGTTGATGGTCTACCTCGGCTTCAGCATAGGATATGAACTTAAAGGGTGCACTGGAGAATGGTTCGGGTTCATGATTGAGAGTGGAAGCAAGTTGGAAAGGAGATGTACCTGGGAGAGGGTCAGCGGCACTCTTGGGGCTGGGTGATACTAAACTACTCCAAGCAAAGGTTTCATGACACCTAAATTAATCTGACGCCCATTTGAAGTATGTTGGCCCATCATGGAAGGAAACACGGTCTCTTTTGGTCCGGGTAAGTTTTTGGATGACCCAGTATTTTCCTTGGTCACGTGGCTAGGCCCCTCAAAGGAGTGGGAGCGCGTCGACCTCCAACCAACACTTCGAGTAGCCTTAGGATTAGTACCTTTTTTTTGTCGCCTTATAGCCATTTCTTTTCCAGGACACTACCATCCAAGGTCCATACAATCCCTCCTCATCCGAGCCACTTTCTTTTGTCACGTTGTAAGTGGTGTCAATACTAGCAGCCTCATGCACACTACGTGAGCACCTCCGGCACTTCCTCCGTCGATTCTACCGGCTCTAAAACCTTCTTACCTTTCCGAATAATGAATAGGCAACCATCCTTCTGATGCCCGATGCGTCCACAGGAGAAGCATAAGCTTTGGATGCCCTCATACATGACTAGCTGTTCGAAACGTCCAATGACAATGGTGTTGGTCAGTGGCTTGTTTATGTCAATTTGGACACAAAATCTCGCATACTTGCCTCGAGCTTCCATGGCTGTATGCGTATCAATCCTCAACACCTTTCCAATCGCCTCACCAATCTGTCTAAGCACATTCTTTTCATACAGCTCAATGGGCAGCTCATTCAACCTCACCCAAACCACAACTAATGCAACATTTGCTGTGGAGGGTTTAAAAAATGGCTCCCAAGGCCTCAACGAGAGGAAATGATCACCTATGAACCAAGGATCCCTCTTCAAAACTAAATCCAAGTATTCCTTATGTAAAAACGGATCAAAAAGAACCCGTACCCAAGATCAACACAATCCGTTCTACTTAAAGGTTTCCACAACTGGTTGAGTTTTTTTTTTAATGTAGTTGAATCCTACTGATCTGCCCACAAGTTTGATGAAAATGGCTTTGGACCATAACTCCCTAATCCAGATTTTTGTTTCCCGGTTTAGCTTGATTGGGACTCTTCCATCTCTGGCTTCCCCTTTAGTCTCATCATCATCCGATTCAATCTCAGCCTCCATGGAGTCCGAGAAATCGAAGGCCTAAGCAAAAGCCCCCGGTATCTCACCCACAAGCTTGTCCTTGAAGGAGGCTTTTGAACCATTCTAGGGACTCTGGGCACCTAGTGATGAAGTGTCCTTGCCTGAACCATCGCTGAAGTTTGCATGACGGCTATCCTTAACTTTCTTGTTGTTGCGTGATAACTCTGCCTCCTCCTCTCTAGAGAGTACTTGTGCTTTCATCATTCTTTTCCATCTCAAAAATTGCTCAATCCGTTGTTGACATAGTATTGGGCATGGTCTGGTCTTTCTAGTTTGTTTGCATGCCGCATTTCATTACATGTCTTGATAAAATATACCAAATTTTTGTCCTTACTTGTATATGGATCCATTATGTTTTGCCCTTTTTTTTTTAAAGAAATTATTATTATCTTGATTGATAACGTTTTAGTAAAATTAATTGTTCATGTAGCCTTTTTTGGAACATCAGAAGGGAATTCTTCTTGTGAAGAAAAGCCTTTGTTGTAGTTGGAAGGATACTTCAGGTGTCTTCTATAGCCCTTTTTGCTGCCATAAGGGGGGATCCAATTGAATATCCATTTAGGATGTTCTTAATACTAACGATAATTAGAAATTTTAAGTTTTTGCTGCTATCAGTGTATTACTATTTTATACAAAAAGTATAGATTGAAAAATTTTCAGTGGGGAATGTTAGGTTCTAAGACCTTAGAGACTAATGTATTAGAATTTCAATGTGTAATGTGTTGGCAAACCATGATCAAAACATAGAGTCTAGGTTTAGGCTTGCTCAAAGTATCTTTTGTTGTTAAGTTGGAATCGATTGATTGCAAAATCTATTGGACTAAATCTGCAAGACTCGATCGATCAAAAATTAGACTCGATCAATCAAACCACGTGCAAATTGTTTTTTTAGTAGAATTTCCAACTCAGCCCAAACCCGTTTGACATGTAGAGTTTTATTTTTTACTTTACATATAAAAAGAAAAACCCTAGCTACGTAAAAGCTTTTGATGTGCTGTGTGCTGAATCTCTTGTGAGATCTAGAGGTGTTTACCTTCATACATAGAGTCTAGGTTTAGGCTTGCTCAAAGTATCTTTTGTTTTTAAGTTGGAATCGATTGACTGCAAAATCTATTGGACTAAATCTGCAAGGTTCAATCGATCAAAAATTAGACTCGATCAATCAAACCATGTGCAAATTGTTTTTTTAGTAGAATTTCCAACTCAGCCCAAACCCGTTTGACGTGTAGAGTTTTATTTTTTACTTCACATATAAAAAGAAAAACCCTAGCTACGTTTTAGAGGCTTTTGATGTGCTGTGTGCTGAATCTCTTGTGAGATCTAGAGGTTTTTACCTTCATACACACTTAGAGTTATTAAGATCAAGATTAATGTCAAGAGCTTGGTGATCGCTTCAGTTGTTGCATAAAGAACTTAACGAAGATCTGAAATCTTTGAGTGAAATCTCAAAGTCACAAGTAGGAGAACTTGTGGTTGCAACGGATCAATGGAAAGAAGTAGTCTGTGGACTCGAAGCTGTCACATGATCGTGGTAGCAAGTTTTTTATTCAACGTAGCAATAGGATGTTAGTGGTCTAAGAACTATTGTACAAACTTAAATTCTTTCATAGTGGATCTGTTTTACATTAGAATAGCTAGGTTAAATCATTCTCAAGTTTTTTACCAGTTTGGTTCTCCTGAGTCATCAAATATTTGTATTCTTTATATTTTCGTATTATATTTATTTTACACATATTTGTTTAACCTAGTTTTAATTAACAAACTTGTTAATCAACTTGACTTAATATTAAGTTAAACATATTGTGTTAAAGGGTCTAAATCTTTACGGGGAACTTGAAAAGTACTAAATATGTTGAGTCAGGGAAGCGAAACTATCAACCTTCAAATATAATTTATTGGTTACGCATATTTGTGTCAAATTTTGTTGGTAGGAGATATGATGACATATTGTTGAAACCTTGTCATCAAAATAGTAATTCACTTGATGTTCACAGTGACTGGAAATCCAGACACTAATTTACTTTCCTAATTTGCTTTGAAATATGCTGCTTACGTTCTAATTTTTATATATTGTTTTAATAATTTCTTTCATTTCACCTTTTGCCTTATTAATTTCAGGTCCTTGGAAAAGTTTGGGAGAAGAACCTGTGATTGTTCTCATTGATCGTGTTTTTGATCTTGCTCATCCAGCTCCTGATGGTCGAACTCTTAAGGTAGGATGGTGTTCTCTTTAATGGAAATAACTGATATCATTATGAGTTATCACAATCCTATGCTGCTGAATGATCCTCACGCTTTGAATAAAATGTGTTCAGCTTCTTCCTTCTTTTCTTGTTTTCCTCTCATTCTAAAGATTTATTACTAGTTTTTTTTTTTTTTTCTTTAATGGGGCATCTTCTTATTGTTTGTCCTGGTCTTATCAATGAGCTTGTGGGAAATCCCATTAGTATTCTAGTTCAAGATTGGATATTAGTTTTCTTTTGGGTGCTTTTATGTCATTCTTCCATTCTCAACATCTTGCGCAATTTGTTACGCAAGACTTGTGTTTGTGTGGGCACATGACAGCTGCGTGTCTGTTAAATCCGGAGTTGGAATCCCCCCTCACCCGCCTGTTGTAACAATTGATTTTATTTTATTTTATAAAATCTAAAGGGGAAAAAACCCTATCCGGAAAGCTTGATGGGAAATAAAAGAATAGTGCAATTTTTTAAATAAAAAACCTCATTTCTTAAACAACTTAGCAGTTTTCATTTATTCCTTTTCACCCTCTCTGAAACGCAAAAGAAGTCTAAGAGAGGTATATGTGTGTGCATATTGGGCTGTAGTTAATAAACTTATTAACTACAGTTGTACACTCCCTATGTATTTTGGTGTTCCATTGTTTATATCAATAAAAAAATTTACTTACCAAAAAAAAGTTTATTAACTAGAGTTGATATCATCTGATGTAGACACAAGATAGAAGGAGCCTATTAACAATTGGGCCTAAAGTCTAAGAGAAATGTCTCAAATAAGTGCATTTTTAAACATGTTTAAAAAATGGCACTAAACAGACCACGTTGGGACGCCTAGGGAGTTGCTTGGGGAGTGTTGATTTGGAGAACAAGGTGTAAGTTACGGACTTTTTTTTGGTTGGTGATAGATTATCTTGGAATGATATACCCAAGGGGTTGCACAATTGGCTTGGGATCGTGACTTAGAATTCAGAGGTCGCTAGTTTGAGTCTCGTGTTGCCCTTTCCTTTGGTGTTTTATTACCATAGTATTTTGAGACATAAATAAATGTTTCTGCAGTAAAATCTGAATATATAGTAATTAGTAATAGATCACCGGATGTGGGGCTGCTCTACCCATTCAAATAGTAATACATTAGTATTTGTTTTCCTCACCCAACCCAATTGCCCGACCCAGTTTCCTTTACGGATACTGGGCCACCAAGTTAGAAAGGACCACATAGTCACATAGACCAAATCACACTGGCCCAACACACCTTCATTAACCCACCCCCAACCCGGCATATATATAGTCCGAAAACTGATTGAAAAACCTTCCCAACTCTCTTTTCTTTCAAACACATACATAGCTACCCTCCACCACTGTCCACTGTCACTGCCTTCTCAGTTCTCCCGTAGCTTCCATTCCACCATTGTTAGTCTGTATGGTGGTTTTAGCAGTGTTTTCTGAAGTTAGGGTTTGAAAGGGCCTAACCCACTCTCTCTTCTTCTCTTTTTTTTTTCTCTCCCAAATGTTCAATTGTTGCCTTGCCGCTAGCTTCTAAGACATAGCCAAGGTGAGTGTTTTTTCTTCTTTTTTTACTATTTCAATTGCTTTTGTGAGTTCCTTTGGTTGTTTTTGTTTAGAAAGAGCAGTAATTGGAATAATACACTAAACCAACAGAAAAAGAAATAGAAATAGAAGGAAAGAGAAATTGAGATTGATCTAATTCTCTATTATTCTATCTTCATCTATTTCTAATACTCTCTATCAATAGGTCAATAGGTTACTTCACACAATCTAACTTTTGAGGCATGATCATTAATTCCTGTTTCCTGTTGAAGATGCAGCTGAAGGCAAAGGTTCAACAGTGCGCACCGTTTTATTAAAGCCAAAAGTTTAGTAACACGTTTCATTAAAGCCAGAGGTGATGCGTGTCGTTTCATTAAAAGGCTGAGTGATGTGCATTGTTTTGACTCATAACTGGAGCTTATTCACAGTGTATCAGACGGTGTCGTTTTGGGATGTTCAAATATTAGTTCTTGTGGCGCGAAGAACAGTTATGGTTGAGCAGTTTCAACAGAGTTGGAGTTTCCGTGAATTTAGGCACATAGTTTGGATCTTATCTATTTGGTTATAGTAGTAATTGTAACTATAAATAGGAAGGTGTATCTTTGATGTAATTAAGCTTGGTATTCTGTAATTTTCTCAATCAAGAAGATATTTTCTCAGTCCCAATTCCCTCTCTCTCTCTCTCTCTCTCTCTCTCTCTCTCTCTTCCTTCTATTTCATCTTTGTGTTTCTTCTTTATTGAATTCTCTTTGTGAATCTCTTCGTGTTTTGTATATATAATTAGAGGTGAGGAAATTTGAACCATAGATGTCTTTGTTAAAAATACCAAAATATGTCAATCAGTTGAGATCAATAGATTTAAGGTTGGAGAGAGAAGAAGGTTTAAAGGGAGAAAGAAGAGGGAAGAGGGAAGAGGAGGCGGAGATCAACATTGAGGTTTGAGACTTGGTGCAATGGTATTGTGCTTGTGTTTCAATTCATTTGCTATTACATTTGTAATCTTTTGCAAAGGGTTTTAGACTTTTAGATAAAACCAAACTTGTTTTGCACTTTGTGACCCGTAGAAGTTTGGTACTCTAAACTCAAGGAACATAATAATAGTACTACAAGCCCAAAAACCCAGTGGTACTCTTATCCTAAAATCCATAGAGTTTGGAAAATCAAGATCATGGGAAGATTTTGGATTTCAGATTTTGATTTGGTATTATCCGTTACTTATCAGGTAAGTGTTTTAGTATTAATAAGTTTCTTACATGTAAAATAATTTTTTCATTAAAAATGCCACATCATTAAAAAAAATTGAAATTCATTATTCTGTTAGCCACGCAAGCAACACCAATGTAAGATTTAGATCCTGAGACAAATAGCGTTTAACCAAGTTTAAGGCCAAGTTATTAATTAGATCAATTATGAGAGACTTAGGTTAAACAATCACGCATACACATCAAGCAAAACAGAAAATAAAAATGACAAAGGATGTAATGACCTAAGAAACCAATGAAACCAAACCAGTTTCACAAGAAAAACCTAGGGGGACTTGACCTCATCAATCCTGAGGTAACAGTGATAGGCCAAGAATGTATTGACTCCTTGTGATGAATTAATTGATTAATTGGCCAAGTTTATTAATTAATCAAATTAATATGCAATATACGTGGCAGTACAAACAAATCACCAACTAAAATAAAATGCGGCGGAATATAAAGTTGACAAAGTGATTTAGGTCACTATTCCCGAGAATTCACTATTATCATAAAAAGCGATTACAAGTAAAGGAATCTCAGTACCTTATGCCAACTTACAGTTGAACCCTTACCCCAATACCCAATTGGACTTGTTATGTAGTGACAATCTCTCATTTTAATGCACGACTCTCAGTATTTGACTAACTAATAGATGCGTAAATCCCAACACGTGACTTAATCACCAACTTCACAAGGATGTTGGCTGCAAAATTCTTCAGTTCATCACACAATGAAGATCACAAAACTCTTTAGTCACAATACCCTATGGTGTATAAACACAGCAACTTCTTCAAGAGAAAGATGAACTAGGGCATATGTCTCCGGTTCACAATATACTTGTGAAGAACTTTTGCATTGATGTGCATTTAGAGTTGTGAGAAAAGAAAACTCAAACATCTATTCACGAATACAATTGTGGAGCTTCGGGCTTAAACAATTTTTTAAACCTCGATAGATACTTGCATGGTTTTAACACTTGATCTTGAACTCTTATTCCTTGAAGCATTAAACACATCCTAGATCTACCCAATTACAAGTAAAGTGAGTTTTGTCAAAAAATTTGCCAATACATGATGACATATGTTCCTAACAATCTCCCCCTTTAGCAATCCGTGACAAAACCACAATAAACAAATGAACATATGAGAGAAGTCACAAATCACTCAACTCATACTCACTTGTTGAATACAATAAAATCTATCATAACACAAACTCTTGAAAAATTTTGCAAGAAGAGAGTTAATGGCAAGGAAGACTTGGACAACCTGTATTTCTAAAACACTTTAAACAAAACTCATCGAGACATCTTAGTGTAAAACAAAAATAAAAGATTGCATACAAATATATAAGAAGCATGTGCATAAAGAGAGGAAAAAAAAAACAACAACACATGAAGAGATAAATAAAAAAATTGTAATAACAACCTCATCATATATATATATCAATAAAGAATACAAGGTTTTGCTATCACGAAGTGATCACAAGACCAAAGGTACATGAACAAAGTATCTAAAAGATAAATAAAAGAAAAGATACATAACTCCTCACTACATCCCTCAAAGTATAGACACTCTCCCTAACAAAAATCTCCTATGTACTAACTCTCCCCTTAAATATATAACTACTCTCATACCCAAAACTACTCCTATTTTTGTCACGAATGACAAAGGGCAAGTAACTCAAGCAGTTATCTCATCATCGCTGGAGGAGTTAGCACCATCATCCTCATCACCACCACCATCAGAGCCACCATCATCATCCTCATCCTCAGAAGTCTCTGGAGGAGGGGTGGAAGACTCAACAAAGCCACCAAGGCGAGCCTATCATTATGCAATACAACCGACACGGGTGTTCACCTGACACAACTCATCGCTAAGAGTGTCAAGGCGAGCATCCATGCACTGAAACTAAGCCGTGATCACATCAAGAGTCACACCACCCGTAGAAGAAAAAGAAGGAATGGATGTGGATGGAGCTAAAGAAGCTGGAGGTGTCACCATCTAAGTCCGTGGCCACTTCGGTCGAAGCTGGGCCTTACTCCATCTAACAATCGCCGCATCGATGGCACACATGATAGGGAAATGATCGGAAATGGGAAAGGAGATAGAAAAATAGCGAAGAATACCTCGTGGTAGCTTAAAGAAAAATGAGCTTATTACGGGTCGCTGTATCCCTATATACATCTATAAGGGAGAGGATGAAATGAGAAGGGAAGTCTATAGAGAGGTTCTTTAGAAGGGATAATAAAAATCGAGTACAAGGCTCTGTGATAGAGTTATAGTGAGACAAAGGATGTAGAACAAAAATCATCACCATGTTAAGAAACCTTTGACTATCACCCCAAGAAGAAGGAGTCTCACAGAACAAAGACATAAACTCATCTTTAGACACGGTCTTAAGATGCTCACAATGCGTGTACCTCGTACATTATCCAGAGTGACCACAATGTGCGTACTTCGAACATGATTAGAAAAATGAGGTACTAAATAATCAAATCCGTTCATATTGGACTAAACTCCTGTATGATCACCGAAGGGCACATGACCGGGACGCCACACAATGACTCCCAACCCTTACTATAGATGACAGTGCGTAAGTCAGTATCGAAAAAGTCCAATAGAATGACTTAGCATTTCAAATAAATGCCTTGTCGAGAAAAGTTCTCCGAGAAGTCCTTACAGGCTTTCTCATCACAGAACCGAAGATAAAAGGAGTAGGATCAGAGGAAGATGCCCTGGAACGAAGAGGGTTCCGAGACGGAGTGGATTTAAGCTTACGTGCTATTATGCAGACTGAAAGAAGGAGAGAGAGGGAGACAAGAAAAAAAGCACCAAAACAATTCAATATCAATATGATAGAAAAATGGAAGGTACGTATGCATGAAAAATGCATGAACATGTGACATGCAAACTTAAAAGCATCATGGGCTCAGCCCAATCCAAACCTACCAACACACAAGTTTGCAACAAAGTAAACACATATCTAGAATGCATGAAACATTGTTATAATGCAAATGTGATGCAATGCATGATCATTTAGGATCAAATATACAAAAACCATCCCAAAATTTTGCAAAAACCTTTTTAATTTTGAAAAACCCCAAATTTTTCAACAAACCCCAAATATAAGGTCACAAAAGATGAAATGCATAAAGAAATGAATGAGAAAGAATCTTACCAAAGAAAAGAAATGATCTTGAGACCGAAGAACACTTAGGGAAGAGGTTTGGAGTGAGAGAGAGGTGTTTGGAAAGGTGAGAGGTCAAAAAGTATCGAGAGAGATTGAGGAGAAATAAAATGAAAAACAAGTTGACCCTTTAAATTGGAGTTCATAATTCTTGATGGATTGAGAGCTGTCGAGAATTAAAAAGCGAGAAATAGCTATCGAGGAGATGAAAACTTTGTCGATGGATCGAGAAGCTATCGAGATTATGATAAAAAGAAGTTGAAGAGCTTGATAGATAGCCTAGCTGTCGAGAGGTATCGAGAAGCTATCGAGATTGCTTAAAACAGTTTTTCAAGAAAGAAAAAAAAAACACAGATATGAATGCAATCAAACATGCTACTCAACTAAATATCCAAACAACAATTTTAGCTCTCAAAAACATCTCTCAATCAAGAAAAATGTCAAGCATTTAGATCCAAAACACACACACACACACTAAACAAGTCTAACCAATTTTATATTTCAAAAATAAGTCAAGACAGTTTAGTGGGTATACATTAACACATATGTTCCTTGTGATGGCCAAATCATATTGTACCTACACATGTACCAAAAGTAGTAAAGAATATTACGTGTTATGTGTGAAAAACATCGCAAGATTACATAAATGTCTACATGTTATGACAATTTGAGATATGAGTAAATCAATTTAACTCACACATGACCATAATTGCTTGATGGGGACTATCATATTTTAAAGCATTTTGATTCTTTTTGCTTTAATTTTTATTTGTATATTTTTCTTTTAAACATATTATGCATGGGCATATAAAAGAGAGAAAAGAAATACCCAGTTATGTTAATTTTTTGACATTGTATTTTTGCTATGCCGAAGCATACTGATATCATTTCATGATTAACGGGCAACAGTGGTGAGATGGTTATTTATGCTTTTCTCTTAGGATTGTATAGTCTTTCCCGTCAAAAAGAGTGATACGAGTGTTAAGCACAAGAGATTACTTAATCTTACTCATCACAAACACGAGCCATAAAGCTCACTTACTTAGTTGTGCATAGAGATGTTCATCTAAGTTACAAGAGATACAAAGTTTGGAAAACTTTGTTTCATTGGCCATTCAAGGTATATAAGTACTAATGTACACAAACACACACTATTTTTGTATTTTTTTATTTTTCAATTTTTTTATTTTTATAAAAAAATAAATAAATAAAACAAACTGAAAACAAACAAACAAAAACATGTTAAGTAAAGCAATGCATAAAAACTAGACTAACTCAAAACAATAAAGTAAAACACATAAGTAATGAAAACACAAAATAGAGGTAGAGATAGAAAAGTAACTAAATCACTTAGAGTCTTTTTCCTTCCACACCTTGAAAGAACTTTTCCTTTAGTGAACCCTTGAACCAGCAGTGAGGGGGAAGAATTGCAACCGTTCAAGTTTGAAAGGAACATAAGGGCTTTAAGGAGATCTCCAAGAGGAGAAAGATAGGATGAAAACTAATTCTAGTTTCCCGATGAGATCATATTATTGCTCTATTGAGTGGCTAGCCACTTATAGCAATTAGGTCAAGTATGTCCAACTGCTCCATGATGATGATAGAGATGTTATTTCTTCTTTTTAGACTTTTAAGCATTACTCTTCTTAGCCCTAGGGTTTTAAGTTTCTTTCTTAGCAAGTTTTGGGGGTGCTCCTAAGATAGATTTACCCTTGTCTATGTTCTCACTAACTAACACAGTTTTGACATCATTGTTCTCAAATTCAACATTATTAGTAAGAGAAACAAAAACAGTAGTACTAGAAGAAACAGTATTAGGAAAAGAGAAATCATACCCTAAACCAGTTCGATCAGAAGCAGATTTCTAAAGGCTCATTAAGCTTTGCACTCGAAGTCCTCTCCAGCTGAGCTCGGACTTGAAACAGCTCTGCTTCAAGCTTCTTAGTCTTCTCAGCCAAGAAATTGTTCTCAAAACTCAGTGCTCCAATAGTCTGATTGGCTTCATCAAATTTTGTGGAGATTTCTTTTCATTCAAGCTCCACATTACTGAGCTTCTTAGTGGCCAACCTATATAACTTCTCATGCTTTTTGGAGACCTTATATAACTTTGCATAGGCAGTGTGGATGTCATCTTGTTCATCCATCTTCTCAAACTTTAACTCCATTAAGTCCTCTTCTTCATTCACATCTTCTACAATCCCCTCAGTAGGATTGACAATGGCGATGAAGGCATTTAGGATTCCATCATCCTCATTTTCGAAATCATCCTCAAGTTCAGTGTCGCTCAAAGTAGCAGCAAGTGTCTTGCTCTTCCCGATAGACTTAAAATAAATAGGGCACTCTTGTTTCATGTAACCAATGCCTTGATACCCAAAAAACTTGGGTCCTGAGGGAACAATGTACTGACTGCCATCCCTAGCATCCTTCTTCCCTTTGTCTTGGCTCTTAGACTGAGAAGAACTAGATTGCCTACGGTCCTTGTCGAGGCCCTTCGCATTCGCATTCTTCATGAATTTCTTAAATTGCCTTGTGATGTAGGACTTCAATTTAGAATCTTCATCGTCTGAAAACTCATTTGTGTCACTGTTCTTGGCCTTCAGTGTCATGCTCTAACCCTTACCTGATTTCCCAATTCTTATCAAACCTAACTCAAAGGTCTGCAGATTATCAACCAACTTTGTCAAAAGAATCTTATCGATGTCCTTTGATTCCTCAATAGTGGTGATATTGGCATGAAATCTCTCAGGTAAAGATCTAAGTACCTTTCTCACAATCTTGGGTTCGAGAATGGTTTTCCCAAGATTAAAAGCCGAGTTCACTATGTCTTTGAGCTTGGTATAGAACTCATCAAATGACTCATCCTCCTCCATCTTAATCTCTTCAAAGCTAGTAGTGAGCCTCTAAAGTTTTGAGTCCTTGACAGCCTTTGTTCCTTCATAGGTTGTTTGGAGAATGGTTCATGCTTCCTTCGCAGTTTCAATGGAGGGTTACTTTTTGAACTCCCCATTCGTGAGAGCACTGAACAAAGCATTCAATGTCCTGCTGTTGAAGTTCGTTGCCCCGATCTTAGCATCATCCCAATTGGATGGCACTTCCTTCTGCTTGGTCCAACCTATTAACACAGCTTGCCACACTTTCTCATCTAAAGACTGCAAAAAAGCTTTCATGCGTACTTTCCAGTTTGCATGTTAGTACCATCAAATAATAGAGGTATAATGAGTGATTATCTTCTATCCTTGACAAACAAGGGTCAATGGATCACACAGCAAATATTAAAATCTAATCAGAATGTGTCCACTCTGATACCACTTGATAAGCCAAGAATGTATTGATTCCTTGTGTGAATTTATTAACTAATTAGTCAAGTTTATTAATTAATCAAATTAACATGCAATGTACATGGCAACACAAACAAATCACCAACTAAAATAAAATGTAGTGAAAAATAAAGTTGACAAGGTGATTTGTTTTCGAATGGGGAAAGCCTCCAAGGCAAAAACCTCATCAGGTGATTTTAAGGTCACCACTCCCGAGAATTCACTATTATCACAACAAGCGATTACAAGTAAAGGAATCCTAGTACCTTATACCAACCTACAGTTGAACCCTTACCCCAATACCTAATTGGACTTGTTCTATTGTGACAATCTCTCCTTTTAATGCACGGCTCCCAATACTTGACTAACCAATAGATGCGCAGATCCAGTATGCGACTTAATCACCAACTTGAGAAGGATATTAGCTGCAAAGTTCTTCAGTTCATCACATGATGAAGATCACGAATCTTCTTGGTCACAAAACCCTACGGTGTACAAACACAGCAGCTTCTTCAAGAGAAAGATGAACTAGGGTATATATCTCCGGTTCACAATATGCTTGTAAAGAACTTTTGCATTGATGTGCATCAGCTGTAACGGCCCTTAAAATAATCCTTATATATGTTTAGGGTTGTGAGAAAAGAAAGCTTAAACATCTATTCACGGATTTGAATGAAATCAGAACTAAAAATATGATTTTCATAAATCTCGATAGATACCCTATCTATCGAGCAGCTATCGAGTTTAGGGGTTAAACAACGTTTTAAACCTCAATAGATACTAGCTGTCAAGCTTTAAAAACCAGCACTTCATCACCTGATTCTTGGACAGACTTGCATAGTTTTAACACTTGATCTTGAAACTTTGTTCCTTGAAACATTAAACACATCCTAGATCTACCCAATTACAAGTAAAGTGTGTTTTGTCAAAAGATTAGTCAATACATGATGACATATATTCCTAACATGAATCACATATGTCCTGATAAAAAGTTTCACTATAAGTTAGAGATTTACAATCAAGAATAACAATTCATAATAAATCTAATTTCAGTTACCAATCTGAGCTATGAATCTCACAGAATTCCTTTATAGTGAACCTCCAATCCACGTACTTTAAAATCTCATTGAAGATTTTCTCCAACATAGACCTCTAGTCTACGACTCTAAGATCCCACTTGAAGGTTTAGATCTAGCACTTTTGATAACTAGTTTGAGGCACCAACTTTTACAGCACCGGATCCTAAGTTTCTTCAATGAATATCACCAGTAGAAGATATGAGAGAGCTTTAAGTATAGAAACCCTAGATCTAGAATAGGAGACACAAGAGGCACTTGTCTTTCCCTATTTTTCCAATCCTATAGAGCCTCTTTTATAGTGTAGAATAGGTGGCACAAAACCCTAGTAGATTGGGTGATGGGATGGGCTTTAAATCTACAAACTGATTTGATTTGCAATTTTCGATCGGTCGAACTTCAATTTTGATCAATCAAAATTGTGAAAAATTCATATCCTTGAATCAACTTCTTTCCTATTCTTGCGCATTAAATACCTAAATCTTGAGCATTGTCTAATAAATTCTTTAGACTCTATGAGTATATATAGACAAGTTTGTATTCACGTATTTGCCAACAAAACTATATAAGTATAGAACCTAACAACCACTAACGGTGGTAAAGATAAGGATTGATTCCACTTATTTTAAAATATTGAGGAACAAATAGTGTCCTCTTAAAACTTGAGAGATCAATTGCGCTCATAGAGTAAATTTCAAAGACTAATACTGTAGTTTCACTTAAAAAGAAATAAATCAAATCTCTAAGTTACTTTATATGAATTAAAATGTGTGTATATTGTATATTTGTTTGGAATGAAGAAATATAAATGTATCTTTTAAGAGACATTATTCTAATTAATTTAAATTGTTTTTATCTATTACTTATTGTTCTTTGTAATTGTGCTTTGTTTGGATGATGTGCCTAGGAAAAGAAGGTACTATTTTTTTCTATCACTTCTATTAAATTTTTAACCTTTTCTTTTCCTTTAAATTTTATAAATTAAAGCTTTTATTTGGGTTATGATGCTTCTTCTTTTTCTTTTTCTTTTTCTTTTTACTTTTTTTGTCCACATGCATAAACTTGACATGACATGTTATGTTATATTTGGAGTTTTCAAATCTTTACATATGATGGAATTTTCAAGAATGGTTAAGATTTAAAAAACTTCTTTACAATATAAAATAATTGTAAGTAAAATAAGCTCAAAGGATGATTGGATATTGCGCATATTTGTTTAAGTCTCAAGGCTTCAACAACAACAAAAAAAATGTTTAAAAATATGCAAATAATGAAATATTAAATCTCAAGACTTGCATTTCTTAAGTTTAGATTGCATGTTTAAGTATCAAGTTTTTTAAGAAAGTGGGAGATAAGGTAAGTAAAGGTTTATAAACTTTAAACTAAATACTTTATAAAAAAATAAAAATAAAAATAAAAAACTGTGCGAAGCACAAGGTAAGAACTATTAAGCCTCAAAGCAACAAATACTCATGGGCATACTTTTATATCACTTGTCAAGTTTTTATATTTATTTTCTTGAGTAAATAGTAATACTTATTAGAATAATATGGTACAAAGTGTAATAATAATACTAGTATTTTAAACCGAGTTGTCAAGTTATTAAGGGTTGACAACACTTTCGGCTCATCTTTATTTTTTCTTTTTCTTTTTTGCTGAGAGTACACTTTCAACTCATCGATAAGAAGGGAAAATTACACTTTACCACCCTAAACTATACACCAGATTATACTTTGCATCCTAAACTATTCAAATGCATACTTTGCACCATAAACTATGACCCCTATTACACTTTGTACCATAATGTTAATTTTAGGATTAAGTTAGACAAAAATTAACAAAAACATGAACTTACACATGATTTTTGCTTAGAAAGTACACCGATAATGACCAAACACCCTTTTCACAAACAATTTAAAACAAACATTTTTTTTCAACTTTTCATCTCCCTCATGTGTACAGGTTCAGATTTCTCTCTTTACCCAAATCAAAACCCTGTAAGTCTGTAACTCTAAATCCCCAAATCAAAAATATTTTATGCTCCACCGCAACACCACTTCTCTACCACCTCGATGAAAGTCCCAAATTGCAACTTCTTAAATCACTCTCTTACTCTCTCGCTTTTCACAAAAGAATTGTCAATTCCAAATTGAAACATCAACTCTGTCTCTGTGTCTTTTGAGCAAGAAAGATTTTTTTATCAGGTCTCACTCAGTTGAAACCCCAACTCCGTTGAAACAATTTTGATGTGACACAAGTAATAAACCTACAACAGTAAAAGATGTTGAAGAAAACAAGACACTAGATGCCAAGTAAGAAAAGCCATACTAGCTTGGACATGATAGTGGTTGGCATTTTTTATGGGTGTATTATTGTCAAAATGTCGGTTAGGTAGGTAGAGCTTTATTGTTTTGTAGCTTTTTTCGGAATTTTTAAATTATGACTTTTTTATATATTTTTTATGGTGTAAAGTGTAATTTAGTGTATAGTACAGATAAATTGTAATTTTTTCCCCAAAAAAGAAAAAGGCATGTAACCTTGTTAATATAGACTATGAGATTAGGCGCACCAACCATTCAAATCAACGGCCCATAAATTTGGGCCTTGGAATCAAGAAACAAGACCCACAACTTGGCCGAGACAACAACCCATAAATTCAGACCGAGCTGCTAACTATAACTAATAAGCACTTGGACCACATTTAAATTGGATCCACAAAGCCAGCAAGCAAGGCCCACAAGTTTGAACCAGCTCATAAGGATGACCAAAAGGAGCCCCACGAAGATAATCTCAAGGCCCATTAACCTGGCCATGGAGCAAAACCTCTAAACCAAATTGATGTAGTCGGCTATCTAAAACCCAAAAAATTAAGACCCACAGCTGGAAGCCTGAAACAAAACCAAGATTAATGGGAGGGCAAAAGGGTCATTCCAAATCAACTTGGGCCCAGCTAAATTCTAACAAATGAAACTAGGACACTCGTGAAACCCCACGGCGGAGTAAACGAGGCAAAAGGAGAGTTACCTTTTCCTGAAGTGGAGTTCATTATTTACATTTGACAAACCTCATTTACTTTTTTATTGTTATTTTTACTTTTTATTTTATTCATTTATTTAAGAGGTCATAAATGAATTGAGTTAATAATAAACCACTCAAGTTTGGCTTAAAAATAATATTTATATTAGTTTATTTAGCAAAAAAGTCAATATCAAGTCTAAATTTAGACCCTTCACAAAAAAAAAAAAAAAAAAAAAGTCTAAATTTAGACTTAACTATTAAACAAGTAAACATAATGTGTATATAAACAAGCTCATGAGTATAAAATTCAATCGATTTGAATGCATATAATATTATATAAGCTAAATTGTAACTATATCCCTAAATTTTATAAGTGTTTGAATCTTACATTCTTAAGTTTCAAAATTTAAATTTTACCTCCTAAAGTTTTGAGATATTTTGATTTTTCACATCATTTTGGTAGCTTAAAAAAATTAAATAATTAAAAATGGCACGGCATAATAAAAATGACGTTGTATCATTTTATTAGATGAACTAAACACGCATAGTAAGTTTATGTGACACTTATAGAAAATATGGACAAGGGCTGCTGATGCAAATATAACAGAACTTCAGAGAATAAAATCTAAATTCTAAAATTTTAGGGTATAAAATCTAAACACCTTTAAATTTCAATTGATAAAATCCAAATTTTGAACTTTTGGGGTATAAAAACAAACACCCTCAAATTTTAGGGGTGTACTTTATAATTTAGTCTATTATACATTTATAGGTTTAAGTATTAAAATATACTGCAGATTTGTGTGGATTGGACTTATCCATATTTTGCCCCCTGCAATTTGATTATGTATTATCTAAACTTGTAAATAAGTTAATAAGATATTAAATTATTATTTATAATTTACAGATAAATATATATATATATATATTATATATATATATATACACACACATATATAACACATTTCTTAGTAAAAATATGTAATTCCTTACAAAACATGGTTGGTGAATCAATTTATTCATAAGTTCATAAATGAAAATAACTTTATAACATTAACTTTAATAATATAATATTAACTATAATTTAGAGATATATAAACTCATTAGCATAGGTCGAAGCTTAAATCTCCTACTTGTACTAAAAATTTATTAGTCTAAGATTCAGCCTACTATATATTCATGTTATAGTTTATTATAACACAAGTTTTGTACTACGCTCTTATATAATAAAGATGTAGCTTTTAAGGGTTTCCTCCATAGACATAGGTCATAAGGCTGAATAACGTAACCCTTATGTTCTTGTGTTCCTATTTTATGCTTTTCTCTTTTACATCTATTCAAGCATTTTCAACATGATGTATCAATGCTAATATTTAACAACTTAAACTATAATGATAGATTATTTTTGATATTTTAGCTAAGTAGACATCAAATACTCTACTATTTAATTATTTGCCCATATTTAATTTTTGGACAAAATTTGGCTACAAACTTAGTTGTAGCATAAATCTATAACACCAATTTAAAAAATTAAAATTGCTACATATTTTGAAAATCTAACTATTAGATTGTATATTCCTTTTATCCTTAACACACATATAAAATTTTAATGTCAATCGGATTTTATCTACTATTCGATCTATAAACTTATTTTTTATGCATAATTTTATACTACAAAAACTTAAAATTTAATCATCTGATTGATGACATAACTATTAATCTTTAATCTTCTAGAAATTATGCAAATATAAATTATATAAAAAGAAAATGTAATCTAACGATAAATTTATCAAAATTCGCTTCAATAAAAAGATATTGAGTGAAGTTGTAGACTTATACTACAAACAAATTTGTTACCAAATTTTTTTCTTACTTTTTTTTTTTTAAGCAATATAATTATAAATGACATTTTTAGGGGTATTTTTGAGATCATTTGTGGACACCAATGACTTATAATCTAATCATATGTTTAGATGTACATTCAAATTCAAACGCAATATGTGACACAAACAAGTTTTGTCAAACGCGATCATTATTTTATTTGTAATTATTATAAAAGCTGGTACAAACTATTTGTACATGTGATGCTCATATCATATGATGATATGAAAACCATCTAACCTGTTTAGGAAGTCTGATAAAGTTAATATCAAGAGAGAGTGAGAGACATTCTCTATAATAAGAAAAGAATGAATTATTAAGTTTTTTTTTAAGACATACATGTAATGAAACTGTTATTTAATTGGATTAACAGGTTTGGTAAAATTATATGTCCATCTAAACTTTCACACTGTGTAAGTTACAAGATCAACTGCGGAAATGATAAGTACTTTTCAACCTTTTAGCACTTAGCAAAACAAAAACAAAAAAAGAATTCAACCTTAGCAATGGTGGCTAGAAATGATGGAGGTATATATGATCATCAAAGCCAGAGATAAAGAGCAGTCAGCTATGAATCCTTTAATGGAAAAAGCAATTGTTGTTCTCTAAGCTCTTCAGTTGGCTAAGGGAGAAGGGTTTTTCTGAGATTGTGCTGAAAGGTGACTCAAAGTTGTGCTTTGATACCATTTGGCATTTGCAACATTCTCTCAAATGTGCAGGACTTCAGAAAGTTATTTTCCATTTGCACTTTCATATGGGTTAGTAGAGATTTTAATGGGGTCGCCCATGTCCTTGCTAAATTTTGTTATTGATGCTTTTTATTTCTAACTTTGTAAAGTTCTTTCTTCCCTCTCTCAGTGTTTGTGGAAATTAGACTCTGTTGTCTGTTCTTGTTTTTTCCCAATGAAAGTTTGGTTTAGAGAAAGAAAAAAAGACATTTAAAAACAAAAGCAAAAACAAAACTAGAAATTAGCAAACTCAATCCCACACAGTCACACCCTCTATCCGAAGCCCAGCTGGCTAGTGGTTGTAACTTGTAACTTGTAGTTGTAGAATAGAAAAATAGCCGCCAAGAGAGCTGACAAAGGGAGAGAGAAAAATGTAAATAAGCAAAAAAAAAACTCAGCCAAGAAAATAAAAATTAAAAATTAAGAAAAAGGAAGAGAGAGTGTTAAAAATAAAAAATTTAAGAAAAAGGAGGAGAGAGTGTTAAAAATAAATTTTAAATAAGGAAAGGAGGAAAGAGTGGTAAAAAAGAATTATATATATATATATACACGTATATAAAGAAATATGATATAAAAATAAAAATAAAATAAAGACTAAAAGAAGAAGAAGATGGAAAATGATGATTAAAAAAAGGAGAAGTTTGACCGATCTCTCCGACAGTCCAAAGCCGTTGTGTGGTAGCGACAGTCATGATTCGGTTTCAGTGTTTTAATTTATGTCTGGTGGAGAGATGTATCTCTAATTACCTCTTCTCTCTCCTCCCCTTCTCTTTAATCTTTATCCCATTACACCATTTTAGATGCCGCATACCACGCTTACCACTTGTTTTTTTCCCTATTTTTTTATTTGATCATTAAATACGCTACTCCTTTTCTTACTATTTTATTCCAAAAATTCATTTTTTAAATAATCAAAATGGGTGCCCCTATATTTCCACCACCATCTTCAAAAAGACAATGTTCTCCTTTTTCCTTATATTATTGCTTCTTTACTTTCCTTGAGCATAATCAAATCAACCTGTTGTGAATTATAATTAACTCAATTAATTGGATAATATTGATTCACCACTTTTTATCTGATTAAACTTTTTTGTTTGGTTGGGTGAAAAGGGGGAGGTTGAAAAATAGTAGTTTTCTATTGTTTGGTTTGATGGAAAAGAGGGAGGAGTCGGGGTGGATGTAGTTTTTCCATTCAAGCCACCAAAATCTATCATTTCTCTTTTCCATCATTCTTACTTTTCTATTATTTATACATTTTTTATCCTTTTTTCCATCCTGCCAACGAAATGGATAGAACAAAACGATATCAAAACATGTGATCTAAATATCTAACCATATTTTCACTCTACCTCACATTTTATGGGGTTTAATTTCTACTTACACAAAAAATCCGTTTAGTGTCTTAATTTGCTGGATAAGGAAGGCAATTATCTGAAGCAAACGTCATAAATTAAAACACTTCAAAAAAAAATGTTAAAAACATTAAGAAGTGTCCATTAAGCTACATATTTCTTAACAAGGTCTATAATATTTGTTGAGATTCAAAATGCTATTACTTAGAGGTGTTCACCAAATCGCTCATTCTCGCACCCAAATTGACCAAATGGAATAACCGCATCACATTGCAGGTGGTAGTGTTGCGGTGTGGTGTGTGGTTTTATGATAACAAAACCATACCACGCCACACCCATATATATTTATTTTATATTAAATTTATATTAGCAATTTAATATCACATAAAGTAAGTAATCAGCTTAGTTTTAGTACATTCCAATCTCACGGCTTCATTTTGGTTAAATACTCCATCCCACACTCACTCTCACAAAATCAAAAGTTCAAAAGTTAATAGTATTTTTTTTTTTTTTTGGTATTTGTACACTACACCAAACCGCACCGCACTGCACACGTGACTATAAAACTGAGGTGCAATGCAGTTATAGTTTTGGTCAAATTGCACCAAAAATATGTAATGCTTAAATTGGCCCAAAACCACACTGCAAACACTCCTAATATTCTTTATTATGATATATAATTAATAAGTAATGTTACCGTCACAAATTATTTTAAAATATTTTTACAAAATGTTAATATGACCAATCTCTTATTAATTTTCATCTAAGCCTACAATTAATATCAGTTTTTCATTTACCAATAATCGTTCACCACATCAGTAATTTGTAAAAAAAATTATAAAATAATTTGTATCTTTATCATTATTATTAATTAATTAAGTCATATTTCTATATATGTCAACTCGAATTTTAAATCCTAATCCAAGCTTAAGGTCAGCTGTTGACAACTCTGTCTCACGCGGTTGCAGAACTAATTATAATAATGATAATGCAGTGCAAGTAAGTGATATCTATGTAACGTACGTAGTTAGATTAGGAGGACTTTGAAAACCATTAATTAGAGATAAGAGAGGGGACCCCTCTAGACAAATTTGGAAAAGGCAGGAGGACCATGGACCACGGACCACGATTGATGTTTTGGTGAATCTAGGACGTTTGATAAGATTGGTTAAGGTGAGTAAATGCTTTACACCCAATTTAGACTTTCAGTGAGAAAAAAAAAAAAAAAGAGAGGGTAGTTTTGAGTTTTCAATTAGTGCTAAATTCAGGGAATGACACTGCTTAGTTGTCAAAACCTGAGGTGCCCCCAGAATTAATCTCAGCTTAATTCATTTATTGACCCATAATTTTTTTTAATACAAAAATTTAAATTAAAAAAAAAAAAGTTTAGAAGGTTGTGCCAGAAAGTTTTGGCCCACCAAAACATAACCCCATTTCCTGTACTTTTTCGGTTAAGAGAATTGCTGCAGCTTCAGAGAGGAAGTTGAACAGGACCAAACAGAGAAAGAGAGAGAGAGAGAGAGAGAGAAAAGAGAGTGCGTGTGCGTGTGCGTGTGTGTGTATATCAGGGGCATCATTCATATCCTAGAGCACTGAGCCCCACCAGATGCCATAAACAGAAGAGGCAGTCAATAACAAGAGGAGGTTGGAAGAGAAAAAATGGAAGGTTGAATACAGCGAAGCACAGCAGAGATGTTGTAGTTGTTGTTGTTGTTGTATAGCGCTAATGCTAATGCAAATTCAAATGCAAATGCAAAGGCAAAGGCAAAGGCAGAGAGAGCAACAGTGAGCACTGAGCAGACCCACCTCCCACAAATATATATATATAAATATATAATAAATATATAGTATATTATTTGTTATTATTTAACATGTACAACAACAACATTGTAGCAGAGAGAAAGTGGTGATACAGCAAAAAAGGTTGGTCTTTTGGTCTTTAATACAGTGCATGTTTTCATTGGACACCTTCTCTTTCTCTCTCTATCTCTACGCTTACTATTGTAGTGGGTGCCCACTACTATCTTTTTTTGTCGTTCTCCTCTTTTTTATTCTTCTCTTCTCTTTCTTTATAGCCTCTTTCTCTGTGTCATATAACATTATTAATTGTGTTGTATATAAATATTATTTCTTAGGTAGTTTTTCTTTTTCCTTTCCTTTCCTTTCCAACCTCAACAGTAATGATATTCTCGTTACGGAGTATCGTTGAGGAATCTGAGGAGTTGTTGTTGTTGTTGTTGTGTTTGTGGAAAAAGTGGCAGTTATTATAGGCCTCTCTCTAAACCAAAAAAAAAAAAAAAAATACACGAAGTTAAAAGAGGAAGAACAACACAACAAACGGAATCGCAAGTGCACGAGTGTTTGTGATTTCATTGATGTGATCTTCAAAAAAACAAATTGCCTCTTTCTGCTTTTAATTACCAAAATCTCTGCCTCTTTTTTTTTTTTTTTTTCTCTCTCTATATTTGGGTTGTGGAGAGAGAGAGAGAGAGAGAGATCATTTGGTTTTGTTCTTCTGCTGGGTTTTCATTCATATTCTTTTTTGGGGGGTGTTTTTGGCACTTTTGCTTTGCTTCTTTTGTGTGTGTTTGATATTTTTCATGTCTCAACAAAGGCAATTTCAGATGGTGGGTGGTAACAACAGCAATCCGGGGCAGTACAATGACACAACTTTAACCAAAATCTTTGTTGGTGGGTTGGCTTGGGAGACTCAAAGGGATACAATGAGAAGGTATTTTGAGCAGTTTGGTGAGATCTTGGAGGCTGTTGTTATCACGGATAAAAACACTGGGAGATCCAAGGGCTACGGTTTTGTAAGCCCATTTCCTTTCCTCTTTGGATCCTTCCTAAGTTTTCCAATGGCATTTGCCTATATATATGTTTCCTTCATTTGCTTGTCTGATTAGATAAAAAACCGGGTCTTTATTTTGTTTTTCTGGTTTCTTAGGTTACATTTAAGGATCCAGAGGCAGCCATGAGAGCATGTCAAAACCCATCTCCCGTGATTGACGGAAGGAGAGCAAACTGCAATCTGGCATCTCTTGGTGCCCAGAAGACTCGTCCACCAACTCCTCAACATGGTCTTCCATCTTTCTCTTTTCTTTTTTCCCTTTTATTTTTTTTTATTTTTATTTTTTTGTGGAGAAAATGGCATATAGACAATTAATGGACACCTCCAATATCAACTTTCTAGCCAAGGTCAATGATCATTAAGTATTCATCTGATATGGATTCATGAGACAATGTCGAAATGAGTAATGTTGGATTATAGGTATCCAACATAACGTGCTCATTATCATTCCAGTCTCTATTTCAACCTTAGCAAGCTATTGCAAATGGATTTCACTGAATATGTATTTTGATGCTATAAATATATATGGATCTGAATGCCGTTGGGTACCCCAAAATAATAATAAAAAAGTGATTTTGTTTTAAAATAAAATGTCAGGTTCAGGAAGGTTTAGACCGGCAACTGGCTTGGTAGCTTCGCCTGCTTATCATGGATCCTCATCTCCGTATTACCATCAACCAACTGGTCAATACACATTTCCTTATTCAGCTTATGGGTAAGCTAGAAAGATCCTAGGAAAAAATCTTAGACCAATTAATACTTTGTTCATTTCATTATTGGTTTGTTATTATTCCCTATCAATCTGTGTTTATTTTCACCCTTTAAAAATCTTTTTGGTCAACTTTCAGGTACACTGGATATTCCCAAGATGCTATGTATCCTATGGTTAGTACATTTGTGTGTGCATATATTGCAAATGGTAAATACTACATTACATTGCTTGATTTTGAGTTTGATGTCAATATTACAGAACTATTACAGTGTTTATGGGGGTCAACAATTCTCTCCTTATTATGCCACCTCTGGGGCAGCAGGACCACCTGGGATGTACCACAATTTTTACCCATTCTATGCACAATACGCACAAAGTAGCCAGGCTCAGGGTTTTGGAGTTCAATATCCCCAAATGGTACAGTACCCATATTTGCCTCAGAACTATGGCTCTACTGGGATACTTTCTCTTCCTTCTTCAATGCCAACAACTAATAGCACAGGTGATAGATTTTAAACCATTCTCCAATGTTCATTTTTAAGTAAAATGCAATCCATTTTTACCGTAGAATTGGCATGCAAAATGCAATAGGTGCAACATCAACAGCAGGGGTGAGTGGAACAGCTGCAGGTGCTACACAAGCCTCTGGGACAGCTTCTGAACAGAATTCATCAACTTAAATTTCTGTTGGAGGGAAAAAAAAACAATGTCTTCTTACAAGACTAACAACATGGATAAAAGGGTGAAAAGGGCCACGAGCAAAAGGAGAAAAAAGTGAATAAGGAAAGAATATTAAGCTACTGATATGATTCAAAAGGATTTCTGATCAGCTAGCATAACAAGGGAAAGGAATCCAAGAATTCAGCGGGATCGATTCATACATGGAACAGGCATATAGAGCTATGTTAAAAGCTTGTTCCACTAACCATCTTTGCTTCGTTTTTCAATTCATGCCCCAATATTACCATCTTCATCATCATACATGTTTGGTCTAGAACTGTAGGGAGTCTTTTTTCTAAATTTTAAGTAGTTGTTAGGATTAGGACAACCATATTCATTTGTGTATTGGCATAAGGTAGAAACTAAATATTGGCTTTGGATTCTACCTTATACACTAATTGCTAGATGGTAATGTCTCGGACGCAGAGAGCATCCAATGACATCAACTTGTTTATATTGGCAGTAATGGGTTCAAAAGATTGATTTTGTATCTTTGAACCCCGATTGGTTGGTCAAGAAGAAAAGGTGAGCCCGGATAGCTCAGCCATTTAACTTGTAATTTTTTTTTGTTTGTTCATTTTTCATTATTGGTACTTTTTAAAATAGGATTAGTTGGAAAAAAGAAGATTATGTCTCTCTTGGTTTCTTTTTCTTACAGACAATCATCTCTTTTTATTTTCATCTTTCGCTTTCAGTCGGCATTCTCTACTCATTGTGATTCTTCGTTGGCATAGTCACACCTTTTGGGCACTATAGAATGTGTTTAGAATCCAAGGGGATCTCACAGTGGGTCAATGGGTGATGGCCCTTTTTCTGTTTCAAAGTTGGGCTCGCAGATCTTGCCGCACATGTATGCTTGTGATTCTTGAAAATTCATGTGCTATGATACGGTTGGATTTCCATGACATAATAATATTACCATATAATAAGAATATTAATAACAAAAGTTATCCTGCGGTAGATATATATCTCCTTAAAGAAGTGATGATGGATACACAAACCAAATTTTCCTTTGTCATGTATAATAATGTCATATATTAAATAAATTATATCATATACAATATAATAAAAGGGTTGATTGTACCAAGTAATTGCTTTTTACATCGAAATAATAAACAAAACTTTGCTTGTTTTTTTCTTTTTTGAATAAAGAGTAACAGGATTAGCTGTGACAATTTTACTTAGGTTTGATCATTATAATTGTCAAGCAATTGAGGACTCAATGTTGGGAAGTTTTTTTTTTTTTTGATATATTATTCATAACAAAAAGAAAATACATCCTAAATAAGGGCTTGTTCTTAAAAATAATGCATCTCTTCAACTCAAACTAGAAAATCATCAAATGCCTAAAGCATGTTTCAATCCAAATGTTTGGAAGGGTTTAGATGATAAGGGGGCCGAAGAAAACAGTTTTTTGCTCTTTTTTATTTATTTATTTATAATTATTATAGGAGAAGCGATCATGGCGAATAGATGTTCCACTTTTACTTCTAAAGCTTCTTTCTTCATTGTATGATAATGATGATTGCCCACTATACCAAACCCAGACTATTCGGTCATGGAAAAGAGTGAGTACTGTTTGATACTAGTATTCTTTGTTACAAAGGATAAAGGTGCAGCATTATCTTTTCCTCTTAAACAATTTTGAATTGGTTTTCGTTATTGTATGCAAGGTGAGTGTATAGAGAGAATATATCCTCTAAATTTTTTAGGATAAATTGTGGATACTGGATAGAGTAATTTGGCTTATCTCAATTGTCGAATCTTAAAAGCTCCGAGCTTCTCTATGAAACCAGGTTGGGTTTATCTCTTGGCCACTGTTTGTTTAAGTACTTGTGTAGAATCTGTACCATATCTATTTACTAGGGGACAAAATCCATTGAGCCAAGTCATCTTCCTCAGCATTAACAAAACCAAGAGGAGCCCAATTATGACTTGATTCTCATGCCTCTCAGAATTATCTTCCACTAGCGATAAAGCTGGCAAAACCCATCTGATGCTCTATTGTAGCCAGTTGGAGGAGGCATGTTGTCATCAATCAGTCTTAAGGATACAACATTTTTCACAATTCCTGACATAATTTGTTCTGATTGGTGCAAAATATAAATGGTCTAGCCTTAGGTGGAAAAAAAAAATGTTGTCTTAGTGTTACTTGACAGTCAAATATGTGTGCTCTGTCAAAGACATTGAATCCAGTATGGCACTGCACTATATCTAAAGACAACTTTACTTGAATCATTATTTTGTACTTCGCGTCATTGACTGATTCAATGTATAAGTATTAACTGAAGTGCAACCAAGATAAAAGAGCAACCCAAAAACCTGACCTTTTAAACCCATGTAAAAACACTTTAATAAAACATGTGACGCATGTAGTCCATTGACTCCATTCGAATTCCAAAACATTAAAAGGGGGCTTACCGGTGGTAGCCTAAAATCGCACTGCTACTGTTTTCCATATTGCATTCCATCCCATTAGGAAATGCGTAGGGGAAAAAAACCCCTGCCAAAAGTCACTTTGATTTTATTTATTTTTAATCTTCTTATGCGTGCAGACAGTGCAGGTAATTGTAATTACTGAACTGTGTCCTGGTATAAGATACGGCTGGTCATGCTTCCAAACAAATATATGTTGGTAAATTACCAATAGGCAATAGATACGAGGAAATGGGAAATTGAAGACCTCTTTACAAGGTTAGAATTATAGAATTTTCCACAACTATTTTAACTTCATAAATGTTTTTAAATTGATTTGTTTTTAAAGTTTCATTTGTTGAGTTTCTACATTCAATTTTTTTTTTATCTAAATTGCAAATTTCACCCTTTAGCTTTGACTTGTTTTTAATTCATTTGGATGATTGGAAATTTGGAAAAATTTTGATGTGTTACAGATTACTAATTTATGCGAGGAATTTGTAAGCCTATACAGCTTTGACTTGTTTCTAATAAATCGGGAGAAATTCCCCCAACCACCCCTCATATTTTCCACTAATATGCATGATGATGCACCATAAGGACCACATACATCAAACGGACACTATCCTTGCCACTCTCAAGTAGTTGTAAATTTTTAGTCTAGTTCACAAGATTCATGACCTTAGAAATTTATACATGTGGACATTTAAGTAGCACTTAAAATGGTCCTCTTATGATGGATTTATGTGACAATAAGCACACACAAATGTTGGAAGTGGCATTGGTTCCAACATCAAGCCAATTTAGAAAGAAATGGCAGCTCCTTATCAAAGCAGACGGTTCCAAACATAAAAGAAAGTACAGGAAGTGGCATTGCATTCCAAGGCATTGATAGGGAGGGAAACTTTTTTTTTTAGAAGCTTGTGATACCACAAAAGCCCAATCCAAAGCTATAGCTAAGCAGATAGCAATACAAGCTGCAGTCATAAAAAAGCAACACAGTTGGGGTTCTCAAATATCATCTTCCTCACCAACAATAAAGGAACTGAAAAAAAGTTGGCAACAAGTCCAGGAGACCCATTGGCGTTGTAGAGCACTGTTTGCAGATCTTAGACAATTATGCTGTGTCACTAATATGGCTAAAAGTGCAACAAATTCTCACATTCATTCTTTTTTATCAGAACATTTAAGGTGTAATGGATATGTCTGGTACTACATTTATGCTTTGTACTTTCTAGACCTGGTATAAAAAAAGAAATAAATAAATAAAACATTAATAAGCTTTACAACCTGATCTTATTGCACTTGCACAACCCATTCTCCCTTTTTTTTTCCCCAGTACTGTCTCCCTCATCCAAAGGAAATTCAAGCTCATCTGGAGTAGTTGCTGAGAATGTTATGAAAAAATGACAGCTTTAAACCTTTAAACTACTGATTCCAAATTACCTATGGAGCATGGGCTTGGGGAAGGAACCTTTTTTTTTTATAATATATGATAAACTAGTAAATTTTCATTAAACTGAAAAAGATCCAACATCGGTTTCAAAAAAAATATCCAACATCAGCCTTCCAAAACTCCCAGACTGAAAGAGGAAGGGAAGAACTGTTACAGATCAGTACTGAATTATAGACAGCAGCACTTAGCCATATTATTGGCTACATTTTTGAACTCTCTCTTAACCCAAACAAAAGAAAAACTTAAGATCAAAAAGGCATGCAACATAAAACTTCCATCCAATGCCATGTACAGTGGCAAATTCATCTAGAGCTTACCCACATCTGTGGCATTACTAATAACACAGCAAATGCACCGTAAGTTATTAAAATGTCTATGGAAAATTTCTCCATAGTGGATATCACATGACACTATCTATAATTAACAATCAGTTCAAAGTGCATTTCAGGAATTGATAAAATAAATTTCAGCCTTGAAGGATATGTTGTTTCATCACTATGATAATAAATTCTCAGAATCTACTCTAGACACTCGATAGAACTCTTTAGTTCCCTCTAACTGATTTTGGGGGTGCAATCTTTCATTCCAGAAAAATATGATTAGCAGCAAAACTACTTCATTTTCACCCAATTAACATTAAAAAAACAATTGTGTATTTACACCAAAAGCTACAATTCTACAAAAACAGGTTTACCATGCTAGTCTTCATCAGACATCTTTTGCTTCTTCCACTTATACGCAGCTTCCAAGATTTTAAGATTAGTCGTCTGAGTTTCCTCAGGGAACATATAATCGATGTATTCCTCGTACCTGCCAATTTAAACTTGTTAGCACAGGCAAATAGGGAAAAACCTAAAGAATGTAAGGAACATAATTATATCAAATCTTAATAAGAATTTTATAAGTTAGTTAACATACCCAGCCGGACCATCCTCAGACACCATCTGCCTCCTCTTTTTCAGCTTCTTTGGCAGCTTAGCCTGGACTAAACTAATATCACCAAGCTCCCCAAAACTGCTCTCCATGTTCAGCCACTCTTCCAGTAGCATTGCTCTTTCCTCTTTTAACTCAGGTGCAGATGTTCTGTAGTAGTTAATGGCTTTCTCAAAAACCCCTGATTCATAGAAAACAAAAGAAAAGGGTTAGAGCTTGTTTTATTTGTGATGAGATTTAAAACACAATCAAATTATAAATTTAAAGAAGTAAACAATATGATTTCACCAAAAATTCCTTACTTCTAGCATGCTGAATGCATTGCTTCTTTTTTTCATGAAGATCCTCCTGGAGATCATCTTCTGCCAAGTCTGAACCCTTCGCATCCTCCTCCATGGCAGACGCCTCAAACTTTGCATAGCTTATCCAGACCTTCAAGTGCTTAGTTCTGTCCAGAAGCCTCTCATAGAGCTCTCTGGTCCTTTCGAATTCACCCTCTGATATTTCAAAATCAATGTATGCCTGTCACAAAATAAATAGATTTATTATTACCAGTTATCTAAAAATCAATGTAGTCAACAAGCTTTAAAAAAATATGCCAATGCTTTCTTACAATCAAGTCAAATTGCTAGAAGTATGGGATATCAAAGTGGCAAAAGAAATCAGACTATAAGACAGAAATGACCCCACTTACTTCACTTATTTATCAGATATGGGCCCCTTTTTCATTATTTTGGGCATAGCAGGATTAAGAATCAAGAAACAATAACTTCTTTCATTTTTTTGAGTATCAGAAAATTTACTGAAGAAACTATGGAATGAATCAAGAAACAGCAACTACAAACATCATCCTGAAATAAATGTTCATGGTGAAAAGTGATTATACAACTAAAAGTACCATTAACAATTAGAAATGAAAGCTGTAATGAAAAAAAAACAGTCTAACTGTATTTTTAGCATCGAGTAAAATGAGGAATGCATTATTGCATGTACCTTCCACAATAACTCTGGCATATCCAGTGCTGGTTGGGCAATTGCAAGCTCAAAGATCGCCCTAGCCCGCTCGGTCTCACACAAAGATCTCTCCAATTCTGCATACTTGCTCCATGCATAACAGTTTTCAGGCGCCCACTCCAAATACTTCTCATAAAGCTTTCGGCCACGGTCTATATTTCCAAGCTGAAGCTCTATCTCAATATACTTCTTGAATATCTATTAGGTTAAAAAGCACAATCACAAGTGTGAGAATATGCCAAATATGCCAAATATAGTTCATAGTTAAACTCAATCAGTAAATGACCTTATCTTTAGGAGCTTTGCCAATTGCATTTCCCAGGATTTGTCGTGCAGCCTTGAGATTTAGTTGCCGGATCTCAAATTGAGCAGCTAGAAGCCATAATTTTGCAAAAGAGAATTTCTCGTGAGGAATGAGCTTCAGACACTCCCTGGAAAAATTAACAGTAAGTGAGCAATCTCTTCAAAGTCACTTGGGTTTGTCCACTCACGTGTATCATACATAGGAAAACCAGTTACAAGTGCCATTGTGAATGACTGTGTAAGTCACTTAATTCGCATTAACAGATTTCATATAATTATTTTTATAATGAATGTACATCAGAGAGATTTTCAAATTGTAAACACTTACAATTCCTTATTAATTGTTCACAGGAAAAAAAAAAAAAAAAAAAAACTGAAACCAAATTGATTGTACAGCATAAAATCTCCTACATACCTGAAATTTATGATCATCTATTAAGTAATCAACAGACAAATTGTTTATAAGTTATAACCATATAAATAAACTGAAGTACTGAAAATGAACTAAGTTTTTATTTTTTATGCTGTTTTCAACATTCATTTTGTATAATCTAGGAAGCACAAACATAGACATGGGTACAAGCATGACATGACAACACAAGTAACTTTTGAAAAATTATAACATGACACAGCGGGTATGACACCAATACAGCACTCCAAATGAAGTGTCCGTGCTTCCTAGTGTATAAACTACATTGTTTTCCATGGTTATAAAGACTAGAGTTCAAGCCATCATTAGTTTATTTTTTCAGTTTTAATTTTAAGTGTTTAGCCTACAAAATATGGGAAGAAGAAGCCTTTCTCTTTTTATTTTTATAATAACTTTGAGAAGCCATTCCTTCACTCAAGACCTAATACATAGAAAATTGTATGCTAAGGTTCCTGTGTGCAGCATTCAGCAAATGCAAGCACCATCATTTTATGCATATGGCAGCACAAATGGGATGTCCTATAAAATGGAGGATGAAGCCTAAATTGTGAATAATCTTTGTGAGATTTCAAAATGGCACAATACTTGGATCAAAGTGTTTTAACTAGGCTTAAGTGTAGCACACATATACAAAGCCTGAAAATTTGCAAATTACACGACCAATAACCCCAAAAATGTTTCTTTCTCAATCATCAGCAAGCCCAGAACCCCACCCATTGCAAATCACAACAACCACCACAAAGACCGATTATCCAGCGCCACTGCCAAGGCCCCAAAGCAAAGTCATTCAGCATCCGCAAATTTGCCGTCAAGTTGATATCACTAGTGTTGGCCAAGTATCACATAGTTGCCGACTACTAGCTACTCCCATTGAACAACAACACAAACATTAGGTTGCTTGACCTCATCCCCTCCTAACACAGATTTTATCACCCAGTATCCCAATGCCACCACAAATAATGTTAGTTGTCATAACCCAGCTACGTATATGGTACTTATCAACAAAAAAAAAAAAAAAGATTTCATTCCCCCCTCCCCCTTCTTCCTCCCTCTGTTAAATATAACATATGTGTGGTTTGACTCCTCTTCAGTCTGTTGAAGGTTTTGACCCCTCAAAGGGGACATGGTCCCAAGTTCCAAGCATGCCATTCTCAAAAGCGCAAGTGTTACCCACCACCTTTTTGGTTGACATGCTAAAGCCTATTACTTCAAACGTGGGAAGGTTATGCGTCCCTCAAAGTTTGTATTCACGGACCTTTTTTGTTGATGATGGAGGAGAAACTTATGACCCTGAAACAAAGTATATGATCAAAGAGAACCTCATACCCTCCTAATTTAAGAATGTCATTTCCCTTTTTGCACATAAACCCACTACTTATAAAATATGCCTATGAGTAAATGTATTGGAGCATTAAGCTTCCACAGCACCAAGATATAACAATAACAAACCTTAGTTCTCAAATGTTCAAACGTTGAGGTTGTCTATAGATCCTTCACAGACTAATAAGGGTTGTTTTGTGTGTTCTTTTTCACCTTCTATCTTATACAAAGTCATTCTCTCTTATCATCTCCTTAATTACTCTTTGCAAGTATCATATGCCTCAACTAAAAGATTTCAGGACAACAAATGCAGTAGCCCTTGTCATGCAATTGAATGCACATGCTTATCTTTAGTGCATGTGTGATTGTTCACCATGAAACATGAATGAAAGGAACTCATAACACACTTGGTATTTCACCAAGGTACTCTATGATTTATTCAGGGAAAAAAAAAAGTACTCTGAATTATATACAGAGTCAGCCAAGGCTCAGCACAGGCACGAACAGTCAACTGTCATTGAATGTGGATGTAGAATCCCAGATAGACAAAAGAAAATGAGGGTTCCAGCTGCTGATTTTTACTTCAAAACGAAATTCAACTGCTCAAGTTAAATAAATTGAAAATTAGAACTTTACTGGTAGTGATAACAGTAGTCTGATGGTGGGCAGAGGCCTGATGGTGATGGCAGCCTCAGATATCTCTCTCTTCCCCCCCCCCCCCCTTTATAGTCTCAGATCTCTCAATCGCTAATTATTTTTCCTTTATAGTGGGAAACAGTGTTTCACTAAAAAGCCCCAAATTTTTACTGTTTGATACTGAAACAGTGTTTGATTTCAATAGAGCATATTCATAATGCAAAGAAATATTTGGAGCCCACTACTTCCACTCCATGTCATCTATCTTTTCACTGACCTACTACATCACATAAACAGCATAATAATTTCTATGTTTCCACTAATTTAATTCTACAACTTCTAACAACCTGTGTAATTTACTTGAAGGCATAGAAGATTAGTTCCAAGATTTTGGGGTTGTCTATGGATCCTCCATGGACTAGTCAATACTCTTTTCCATCGTTCTATTCTATCCAAAACCATACTCTATATTACTTCCTTAGTTGATAAATCATTTTTCACTACTTCTATCATTGTTATTATTCATCTTCCTCCACCTCTTTTTGTTCCTTTGACTTGAAATTCTCTCTTTCTTATTGGTACACTAATCACTCTCCTCTTTTAACATAACCAAACCATTTTATTCTTCTTTTGAACATAAACAGATTAGAATAACTGACCACATCAGAGGTACTTTTCAATTTATACTCTCAGAAAAATAAACCTAACAAATTTTTGGGTATGGAACTTGACATTTTGAGAAGTAACTGAAAAAAAAATTCAAATTTAAAGCACCTTTAATCTAATTTGCAGATTTCTTAGAGCAAACCTGCATTTTCAATTTATTTTTTTAGTGTACTAGCGTTATTCATTTGGAGGTGAGTTTCACAACATATTAAATATTGCTACTAAAGGACACTAAAGTTATGGTATAGGGTCCGTATACTATGCATGGAACAAGAACCACAAATGAAAGAGAACTGCGTCAATCTAGCACGTGAAACACCACCACCACGACGTGTAAACATCTAAATTACAACCTTGAATTTATTTTGGCCACACAATGCAAAAAATACAAGTGAAGTATGAATAACATCATGCAAAAGCATACATTGAAAACAACACCATCTGTTAGCTATCCGCCACATTTTTAAGTCTAAACACAAACTTTATGCAGTACATCGACTTTACCAACCACAAAAATAAGTTATTGACAATCACAAACTTACCTATACACGTCTCTTGTGCGCTCCACATCTTCTGCATCAAGCTCTTCATACAGCGCATAATTAATCCTAAAAATCAGCAACAAAAATTGAGCATATGAACTCAAATTAATCAAACTTCAAATGCATTCTCAACCACATTACTTACCATAAATAAATATATCGCTGCCAATACCGCTTCTCCTCAGCAGGAGGCACATTCGAAATGGCTCGCTCATACACTTCTCTAATCCTACCCTTATTCCCAACATTCTCTTCCAATCGAATATAATCGAACCATGAATCGTAATTCAATGGATTTTTTCTCACTTCATCTTCATACTGAAACCTCCTCTTCCCCACTATAGCATCCTCAATTCCTTCCTTATCTCCATACTGTTTCTCAAATGCTACAAATTTTCTATACAAGTCCTCAGCCCTTCCTTTCGGTATATGATCAAGAGCGAACTTGTAGATACACCTAGCACGCTCTGATTCCTTACACCGCTCTTCGAATTCTGCGAATGCAACGAATAACTGCTCGGCTTCTTCATCGTCAGCGAGTTTTTCAACGGCTCGTTCATAGACATTCCTCGACCTAGCAGGCTCACCATTCTTCATCTCGAACTTGGCGTAGCGAATCCAAGCAGAGACCTTAGGGTGACACTGCACGAACCGCTCGAAAATCTGCCTAGCTCGCTCTATTTCGTTGTAACGGAGCTCGAATTTGATGTAGGAAAGCCAACCTTGCTGGTCCGGCATCCACTCATCCACCGCTCGAAGATCTGTCTGGCTCCGGCGACATTGCCAAGCATCTCTTCCATGTGGATGTACTTGTACCACAACTGATCCACTCTCGGCAAGAGAGTGACGGCTCGGTCCCAAACGTTCCTGGCGTGGTTGATGAACTTGTTCTTCATCTCCACCTCTGCGTACTTCAACCACAGCGTGTGGTTCCGATAATCCACCTCGAGAGCTCGTTCCCAAACGGAGCGAGCTCGATTGAAGTCCTTCTGAGACTCCTCCCACTGCGCGTACTTGATCCAAACACTGATATTCCATCGCACGCGGCGGATTAGGTCTTCGAACTCCTTCCGCTTGCGAAGCCGGTACTCGGAGAGCTCAGTCGCGTCGGTGATCTTCTGCTTCGGAGGCCGAATCTCAGCCTCTTGGCGTTCACGCGCTTCACGGAGGATCTGCTCGGCGGTGATCTGAATCGGCGCCGGAGTTTTGTTCTTGACACGTGTTGGTCTCGGAAGCTTCACCTCCGTGTCTTTGCGGGTGAGGTACCCTAAGGATGGGTCTGCTTCTTTGGCCATGGTTTTGGGTTTACGGGGGAGCGAGAGAGAGAGAGAGAGAGTGAAGAAGAAGAAGAAAAGCTGGAGGAAAAGGAAGGTTTTTGATGGCTTGGATTTTGATTTGGGAATAGCCGAATAGGTTGAAATTGAATGGCTCGGGAACTTCTTCAGCAAACGGCGCCGTTTTGATGGAAATGACCCTTTCCCTTCGTAAATTATACATTATATTACATTTTCCCCTCTAAACTTTTACAATACATTTTTTGCAATCTAAACTATAACCATTATTACACTTTTTTATCTATCTTTGTGTTAGAACCTTTTTTCCCTCTCCCTTATGTGTGTGTTTGTTTCTCAAAAAAAACTTTGAATAAAAATATGATACTACATGAAAAGATATAATTGCCCCTCATCTCAGTGCATTAAAATCAAAATATAAATTACACTCTATCACCCTAAATTATATTTCTTATTACACTTTGCACCCTAAATTTTGAATTTTCTTTCAAGTTAACATCAAACTTAGCAATAGTGTGCAAAATATAACAAGAGTCACAGTTTAAAATACAAAACGTGCATTCGAATTGTAACATATTTTTCATTTTTTTTATTTATGCGAAAGATACTTGAAATTTTATTGCAAACTTGAAAATGAAAGAATTGTTTTAACTTTTAAGTAAAATAGTGTTTTGTAGGGTTGATTTGGCGCACGCGGGCGCGCGCGCGCGCACACACACACACACATATATATATATATATATATGAACATTAACATGCCAACATATCACTTAATAGCTGTATAATTCAAATTTTCAAATTTTAAAACATAAGATCCAAGCAATCCCAAATTTAAGGATATACTTTGCAATTTAGGCAAGAAAAACAAAACCCAAAACCAACAACAACCAACCAACCAACCTAAAACTACAAAAGAAAAATGGAGAGCTCAAATGCCAATCAAGAAACATTCAAGCACAACATATGTAAGGACCACTTATATGACCTTGGATATCATATCAAGCATGAGATGACAATTAATATTGCAATAAGCTAGGAGTTCAGGTTTGAAAACCTATGGAAAGCTGAACAGCTTAAGGACTGAATGTAGATTTCTTAAAGTAAATATGAGAATGCAAAGTAGGGATGTTTGGTTTTCTTATCTGGGTGGGTGCGGGTATGTGAGTGTATAATTAGAGATGTGATGATTTTTCTGGAAATAGTCATTAATTCCTTATTCAAAAGCACTTTTCATTGTGATGCATGTAAAGTTCATTGCATGCTAAGTCATAGGTGCCTTTGCTCTTGAAGGAGTTATTGCAAGAACTTAGATCTAGAATTGCTTCTGAACAGCTAAATTCATTTAATGCCTAATGGTCTTGATTACAAGCTGGATCTCTTGTCTGGTTTCTGCAAGAAAACAATGTTTCCTTTAAATGTACAAAGAAAGATCAAATTTATATATTTAGTCTTTTTCTTGCTAATAGTATTTGTCTTAATTAAGCAATCTGATTTCTGCTTGATGACAATGAGAGCAGTCACTTTTGTTAGTAGCATCCTTTATGAGAATACTCCATGCAGATAACATATCTTGTTCATGTTGTTCTGGTAATCACAAATAAATTACACATTTGTAGCTTACAGAAAGATGTAGTTTAAGTGCAAGGATAGCATTTATACTCTAAATTGCTAGAATTTGAATAAAAATCTAATTCAGAGGGTACACACCAAATGGATTGTTCTAAAAAAGGTTTTTACTTTTATTTTTAAAGATAGGGTAGAATTTCAATATATAGTGTGCTCTCCATGATGGTTGCTCTGGGCTCAAAATCAAAATTCTCTCTGGTTGAGTTAAATCAACTCATGCTATAGGATGAAATAGCTATAGTACAAAGTTACTAATTATTTTAGATACTGGTATTTTGTGTTATTTTATAAACCCACAAAAGCTTTTGTAAACTTTTGATATGGGCAAGCCTAAGTTCAAATACAAACACAGTTCCACATAACAGTCTATAAAACAAACTTTTGCCTATATGTAGGCACCATCCACCATAAACATCAACAACCACCAAAACTCATATCAAAACCCATCATGAATACGACCATCATTGTTGACCAAAAGATTCAAAACCCACCGCCACCGTGTTCAAAACACACCACAAAACCCTCCATCACTATTGATAAAAACCTACCACCACCGCCGATCTACCACCTCCCCAACATCAATTCAGCCACTGAGGTCCCACCGCCAATCTACCACCTCCCCAACTTCGATTCAGCCACTAAAGTCCTAGAGAGAAGGGCTAGAGAGAGGGGATGAAACAGTGAGAGGAGAGGGAAAAAAAAGGAGAGTCTGAGAGTAAGAGATAATAAAGTAAGAGTGAGAAATAATAAATTAATATATTTATGTTTACAAATCATGATCTTATATGGCGCATATGAAATACTCCAAATTTATGCACAAACTTGATGCCTTCGCATCTTGGAACCATTTTCACGCTTCCCTTTCTACATAACATGAGGCACTGGAAATCATGCCATGTTGTGGTGTGTTGTATAGAGCAAAGAATTCATAGAGCTTGACAAGCCATTGAAAAAGATCTCCGCTTTTAAAATAAAACTCCATGAAAGCTTGATGAGTTGCATTGGATTCGATCATCTCAAGATCATAGACTCTAATACCAAATGACAAGAACTTGCAAGAATATGAATATAAATTGTGGAAAAGTAAGAATGGTGAATGGTTTGTATATACACAAATTGTTGTATCCCAAGGGCGTGCGGCATGCACAATACTTTTAGTCTACTACACCAGAAATCTCGTAGATGGCATGTATCGCCTCAAGACAATGACATTGTCCACGTCTCAACTCTGCCATCTTTAAACTTATGAATTGACAGTAAATTATTCTCATGTTATAAGACTTCTTTAAAGCATCATTAAGGTAATATCTTTCTAGTATTCTTTAATTTTATGGTAAATACTTATTTATATGATATGTAATTATTTAGCTTATTTATATGATATGCTAAAGTCTCTACTCAACATGTGTTTGATATTAGCTTATTTAGTTTTTTGCTGGTCATTTTTTAATTAAAGTGTACTAAAGTAAACTTGTATTATGAAAAAAAAAAAAGTAAAAAAAAAAAAAAAAATTTAAAAAAGTTATACATAAAAGTTAAAAACTTGTCAAATAAGACTAATGCTAATACAAGAAAAGAAATACCATTATGTAAATGAATAACTTTCTCTATGTTTGAGGTCACCTTGGCATTCACCCTCGCCTCCCCCTCCGCCATTACCCCCATACCCGCCTCCATTTTCCTCTCTTCCACCAGTTTAACTACCATGTTTGCATCCACTTACTACAACATCACCCCAAGACCATCTCTAGCATGTTCACTTCCACTTGCTCTCGCTTCACCCTGTAACCATCTCCTCTATCAGCATAAAGATTAGAGGTTGGCCTTGTCTCACCTCTGACCGCACTTCCCTCCCCCTCACCTATAACATCACTTTTTTCTATAAATTGCAACAAGGAGTCGAGTTCCAATCTAATCTCACTCATATATATCTCGGCTTCATGTAAACTCTCATCTGTTGTGGTAGGGCACAAAATGGAACTAGAAACCTGACCATCTCTAGCATGTTCGCTTCCACTTGCTCCAGCTTCACCCTCATAACCATCTCCTCTGACAGTATAAAGATCAGTCGTAGGTGCCCTTGTCTCACCTCTAACAGCACTTCCCTTTTATGTGTCTTTAACATCACTTTTTAGCAAGGAATATAAGCTTGTTATTGAATTTCTCAATGAAAATATTTTCAACTTTAACTACAATCTCATCTTTTTTGGTAGTGCACAAAGTGGAACTAGAAATCCAACTTTTTGGCCAAGATTCATACAATATAAGTTGACATTCAGTCATGATATATTTATAAATTGACAATAAGAAACAAATGAATAGTAGTGCCAAATTACTACTCAACTAAAAGAGCACAAGAAAACGAACTTGCAAAGGTAGCTTTCTGAAGGGCAAGACCAAACAACCACACAAGTTGATGGTTGTGATCGCAGTAAGCAGTTTTGCTACACCACGAATATCCTTTTGTCCTGAATCCTTATCTCCCATATGAAGAGTTAGCACACCACCAGAATAATGGAGCTTTGGCCATAATAGTACTAAAAGCCAAAAGACTAAGCCACATCCGAAAACCCACAGGTAATAGGGAAGAGGTAGTGGTTGCCCCTTGATTGGATCCTATGCATTTAAACTATTATTGGAAAAGGCTCCCCCAAAGAAATAAGTAGAACTGGCTCCGGCAGTGCCAATCGCTACAGAAACCATCGCAGAGGAACAAATTAATTGGGCAAAGTAAAGATGGACTTATGGGGCCAATCTAAAGTCCAAAATAATATTTATAAATAGAGAATACATTCAGTTAAGTTGTGGCGTAAAACACTAGTTTTACGCCAGCCAATAGAATCCTGCCACATCATCTTCTTTTAACTTATCACTTAAATCCCTCTCCAAACAAAAAACGAATTAAGAAAACCCACAACCCTCAGACTTCTGCTTGCTCCCTCTTCCATCTTTGCTTGCCCGAACCTCTACCACACCACACACCAAAGCTCACCGCCATAGAGGTCGCTGGAGCCGTGCATGGAGCTTGGAAACATATTGGAGCCGCCGTGAACCACGATCCAAAGGTTTGTTTGTACATGATTTTCCCTTTTCCCCAATTTGGATTTCAAATTATTGATGGGTTTTTTTGGTTTTTTTGGAGCCTTATGAATTATTTATGGGTTTTTTTTTCTTCTGTATTTTGGTTTCTTAATGGGTTTTGATTAGATTCCTAAGTGTTAGGGTTCAACCCGTAACTGAATCCGATTGTAGTTCTTGGAGGATTGTAGTTCTTATAAGTTCTAATTTAGTTCCAAGAGTATTAGTTGAAATGTATAAGTTCCAGGAGTATAAGTTCTAATTGAAGGAATTTTGTGAATTTTCAAATATTGATGCAGGACAAAAGCTTTGATACCAAACTAATTTGAGATTTGTTGGGTTTTGGGATAGGTAGGAATAGTGTTTTTTTGGAAAAGGCTGGAAAATATTTGGAAGTGAAAAAGAAATTTTTTGGAAGTTGAACAAAAAAAGGAAGATGTAGAAAATATTCTCTTAAGCCGCACGTATAATATTTTGTGCATGAGAAATGGAGTTTCCAACTTCAACAACTCCAGAGTCATTAATTACCAAAACATGCACAAAAAAAAAGAAAAGAAAAGAATGGTCAAGCCTAGTTATATCATCTTATTTACATGGTCAAATGACACCTATTCTATATGTTCTACTGATACAAAACATTAATACAAATGAAGTGTAATTAGCTGATTTGATACCTAGGAGAGTATTATCTGCTAATGAAAATTTTACAGGGAAAATTGCAGGAAATTTTTTTACCATAGTTTCTATCATCTGCTAATGAATACCATGTTTATGTTTGCTCAAATATCTTTTACTGTCCTTTTTTTTTTTAATGCAAATCATTATATCTTTATGTTGTCCTGTTTGTTGTGTATGGCTCTGCTATGAGAGCTTAATGCTCAAATCCATGGCATAAGGTGTAGGAGATGACTGTCATTTAATATAGATTATGCACAATTTTTTGCTTGACTAAATTGAATCTGATTTTTCTTTTTTGGGTTGGTAGTTACCTAACCCAGTTTTAGAAAATTTAAAAGAATGTTACTTCTATGATAAGATTGCTGAATTGTTTTCTATATATATTTCTTTCAATTTTTTATTTTTCTTTATTTTCTAATTTTTGTTTTTTTTTTTTAACTTTGACTTAAAGTTTTGCGTTTGCTTTTCTTGGGATCTTGTTCAATTAGGAATCCAGCACTGAAAAGTTCTATATTTTTAGTCTCTATATTAGTTCAACTATGAAATGAATTTAATTGAATGAAAATCTTGTTTTTCCTTACAGGTGCCTTTCCGACAAGTTTACTTAGCGTGGTTGTTGAATTTTCCATTGTCAACTTTAGCCTCTAGGACGCAACTGGTATCATTTATTTGATAGCTATTATAATATTTTTAGTTTCAAATATAATTTACTCCTACTTGTAATGTCAATTGTCTCCTACTTGTAATGTCAATTTGCTTTCTATATGTACCAAAGTAAAATTAAGGATGTACTTGGAGCTGTTTTATGTAATAAAGTTTATTGAGTTGTTGAGCAGGATGTTCAAATGTACTTGCCTTTGTTGTGCTTTTGTGGAATTAGTTTGAATTTCAAACAATCAAATTGGTTGTTTGGTTCTGTATTAAGTGGTTGGATTTACTCTTTACTTGTATCCTAAATTAAGTTGAAACGTTACCAATTTTCAATGATCATTTTTTAATAATAATTGTAATATTAGCGTAAAATTTTCCAATTAAATTTTAATTTTGTAATAGAACAAGTTTGCCAAATTGGGCAAGTTTAGTATTGTAATAACACAAATTTTAAATTTATTCTTAATTGTTGCTTGTGAATTTTTTCTTCTCTTTTGTTTTTTATGGGTCATATTGAAATTTAAAATTACTTGAATTGAAAATATGAATGCAAACAACAAAGAACTTGAAACAATCTCACTTTGTGTTTGTGATATGGTAGATGACTTAGTACATGATAAATCAGAAATAAACGAAGATCAAAATAATGTAGATTTCTCATTGGATGATTCAAATCGACCTTTTGCATGCAATAGGCATTTAAACGCACGTCTTGATATGGTATTTGATAACTTAGAGGCTGCTCATGCATATTATAATGCATACGCAAGGGGAAAGGGTTTTATTATACAAGTAAATTATACTCGAAAGAATAAAGATAAAATTGACAATGAATTTAAATCATCTTGATTATTGAAGATCTATTCACACAAACATAACAATGAGCAATTGCAATCATTATAAAAAATAGTGCTTAACAAATATAAAAAATGTACAAGACATGTCACATTACATATTTAACAAATAAAAAACCAAGGATTCCAACCCAATGCAAAGGCCATCTAGGACCATAAAACACATTAAACCTTAAAAAATACATAAATTTGGGGTGATGATGCAAAGGACTTCAATCTAGATAAGTTTGCTGAAGGATTTTCAAAAGCTACAAGGAGTCAAGTTTCATTTTTCCCGTTCTAATGGGGCCCTCGGGTATGCATTGGACAACATTTTTCTATGATAGAAGCAAAAATAGCTCTGTCAATGAATCTACTATGCTTCTCCTTTGAGCTATCCTCATCCTTTGTTCATTCTCCACTCCCAATAATAACCTTTTATGAAGGTCCTTTTTTGGACAGTACCTAGGCCCATGTAGAAACAAAGATCCCGGGTGCCTTGCTTGTTGTTTGGTGGACTGGACTTGGTTTACCGCAGCTAAATGAGCTGTTTACAAAACCAAGTGGTACACAGGGCAAGACTCCTACAATACGTATACATTAACAAGCGAGAATATATGTATTGAACAATAAGAAAACAGCAAAGGAAGACAATGTAATAAAGAAACACACAAAATAATTGTTCGGGATCTCAAATTAATAAGAAAGACTCCATTAGTTTTCTAATTATGAATTACAACGTGCTCACTAAATCGTGCTACAAGGTCCAAATAAGCTCAAAAAATTGCAAACTTAGATGGCTATCTCAACCTCTAAGACTTGCAAAGTTTGAATCCTTTTGAATCCAAGTATTGTATTATAGTGGCTGTTTCTAGGATACCGGGAGATATTCCCCTATTTTCTTTGAGTTTTACAGAGTTTTTTTGCATTACAACGTTTTCACTAAATCGTGCTACAAGGTCCAAATAAGCTCAAAAATTGCAGACTTGGATGACTATCTCAACCTCTAAGACTTGCAAAGTTTAAATCATGTTGAATCCAAGTATTGTATTATAGTGGCTGTTTTTGGGATACCGAGAGATATACCCATATTTTCTTTGAGTTTTACAGAGTTTTTTTATTCTATTCAAATTTCCCTATTGCTGAAAAAATTCCCCTTCACTGTTGCTGCTTTCTCCTTTTATAGCATCGCCTCAGGGCTCCAGGGTACCGCTGGTTTCCTTTCTTTGCTCCCCTGGGTAACAGAGCCCGCAGCGTGCCAGCGGCTTTGGTGGCTAGCCCATTCCTTGTTTCTCATAGTTTTCTTCTTTTAATGCCTTTTCTCTAAAAGTCCTTCGCTGACCTTCCATTTTAAGATGTCTGGCCTTTAATTTCTCTTTCTCCAAGGCTTCTCTATTTTCCTCAGCTTTTTGGCCACTCTTCCTTTTTGTCATTTTTCCTAAGTGGGCCGATTCTATTTCTGCTAGGTTGAAAGTTCCCCTAACTACTTCTCTTCATAGTTCTTGTTCCTAGGTTTCCTGAGGTACCAGCTTCCTTGTTCATGAATTGTTGCTTTGCAAGCTCTCTGGTTCTTTGCTGCATCACTGAGTGCTTGAGAAGGACATATCTGTCCTTCGTTTCTTATGCTTTTTAGTTCCCCTTTTAAGCTGTCTCAATCCCACTTTGGCTGTGCTGCACATCCCAAGGATCTCGAGCCCTTGGTAGTCTCTAAGATCCCGGCCCAGTCTCTTTGGTCCTCTGATCTTGGCAGGCTGAGCCCTTTTCTTTCCTCCCTTTGTTTCATGGGCTCTAAAATCTTCCCCTTCATGAATCTTGGGATTCAAATCTTTAGGGCCTACCATCTTTTTCTTTTGGGAGCTCAACCTCTTTTCAATTTTACTTTCCATGGGGTGGCCCAATGTGCTATTTCTTTGGGCCTTGTGTTATGATTTTTTGAACCTCAACACCCTTCAACCACAATATGATGTTCACATTATTCTAAATAAACTCTAGAATAGAAAATATCAGTTGTCAAAAAAATATTTGAATTCATAACAAAAGAAACATTTCATATGTATATTGATGCTTTCAGTGAAGAAACATTCCATGCAATTCTGTAGAGAGCTTCATATCTACAATTTTGCATATCCGCATGTATGCATTTCATTTGCAATTAATTGTATTTGTATAAAGACCAATTTATTAGAAACTAAGTACAATTCACATTCACCAACAATTGAATGTTACTGCCCAGTACTATTATCTCTTCAAGTATAGCCCAACAAAAACAAATCCATGTATAAATCCAGGTACAGCCTATGGAAAGCTTAAAGCTTAAAAAAATGGTCATAACTTCTACCCTAAAGCGAATCCATGCATGTATCCAGGTGCAGTTGAATGCATGGAACGTCCAACGGTATGCAGGTTGAATGCATGCTTTCCTTCTCCAATTACTCTAATGCACACCACAGCCATTCCCATCTCCAAGCTACTTCGTATGATACTTTAGGATAGATTGACCATCAAGTAATGCGCCATAACAGGTCTATGAAGTGGATATAAGGAATGTAACACTTCAATTACTTCAACATCTTCTTCATCACGAATTCTAAAGTGAAATTCATTGTAGTAATATGTCAGTATGATATGTAATGCAACAACACTTTTTATCAGACTTGTCATGTATTTAGCAATTACGTTATTTGCCTTTTGACTGTTATGAATGACCCTTTGCTTTCTGTATTGTAAGTTTTGTGCCAACTGAAATGATAGTCGTCCATATGTGGCACTCAGCTTCCTTGGAGCAGCTTAAAGGATTCAATGCTGACATTACAGATACTAATACAGGCCAAGATGCTAGAAAGAAACGCAATGAACGTGAGAAAAAATAAATTAAGGCAAAAATTTAGATTAGTTGAAATTGAAACCATTTAACGATATAAAACATTAGTTATTAAAGTAGATATATCTGATTGATACAAATATTATAATTAGGATTAAGTTTTCACTCATGTAATGAGAAATGATCTCTTGGCAATATGCTAACAAGCATTCTCCTAAGAATACTAACCCATCATTGCCCCATGATGAAAGAGGTTTCTTTAAATGAGTTATGCCTTGTGTTTTCCCAATGTAAGGCATTATTTGCAATCACAAGAAGTAAATATATGTGAAATTGATCACGAGGAGAAACATATAATATTTAGGCAGAAGTGGTGTTTTTATTTATTTATGAGGTATGCAAATTTTTGCATCAAATATGAAAGATAAGAAAACTCGGGGCTCATGTAGCATCGAAAGCGAAAGGTATGTTCATAGCTCATGCATACCTATTTTATCAAGACTAAAGGGCTGAAAGTAACATTTGAATTACATTCTATTTGTACCCTTTGCCAATAATAGTAGATTGGTGAGAAGAGTGTTGCTCAAAGCATTATCAATCAGTTTGATGTCCAATCCAAAAGTTTTGTATTTGTTTTACCAATATATTGGACACCTTACATCATTGTAGAAAATAAAGCACTCACATAATGGGAAAGAAAAAGGGGGGAAAAAGTGACTGAGAGTCAATTACAATGCTCAACCACAAGACAGAAAATAAAAAATCCCTAGCACAAACATTGCAGCAATGAAATCAAATTGTTGCCCAAAATTATTGCCAAGAACTTTTATTTAGCAAACATTAAGCAGTCTAAAAACAGGAACTTAAGTTTTTTAAAACACTTGCCTAAAAACTTGCCATGGGGGAAAGGCCAAAACTTAAGTTTTCAAACACCAATACTTGCCTAAACAGTCATTAGACATGATTACCTATTGTGAGCCAACATTTTTTAACATACTGAAATCATATAATAACACTACATAATACAATTGTTGCTATTAGGACACAAAGAAGAGTGAACTGTGAAGTCATGCAACAACACTACATAACGAAATTGTAGCTCTTAAAACACAAAGAAGTGGGTGGGGCAACCAACTAGAAAATGAACCTCCTAACCAATGTTATGGAAATGAAACTATACTGTGGTTCATAAAAGCTTCTCAAAATCACACCCAGCAATAACAATTTAAAGACTAATAATTTAGAACACATAAAGTAATCCTAGTTCATAGATTCAAAGAAAAAAAAAAAAAAACCCTCAAGCTTATTCTTTTTTTGAGGAACAAGCCTTAAGCTATTAGTAATGAGCAATATTAGCACAAAACTAGCAATACCCAGAACCCTTAAACTTCAATTCCAAAACCCAAAATCCCAAACACAACTATACTGAACCTAAATTCAAACCAACAAACCCAGATTGATATATTACTCATTGAAATGAAAATGAAGTGAGAATGTACCTTCCTATTGGGGACAGCCATGCGCTCCATAGATCCACCAAAGGAAAAACTTGGGAACTTAAATCCAAATCCTACGTTGCTTTTTGGAACATCTATAGATGTTAAAGCAACTTGCTTTCCAGTTGAATTTTTTTTTTTGGTAAAGTAATTCGTTGTTCTCTGTTTGGAAAGGGATTTAAGTGATAAGTTAAAAGAAGGTAATGTGGCATAATTCTATTGGCTGGGGCAATTTTACAGAGTAACACATGGGAAGTGAAAATTAAATATAACCAATTGTAAAAAAAAAAAAAAAAACTGGATAAATTAAAAGCATGTTGTTTAGGAGTAAAACATGGAAAGTGAAGTTTAAATATAAATGTCATTTCCACAGTTGCCCTATTTTTGAGGTATGATTCAAACCATTAATTTAATAATTAGTCTAACATAATATTAAGACCAAGAAACTATGCATGCATCTTATGCATTAAAATTTAGGTAAATTTTATAAATTTGGGAAAAAATTAATAATTTGCATTTATTATAATTTGAAATTACAATTTTTTTTAATCACAAAATACCTAGAGTCGTGATGAGTATTATGGGATTGTGGGTGTAATAATTTTTTCATTAGACCTCTAATATTTGTGCACACATGTTGCATGTACTCAAAAGCTATTCTAATTTTTTTTTTTAATTAGCATTAAAGATGGGACATGAGGATAAGGATGGCCAGACATAAGATAAAATTGTAATCAATTTGAGCGAGTGGGTTGCTAAAATAGCAATTTAGGAGTTTTATACCCAACGCTGATACTCTCTAATAAAGAGCTTATCTTCTTCCATTTGCACACTCTTTGAAACCCCAGTCAATATATCATCTTTTGGAGTGCTACTCAACACAATTATTTAATTTTTGATCTCTCGTATTCCTCAAAAGCCAATTCCCAAAAAACTTTTTCCGATTCAAAATTAATAATCTCATATTTTTCTTTGATTTCCTCCAATATCTCATGAAATTTTTGTAAGTGCACAATTGCACCTGGCCCCAAGAATAGTTATGGGCTCAGGCCCAATGAGCCTTAAACAATATGAATTTGTAGAGTGCGGGTTTTAAACCCAGGTTAGAAGAGTTTAAGGGTTATATGGCAAGTCAAAGATTGTCTGCACTCGAAAATAACAAGGAATATTGTAACTCAACCTCCTCGGACGTAAGCCGAGGACTGTTCTTATATTATCTTTCTTTTTCTTTTGATTACAAAAAAGAGAGCCCCCTCTTTCTGTTCTGGGTCTCCCCTTAAATACTCATCTTTCTAATCCCTAATACACGTGTTGCCCTATCTCCCCTTTAGCCTAGATATTTTTTCTCTCAGTGCCTTTGAATAGTACCCAGAAGTTTCCCTTCCACTGTTCAGGTGTCACTTCCCCATTAATGCGGCTAAGGTAGTAGGTGAAGGGTCTTTAATGTGGAGGCAGCAGCCTTTAGCACTTTTCAAACACCGGAGCTTCTAGGACATCCAGGGGTTCACCCCTCTTAACCGTTGGTCTCCGTTGTGTCGTTTATGAGCTTTTGTGATAACGTTGCTGACTCTTCTATGCCCCTCTGAGAGTAAACTCAACCTCGGACTAGTCCTCGGGTCCTCGGCGCATGAGTAGGCCCGAGGTACTACAAGGTTTCAAACTAAAGGGTAGGTCGGCCTTACTTAGTATGGCCCAAAGGCCCATATACCTATCAGGACCCTTTTACTCCCCACAATAGCCCCTCAAAACTCTAATTTTCGAAGTCCGAGGAGAAAAGTAGAGTTTTGATCCGAAGAGAACTTATTCTGCACGCTTTACGAGTAATTGCACGTATGGAAACCGTTTCATATACCAGAGGATGCCACTTGGCGGTTTTATTTTCAAAACGCGCGCATTTATTACCGTATGTTACACTCTGTCCCCACGTTCAACGGTGAGATGGGCATCCAACGGTCCTCATTGCTCCATGAAAATTTGGGCGGGGTAAAACTAAATTTGAGGCCGCCATTCCGCACGTCGTGACGCTTCGGGAATCTGCGCCTTCATTTATTTCGCCAGGGACTAATCCCATCAAAACATCAACAATCACATTTCCTCTTCAGAAAACCGTGGAAATTTGCATATCCTCAAACTCCGTAAGTTCTTACTCACCACTCATTTCTTTCTCAACCTTTTATCCTCGGACTTTGTCCTCGGCTGTCCTAGCAAACGTTTTATTCTTTAGAGTCTAACCTTTCGTTATTTTCTATGGGTAGATTTAAGTGTCTTGTTGATACGGCCGCCGGAATGGAAGGCTTCAGAGCCAAATACCACATTCCCGGTGACGTAGGTCTAAAGTATTGCCCGGCGGAGGCCGTGGGAACTCTAGGAAGGAGGGAGAGGTCATAATCCCAATGATAGCCTTTGTTGAAGGCGGGATGACCCTCCCAATGAAACGGTGATGAGGAATACCTTCGCAACCATAGGTTGTGTCCCGACCAATGCCTCCCTAACGTTTTTAGAGTTTTAGGCAGCGTCGATGCCTTAAATGAACAAATGGGGTTAAACCTCACATGGCACGATGTTGTCTTTCTATACGAATCCCACAAACTATCCAATGTAGGCTATTATATTAAGTCCCGATCCAGTATAGTTAGGTTAATCTCCTGCTTGCCCAAATCCAACAAAGGCATGAAGGACGACTACCTGATAGTGTCTGGAAACTGGCATGACGGTCTCCACTGCCCAGTACAGTGGGGGGATCCAGGTGCGACACCTAAGGACTAACCTTCCCACTCCATGACCTTTCTCAATACTAACAAACATGCATAATAATATATATTTTTGTCTGTCTATTTCTGTCTATGGCTGCGTGAATCTAACCATATTGCCCTTCTTTGTTTTCTTTTTCCCTGCAGATAAGCAAAACGTGCGCCCTCGTTTGAGCCATTGCAACGTTGCCGACCTGAACCGGATACTTCGTTCCGAGGTGTTTGTTAGCGCAGACAGACAGCTCCGAGCTGCTCACTTGATCCTGGGATACGAGCCCATCTCCTCGGACTTCCAGGAGATAGACAACGCTATAGTAGCCGGTGACCGACGACGAAGGAGGATCAACGTTGCCCGGCCAAAATTTCTAGACGACCACGACCTCCCAGACACCCCTCAAACCATTCTCTACCTACAACCCGTGGCAGCCATCCCCCTCGTCGTCCACTCCGAGGTAGCTGCTATCCCAGAAGAGCAGGTCTCATCCTCCCATACGTTAGACGACGAGATAGACCAGTTCCAACTCGAAGAACACAACGAACCTCGAGGGAATCAATTTGTCGTGCTTTCTGACGAGGAGGAAGATACTGCCGAGGCTTCTGGAATTGCTGGTCTGGTAGTTGCACTCCCAGAGATCGACTCCGAGGACAGCATGGACAGAATGAAGGACCTTCTCACCGATAGAGCCGGGAGGGTCAAGGTGAAGAAAACAGGGGCAACCCAAGTCCCTCAAACTCTGCCACTTCCCCCTCCTCCAGCCGAGCCAAAGGTTCAAACCGAGGACCTCAAAAGAAATGAAGGGGAAGATGAAGGGGCAACCATAAGGGCCCCAAGAAACCACGCACCAGCCTCCACCGGCTCAGCAGCAAAAGCAGGACAAAGGCAAAGGTAGAGCCCGTTCAGTAAAGAGCGGGGAGATTGGGGCAGTAGCCGATTGCGCAGAGCACCGGCCACCTGGTCCCCTGACCTGAAGCTGGATGACGCTCCTATCTCCAGCCAGTCCAGTATAAGGGCGGTTCAACATGGCCATGCCCATCACTTGGCCGAGGTGTTGGAGCGCCCTCTTTTGCTGCCCAAGGACATGGAGTCCTTGGAAAAAATGTGCCAGCCACAACTCTTCCTTGCTTTGAAGAGACTTGCGCTGGTATGTTATTTTTTTTTTTTTTGTTCTTCTCATGACGAGTTTACTTTTAACAATATTTATAAGTTTTTGTTGTGTTTGACCCCACCATATTTCGTTGCAGGCTGTTCAAGAGGTCTTCGTAGCTGAAAAGTTTATTGAAGATACTCGGAAGAAGGCCAGGGCCGAGATGGAGGTCAGGTTGGAGACTGAGAAGTCTCTGGGGACAGCCATTGCTGAAAACGAGAAGCTGCTCTCGAGGTGGCTAATGTAAAGAGAGAGAGATGGTGCTAGGTCAAGTCTCAAAACTATGGAGACCCAATAGAAGGACAGCGCAAGCTCCTCCATGAAAAGGATGATGAGATTGCCCAAGCTCAAAGGGAACGCTCGGATTTGGAGAAGGAATTGCGCTGCTGAAGAGAGAAGCCAGCACATTTCAAAGCTCTTTACAGCTGCCAAACAGGAAAGCTATCAGGAAGGGGTGGCCAACACCGAGGAGCAGCTGACCGAGGCCTTCGCGGCCTTGTGCCGTGAATACTGCCAAAAGTCTGGGTGGAGGCCTTAAACGCAGCTGGAATTCCCCCCTCCTCGGAATTGAGGAAGTCCGAGAACGTCTGGATTCCGCTGGAAATCCAGGAGATTGAGGACGCTCCTGCTGCCACCCCCACCCCTGACTCAACCTTACCAGAGCTGCCCGGTGGTCCTACAGCCCATCCTAGATCCTACAGAACCCTTGGGTTCCAATAAAGAACAGGAAGCTGATGTGGGTGCCGAGAAGGATCTCAGTCTAGCCTCGGAGCATAATGTCATACCAGCAAAGGAAGCGGATAAAGGGAAACGTGTTCTTCCCCTTTTGAAGTAGAGCTGAAAAAGACTGAAGGTCCGAGCACTTCTCATGTGGACCCTCCTTCCGAACCTCAAGGCCGAGATTAGGGCTTCTTATTCTCCATCCTTGTATTTATCCCCTTTGTATACTTATTATGCAATTTTGTAAAGAACAATTTTTATATACCTTTGTATCGTATTGCGTTTGTTTTTACTTCCTTTATTTTGTACTGTTTTATTGAAATTTGTTTGAGTAAACAAATCCAACTACAAGGATTATCCACTCATGATCATACGCATATTATAAAGACTTAACAAAAAGATCAGGTAGTTTGAAATATCATTGACCACCAAAGGCTTTAAGCAACATTAAACCTCTGCAACGTATAGCACCTGTTGTTGGTATGCTGTAAGTTCGAAGACCATAAATTTAAAGGACAAACTTTAGATCTGAGTTAATAAACAATAAAGCGCTACGTCCCAAGAACAATAATAAGTCAGCTTTGATCAAGTAGTAGACCTCATCCACTTGCATGATTCTGTTTTTAATTGAATGTAAAGTCCGAACATCGTTCCTTACATCACTTTGATTAACACTTTCCTGGCTTGATAAAGAATTATCTTCACCCAAGTTTACAGTCCGAGGACAAGATTGAACCAACATTTCCTTGATCCATTCGATTATTTATCCGTGATAACTTAAAAGATTTTAAATTTCCCAAAGTAGGAGGTCCGAGGACCCGGCATAACTAGGTTCTGTTTAACAATGATAAGACATCAATTTCCACAAGGTTGGTGGTCCGAGGACTACACTTAACCAAGTTTCTGTTTGATTCTTTAAGATTTGTAATTCCAAATGTTAATTTTCCCAAGTAGGAGGCCCGAGGACCCGGCATAACTAAGTTCTGTTTAACAAATGATAAGACATCAATTTCCACAAGGTTGGTGGTCCGAGGACTACACTTAACCAAGTTTCTGTTTGATTCTTTAAGATTTGTAATTCCAAATGTTAATTTTCCCAAAGTAGGAGGCCAGGACCCGCATAACTAAGGTTCTGTTTAACAAATGATAAGACATCAATTTCACAAGGTTGGTGGTCCGAGGACTACACTTAACCAAGTTTCTGTTTGATTCTTTAAGATTTGTAATTCCAAATGTTAATTTTCCCAAAGTAGGAGGCCCGAGGACCCGCATAACTAAGATTCTGTTTAACAAATGATAAGACATCAATTTCCAAGGTTGGTGGTCCGAGGACTACACTTAACCAAGTTTCTGTTTGATTCTTTAAGATTTGTAATTCCAATGTTAATTTTCCCAAAGTAGGAGGCCCGAGGACCCGGCATAACTAAGGTTCTGTTTAACAGTGATAAGACATCAATTTCCACAAGGTTGGTGGTCCGAGGACTACACTTAACCAAGTTTCTGTTTGATTCTTTAAGATTTGTAATTCCAAATGTTAATTTTCCCAAAGTAGGAGGCCCGAGGACCCGGCATAACTAAGGTTCTGTTTAACAAATGATAAACATCAATTTCCACAAGGTTGGTGGTCCGAGGACTACACTTAACCAAGTTTCTGTTTGATTCTTAAGATTATATTGCTGGAAATTCATGAAACATTAAAATTTTTGAATAAGCACAATCAGCAGCAAACTTTATTAATAGTAATACCTTCGTAGGTTATTTACATTCCACGGCCGTGGTACAACATTTTCGTCTAAGTCAGCTAGCCGATAAGATCCTATTCCTGCTACTGAAATAATACGATAGGGGCCTTCCCAGTTGGGTCCTAGCTTGCCCCAGGCTGGGTTCTTAGCTGTGCCCACAACCTTTCTTAACACAAAGATCACCAGGTGCCAGAGGCCTCAGCTTCACATGGGCATCATATCCCCGTTTAAGTTTTTGTTGGTAGTAAGCCATCTGGACCATAGCTGCCTCACGTCGTTCTTCAAGTAAATCTAGACTTGTCTCCAAGAGCCCTCGTTGTTCTTAGTATTAAATGCACTCGTCTTCAGGGTGGGAAAACAGATTCCAGAGGTATTACCGCCTCGGCCCCATAAGTCATAGAAAATGGCGTTTCTCTGGTGGACCTGCGCGTGTGGTTCGATATGTCCACAAAACGTGAGGGAGTTCTTCTACCCATCTTCCTTTCGCATCATCCAACCTTTTCTTCAACCCGTTGACTATGACCTTGTTACTACTGCGGCCTGGCCATTTCCTTGAGGATAGGATGGGGTGGAGTACCTGTTTATGATACCCATGTCACCACAATATTGCCTAAAGCGTTGCTATCAAATTGAACACCATTGTCTGACACAAGCGGTGTGGTATGCCGAATCTAGTACATATTTTTCCAGATGAACTTTTTGGAATCAACATCCCTAATATTTGCCAAGGGCTCGGCCTCAACCCATTTAGTGAAATAGTCTGTTCCCACTAAAAGCCATCTTTTGTTGCCTATGGCCCTCGGAAATGGCCCCACTATATCTAGCCCCACTCTGCGCGAAGGGCCATGGGCTGGAAAGGGGTTAAGAACTCCTCCAGGTTGATGGATATTGGGGGCGAACCTCTGACATTGATCACACTTCCTGGCATAATCTTGAGCCTCCCTTTGCATATTGGGCCACCAGTAGCCCTGAGTCAAAGCTCTGTGGGCCAAGGATCTTCCCCCAGTGTGGCTACCACAAATCCTTCGTGCAATTCTTCCAGAAGCCCTTCGGTTGAGTCTGGGTGTACACACAACAAGTACGGTCCGGAAAAGGATCGTTTATATAGCTTCTGATCCTCGGACAACTAGAAACGTGGTGCTTTACGGCGCACTTTATCGGCTTCCGATCTGTCCTCAGGGAGAACATCACTCCTAAGAAAGGATATCAGCGGGTCCATCCAACTATGCCCAGGTCGTATGAGTTGAATGCGGGGCGCATTGGTAGCGACAAGAGAGGGTTCTAGTAAATCCTCGACAAGGATCACCCTAGGTAAAATTTGAGCCGAGGTCGTTGCCAGCGTAGCCAAGGAGTCGACATGAGTGTTTCCAGTCCGAGAGATGTGAACCAAGACAAAGGAATCAAACTCCGCTTGCTGACGTTTGACCTGGGCCAAATACTCCTGCATTCGTGTATCTCTAGCTTCCATGGTCCCCATAACCTGGCCGACCACCAACTGAGAGTCCGAGAAGACGCAAATGTCTTTCCCACCCATCCTGTGCACCATTCTCATTCCCACCAAAACCGCTTCGTACTCAGCCTCATTATTAGTGGCCGAGAACGCCAATCTCATTGATTTTTCGAAGATAATTTCCTCGGGGAGATCAGAACAAGTCCGACACCAGATCCTCTTTGATTGGCAGCTCCATCCACATACACTTTCCAGATCGGAGATATTGTCGCTGTGACCACACCAACTGATTTTCCACCCACGGGGAAATCCCCTAGAGCTTCTTCCGGCAATGGCTCAGCAAACTCCGCCACCAAATCGGCGAGGACCTGCCCCTTCACCGAGGTGCGAGGCTTGTATTTAACATCAAAAGCCCCCAGGATGGTCCCCCACTTCGCTATTCTCCTGAGTAGTCGGCGCTGCGAAGCACTGCCTTGAGAGGCAGTTGAGTCAGCACGACCACTGTATGGGACTGAAAATAATGGGGAAGCTTTCGGGTAGCATGAACAATGGCCAGGAGTGCTTTTTCCAAGGGTAGATAACGCACCTCGGCGTCACCCAGCGATTTGCTAACATAATAAACCGGTCTTTGCACTCCGTTATCTTCCCTTATCAGGACCAGGCTGACCGCGTGGACGGCTACTGCTAGGTAAGCAAATAAAATCTCATGCGCTTCTGGACGAGAGAGAATAGGCGGCCGAGAAAGATAATGCTTCAGTTGTTGAAAAGCTAACTCGCAGTCCTCGGACCACTTAAACCCTTTCCATTTGTTCAACAGCTGGAAGAAAGGACGACAGCGATCGGCTGACCGAGATATGAAGCGATTCAAAGCGGCTATCATTCCTGTTAGCTTTTGAATCTCCTTTGGGTTCCGAGGAGACTGCAAGTCCTGAATAGCCTTGACCTGGGATGGATTTACCTCTATTCCTCTATGTGTAATCATATACCCCAAGAACTTTCCTGACCCCACACCAAAAGAGCACTTGGAGGCGTTGAGGCGCAACCTGTACTTTCTTAGAATTTGAAAAGTGTCAGACAAATCCTTTATATGTGAGAGTATTAATTTGCTTTTCACCACCATGTCGTCTACGTACACCTCGATGGTTTTCCCCATCTGCTGTTCAAACATTCTGGTCATCATCCTTTGATAAGTAGCCCCAGCATTCTTCAACCCAAATGGCATGACAGTGTAGTGGTAATTTCCTATTGGAGTGATGAAAGCAGTCTTCTCTTGATCCTCCAATGCCAAGGGAATCTGATGGTAACCCTGAAAAGCGTCCAAAAAGCTCATCCGAGGATGTTCGACAGTAGCATCCACCAATTGATCAATGCGCGGCATGGGGAACGAATCTTTGGGACAGGCTTTGTTCAGGTCCGTAAAGTCCACACATACCCTCCACGTTCCATTCTTCTTCTTGACTACAACGGTATGAGCCAACCACTCAGGGTAGAATACTTCTTTGATAGCCCCAGCCTTCTTAAGCTTGGCCACCTCTTCCTTCACGGCCTCAGAATGTTCTTTGGAGGAGCGCCGAGGTGGCTGCCTTCTTGGGACAATGGCCGAGTTGACATTCAAGTGATGACAAATGAAACTCGGATCAACCCCTGGAGCCTCATAGGGATCCCACGCAAAGACGTCAACATTTTTCCTCAAAAATTCGATCAATTCCATCTTCTCCTGGTATGGCAAAAGTGTACCGACTTGGAAAAACCTCTCCGGGTCGTCGGCCACTGGGAACTTCTCTAACTCCTCACAACGTGTTTCCTCTCCTGGCGGCACTCCTGATGCGTCAGGTGACGTTAACTGCTATAAGCCTCTGGTGAACGAAACCGAAGGCTCAATCTCCGTTTGGTGCAATACTGCAGCTGATATGCACTGCCTAGCCACCGACTGACTGCCGAGGATTTCTTCAACACATTCCCCCGAGGGGAACTTGACCTTGACGTGTAAGGTAGAAGAGACAGCCCCCAACGCATGCAACCAAGGCCTGGCGAGGATGGCCGTATATGGAGAGTATGCGTCTACAACAATGAAATCCACCTCTACTGTTTCTGAGCCGGATTGAACGGGCAAACGAATTTGTCCTCTCGGCATCACGGATCTGCCTTCAAAGCTTATAAGGGGCGAATCATAAGGAGTCAGGTCCTCCTCCCTCAATCTCAGCCCCCTATATAGATCAGGGTACATGATATCTGCACCGCTGCCCTGGTCTATCATCACCCTCCTCACGTCATAATTTCCTATCCTGAGGGTGACCACGAGGGCATCGTCATGAGGCTGAATGTACCAGCCTTATCCTCTTCGGTGAATCCCAAAACCGGCAAAATGACTTTCGGCCTCTTCGGCCTACTACCTCCCCCCTCGGCCTGAGAATGAGAGACCGCCATCACCCTGGTCGGGCTTGACCCTGTCCTGCCAGGTGCAGCGAAGATGACATTGATGGTTCCCAATGCTGGCCGAGAGGAGTTGTTCCTCTGATTGTTTGAGGCAACCTGATTGCCCTGCCCAGAAGACTGACACAAATGCTGCTTTAACTTTCCTTCACTGACGAGCTGCTCTAAGTGATTCCAAAGGGTCTTACAGTTCTCGGTGGTATGGCCCACATCCTGATGGTACTGACAAAAGAGGTTTTGATTCCTCTTCGCAGGGTCGCTTGCCATCTTCCCAGGCCACTTAAAGAAAGGCTCTTTACGAACTTTCTCCAGTAATTGATGCACTGGCTCTCGGAATACTGTACTTACAGCTTGAGGTGCTGCTGAATTAGACTGTCCGAAATATTCTCTCCTCGGCCTACTATTATTGTATCGGTCCGACCTGAAATCCCTTCTCTCCTGCGGGATAACCTTCTCCTTCCCCTTTCCTTGCTGTTGGTCCTCCTCTACCCTCTTATACTCGTCAATGCGATCCATAAGGCGACGTACACTGCGGACAGGTTTTTTCGTCAGAGACTTTCTCAAGTCGTGGTCTGTAGGAAGACCTACCTTAAATGTATTCAACGCCACTTCATCGAAGTCGCCATCTATCTCGTTAAACATCTCCCAGTAACGATCAGAGTATGTTTTTAGCGTCTCTCCCTCTTTCATGGTCATGGATACAGCGAGTCCAATGGCCGAGGGACTCTGCTACAAGTAATAAATCGCGAGGCAAATGACCTAGTCAACTCCCCAAATGAATCTATGGACCGTGACTTGAGGCCGTTGAACCACTTCATGGCTACAGGTCCCAAGCTAGAGGGGAAGACTTTGCACATCAGCGTCTCGTTGTGAGAGTGTATGGCCATTCTCTGGTTGAAGTGGCTCACATGCTCCACCGGATCAGTCCGGCCATTGTAGATGGTAAAGGTGGGCTGAGTGAATCTCCTGGGAAGTCTCCCCTTCTCAATCCTCCGAGAAAACGGAGATTTGGAGAGCTGATGTAACGCCCTGCTCATAGCATCGTTGCCTAGACCCCTAGAAGGAACCCTTTTGCGCTTGCGGCTGGCTGATCGTCCTCCCCTCCGGAGGACGCTGAGCTGGGGGGTGTGCGCGTCCCTGTGTCGTAACCACCTTCCCCATCTTCATCAGAAGAAGGACTGGACAAGGACGGTGAAGACCTACGCCTAACGCGACGCAACTTCCTCTTCAAACGTTAATCTCGTCCTGCATGGCTCTAGAACCATCATCATGAGTGCTGCTAGCCCCAGCTGGAGCATGGCTATCCTTGGGTACTCTGAATGGACGCTTCCTTCACGATCCCTTCGACGTTCGAGACGCTCGAAATGATCTTCAGGTTGCGACCCCTGAGACTCTGCATGGTGACCGCCTAAGCCTGCCATGATATCCCTAGCTTTTCTAGACTAGATTTCCCACAGACGGCGCCAATTGTAAGTGCACAATTGCACCTGGCCCCAAGAATAGTTATGGGCTCAGGCCCAATGAGCCTTAAACAATATGAATTTGTAGAGTGCGGGTTTTAAACCCAGGTTAGAAGAGTTTAAGGGTTATATGGCAAGTCAAAGATTGTCTGCACTCGAAAATAACAAGGAATATTGTAACTCAACCTCCTCGGACGTAAGCCGAGGACTGTTCTTATATTATCTTTCTTTTTCTTTTGATTACAAAAAAGAGAGCCCCCTCTTTCTGTTCTGGGTCTCCCCTTAAATACTCATCTTTCTAATCCCTAATACACGTGTTGCCCTATCTTCCCTTTAGCCTAGATATTTTTTCTCTCAGTGCCTTTGAATAGTACCCAGAAGTTTCCCTTCCACTGTTCAGGTGTCACTTCCCCATTAATGCGGCTAAGGTAGTAGGTGAAGGGTCTTTAATGTGGAGGCAGCAGCCTTTAGCACTTTTCAAACACCGGAGCTTCTAGGACATCCAGGGGTTCACCCCTCTTAACCGTTGGTCTCCGTTATGTCGTTTATGAGCTTTTGTGATAACGTTGCTGACTCTTCTATGCCCCTCTGAGAGTAAACTCAACCTCGGACTAGTCCTCGGGTCCTCGGCGCATGAGTAGGCCCGAGGTACTACAAGGTTTCAAACTAAAGGGTAGGTCGGCCTTACTTAGTATGGCCCAAAGGCCCATATACCTATCAGGACCCTTTTACTCCCCACAATTTTTTATCTATAAATTGTCTAATATTTTTCCTATCAATTTCGTTTAATAACAAGCAATGCCGTTTTAGAAATATAGGTGATATACATGTCTTTTATGTTTTATGTATTTTCAATTAAAAAAAGTATGATAATCAAATCATGTCAAATATGTTGATTGCTCAAATAAACTTTGTTTTGATATTTTATAAAATTTACCTAAATTTTAATGCATAAGATGCATGCATAGTTTCTTGGTCTTAATATTATGTTAGACTAATATTTTAGCATAAGAAAAAAAATATTATTAAAATTTATTGATAAAATAGATAGTAAAAAAGATATCACTTTAAGTTAATTGGTGAATGCACATTGTATAAGATCATGTTTCTTTATATATATATATATATATCAATTGATCATAAAATAATTTCAAATAAATAATAAAAAATTAATTTTCTTGAAACTTTCGAAAACTAAGTGTTAATCAGAATAGTATGTTAGTTTTATTAACTCTTTGCTAATAGAGTTTCATTTAAAATAAATTATGTTAAAAATGTTTTATACTTACGGTGAGTCACATAATGAAATTTTGTTCTAAAACATGAATTTACATTAGTTACATAGTTTAAGTGAGATTGACACGAGTACATTACTCAAAATTTATTATTAAAACAAAAAATATATATTTGATGTAGATTAATAAAAATTACAAAGTAGATAATCAATTTCTATAAAAAAACACTTGGTTTGAGGATTTTGTATTTAGTATTCTTTAAAAACTTTTAACAATTATAATAATAAATTTTCACATTAGTTTTAATATATAATAAAAAAAAGGAGAGAACAATTTATTTATTCATTTTTGCTTCAAGGAGAGAACTTTTTTTTTGGATGGAAGAGAACAACTTGATACAACCATAATGTACAAGATTTAACTTTATATAGTACATAATATAATATTTTATGATTTGACATGATCTAATATAATATTAATTTTACTATGAATATATTGGTGATAATAAGTAATGACTAATTGATTGATATTATACCAAATGTCTTATACTTATACGTGGCATGATTTTTTTTTTGATAAGTTTAGTCACAACTTTTGTAAATTTCTATTACATGGAATTATTTGTTTTTGTTTGATGAGTTTTAGTTAGAATTTAAGTAAATTTCTATTACTTTTAGCTAATAATCTGTCTTTAATATTTTTGTAACAATTTTTAGAGTATCTGTATCAATTAATGTAAAATAGTATAAATGCAAAATTTTGGCAAACCAACCAAAAAATTACCCATATTAGTTTATCTAAAATTATGCACACCTTGCTCATAACTATAATATTAGTACTCCTATAAATTTACATGACTAATATTCATGTGTAATAACATATTTTAAATAATTTCTCAATTTATTTTTTCTATTGGTGTGTGTGAGTGATGTGGGGTGTCTAAAGAAAGTGGTTATATGCATGAAGAATGAACATGTTATTCAAATAGTTTTTAAAATAAATAATTTAACAACAAGTACTTTTAAAAAATGATTGTGTAAAATAAAAAAAATAGGTTCATATACTAAAATAAACAAAAGTTTTTGTAATACAAATACTCTTAAGTGGCAAACTATTATTAGTTCTAATCTAGGCTCATAACTTACATAATTTTTTTACTAATCAATAACAACTCGTCACATATAATTTTTTTTTACCAATCAATAACATCAAATAATTTATAAAATAAAAAAAATAAAAAGATTAAAATATAAAATACCAATTTGCATGTTATAAAACTAAGTTATGGGCCTAGTCCATTTACATAGACTGCCTAATCTAAAGTGGGCCGAATAACGAGTGAGTCGAGCCCATTAATTCTCTCCCACCTCAATAAAAACCCTATCTCCCTCGCATATGCACATTCTCAAACCCTAGCTAACTTTGCGTATCTCTGGGCAGCAGCCGCTAGGCATTCCACACAGCTATCGCAAAAAATCTCCAGATCCCTCAGTTCAGGTTAATCATCATTTCCTCTTCTTTTCAGCTATATTCAGGTTTATTCATTTGTGATATTGATTGATTAGTTTGTTTTTTCTTGGATTTGTTTATTTCTCCTCATCTTCTCCTTCATTTCAACTTGTTCTTTTCAGAGAAAAATCCATGGCTTCAGAGCAAGCTTGCACTCTCGCTTGTTTGATCCTCCATGACGATGGTATTCCCATCACTGTATCCTTTTCTCTTCGATTTTGATAAGGGGATCTATGCTTTATTGGTATAGAAAATGGTAAAAATTAAAAAAAAAAAAATCTCAATATTTGCGAAACCCATTTAAATTTATAATCTTGTGTTGTTATAATCAAAAAGTTATACCCTTTTCTTTGTTTAATGATCTCTGTGAAAATTAGTTGATGTTTCTGGAAGATGTGCGTGTGTGTGTGTGTGTTTTTTTTTCCTTAAATCGTTTGTAATAGTCGGAGAAGATTGCCACATTGGTGAAGGCAGCAAACGTGAACGTTGAATCTTATTGGCCAAGCTTGTTTGCCAAGCTTGCCGAGAAGAGAAACATTGAGGATCTCATTTTGAATGCTGGGTCCGCTGGCGGTGGTGCTGCAGTTGCTGTTTCTGCACCAGCTGCTGGTGCTGGCGGCGGTGCTGCTGCCGCTGCTCCTCCACCTGAGGAAAAGAAGGTAAATAGGAGCAACTAAGTAATTTTTTTCCTGAGTTGGTTTTCCACGTTGAAAGTGTTTTGGGCTTTATCTGATTGTTGTGCATATTCTTTTGTGATTTTACAGGAAGAACCAAAGGAAGAGAGTGATGATGATATGGGTTTCAGTCTGTTTGATTAGAAGCTGTTTTGTTCTAGCTGGAATTGTATGTTCAGGGGTTTGACCCTAGCAATGTAGTTGTTTTTTTTTTGTTAGTTACAAGATGTGTCTTCTAAGGACGTAGTGATGAGAAGTGAAGTGTGTTTTTGAACGTTATGCGTTTGTGTTTTTGAAGATATGTTAGTATTTTGATATTTTTGGACAATAATTAACTTTTCTTTCTGTTATTCATTGAATTTGTGTTGTCGTGTATGCAATGAGGCTAACGAGTTGCTATAGTAGTTAAATAGTTTTACCTAATCAAGATATATGTTTAGCGGTTGAATGTTGGTAATTAGGCGCTACTGACCTGTTATGTGCAGTACATCTTTTGGTTGCTGTGTGCTCTGTTCTTCATCCATACATTTTGCCATGTATAGTGTTGAGATTTCAATTACGGCTTTGTAGTCAGCTTCCTACACCATGTTGTGTTGGAAGTTGTCAAAAAAATAAATGTTGTGTTGGGCGTTGATTTATTTTTTTCTGTCTATAAGATTAATGTTCTCTGTTTTTTGGGCTATTGGATCCGGTAGTGTATCTTTCACTGCTGTATATGGTAGAAGGTTTGTATGGTGCACACTGGGAATATTTTGTGAGAGATGCCTTTGTGCGATTGGTAAATGTGTTGCATATTGCTTTTATCTTAATAGATGCTTTAATGCTGCTGTATGGTTCTTTTGTGTATGGAAATCTACCTCAAATTGCATGCTATCTTGACCGCATCTAACTAGTGATGAAGGAAAAATGCATTAGCTTATAGTGTGTGCTAAATCCTGACTCTATTGTAGCTACCTCAAATTGAATTCCCTTTTTTGTTTTTATGTTTCTTTTTTCTTTATGACTTTGGATGAGTGAATGCTCTGTAGGCTAGTTTTATGCTTTAATTGGCTTCTGAATCATACTTAAGGTAGACCTCACCTCCAAAAACTGAATGTTAGGTTTCTGCAGTTTTAGTTTAGATGGTCATGTTTTGGTAGCATCTGTAGACTGTAGTTGTGCAGCTTGTGCTGGATATTTCATAATGAGTTTGCCTCTTTTCTGAGCGATAGCTCTTCTTGATTCATCGTCAGTAGTTTTTAAGCGGTCCTTTAAAGTTTTAGGGCCTCTCGCCTGAGCTTCTGTACTAGATGAACTCCCTCTTTCCCCCTTCAGTCAAGTAGCTCTGGGTTGAGCAAAACCTGGGTATAAAGAAGCCTGACTTGTATCAAACCATTTGCAACTAGAAAAGAGTCCTTTTAATAGCGAGAGTATTTTATCGCACCCATAGAAAACACTGCATGCCATGTTTATGTAGCCATGCGAGCTTTTGAAAGATTTTTATGTCCAAACATTTTATTGCACATAGAAAACCTGTATGCCATGTTATATAAACATGTGAGCTTTTGAAATACTCATGTCCCAATGTATAATCGGTTAAAAGCAACAACATCAGCCTATTTATAATCTTCTAAAATAGAAAAAAGCATCAGTTTTATACGTTTTGATTAAAAAAATACCCACTAATGTAGGTGTAAAAATGTGTAAAATATACACCTGGCTTTGTAAATGAATACTAATGGTGCATATATACATGATAATTGTACATGTGTAAACGATTTTTTTATTCTTTTTTTTTTTCTCTCCTCTATCAAATTACTTCTGTTCCCAACATTTACAATAATTTTTTTGTTCTTTTTTTTTTTCCTCTCCTTTATCAAACTACTTCTTTTCCCAACATTTACAATAACTCAGCGCACCAAAATAACCACCAAACCCATTGCCACCACCAAACACTGCATCCTAGCACACATAATTAACCCAAAATCAACAGAAAAGTAATTAGAAATTCAACTCAAAATCAAGGCACTCACTAAAATTTCAACTCAAAATCAATCAAAACTCACCGATAAACTCAACCTAAAACCAGTCCAACCCCACTGGAAAACCTAGCCCAAATCATACTCAAGGGAAAGCTCATGTGAAATGCACAAATCCATTTTTGAGTAAAAGATGTGTTAAACAGAAGTCTAATATAGATAATTCAAGACAGATAAACAAGGAACCTACTCTGGCAGTGCTGTATATGCCTTTGGGTTTGTATATAGTTTTCAGGTAGCATGGGATCAAGGCAGTGTGCCTGTCGTTGGCAGTGAATACGACCTCTTCACCTGCAGGCAGGAATATCAAAGAAACAATGCATAAAATTTATATAATGGAAGGAGTTTATATTCTAATTTTCCTCACAAATGAATGTCCGTACCATATGATCAAGAGAAATATTCATTGCTGTTAAGTGCTAGAACCCTTGGTGCCTCTAGAGTCGCCAAAAGAAGTTGATAAATTTGGGAACTATAACCAGAGTGAATATGGTGTTTTTGGGTAGGATATGAATTAGCATGATATATTAAAGAGAGGATAGATAATCAATACAGAAATATGAAACTAGAACAGACATTCATGGATTGCATACACACGCTAATTTGTGATTGTTACTAAAACATACTATTCTCAACAGTTCTATGAACTCATTAATTTATTGTGCAACCTCTATTTCAAACAACCTTATTGAGCCACACGAAATTAAGGCATAAGCATTACGAGAGAGAACAATTTTCATAACTTTTTTACAACTTATTGAGATGATAAACTATGATTAATGTAACAATACTTTAATGTGAACTCGCTATTGACATTACTTTTATTATACACCAATCATAACGTGTCAACTTAACGGTTGTGAAATTTTTTGTGTCACCTTGTTAATACATGCCTCAAGGCTCTAGTATGTCATCTATATATTTTGGTTCAAAACTATTGTCTTTAACCCTTAAATCTTTGATGTATTAATAACTAAAGTTCCAATATTTTGTCCTTTTTTTTTACAATATCAGTATACCATAGAAGTCCCATTCTTTCTTACTACTTCGGTTACTATACATTCCCTTGGTATGGCACAGTTTATGATGGAAACCTATTGTGCAACGAATTATGCTGCTCTCAAACTATTTTCCAGCGAAGCACTGCATAGATCAGAAAAGCATATCATATACAATTAGAATGATGGAGATTATGAACCTGGCATAATAAGCTGAATCGAAGTTGGTTGTCCTGGAAATCCACTCCAGCAATAGGCCCATAAATATTTTGTGAACAATAATAGCACTTTTCTCTCTCTCCCGCACTTACTTTTGCTCTTCTGCTTGTCTTCTTCTTCTTCTTCTTTTTTCATTTTACTTTTTAGGTTATAATTGAGTTTCCAAGGAAATAAATTTTATTATATATAGAATGCGTTTGGATAGAGGGCTGTGTACACGTCTGGCCAGATTTTTTTTTTTTTTTTTTCCACGCGCATGTGTCACTGTTCATTGGCCATGAACAGTGATTTTAGGCACATGAACAATACTTTTTGGGATGAACAGTAATTTTTACACATTAAAAAATTATTTTTGTACAGTGTTTTCAGTTTTCAGTTTTCAGCAATAAGTTCTATCCAAACGGACTCATAGAACCCTCATGTTCCTATGAGATATTGCAACTCTGAAACCTTTTGCAGTCCATCTATATACTTGATGATAGTTTTTTATCATCAGATTAAGACATCAATTGATTTTTGATGTAGGCGGGGATTGAACCCTAGATCTCTTATGTAACTATCAGAGACTTTACCAGTTAAGTTAACTGAAACCCACTATATACACACACATAGACTCATCTCCTGGAAGTCTGGAAATAGTAACGATTTAAGAGAGATTTCAAGGCTAGCCATCGAAGATTATTGTGAACATTTATTGGATAATGTTCTCTACTTAGAGATCATGCGATTGTCAATTTCATTAATCAATCAACAAATATAATGAAATAATATGATTTAATTTACAACCAAAATATTTAATTTAATAAGTTAAAATATATAATAAAGTTATTTTTAAAACTTTCAAAACTTTTGATAATTAAGTTTTTTTTTTTTTTTTTTTTTGAGAACTATAATTAAGTTTAGTTGGAGTAGTATTTTAATTGTTTAAATATTTGATAATACAGTTTCACTTAAAGTAAAATATGATAATAGTTTAATATATTTATAGTGAATCATTATATAAAATGTTATAACTAATTATTAGGGAGGAAAGAAAATAGTACCTTCAAGTTACAACTCAATGGGTAAGTAGTGGGTTTCAGTTAGCTCAACTGTTAAAGTTTATGTTCGTTGAATAAGAGATTTAAGGTTCAACCCTCGCCTACACCAACAATTGATTGGTTTCTTGGTTTGATGATAAGAGTTATCATCAAGAACGGACGTTGTAGGTTGAAACTCTCTCACACAAAAAAGAAAAGAAAAGAAAGAAGGCAAGTAGAGTTAATGCATTAGGTTAGTTTACCAAAAATAAAAATGAAAACCAAGTTGTATTTTTATATTTAATGTTGTAAATAAATTAAGTTGTTTACTGACAACTTTAATAAGTCAAATATACTTGGTTTGACTCATGAAAAAACTTGTTTGTATTTGTTTATTTAACCAACTACCTAAGATTGAGCCCAATTTTAGATTCAACTATCGAAAGAGTTAAACACAATTATAATAATGTGTTCGTAAATAAACTTATAAATATTGTAAGTACTAAAAAAATAAAGGCCAAGCCCATTTAGATTAGCGGTACCTTGTTCTTTTAATCAAGCCCAAACAATAAAATTTGTAGAGAAAAGGAAATTCAAGTCCAAATGCAGTTTTAAACTAAGTCCAAGCTTAAGGCTAAGAAGCTTAAGTCACAAATTGTAATAAACGATATGGCAATTGTGAATAAAGTATTCCTCGAGAAAGTCTTCCTCGAGCAAGTCTAAGGATCAGCTATTTGTATTAAGTATAGTTCAAGTTTACATCAGACTACTCTTTGTTCTTTTTCCTGTTCTAAGAGCTTTTTCATGATTCACCCCTGTCCTTCTGGAGGATTTCCTTCCTTATATATCCTCTTTCAAAGCATCTTAGACCTCTACTTGTACGTCAAGGGGCATTTTTCAAGATACTTGTTCTATCAAGACTTTGCTGAAGGTGATACAAAAGGGTTGCTAGCTGTGGAGTTACTGTTTAGAGGTCATTTCCACATTAATACAGTTGATAAGGTTGGTGTAGGACATTGAATGTGGAGGTGGAAAGTATACCCTTCAGGAAACTTCCTCTCACCATCCTTGTTCCCATCATTGTCATTTTCTCCTCTCCCTAGGTCTTCACAAGACGCTAATTGTCCTAATTCTACTTCCATCCTCAGGTGGGCAAAATCCTCGGAGCTTATTTACCCCTTCGGGCAGAGGTTATGCAAGCTATTCCGCAGTCTGAAACTCCTCAGTTCTCAGACCCCTCACAAGCATGATTCTCTATTTTAATATATAATGTTATATGTTTTATAATAATTCATTAAGCCCTCTAACTTTGTTTTTGTTTATTTTAGTTTTCTCTATGTATCAGGTTTATTCAATTAAGGCCTCTCCATCAACCTCTGTTAAATGTTATGGTTAATTGTTCTTGTCCAAAATTTTAATTTTTTTCTTCAAAATTTAAAAAATTTAAAAAATCTATTTAATGATTGAAAAATATTTTCTGATTTTGTTTATAAAAAATTTAATGGAAGTCGAAAAATAAAACTAATAATAATATATTACTTAATTTTTTAAAATAATATATATTCTTTGGCTTTTATTACATATTAATTAAAACATATTAGAACTCATTATTTACTTGTTAGAAACTTAGAATAAAGCAACCCTGCACTAATGAAGTTTTAATTTAATTACTTTTGGTATTTTCTAAATACACTCTAATTTAATTACATTACACATTTTGTTACCAATTCTTTTGCTTACATTTACTTTTGATAACTTTCTTATGCATTATTCGTTAAATGGTAGGTCGTGTGCTTCAGAAAGTGCCAACCCATTGCACAGCCAAGAATTTTGAGAATCATGAATGTCCCTCTAAGGCTCTAAATATAGTAAGTTAGTAACTTACAATAAGAAGAATTATGATAAGAATTTGGAGATGCAAAGAATCTGTACAATAATAAAGAAATTAGGTAGGACTAGGATCACGATGAAACAAATAATCATCCAACGTTTTGATTACTGGCTTTTGCATAGCGCAATATCTATCACATGAAAATTCAATAATGATACCTTTTTATTCAAAAAAGATAATTCAATAACATTAAGGAGTACAAATAAAAACCTATAAACATATTTGGTAATAACCTGGATTCTCTCAATAAAGAAAAATCTGGATGATGTTGCGCTTTGAAATATATCAAAAACAAAATAATATATGGAAAGTATTGTTGTGTATTCCTTACGTTTGCTTTAAATAGAATTAAAATTATATCCTAGTCATGCCTTTGTTTTAATGATAAAAATTGTTTGTTGTATCATCATTAAATTAACGTGATTTATAGGTTTTGTCACACTTCTTGAAGCCTATATAAATCCAACCATTGCAAATCAATTCTTGCATACTGAAAAGTAAAGAAGAAAATATGGTGTACAACAAAACATTTTTGGAATTAGTGATAGCAATGTTGAGTGGTCCTCGATTCTGGAAGGTTTATTTCTACAAGGAATTCTGCATCAACAATTGAATATGAGGAGGTTGTTCTTGGTATATCATGGACGGTTAAGTTCATGAAAGTGCTTTGGGCTTTGAGTTATCGGATCGTTGTGCGTCTTTCTTTTGTGATTTTACAGGAAGAACCAAAGGAAGAGACAAGAAAGTGATGATGATATGAGATACAATTTATTTGATTAGGAACTGTTTTATTATAGCTATGTTTGTATTTTCAAGGGTTTGACCCTATCAATGTAGTAGTTGTTTTTGTTTTGTTACAAGTTGCGTCTTCTAAGGACGAAGTGATGAGAAGTGTGTTTTTGAATGTTATGCGATTGTGTTTTTGAAGATATGTTATTATATCTATATTTTTAGACATAATAAACTTTTCTTTCTGTTATTTATTGAATTTGTGTTGTCGCGTATGCAATAAGGCTAACAAGTTGCTATAGTAGTTAAATAGTTTGACCTAATCAAGATGTATGTTTAGCAGTTGAATGTTGTTAATGAGGTGCTATTGACCTGTGCGGTACATCTTTTGGTCGCTGTGTGCTCTATTCTTCATCCATACATTTTGCTGTGTATGGTTTTGAGATTTCAATTAGGGCTTTGTAGTCAGCTTCCTATACCATGTTGTGTTGGGAGTTGATTTATCTTTTTGTCTATAAGATTAATGTTCTCTGGTTTTAGGACTATTGGATCCGGTAGTGTTTCTTTCACTGCTGTATATGGTAGAAGGTTTGTATGGTCCAATGCCTTGCACACTGGGTATATGTTATGAAAGATGCCTTTGTGTGATTGGTAAATGTGAATTATTTGCAGTGTTTTATCTTAATGGATGCTTTAATGCCGGCGTATGGTTCTTTTGTGTATATGAACCTACTTCAAATTGCATGCTATCTTGACCGCATCTAACTAGTGATTAAGGAAAAATGCATTAGCTTAGTATGTATGTGTGCTAAATCTTGACTCTATTGTAGCTACTTTAAATTGAATTCTCTCTTTTTTCTTTTTCTTTTTTCTTTTTGACTTTGGATGAGTGAATGCTCTGTAGGCTAGTTTATGCTTTAATTGGCTTCTATATCATACTAAAGGTAGACCTCACCTCCAAAAAACCGAATGTAATGTTTCTGCAGTTTTAGTTTAGATGGTCATGTTCTGGTAGCATCTACAGCTCTTCTTGACTCATCGTCAGTTGTTTTTAAGTGGTCTTTTAAAGTTTTAGGGCCTCTTGCCTGAGCTTTTGGACTAGATGAACTCCCTCTCTCCCCCTTCAGTCAAGTAGCTCTGGGTTGAGCAAAACCTGGTCCTAAAGAAGCCTGGCCTGTATCAAACCATTTGCAACTAGAAAAGAATCCTTCTAATAGTGAGAGCATTTTATTGCACCCATAGAAAGCACTGCATGCCTGGGTTATGTAGCCATGTGAGCTTTTGAAAGACTGTTCATGTCCAAACATTTTATTGCACATAGAAAGCCTGTATGCCATGTTATATATACATGTGAGCTTTTGAAAGACTCGTCCAAACGTCGTCAATTATAATCGGCTTTAAATCATCCAGCAATCCTCTGTTATAATTGGGTTAAAATCATCCAGCAACCCTGCAAAATTGAGCCCGTGACATCTACTTTCAGTGCTGGAGCGGATGGCACAATGGCATGTAACTTCTTTATTGTTCCTTATCGCAACGAACATGGGAAAGGGGAAGTTACTGTATAAAGAAAACCATATAGTTTGATCTTGTTGGCATGTCTGTTTATAACAAGACGATTGGTTTATTCACGACGGATAGAACGAGTGAAAAGTCTTCGGAAATGCAATTGTTGGTTTTGTTACTTGCAGATCATATCATCATCTATATAGTGTATACTCTCCGAGTTATAAGGACTAGTTGGGATTCGGCTATCAAAATCCTAAACTAAATACTGACTGTTGGTGTCACATACTTCGATACTATTACTACTACCTTCTAAGACCAACAACACATTTCCCGGCGAGAATGAATAATGATAGAGGCAGCTCTATGACTGTTAGACAAACAGTAGCAGATGCTTTGTGTTTATTCTTTGGAGTGCTTCTTGCTTTAGGCCTCCCATAGCTCTTAAGGTGTTGCAACGTTTTCCTTTGCGAGTGGAGCTATTTCCTCACCCTCGATTCCAGGTTCACTTCCTGCCACGCCCAAACTTAGCAGCACCTCCTCCCACTTCTTAGCAGGTCCCTGCGCCAATACAACGTGATTTACAGATTAGCATATCTTCTATGGACTTTGAATCAACCAAACAATAATTTATAACAAAAGAAAAGAAATGTTCTATTGTAGCTTCATGACGCTAAACTATACTTGAATCTACTTGGCAAGAGGTTTCACCCACCTTCCATGAGAGATCTTGAGCCATGCAATTCTGTATTATCTCAGTGAAAGCTGGAGTTCCATAGGTTGCGATGGCCCTTTTCGCATTTGTAGCCACTGCAGTCACATCGGCAGGATCAACAGCTTCACACTGGAATATTATAGGTTAGAATTCATGTATAATTCAACACCAAATACACATAAGTTAAAGTTTCCGTTATGGAGCATGTGAAAGGAAATGAGTTATTACTTCAACATTGAAGCTTCCCATTTGAAATCCTGTGAAGCCTTCTTTAACCGTGTCAACCAATCCACCAGTTGAGGCAACAATAGGCACCTGCAGTGTCATTGGAATGGGGGTAAAGTAGTAAGAAAAGAAAGGGTTAGTTTTTGATGCAGAAACATATTGGCTATAGCAATAGGTAGCAGACTAGGAAACTTTGAGTAGGCATCATACAGTTCCATAACGCATGGCATGTAATTGAATGAGACCACAGGGCTCAAATCTACTAGGAACCAGTATAAAATCAGCACCAGCTATTATCATATGAGCCAGGGGAACATTGAATTTTGCCACTCCTCGGGCCTTGTCAGGGTATATTTTCTCCAGCTGTTCAAGCTGCTTCTCCATTGGTTTTTTGCCAGTCCCCTTAAAAAATATAACAAAGCTCACAATAAATTTCAAATCTGTTTTTGTGGTATGATCACTATTATGATATTAGAACAAAATGGGGAATATAAAAAGGCTTACAAGGACTATTATTTGAACATTCTCTTTGATAAAATGGGGAATGGCTTCTACAAGAATATCTGAACCTTTCTGCTCTTCAAGTCTACCAATGAAGCCTATGACAGGGATGTTTCTATCCACTGGCAATCCAACTTCAGCTTGGAGGGCTTCCTTCAAAAGAGGCTTTGCATCCAACACCTATGAATGCCAAATTTAATAAATATTGGGTAATGAAGCAGGGATGTTAAACAAAAACAATGATTGATGTGAACACACAGGTTAGTAAAAAGATTCTTACAGTTGAAGCATCATATTTGACGTTTGTGTATTTGTCAGTTAAGGGGTTCCATTCCTGGACATCCATGCCATTCACAATTCCTTGAATGCCAGTTTTACGAAGGATGTTATCCAATTCCACTCCTTTGTCTTCTCCGGAAACAAGTTCTTGGGCATAGTATGGGCTCACGGTTAAAACCTTGTCTGATTCTAAAATTCCAGCTTTCATCCAATTGATTTTTCTTCCCTTAACTGGCTTTTCATACCTGCAAAGTTGCTATTGTCATATGAAGTTCATCATATAGTATTTTTTTATATTGAGTAGATTAAAATCATACCCATCAATAAAATCAAAAGAGCTTTTCAATTCATCTGGGAGATTGAGAAGTGAGAAATCTGTGAATGCAAATCTGCCTTGGTAAGCAATGTTGTGAATGCAAAAGGCAACCTGAAAATTTCATAAAGCACAAATCCATTTTTGAGTAAAAGGTGTGTTAACCAGAATTCTTATATAGATAATTCAAGACAGATAAACAAGGAACTTACTCTGGCAGTGCTGTATATGCCTTTAGGTTTGTATATAGTTTTCAGGTAGCATGGGATCAAGGCAGTGTGCCAGTCGTTAGCAATGAATATGACCTCTTCACCTGCACGCAGGAATATCAAAGAAGCAATGCTTAAAATTTATATAATGAAAGGAGTTTATATTCTAATTTTCCTCACAAATGAATGTCCGTACCATATGGTCCAGAGAAATATTCATTGCTGTTAAGTGCTAGAACCCTTGGTGCCTCTAGAGCTGCCTAAAAGCCAAAGAAGTTGATTAATTTGGGAACTATAACCAGAGTGAATATGGTGTTTTTGGGTCAGATATGAATAAACATGATACATTAAAGAAAGGATAGATAATCAATACAGAAATATGAAACTAGAATAGACTTTCATGGATTGCATACACACGCTAATTTGTGATTGTTAAACATACTATTCTCAACAGTTCTATGAACTCATTAATTTATTGTGCAACCTCTATTCCAAACAACCTTATTGAGCCACACGAAGGAAATTAAGACATGAGCATTACTAGAGACAACAATTTTCATTACTTTTTCATAACTTGTTGAGATGATAAGCTATAATTAGTGTAACATCACTTTAATATGAACTCACTACGTTCTGACATTACTTTTATTATACATCAATCATAACATGTCAACTTAACGGTTGTGACATTTTTTGTGTCATCTTATTGCTAATACATGCGTCAAGGCTCAAGTATGTCATCTATATATTTTGGTGCAAAACTATTGTCTTTAACCCTTAAATCTTTGATGTATTAAAAACTAAAGTTCCAATATTTTGTCCTTTTTTTTATACAATACCAGAATACCATAGAAGTCCCATTCTTTCTTACTACTTCGGTTACTATACATTCCCTTGGTATGACAAAGGTTATGGTGGAAACCAATTGTGCAACGAATTATGTTGCTCTCAAAATATTTTCCAGCGAAGCACTGCATAGATCAGAAAAGCATATAGTATACAACTAGAATGATGAAGATTATGAACCTGGCATAATAAGCTGAATCGAAGTTGGTTGTCCTGGAAATCCTCTCCAGCAATAGGCCCATAAATTTTGGATTTGGTTTTCCCCCACACCTAGATGTTTAGTTATCAATCGATTCAAGCCTATGTTAATTTGACTCTCAAAAAGCCTTGACACATTAAAAATTGTACCTGTAAAGTAAGATGAAAGGATAATGAAATGGACCAACCTTTTCAAGAAACGCTGGGTGATCCACAAAAACGCGATCTACTCCTCTTTTGTGGCAATGGAAGAAGCGAACCTTTTCGATTTTATCTCCTACTTTAAGCTACATATCAAGTGGTATTTCAAATTTTTAAACATAGAAAATTGCCTATTAGAGTGAAACCTCCAAAAAGGAAATGAAATATAAAGTTTGGATGCATGTAGACTACAATATACCTCAATTACAACGTCTGTATCCCACGCGTCTTTGTACTGATCATAACGTGGAGAGACAGTCATAACACGATGCCCGTTGGCCTGGACAACGATTGAGTTTAGTGAGTTATAAGTTATATAGTGTGTCTCAAACCATTTTTAGATGAAATTGCCAAAGGTTTGACAATTTTGCAAAAGCTAAAGAGGATCCTGAAGATGAAAACAACATTAAGGTAAAAGCTTTTAAGAAAAAACCTTTACAATATTCATTCTTTATGCTTTATAAATCCGAAACTTTAAAACGCTAATTACTGTCATTTGTCAAACAAAACATTCAAAATACTAAAGAGCTTTATAGTTAAACCTCTACTACCAAATTTATACAATTAAATCTCTACTTCCTAAAGCATTGCCAAATGGTGACATATTCTCATGGAAACTTATATATATGGCAATTGAGTCCTCCAATACATTTATCAGTTATAGAGAGAATGAGGCAAAAGAGAATGCTAATTCAACTGACCGCCATTGCTGGTGGCAGACCTCCAAGAACATCTCCAAGTCCACCGGTTTTGCTCCAGGGACCTACTTCTGTCCCCACAAAGATCAAATTCATCCCACTTCCGCAAACAATGGTCCGTGAAGTCCATGCATTCCCACTCTTGAATGTTTTACTCCTGGTTTGCCTGGCAGTTAATTTTGCCATGGTTCTGACATGCACTAGTTCATCCACTTTGTTCAAAGATCTTAACCCATTGTGAGTCACGGTGTGATTTATTAATCCAAATTTCATCAGTGCTACTTTAGCCTCTGATCCAGAAGTTACTGATCCATAGTTGACACGAGAACTTGTTGATACAAAGTTTGAACCAGCCACAGTTGCCATTGGTGATATTTTGTTCTGGTAAAGAATGAAACAAGAATATTACAGCAATTTGATATAAACCATTGATGCTTATTAACATTATATTGGAATATTCATGCGTGTGAGTGGTGTGGTAAGTCCCATGTGGGTACTAACCACAAGAGTAAGTGACTAATACATATATACTTTTTGAGTCAAGCGATGAACAGTTATTAAAAACAAATTCACGGGCTGAAAAGCTAAAGTCATCTATTCTTGACTGCACTTTGTTAGTAGCCAATTCGACTTGGAGCATTAAGAAAACATTAAAAATTTACTACATGAAATAGGAAGGGAAAGCACATTAAAAAACAGGTATAAAACAGAAAGCCACATACCAATCAATTTACAAAAGCAAACACAGATACTTACATTGACTTAATGGAGTTCAGCTCCAAACATATACAAATGAACTATGCACCAATGCCTAGACCTGACTCCTACACGCTGCACTGAACTGGTACTGAGAATGAATTAGGAAGAAGAAGTAGAGCTACCATTTGTAGTGGTTTAAGCCACTAGTCCCGCTTTCCACGTGGCCACCACACGATGGTTGGGGATTCTGAGACGCCCATTCTTTTGAGGCTTAAAAATCACAAGACAAGAGACGAGAATGATGGGGCCAACTATTTTGTGAATAAAAAGTGGAATATGCTCAAAGAAATTGTTGGCATTCTGTTAATATCTTCTTGGACTTAAGATGAGTCCAGTGATATGCTAATTACAGATTGCAAATTGCAAATTGCAAATTGCAATAAGCATGTGTTTTTCATGAAGTAGTCCTGAAATAAAGGATAAAACGGTAATGAGCAATAGAATTCTTGTGGTTATTATCTTCTTGGCTATGATGGAACCCACCACAGAACATAACTTTTCTAGGACTTTCCCCTCTATTTATTTATTTATTTCATCTTAGTCATATAAGATATGTGATGGGAATTGTATTTTGACAGTGGTGGTAGGCTATTACGGATATCTGTAGATATTTCATATTTGTAAGCAGTCATTGTGACAGTGAATGCTATTCTTGATATTCTTGATATTTGTAAGTAGGTGGGACAGTTGTAAGGGTGTGTAGGAGGGTGTGCGTGTGTGTGCAGGGTGGTGTGTATATACCTACAGGGGCATGCGTGTGTGCCTGATATTTGATTTTGATTTATAGAGATGTGGGTTTTCCCAGATCTGGGTTCATGTTCAATATCATCTGGTTTTTTCCCTTTTTTTTTTTTTTTAAATTAAATATTGATAAGTTATTTTTATTTAAATACTGATATAGCATTTTTTTTTATTATTTCAATAATCATGTCAGCTTCAAGTGTGCCAAACTGAGTACATTGTTTGCCACGTAGGCAGACTTCATTAGTGTGTTAATGGTAGGAACTAAATTGATTACAAGTTGAAAATAATAGAGATCAAATTGACTGCTATTAAAATGTAGGGACTAAATTAATGTGACCCTAAAATATAGGGACCAAAATGGTATTTTTGCATTTTTTTTTAATTCACCTTTTGCAATCCATCTATATGGTATACATTTGATAATAGTTCTTTATCATCAGGTTAAGACACCAATTGGTTTTTAGTGTAGGTGGGGATTGAAACCTAGATCTCTTTTTTAACTAACAAAGACTTTACCGGTTAAACTAATTGGAACCTTCTCTCTCTCTCTCTCTCTCTCTCTCTCTCTCTCTCTCTCTCTCTCTCTCTCTCTCTCTCTCTCTATATATATATATATATATATATATATACATATACATATACAAAAAGAGATTTAAGAGAGATTTCAAGGCTGGCCATCGAAGATTATTTGCGAACATTTACTGGATAATGTTCTCTCCATAGAGATCATGCGATTGTCAATTTCATTAATCAACCAACAAATAAAATGAAATAATAGAATATTATGATTTAATTTACAACCAAAATATATAATTTAATAAGTTAAAGTATATAATAAAGTTATATTAATTAAGATTAGTATTTTTTAGAACTGTAATTAAGTTTAGTTGGAGTAGTATTTCTAATTGTTTAAATATTTGATAATACAGTTTCACTTAAAGTAAAATATGATAATAGTTTAATATATTTATAGTGAATCATTGGATAAAATGTTGTAACTAATTATTTGGGACTTGGGAGGAAAGAAAATTGTAACTTCAAGTCACAACTTAATGTGTAAGTAGAGTTAACGCATTAGGTTAGTTTGCAACAAAAAAAAAAAAACAAAAAATGAGTTGTGTTTTGATATTTAACGTTGTAAATAAATTAAGTTGTTTACTGACAACTTTAATAAGTGAAATCTACTTGCTTTGACTAACGAAAAAACTTGTTTGTATTTGTTTATTTAACCAACTACCTAAGATTAAGCCCAATTTTAGATTCAACTATCAAAGGAGTTAAACATAAATATAATAATGTGTTTGTAATCAAATTGATGAGCATGATACTCAATTTTAATATATAATTTTATATGTTTTATAATAATTCATTAAGTTCTTAAACTTTGATTTTGTTTATTTCAGTTTTTCCTATGTATCAACTTTATTCAATTAAGGTCTCTCTATCAACTTCTTTGAATGTTTGTGGTTAATTGTCCTTGTCCAAAATTTTAATTTTTTTCTTCAAAATTTTTAAAATCCATTTAATGATTGAAAAATATTTTCTAATTTTTTTATAAAAAATTTAACGGAATTTGAATAATAATAATAATATATATTAGTTAATTTTTTAAAATAATATATATTTTTTGGCTTTTATTACATATTAATTAAATCAAAATTAGAACTCATTACTTATTAGAAACATAAGAAACCATGAGGGATTGGTGATGGCCTTGTTGTCTGAAGTCGTCCTGCTACCATCCATAGTCAATTGTCATCGAAGTGGAAACCCTGTAGCATGTCGAGCAGTGGAGTTCACACTAGAACTGGGATTTGAAAACATTGTCCTCAAAGGAGACTCCGAAATCTTAATCAAGCTTCTAAACAATTGCAGCAGGTCATTGGTGCCCTTTGACACATCATAAGTGATATTATTTTTCTTGCTTCGCACTTTACTTGTTTTAGCATTACACATGTCCGAAGACAATGTAATAAGGTTGCTCATTCGCTAGCTAGAAGAACAATCTTGTCCTCCCCTTTGTCTGTCGGGATGGAAGATGTTCAACTAACCTTTTATCTGTACGTAATTCAATCTAATTTGAATAGCCTTCCTTAATAATACGTACTGATTTGATTCTCAAAAAAAAAAAAAAAACTTGTTAGAAACATAGAATAGAGCAACCCTGCACTAATGAAGTTTTAATTTAATTACTTTTGGTATTTTCTAAATAAACTCTAATTTGATTACATTACACATTTTTTTACAAATTCTTTTGCTTACATTTACTTTTGATAACTTTCTCATACATTATTCGTTAAATAGAAGGTCGTGTGTTTCAGAAAGTGCCAACCCATTGCACAGCCAAGAATTTTGAGAATCATGAATGTCCCTCAAAGGCTCTAAATATAGTAACTTACAATAAGAAGAATTATGATAAGAATTTGGAGATGCAAATAATCTGTACAATAATAAAGAAATTAGGTAGGGCTAGGATCACGATGGAACAAATAATCATCCAACGTTATGATTACTGGCTTTTGCATAGCGCAATATCTATCACATGAAAATTCAATAATGATACTTTTTTATTCAAATAAGAAAATTCAATAACATTAAGGAGTACAAATAAAAACCTATAAACATATTTGGTAATAATCTGGATTCTCTCAAAGAATAAAGAAAAATCTGGATGATGTTGAGCTTTGAAATATATCAAAACAAAATAATCTACGGAAAGTAATGTTGTTGTGTACTCCTTACGTTTGCTTTTATATAGAATGAGAATTATATCCCGGTCATGCCTTTGTTTTAATGATAAAAATTGTTTGTCGTATCGTCATTAAATTAATGTGATTTATAGGTTTTGTCACACTCCTTGAAGCCTATATAAATCCAACCATTGCAAATCAATATTTGCACACTGAGAAGTAAGAAGAAAATATGGTGTACAACAAAACATTTTGGAATTAGTGACTGCAATGTTGGGTGGTCCTCAATTCTGGAAGGTGTATTTCTACAAGGAATTTTGTATCAACAATTGAATATGAGGAGGTTGTTCTTGGTATATCATGGACGGTTAAGTTCATGATCTAATAATTAGTTATTCAAGTGCTAGTCCAATGATAGTGACACCTTTTGTGGTATTTGATGTTTCTAGTTCAATCCTATTTTCCCTCCCCCCCCCCCCCCCCCCCACCCCCCCCCCCCCCCCACTTAATAATATAATTTTTTTTCTTTTTAATATTTTTTGAGACAATGATATGAGTATTACGTCTTTCTCGATCTCAGTTTTGCTCTTCACCTTACATTTTTTTTCATTTTACTCTTTTAGGTCTCCCATGGAAATAAATTCATTATAGAACCTTACGAATTCTTATGAGACATTGCAGCTCAAAAGTTTTTGCAATCCATGTATACGTTTGAAATGCTATTCTCTTTTAGAGTTGCGTAGTTTGCCTCCCCTAGAGTAACTCTTTGTATTAGTTGTAGCCTTGTAGGGCTCCTTATCCATAATCCCTTTTGTAAAGACGTTTTCTAGGATAAGGGAAAGAAAAGAAGATTGTTAAATTGGTTAAGAAATTCTTTATTCCTAAGCATTTTAACAATTCCCCACCACCACCACCCCTTTACAAATTTATTATGAGATGCAAACCCATTATTCCTTTTCAAATCCTATCATCTTTGGAAGTCTAGATATATTATGGACAAAGTTTAGGTTCCCCTTTTAAGAATAAGTTATGTGGCTACTTAATTAAAAAATATATTTCTATCTCATAAGAAAATATCCACATGACAGAACTTTAGAAAAGAAATCTAAGGAATAACACCTAAGTACTGCTCAAGCTCATTATATTTATTATGTGTTATATATATATATATATAATATATAGATATATATATATAGATTAACGCCTCTCCTGAATAGTAACGAATTTAGAGAGATTTCAAGGCATGATGCCATCAAAGATTATTAGTGAACATTTATTGGATGATGTTCTCTCCTTAGAGATCATGCGGTTGTCAATTTCATTAATCAATCAACAAATAAAATGAAATAATTAAATTACATAATTTTAATTACAACCAAAATATATAACTACTTCTACTTGACCCAATTGGAGAAAGACCCACTAAGCTAGATGTCCTTGGGCAAATATCTGCTCAGTTTTAAAAAAATATAGACAAAATATAAGTCACAAATTACAGCTTCTTAATACATTCCAACTCAATAATTTTGTATATACCAAAATGGAACATGATGTTATTTTAAGTCCCTTTGTACTAAATTTTACAGCAATTTATTTTTAATAAACAAAATCTAAGAGTCCATTATAATATATAGGTTTAGGCGAAAATTGAACACCAAATTCTTATTCAATTATCAGAGACTTTACTGATTGAACTAACTAGAACCTATACATAAGAGTCCATTATAATATTCTCTTTTTATTTTATACTTAATTTTAATAATATTCATGGGTGAACACATTCGTCCAAAGTTGTAATATATATAAACGGGAAGGGCAATCACAATTACAACCATTCAATAATAGTGAAGTTCAACAGTCAACTAAAACCATTTATAAGTTGATTATAAAAAAAATAAAAAATTATAATTATAATAAAAACCATTTATATGTTGTACTATGTTTTGCTCATAATAGTGAAGTTCCGTTTTCAACAATAGCTATACTAATGATTTAATTCTTGTGATTGACAATAGTGTAAAAAACATATAATCGATAATGACATTAATCTCTCTCAAGTGCCAACTCACTTGAGTGAGTGTCAGGCGAGATATAAGTGAGACTTTTTATATTTTTTTCAGCAATAATATTTTTTAGAAAATGAGTCATTTTTCAAAAAATATTCTCTATAAACTATCTCATTTTCCGTAGTAACATTAAATAAGTTTAAAAACAATCTTTTAATTTCCCTTATTTAGCTTATTATGAGATAAAGTTATTTTCCAACAAAAATTAGTGGAAAACAATCTCTAAAAATAAGCCATACTTTTTTATGTTGACCAAAGATAATTTTCCTTTAACTCAATTTTTCTAATGCTATCAAACACTGGAAAAAATAGAAAACTATCTTTACATAATATTTTCCATCAAAACAAACAGAGAGTATTTGATTTTTGAAACTATCATGTTCGCTCGAAATTCACCTGACATGGAAATTTCTCAACAAAAAAAAAAAAAATCAACTTCTACAATTCCAATTTCAACTCCTAATCATCTTGTTTCAATACAAATAAAAATTAAATGAAATTTAATATAAGGAAAACTTTGCATATTTCAAAATGTCCTAACATGAGGGGATCTTCTCAATGAGACAATATTCTCAATTTTTTGTTACATTAACTTCTTACTATCTTGCCAAAAGTCTTATAACTTAATTGACACTTTCAATAGAGATATTCAAGTTCCCCCCTCTAACTATTGATCAAATTACACACACATGCACACACATATAAAAGACAAGTTTGTTGTTTTTAACTACTTATTGAATTTTTATTTTTATTTTTATTTTACAATTTTAACATTGACTTTTGAAAGATAACTAATCAATAAATATATATAAATGAAAAATATATTTCAACAATATAATCAAAATTTAATAAATAACCTATAATATAAAAAAAAAAATTTAATAATATAATCACAATTAAATTGATAATTATATAAAATATAAAAAATTTTAATAATATAATCAAAACTGAATAGTAAAATATATAGTTAAATAAAATAAAAATTATTAATTTTCATGATGAATGCATATAGTATGAAACCAAATTAATAACAAAATTATTTGATTATATAATAGGTTAACATAAATAATAAATAATAAAGTTTTGTTTTAGTAAAAATTTTCAATGTGATAATTTTTTTTGGGGAAATTCAATTTAATAATTAAGCTTTAGTTGGAGTATTTATTTATTTTTAAATATTTGATAATACAGTTTCACTTTAAGTAAAATATGTTTAATTTAATATATTTTTAGTGGATTGTTAGATCTAGGGGTGTTAGCGGTGTGGTGCAGTTTAGTCAAAACTATAATTGCACCGCACTTTATTTTTGCAGTTACATGTACGGTGCAATATATAATATGTAGTTTGAAGTCGGTATATTTTTCGAATTTTGTGCTTTTCTTACCCAGCCCAAAATTAAAATTTTCCTTTATTTTGGGTCAAGTTTTAAACTATTGAGCTAGTTTTTCTTTATTTTGGGCTGACTTTCATAATCAACACTTGCTTGGGTTATTAATTTTTTTTTTTTGGAAAACTAGGGTTATTAAACTATTAATAATATTTTTAATATTAAAAAATAAATATATTAATATATAGAAAGAGTGTGGTGCGGTGCACTATTACTTGCAGTGCGATGCAGTTATGCCATTTTACGGGTAGTTATGGTGCGGTTTTTGCAGTTTGGTGAACACTCCTAGATCAAATGTTAAAACTAATTATTTTGGGAGGAATGAAAATTGTATCTTCAAGTTACAGTCTCGATGGGTAAGTAAAGTTAACTTGTTAGGTTAGTCTACCACCAAAAAAAAAAAAAAAAGTTGTGTATTCGTTTATTTAACCAAAGAGTTAAGATTGAGCCGAATTTTAAGTTTAACTATTAAAAGAGTTGAGCACAAATATAATAATGTGTTCGTGAACAAACTTGTGAGCATGTTATTCAATTTAAATATATAATATTATATGTTTATAAAACTATACTTGTATAGATTTGATATTACATTTTGTAAGTTTGTAAATAAATTTTTTAGGTATCAAGCTGGTATTTTTAATTTATTGATAATATAAATATTCAGTTTCATAGTAAAATTTAAAATAATATAAGTTTTTTTTAAAAAAAAAAAAATTTGAGAAACACACACACACACACACATAGGGGAAGAGAGATGAAATAAGGAAATACACTTACAAAGTTAAGAGAATTCAGAAAGTTAGTTATGCATTCAGAAAATGTCAAATATAACATTAATTTAATTAAATAATTCTTATTTCTAAAAAAAAAAAGGTTAAAATTGTAATCCAACATAATTCAAAAACTTAAAAAACTACCACAGAAATCTCCTTTTAACTTTCTACTAAACATTTCTCAAAAAAAAAAAAAAAAAAAAACTTCCCACCCCACTTACATACGGGAAATTATTGTGTACTCTCAGAGTACCATAAATGTGTACTTCCTCCTCTCACATAAATGGTGGGTCCCACTAATTAAATTCATGGTAGGACCCACCATTCATATGAGAAGGAGGACTACGCATTTATGGTACTCCGGAAGTACCTAATAATTTCCCCTTACAAAAACAAAACTTCTGTTTTTCATGCATAATTAAAATAAAAAGAAAAACTTTCCACTTTCCTCTCTTCCCTCCCACTAATCCACTTTTATATGATTTCCTCCTTTTCACCGCATTATCATCACATGTCTCACCATTCTTTATTTAAAATTTAAAATTAACCAAAACTACTCATAAATATCTTCCACAAATTGAAGACTTATCCCATAAAAAAGTAACCAACCCATTAGATTGATCTATTTCTCTCCTTTAAAAAAATAGAATAAAAATAGATTAATGGACCTCTATTTCTCTTTCTCTACAAGGAATAGCCTACAAATAAACCTCTAGGGTTTTCATTTCCAATCTAGGTTGATAGCTATCATTTAAAAATTATTAATTATTCACTTTCTCCTCTGATATGAAGTTGATTGGTGTTTATTTGATTCTCTTTTAGTGGTTTTTAGTGATGAAGGTGTAATTTCATTAGGTTTGGTGGAAAAGCTATGATCGAAGACAACAATTTGCATCTAGTATCACATCTCTTTCTTTCTCTCTCACACATTCTCTTTCTTTCTTTTTTCATTCCTGTACAAGATAAAATTATCACTCTCAATATCTTTGGGATTATATTTGTATTTTGTGGTTAATTAAAACTTAGAAAAGTTAAAAAAATTAAAATCTTTTTGCGTTTAATTTTGCTTTTGTTCGTTGATGGCATTATTCAAAGGTATGAAAAACTGTCTAAACATTAATGAAAAAAAAAAAACTAACTTCGGTTGTTGCCTCCTATTGATCCATTTGGTCATTACATTTTCACTTGATTTTTGTAATAAATCTGACTATCTGTGTTTGAAAGATAGGGCTTTACATATTTCATTGCTCATTGAGTCACTGTATTTAGTTGGATATCAACCCAACCTATTACTTTTATGTTTTTCAATGTGCATTATGGCACAATATTGGTAATATCATTTTAATTGATATTTATAGTTAACAAAAATTAACTTACTAGGATGAATGATTTATTGGTTTTAAATGATGCTTTAGTCCATTGCATTGGGTGATGTTGGTCACATTTCAAGTTAAACGCAAGATAAATTTTCATTTTACATCATTTTTTTGAATTAATTTGTGTGAAGTTAATTTTGTATCAATTGTGGGTTATTTTTTCTTCTCAAATTTTTGTTTTAAATCTTTTATCTTATGTAAATTTTTGTTTTTGCCTTCAAATAATGACCCACTGTTTAACTTATTTGTAGGTAACCAAGTAGATAGAGAAGAGCAGTTTTGATGGGGCTATACCAAATTATCCCCGATAGGTCACCTTGATGGGTTGATATTGTTATATTTGTAGTATTGTTGCAATCATTGCTGGCAAGGCTTTCCTGTTGTAACGAATTTATCAGATTAAATGCAAAAGATTTATATGATTGTAGTTCTAATAACACCCCTAAACATTATATTTGGGCATTAACCCTAAAGGAAGCTAAAATATTTATTTAAAAAGAGAAAACAAAGCCATAGATGAAATGTGTCTCTCATGATTCGATATCAAATTTATTACTAAGGTTTTGAACTCTCTTCCATTATTGTAACTATCAAATTATTATTAAAAAAATCTAGGGGTGTAGAACCATTTTCCAATGCTTAAGTTTCGAATTTGACTAAAAACAAGTAACTAGAAAATTTATCCTAAAAAATTATGACACGAAATTCCAAAAAAAAAGAAAAGTCTCATTGCACACACATAATAATTTATAGAAGCTCTTTTTATTTCACATAGTATTTTTCCATTGAGTTTGTAGAATTTGTATTTTACTTTGAGTTTTCAAATAAAGTGGTAGCCTATTAGATAGTTTTAGTAGCTTTAATTTTGACTGATTTCATAAATTCATGTTTAGTTATTTGTGATATTTGGTGTTGTGATATTTTGTTAAATAACTACTAGCTTCACGCGCATGCTCAGAGGTTTTTCTATTTATTTGTGTAAAACTTAATTATTTGCATCAATTATAATTTGAGATTTATATATTATAATTACAAAAATACCCATGGGTAATGGATTTCCAATCTACCCAATTCAAATATTTCGGATAATACTCATTTTTTTTTTATAGGTAGAGCTTAACTGAGTCGTGTACGAAGATTAACCAAATTGGTTCGGTAGGGTTTGGATAAATTGGATATTATCCAAACCCAACCCATATTAAAAAAAAAAAAAAAAAAAAAAACCCTGAACCTCTCTCACCGCGCTCACACTCTCTCCGCCTCTCCTCATCGTCTCTCCTCACCGCTTCACGTTGTGGGAAGGTTCTGTCTTTCACATATACAAACTTTTATTTGTTTTGGCATCGATTTTACGCTTGATTCTTGTTCCTCGTTCTCTACAAATTAACTGGGTCTTTCTACCACTCTCTTCCCTCAGGTAAATGCCATTCTTTTTCCCTCTTTTGCTAGTTTGGTTTTTTGTTCTTTGCTTGTTGTTTACTTGTGTTGTCTTATTGAATTTATCGTTTGGGTGTGTGTTAGATTTTGGTTTTAGAGTTTGTTACAGCTGGGCATGTGTCGAATTTGGTTTTTGATTGAATTTTTATCATCTGGGTATGTGTTACGTTTTAGTCTATGTTTTTGGGTCAGATTTTAACTAGTAGGAATTTAAAGGGACACAAAAGCAGTTTTCCATTTCTATTTTCTCTTTACATTGGAACTCATCTCCTGCGTACAATAAATTGATTAATTTATGTGACATTGATGATTACTTATGTTTGTTTTGACAAGTCCTGCGCTGTTAGTTGATGTTCCAAGGGATAAGAACATTACTGGTATGTTCTCTTCTTTAATTGAGACTGATTTTACTCTGCTATGTGCAGGCAATTGGTATGCCCGGTTTGTTAGTTGGCTGATGTGTTTGTGTATGTGAATATGAAACAATATATGGGAATTGTGAATTTTCTGTTTAAGAAGTGCTGGCTGTTAGTAGTTCATGCTATGACTAGCGTTCTGATCATAATACACTTTTCTACAGTAATTTCGGCTATTTCTGGATTATTATTTGAAAATTCAAATTGAAGCTTAACTTCTGTCCATTCATTTAGAATTATGCCTTCCAATGAACTATCCCTTATATAGAATACCCATAGATAAGAATAAGATGATGATGATGATGGTGGAGTTCAAAAATATACAGTAGCATGTGAGTACAATTTATAACCATCAACGAAAATGTTGATAGCATAGTAACCTAATATAGAATACCTATTCCTGTCCTTCGATTGCACTTGAATAACAACACAAAAAGCAAATGATGGAAGAAGTTTTCGACTGACCGAGAATGATATGGAACTTCCACCAATTTGATGGTTGAACCATTTTGGAATCTTACTTCCTTGAATTAACACTTCTCCATCAGATTTAAATGAAAACCCCTTTTTATGACGAAAGTCTGTTTCAGATGCATAGTCCCGGTGCGATGATCCCCTTGGACATACAATATTCCGTGGAAGCCCTACCTTTTTTTGCGAACTGCATGCATTTAGCAAATTAAAGAAACCACAGTTTAGCAAATCTAGTAATATATTTGGGAAAGTTAACCAAAATTGAATCTTTGAGAGAGATGAACCTGTCTCAATAATCTTCTGCTTGATTGTGAATCCATATAAAAGATCCATTAGCCCTAGCAATGGAAGTTTTGCCACCAAATTGGCATTTTCTTCCAAAGGCCCCAAAAAAATCCATCAAGTTTTAAAAGAGCATCCTCACCCAGGAAAAGTCTGCTCAAATAGAAGACATCAAGTCAAAAATGGACCCCTTATTCGTCCTCTACCATAAGCTCATTATCACCAGGTTCATCAAAGATTGGACGCATTTCCTTATCTTTCTGGACTGCACTTTTGATTTCTTCATTTGATTCTTCTGTTAGGTAATGGTTCCACCATGACAAAAGTTTTCCTGTGAAACCTAAGACCAGAAGTTCAACTACTTCGGTATGAGGGCAACCTTCATTGAGGTAGTTATTGGCTACCATAGTCATGTGTTGAATTATATTTATGATTTCTTGTTCTGATAATCCATCTATATTCCATTCATAGAGTTTATCAGAAGATACTGAGAACTGGTTGCTAACATTCTTTTCCTCAAACTGGAGGTCAGGGGGTGTTGGTTTGGGATACCAGTTTTTTATGAGACTAGTTGGGGTAACCCTACGATGGTGGAGTTTATTCACCTGTAAATCCTAAAACTGTTTTCTAATTGCCTTATCTCCTTTTCAGGTGTTGCTATATATATATATATATATATATATATATATATATATATATATAAGAGATTTAAGAGAGATTTCAAGGTTGCCATCGAAGATTATTTGTGAACATTTACTGGATAATGTTCTCTCCATAGAGATTTGCGATTGTCAATTTCATTAATCAACCAACAAATAAAATGAAATAATGAAATAATATGATTTAATTGACAACCAAAATATATAATTTAATAAGTTAAAATATATAATAAAGTTATTTTAATTAAGATTAGTTTTTTTTAGAACTATAATTAAGTTTAGTTGGAGTAGTATTTTAATTGTTTAAATATTTGATAATATAGTTTCACTTAAAGTAAAATATGATAATAGTTTAATATATTTATAGTGAATCATGTATTACGGGACATGGGAGGAAAGAAAATCATAACTTCAAGTCACAACTTAATGTGTAAGTAGAGTTAATGCATTAGGTTAGTTTGCAAAAAAAAAAAAAAAGTTGTGTTTTGATATTTAATGTTGCAAATAAATTAAGTTGTTTATTGACAACTTTAATAAGTCAAATCTACTTGGTTTAACTCACGAAAAAACTTGTTTGTATTTGTTTATTTAACCAACTACCTAAGATTAAGCCCAATTTTAGATTCAACTATCAAAGGAGTTAAGCATAGATATAATAATGTGTATGTAAACAAACTTATGAGCATGATACTCAATTTTAATATATAATGTTATATGTTTTATAATAAATCACTAAGTCCTCTAACTTTGGTTTTGTTTATTTCAGTTTTTATATGTATTAATTTTATTCAATTAACGTCTCTTTATCAACTTCTTTAAATGTTTGTGGTTAATTGTCCTTGTCCAAAATTTTAATTTTTTTCTTCAAAATATTTAAAATTTAAAAAATCCATTTAATGATTGAAAAATATTTTCTAATTTTTTTATAAAAAATTTAACAGAATTTGAATAATAATAATATATATTAGTTAATTTTTTAAAATAATATATATTATTTGGCTTTTATTACATATTAATTAAATCAAATTAGAACTCATTATTTACTTGTTAGAAACACAGAACAAAGCAACCTTGCACTAATGAAATTTTAATTTAATTACTTTCGGTATTTTCTAAATAAACTCTAATTTAATTACATTACACTTTTTTTTTAAATTGTTTTGCTTACAATTACTTTTGATAACTTTCTCATGCATTATTTGTTAAATGGAAAGTCTTGTGTGTTTCAGAAAGTGCCAACCCATTGCACAGCCAAGAAGTTTGAGAATCACGAATGTCCCTATAAGGCTCTAAGTATAGTAACTTACAAAAAGAAGAATTATGATAAGAGTTGGAGATGCAAAGAATCTATACAATAATAAAGAAATTAGGTAGGACTAGGACCACGATGGAACAAATAATCATCCAACGTTATGATTACTGGCTTTTGCATAGCGCAATATCTATCACATGAAAATTCAATAATGATACCTTTTTATTCAAAAAAGAAAATTCAATAACATTAAGGAGTACAAATAAAAACCTATAAACATATTTGGTAATGATCTGGATTCTCTCAAAGAATAAAGAAAAATCTGGATAATGTTGAGCTTTGAAATATATCAAAACAAAATAATATATGGAAAGTAATATTGTTGTGTATTCCTTACGTTTGCTTTATATCGAATGAGAATTATATCCCAGTCATGCCTTTGTTTTAATGATAAAAATTGTTTGTTGTATCGTCATTAAATTAATGTTATTTATGGGTTTTGTCACACTCCTTGAAGCCTATATAAATCCAACCATTGGAAATCAATATTTGCATACTGAGAAAGTGAGAAGTAAAGAAGAAAATATGGTGTACAACAAAACATTCTTGGAATTAGTGACTGCAATGTTGGGTGGTCCTCGATTCTGGAAGGTGTATTTTTACAAGGAATTCTGCATCAACAATTGAATATGAGGGGGTTGTTCTTGGTATATCATGGACGGTTAAGTTCATGAACTAATAAATAAGTATTATGGTATTTGATGTTCCTAGTTCAACAAAACAAATTATATTATTATTTTTAGTAAAAATAATAATATAATTTGTTTTCTTTTTTATATTTTTTGTGACAATGATATAAGTATTATGTCTTTCTCTATCTCAGATTTGCTCTTCACCTCACATTTTTTTTCGATTTACTCTTTTAGGTCTCCCATGGAAATAAATTCATTATAGAACCTTACGTGTTCTTATGAGATATTGCTGCTCAAAACTTTTTGCAATCCATGTATACATTTGAAATGCTTTCCCTTTTAGAGTTGCATAGTTTGCTTCCCCTGGAGTAACTCTTTCTATTAGTTGTAGGGCTCCTTATCCTTAATCCCTTTTGTAAAGGCTTTTCTAGGATAAGGGAAAGAAACGAAGATTGTTAAATTGGTTAAGAAATTGTTTATTCCTAAGCATTTTAACAATTCCCCCCACCCCTTTTACAAATTCATTATGAGATGCAAACCCATTATTAATGGCCCTTTCAAATCCTATCATCTTTGGAACTCTAGATATATATTATTATGTTTTTTACAGGAAAAAAAAAAAAAAAACAATATATACACACACATATATATAGACTCATCTACTAGAAATAGTAACGAATTTAGAGAGATTTCAAGGCTGGCCATGATGCCATCAAAGATTATTTGTGAGCATTTATTGGACGATGTTCTCTCCTTAGAGATCATACGGTTGTCATCAATTTCATTAATCAATCAACAAATAAAATGAAATAATTAAATTACATAATTTTAATTACAACCAAAATATATAACTACTTCTACTTGACCCAATTGGAGAAAGACCCACTAAGCTAGATGTCCTTCGGCAAATATCTGCTCAGTTTTAAAAAAATATAGACAAAATATAAGTCACAAATTACAGCTTCTTAATACATGTCAACTCAATAATTTTGTATATATCAAAATGGAACATGACGTTATTTTAAGTCCCTTTGTACTAAATTTTACGGCAATTTATTTTTAATAAACAAAATCCAAGAGTCCATTATAATATATAGGTGTAGGTGGAATTGAACACCAAATTTCTAATTTTATGGCAATTTATTTTCAATAAACAAAATCTAAGAGTCCATTATAATATATAGGTGTAGGCGGGAATTAAACACCACATCTCTTATTCAACTATCAGAATCCATTATAAAAACCCACAAGAGTCCATTATAATATTATCTTTTATTTTATACTTAATTTTAATAATATTCATAGGTGAACACATTCGTCCAAAGTTGTAATATATATAAACGGGAAGGGCAATTACAGTTACAACCATTCAAGAATAGTGAAGTTCAACAATTTAACTAAAACCATTTATATGTTGTACTATGTTTTGCTCATAATAGTGAAGTTCCGTTTTCAACAATAGCTAACTAATGATTTAATTCTTGTGATTGACAATAGTATAAAAAACATATAATCGATAATGACATTAATCTCTCTCAAGTGCCAACTCACTTGAGTGAGTGTTAGGCAAGATATAAGTGAGACTTTTTTTTGTTTATTTCAGCAATAATGTATTTTAGAAAATGAGTCATTTTTCAAAAAATATTTTCTATAAACTATCTCATTTTCCTATATATGGTAGTAACATTAAATAAGTTTAAAAAACAATCTTTTAACTTCCTTTATTTAGCTTATTATGAGATAGAGTTATTTTCCAAAACAATTAGTGAAAAAAAAAATATCTAAAAATAAGCTATACTTTTTATGTTGATCAAAGATAATTTTCTTTTAACTCAATTTTTCTAATGCTACCAAATATAGGAAAAACATAATACTATCTTTACACCATATTTTCCATCAAAACAAACAGAGCGTATTTGATTTTTGAAACTATCATGTTCGCTCGAAATTCACCTGACATGGGAATTTCTCTAAAAAAATTTCAACTTCTACAATTCCAATTTCAACTCCTAATCATCTTGTTTCAATACAAATAAAAATTAAATGAAATTTAATATAAGGAAAAGTTTGCATATTTCAAAATGTCCTAACATGAGGGGATCTTCTCAATGAGACAATATTCTCAATTTTTTGTTACATTAACTTCTTACTATCTTGCCAAAAATCTTATAACTTAATTGACACTTTCAATAGAGATATTCAGGTTTTAAATTCCCCCTCTAACTATTGATCAAATTACACACACATGCACACACATATGAAAGACAAATTTGTTGTTTTTAACTACTTATTAAATTTTTATTTTACAATTTTAACATTGACTTTTGAAAGATAACTAATCAATAAATATATATATATATATATGAAAAATATATTTCAACAATATAATCAAAATTCAATAAATAGCCCTATATAAATTAAAAATTTTAATAATATTATCACAACTAAATTGATAATTATATAAAATTTTAAAAATTTTAATAATATAATCAAAACTGAATAGTAAAATATATAGTTAATATAAAATATAAAATTATTTAATTTCCATGATGAATGCATATAGTATGAAACCAAATTAATAATAAAATTATTTGATTATATAATAGGTTAACATAAATAATAAATAATAATAAAAAGTTAAAATAAATAAGAAGGTTTTTTTTTTAATAAAAATTTTCATTGTGATAATTTTTTTTTTAGGAAATTCAATTTGATAATTAAGCTTTAGTTGGAGTAGTATTTTATTTTTTAAATATTTGATAATACAGTTTCGCTTTAAGTAAAATATGTTAATAATTTAATATATTTTTAGTGGATAGTTAGATCTAGGGGTGTTAGCAGTGTGGTGCAATTTAGCCAAAATTATATCCTCACTGTACCTTATTTTTTAAGTTACATGTGCGGTGCAATGTATATGATACAGTTTGAAGTCGGTATATTTTTTAAAATTTTGGGTTTTTCTTACCCAACCCAAAATTGATTTTTCCCTTTATTTTGGGTCAAATTTTAAAGATTTTGGACTGGTTTTCCTAATCAACACTTGATTGGGTAATTATTATTATTTTTGAAAACTAGGGTTATTAAACTATTAATAATATATTTAATATTAAAAAATAAATATATTAATATATAGAAAGAGTGTGATGCAGTGCATTGTTACTTGCGGTGCGATGTAGTTATGCCATTTTACAGGTAGTTAAAGTGCGATTTTTGCAGTTTAGTGAACACCCCTAGATCAAATGTTAAAACTAATTATTTTGGGAGGAATGAAAGTTGTATCTTCAAGTTACAGTCTCGATGGGTAAGTAAAGTTAACTCATTAGGTTAGTTTGCCACAAAAAAAGAAAAAAAGAAAAAAAACAAGTTGTGTCTTGATATTTAGGGTTGTAAATGAACTAAGTTCGTAAAGCAATTTTAATGAGTCAAATGTACTCGGTTTGATTTATGAAAAAACTTGTTTGTATTCATTTATTTAACCAAAGAGTTAAGATTAAGCCGAATTTTAAGTTTAACTATTAAAAGAGTTGAGCACAAATATAATAATGTGTTCGTAAACAAACTTGTGAGCATGTTACTCAATTTAAATATATAATGTTACATGTTTATAAAACTATACTTGTATAGATTTGATATTAAATTTTGTAAGTTTGTAAATAAATTTTTTAGGTATCAAGCTGGTATTTTTAATTTATTGATAATATAAATATTCGGTTTCATAGTAAAATTTAAAATAATATAAGTTGGTAACTGTTTTGTTTAAGTTTCAACTATAATCTAAATATATTAAGATGATTCAGAAAGTTAGTTATGCCTTTAGAAAATGTCAAAAATACCCTTAATTTAATTAAATAATTCTTATTTCTAAAAAATAAAAAATGAGGCGAAAACTGTAATCCAACATAATTCAAAAACATAAAAAACTACTATAGAAATCGCCTTTTAACTTTCCACTAAACAAAAGAAGAAGAAAAAAACTTTCCCACGCCTGTTTCTAATAACAAAAAAATAATACTTCCCACCCCACTTAGAAAAACAAAACTTCCGTTTTTCTTGCATTAAAAAAAAAAAAAAAAAATTCCATTTTCCTCTCTTCCCTCCCACTAATCCACTTTTATACAATTTCCTCATTTTCACCCATTATCATCACATGTCTCACAATTCTTTATTTAAAATTAACCAAAACTACTCATAGATGTCTTCCACAAATTGAAGACTTATCCCATAAAAAAGTCACCAACCCAACAGATTGATCTATTTCTCTCCTTTTTTTTCTTTTCTTTTTTTAATGGACATCTATTTCTCTTTCTCTAATACCTTAAGGATGATATAAGACACAAGAAAATTAAGGAACAATTAACTTGTAAGATCATCCAAACAAAAATTAGAGAATTCGAAGAAAAACTCAAGCAGGAAGTTTGCTCTAATCCACCCACAGCCTTTTGGCTTAGAAAGAGACATGAAGTGGCTCTCCCATATGTCAAAGAATTTAAGGAGAATGATATCCCGACCAAAGCTCGACCCATCCAAATGAGCCAAGAACTTATGGACTTTTGCAAAATAGAGATAAATGACCTCCTTAGCAAAGGAATCATTAGAAATTCTAAGTCACCTTGGTCATGTCCAGCCTTTTATGTCTAGAAGAATGCTGAGATTGAGAGAGGTGTTCCCAAATTAGTTATCAACTACAAGCCCTTTAACAAAATCCTAGAATGGGTTAGATATCATATCCAAAATAAAAGAGATCTAGTTAATTGGCTTAGTAAGGTAGCCATCTTCAGCAAGTTCGATATAAAAGTGGGTTTTGGCAAATCCAGATCAAAGAGTCTGATAGGTATAAAATAACCTTCACTACACCCTTTGGACATTACGAATGGAATGTAATAACTTTTGGTCTAAAGAATGCACCCAATGAATTCCAAAACATCATGAATGGGATTTTCAATCCATTCTCTAGTCACTCTATTGCTTACATAGATGATATACTAATATTTTCAGAATCTATTGAGCAATATTGGAAACATTTGCGATTGTTTCTCAATACAATCAAGCTCAATGGTCTTGTAATTTCAACCCCAAAAATCAAACTTTTCCAAACACATGTTAGGTTCTTAGGTTTTGACATCCATCACATCTTGATCAAACCAATAGATAAAGCCATTCAATTTGCGGAAAAATTTCCAGATCAAATCCTTAGCAAGACCCAGCTTAAAAGATTTTTAGGATCTCTCAACTACATCTCGGATTTTATCAAAATCTTAGGCAACAATGCAAACCACTTTTTGATAGATTTCGAACCAATCCACCTCCTTGGACCCCAGCTCATACAACAGTTGTCCAAGAAATCAAAAAATATGTTAAGACTCTCCCTTGTTTAGGAATTCCCTCAATAAATTCCTTTAAGATTGTCCAGACAGATGCCTCTAACATTGGTTATGGTGGCATTCTCCTCCAGCATACTAGTCCTAATTCCCTTGAATAGATAGTCTATTTCCATTCAAGAATTTGGACTCCTACTCAACTAAATTATAGTACTATTAAAAAAGAAATTTTATCTATAATACTATGCATTTCAAAGTTTCAAAGTGATTTATTAAACCAAAAGTTTTAATCAGAATTGATTGCAAATCTGCAAAACATGTTTTAGAAAAAGATGTTCAAAACATTGAATCAAAACAGATTTTTGCACAATGGCAATCCGTTCTCTCAGTTTTTGATTTTGACATAGTATAGAAGGAACCCTAAACAATATCCTTGATTTCCTTACCCTTGAATTCTTGCGGAATCCAACCCATAATGTCCGGAAAGAAGCCAGCACAACAACCTCAACCCCTAAAGCTACCTAAACAATCACCTCCCAACAATACTAGTCAGGCAAAGAACCCTGGCCAAATTGTCCCAGTTTCCTTGGCCAACCACTATGTGGTTTCTACAATTGCAAAAGCAAACTATCAAAGGCCACTCCTAACCTAGTTTAGTTTTTGTTTTGCCTTAGTATCCCCAACTCCTAGGGCAATAACCCTATAACAGTAAATGATCCCTTTGGCCCCTTACAGTCCTAAGGATCATCCCAGCCATCCAGCAAAAAAAAAAATAAGTCCCCTTATGTTAAGAAACCTTACATCCAGCACATCTTTTATATTGAACCACATATGATCCATATAACATCCATTATCCCTAGCAATGGAAGTTTTGCCACCAAATTGGCATTTTCTTCCAAAGGCCCTAGAAAAATCCATCAAGTTCTATAAGAGCATTCTCACCCAGGATTAGTCTGCTCAAATAGAAGACATGAAGTAAAAAATGGACCCCTTAGTCGTCCTCTACCATAAGCTCATTATCACCAGGTTCATCAAAGATTGGACACCCTTCCTCGTCTTTCTAAACTGCACTTTTGATTTCTTCATTTGATTCTTTTGTTAGGTAATGGTTCCACCATGACAGAAGTTTTCCTGTGAAACCTAAGACCAAAAGTTCAACTACTTTGGTATGAGGGCAACCTTCATTGAGGTAATTATTGGCTACTATAGTCATGTGTTGAACTTTATTTATGATTTCTTGTATAATCCGTCTATATTTCATTCATAGAGTTTATCAGAAGATGCTGAGAATTAGTTGCTAACATTCTTCTGCTCAAACTGGAGGTCAGGGAGTGTTCGTATGGGATACCAATTTTTGGTGAGACTGGTTGGGGTAACCCTACGATGGTGGAGTTTATTCACCTGTAAATTCTGAAACTGGTTTTCTAATTGCCTTATCTCCTCTTCAAATTCTAAAGAGATGTTGCTATATATATATATGAAAGTGATTTCAAGGTTGGCCATCGAAGATTATTTGTGAACATTTACTAGATAATGTTCTCTCCATAGAGATCATGCGATTTTCAATTGCATTAATCAACCAACAAATAAAATGAAATGATGATATAATATGATTTTATTTACAACCAAAATATATAATTTAATAAGTTAAAATATATAATGAAGTTATTTTAATTAAGTTTAGTTTTATTTTGAGAACTATAATTAAGTTTAGTTGGAGTGGTATTTTAATTGTTTAAATATTTGATTATACAGTTTCACTTAAAGTAAAATATGATAATAGTTTAATATATTTATAGTGAATCATTGGATAAAATGTTATAACTAGTTATTTGGGACTTGGGAGGAAAGAAAATCGTAACTTCAAGTCACAACTTAATGTGTAAGTATAGTTAACGCATTAGGTTAGTTTACCAAAAAAAAAAACAAACAAAAAACGAGTTGTGTTTTGATATTTAATGTTGTAAATAAATTAAGTTGTTTACTGACAACTTTAATAAGTCAAATCTACTTGGTTTGACTCACGAAAAAACTTCTTGGTATTTTCTTATTTAACCAACTTCCTAAGATTAAGCCCAATTTTAGATTCAACTATCAAAGGAGTTAAGCATATATATAATAATGTGTTTATAAACAAACTTATGAGCATGATACTCAATTTTAATATATAATGTTATATGTTTTATAATAATCATTAAGTCCTCTAACTTTGATTTTGTTTATTTCAGTTTTTTCTATGTATTAAGTTTATTCAATTAAGGTCTCTCTATCAACTTCTTTAAATGTTTGTTGTTAATTGTCCTTGTCCAAAATTTTAATTTTTTTCTTCAAAATTTTTAAATTTTAACAATTGCATTTAATGATTGAAAAATATTTTCTAATTTTTTTATAAAAAATTTAACGGAATTTGAATAATAATAATACTATATATATTAGTTAATTTTTTAAAATAATATATATTATTTGGCCTTTATTACATATTAATTAAATCAAATTAGAACTCATTATTTACTTGTTAGAAACATAGAATAAAGCAACCCTGCACTAATGAATTTTTAATTTAATTACTTTTGGTATCTTCTAAATAAACTCTAATTTAATTACATTACACATTTTTTTAGAAATTCTTTTGCTTACAATGACTTTTGATAACTTTCTCATGCATTATTCGTTAAATGGAAGGTCTTGTGCGTTTCAGAAAGTGCCAACCCATTGCACAGCCAAGAATTTTGAGATTCACGAATGTCCCTCTAAGGCTCTAAATATAGTAACTTATAATAAGAAGAATTATGATAAGAATTGGAGATGCAAAGAATCTGTACAATAATAAAGAAATTAGGTAGGACAAGGACCACGATGGAACAAATAATCATCCAACGTTATGATTACTGGCTTTTGCATAGCGCAATACCTATCACATGAAAATTCAATAATGATACTTTTTTATTCAAAAAAGAAAATTCAATAACATTAAGCAGTACAAATAAAAGCCCATAAACATATTTGGTAATAATCTGGAATCTCTCAAAGAGTAAAGAAAAATCTGGATGATGTTGGGCTTTGAAATATATCAAAACAAAATAATATATGGAAAGTAATATTGTTGTGTATTCCTTACGTTTGCTTTATATAGAATGAGAATAATATCCCAGTCATGCCTTTGTTTTAATGATAAAAATTGTTTGTTGTATCGTCATTAAATTAATGTGATTTATACGTTTTGTTACTCTCCTTGAAGCCTATATAAATCCAACCATTGCAAATCAATATTTGCATACTGAGAATTAAAGAAAAAAATATGGTGTACAACAAAACATTCTTGGAATTAGTGACTGCAATGTTGGGTGGTCCTCGATTCTGGAAGGTGTATTTTTACAAGGAATTCTGCATCAACAATTGAATGTGAGGACGTTGTTCTTGGTATATCATGGACGGTTAAGTTCATGACTTAATAATTATGTTCTTCAAGTGGTAGTCCAATGATAGTGACACCCTTTATAGTATTTGATGTTCCTAGTTCAATCCTATTTTCCCTCCCCCCACTAAAAATAATAATATAATCTGTTTTCTTTTTTATATTTTTTGTGACAATGATATAAGTATTATGTCTTTCTCTATCTCAGTTTTGCTCTTCACCTCACATTTTTTTCGATTTACTCTTTTAGGTCTCCCATGGAAATAAATTCATTATAGGACCTTACGTGTTCTTATGAGATATTGCTGCTCAAAACTTTTTGCAATCCATGTATACATTTGAAATGCTTTCCCTTTTAGAGTTGCATAGTTTGCTTCCTCTGGAGTAATTCTTTCTATTAGTTGTAGGGCTACTTATCCTTAATCCCTTTTGTAAAGGCTTTTCTAGGATAAGGGAAAGAAACGAAGATTGTTAAATTGATTAAGAAATTCTTTATTCCTAAGCATTTTAACAATTCCCCCCACCCCCCTTTTACAAATTCATTATGAGATGCAAACCCATTATTAATGGCCCTTTCAAATCCTATCATCTTTGGAACTCTAGATATATATTATTATGTTTTTTACAGGAAAAAAAAAAACAAATATATACACACACATATATAGACTCATCTACTAGAAATAGTAACGAATTTAGAGAGATTTCAAGGCTGGCCATGATGCCATCAAAGATTATTTGTGAGCATTTATTGGACGATGTTCTCTCCTTAGAGATCATACGGTTGTCATCAATTTCATTAATCAATCAACAAATAAAATGAAATAATTAAATAACATAATTTTAATTACAACCAAAATATATAACTACTTCTACTTGACCCAATTGGAGAAAGACCCACTAAGCTAGATGTCCTTCGGCAAATATCTGCTCAGTTTTAAAAAAATATAGACAAAATATAAGTCACAAATTATAGCTTCTTAATACATTTCAACTCAATAATTTTGTATATATCAAAATGGAACATGATGTTATTTTAAGTCCCTTTGTACTAAATTTTACGGCAATTTATTTTTAATAAACAAAATCCAAGAGTCCATTATAATATATAGGTGTAGGTGGAATTGAACACCAAATCTCTAATTTTATGGCAATTTATTTTCAATAAACAAAATCTAAGAGTCCATGATAATATATAGGTGTAGGCGGAAATTGAACACCACATCTCTTATTCAACTATCAGAATCCATTATAAAAACCCACAAGAGTCCATTATAATATTATTTATTTATTTTATACTTAATTTTAATAATATTCATAGGTGAACACATTCGTCCAAAGTTGTAATATATATAAACGGGAAGGGCAATTACAATTACAACCATTCAAGAATAGTGAAGTTCAACAATTCAACTAAAACCATTTATATGTTGTACTATGTTTTGCTCATAATAGTGAAGTTCCGTTTTCAACAATAGCTATACTAATGATTTAATTATTGTGATTGACAATAGTATAAAAAACATATAATCGATAATGACATTAATCTCTCTCAAGTGCCAACTCACTTGAGTGAGTGTTAGGCGAGATATAAGCGAGACTTTTTTCTGTTTGTTTCAGCAATAATGTATTTTAGAAAATGAGTCATTTTTCAAAAAATATTTTCTATAAACTATCTCATTTTCCTATATATGGTAGTAACATTAAATAAGTTAAAAAACAATCTTTTAACTTCTTTTATTTAACTTATTATGAGATAGAGTTATTTTTCAAAAAAATTAGTGAAAAAAAATATCTAAAAATAAGCCATACTTTTTATGTTGATCAAAGATAATTTTTCTTTAACTCAATTTTTCTAATGCTACCAAACACATAAAAAAACAGAAAACTATCTTTACACAATATTTTCCATCAAAACAAACAGAGCGTATTTGATTTTTGAAACTATCATGTTCGCTCGAAATTCACCTGACATGGGAATTTCTCTAAAAAAATTTCAACTTCTACAATTCCAATTTCAACTCCTAATCATCTTGTTTCAAATGAAATTTAATATAAGGAAAAGTTTGCATATTTCAAAATGTCCTAACACGAGGGGATCTTCTCAATGAGACAATATTCTCAATTTTTTGTTACATTAACTTCTTACTATCTCGCCAAAAGTCTTATAACTTAATTGACACTTTTAATAGAGATATTCAGGTTTTAAACTCCCCCTCTAACTATTGATCAAATTACACACACGTGCACACACATATAAAAGACAAATTTGTTGTTTTTAACTACTTATTGAATTTTTATTTTTATTTTTATTTTACAATTTTAACATTGACTTTTGAAAGATAACTAATCAATAAATATATATATATATATATATATATATATGAAAAATATATTTCAACATATAATCAAAATTCAATAAATAACCCTATATAATTAAAATTTTTAATAATCACAACTAAATTGATAATTATATAAAATTTAAAAAATATTTTAATAATATAATCAAAACTGAATAGTAAAATATATAGTTAATTAAAATATAAAATTATTTAATTTCCATGATGAATGCATATAGTGCGAAACCAAATTAGTAATAAAATTATTTGATTATAAATAGGTTAACATAAATAATAAATAATAATAAAAAGTTAAAATAATAAGAAAGTTTTTTTTTAATAAAAATTTTCAATGTGATAATTTTTTTTTTTTAGGAAATTCAATTTGATAATTAAGCTTTAGTTGGAGTAGTATTTTTTAAAAAAAATATTTGATAATACAGTTTCACTTTAAGTAAAATATGTTAATAATTTAATATATTTTTAGTGTATAATTAGATCTAGGGGTGTTAGCAGTGTGGTGCAGTTTAGCCAAAATTATATCCGCACTGTACCTTATTTTTTAAGTTACATGTGTGGTGCAATATATATGATACAGTTTGAAATCGGTGTATTTTTTTAAATTTTGGGTTTTTCTTACCCAACCCAAAATTGATTTTTCCCTTTATTTTGGGTCAAATTTTAAACTATTGAGCTAATTTTTCTTTATTTTGGGCTGACTTTCCTAATCAACACTTGCTTGGGTTATTAATTTTTTTTTTTGAAAACTAGGGTTATTAAACTATTAATAATATATTTAATATTAAAAAATAAATATATTAATATATAGAAAGAGTGGCTTTCAATATATATATATATAGAAGGGTGTGATGTGGTGCACTGTTACTTGCGATGCGATATAGTTATGCCATTTTACAGGTAGTTATAGTGCGGTTTTTGCAGTTTAGTGAACACCCCTAGATCAAATGTTAAAACTAATTATTTTGGGAGGAATGAAAATTGTAGCTTCAAGTTACAGTCTCGATGGGTAAGTAAAGTTAACTCGTTAGGTTAGTTTGCCACCAAAAAAAAAAAGTTGCGTCTTGATATTTAGGGTTGTAAATGAACTAAGCTCGTAAAGCAATTTTAATGGGTCAAATATACTCGGTTTGATTTATGAAAAAACTTGTTTGCATTCGTTTATTTAACCAAAGAGTTAAGATTAAGCCGAATTTTAAGTTTAACTATTAAAAGAGTTGAACACAAATATAATAATGTGTTCGTGAACAAACTCGTGAGCATGTTACTCAATTTAAATATATAATGTTATATGTTTATAAAACTATACTTGTATAGATTTGATATTACATTTTGTAAGTTTGTAAATAAATTTTTTAGGTATCAAGCTGGTATTTTTAATTTATTGATAATATAAATATTCGGTTTCATAGTAAAATTTAAAATAATATAAGTTGGGAAATTGTTTTGTTTAAGTTTCAACTATAATCTGAATATATTAAGATGATTCAAAAAGTTAGTTATGCCTTTAGAAAATGTCAAAAATACCCTTAATTTAATTAAATAATTCTTATTTCTAAAAAATAAAAAATGAGGCGAAAATTGTAATCCAACATAATTCAAAAACACAAAAAAACTACCACAAAAATCTCCTTTTAACTTTCCACTAAACAGAAAAAAAAAAAAAAAAAACCTTCCCACGCTTGTTTCTAATAACAAAAAAATAATACTTCCCACCCCACTTAGAAAAACAAAACTTCCTTTTTTCTTGCATAAAAAAAATTAAAAAAAAAAATTCCATTTTCCTCTCTTCCCTCCCACTAATCCACTTTTATACAATTTCCTCATTTTCACCCATTATCATCAAATGTCTCACAATTCTTTATTTAAAATTAACCAAAACTACTCATAGATGTCTTCCACAAATTGAAGACTTATCCCATAAAAAAGTCACCGACCCAACAGATTGATCTATTTCTCTCCTTTCTTTTCTTTTCTTTTTTTAATGGACATTTATTTCTCTTTCTCTACAAGGACAGCCTACAAATAAACCTCTAGGGCTTTCATTTCCAATCTAGGTTGATAACTCTCACTTAAAAAAATAATTATAATAATTATTCACTTTCTCCTCTGATATGAAGTTGATTGGTGTTTATTTGATTCTCTTTTAGTGGTTTTCAATGATGAAGGTGTAATTTCATTAGGTTTGGTGGAAAAGCTATGATCGAAGACAACAATTTGCATCCAGTATCACATCTCTTTCTTTCTCTCTCACACATTCTCTTTCTTTTACTTTTTTGTTCCTGTACAAGATAAAATTATCACTCTCAATATCTTTAGCGTTATATTTGTATTTTGTGGTTAATTAGAACTTAGAAAAGTTAAAAAATTAAAATCTTTTTGTGTTTAATCTTTGTTTTTGTTTGCTGATGGCATTATACAAAGGTATGAAAAACTATCTAAACGTTAATGAAAAAAAAAAAAAAAAAACTAACTTCGGTTGTTGCCTCCTATTGAACCATTTGGTTATTACATTTTTACTTGATTTTTGTAATAAATCTGACTATTCAAGTGTTTGAAAGATAAGGCTTTACATATCTCATTGCTCACTGAGTCACTGTATTTAGTTGGAAATCAACCCAACCTTTTACTTTTACGTTTTTTAATGTGCATTATGGTAGAATACTAGTAATATCATTTTAATTGATATTTATAGTTAACAAAAATTAACTTTCTAGATGTATGATTTATTGGTTTTAAATGATGCTTTAGTCCTTTGCATTGGGTGATGTTGGTCGCATTTCAGGTGAAATGCGAGATAAGTTTTCATTTTACATCATTTTTTTTTAATTAATTTGTGTGAAGTTAATTTTGTATCAATTGTGGGTTAGTTTTTTCTTCTCATATTTCTGTTTTAAAACTTTTATCTTATGTAAATTTTTATTTTTGCCTTCAAATAATGACCCACTGTTTAACTTATTTGTAGGTTAACCAAGTAGATAGAGAAGAGCAGTTTTGATTGTGCTTCACCAAATTATCCACAACAGGTCACCTTGATGGGTTGATGTTGTTATATTTGTAGTATTGTTGCAATCATTGATGGCAAGGCTTTCCTATTGTAAAGAATTTATTAGATTAAATGCAAAAGATTTATATGATTGTAGTTCTAATAACACCCCTAAACATTATATTTGGGAATTAACTCTAAAGGAAGCTAAAATATTTATTTAAAAAGAGAAAACAAAGTCATAGATGAAATGTGTCTCTCATGATTCGATATCAAATTTATTACTAAGGTTTTGAACTCTCTTCCATTATTGTAACTATCAAATTATTATTAAAAAAATCTAGGGGTGTAGAACCATTTTCCAATGCTTAAATTTCAAATTTGACTAAAAACAAGTAACTAGAAAATTATTTTTTAGACACTAAATTCAAAAAAAAAAAAAAAAAAGTCTCATTGCATGCACGTAATAATTTATAGAAGCTCTTTTTATTTCACATAATATTTTTCCATTGAGTTTGTAGAGTTTGTATTTTACTTTGAGTTTTCAAATAAAGTGGTAGCCTATTTGATAGTTTTACTAGCTTTAATTTTGACTAATTTCATAAATTCATGTTTAGTTATTTGTGATATTTAGTATTGTGATATTTTGTTAAAGAAATACTAGCCTCATGCGCGTTCTCAGAGGTTCTTCTATTTTTTTGTATAAAATTTAATTATTTACATTAATTATAATTTAAGATTACTATATTTTTCAATTACAAAAATATCTAAAAATGTGATGACTGTTATGCATTTGTGGATGAAATATTTTTTTCATCACACCTGTAGGTATTTTGTAATTGAAAAATATAGTAATCCCAAATTACAATTGATACAAATTATTAAATTTTACCAAAAAAATAAAAAAGCCTCAGAGGCTAGTTTATATTATTTATATTGATTATTAGTAGAGTTTATTAATAAAAGATTAAAATTTCTAGTTATATATATAAGAGATAAAAATAAAATATTAAAGTAATAAGAAAAAAAAGATTAATAAGGTAGTTCTTGAACCACTTCCAACCAAACTTGAACATATTATTCAGTTGGTTCGAGACTCTTGAGTTGTTGCTTTGCAATGCTACAAGCCTACAACATAGTCGCATAGTTGACGGGCATCGCTGTTAATCTGATGGAGTCGAAACTAATTCCTTAAGCGGAAAGCAACAAATTCAAAAAGTAAAACCAACAAAACCGACATGACCAAGAATCTCACCAGCACCTCCGAAACATTACCTGCAGCTATGGAACTCGACCTCGACTCCTTCCTTAACTCACCTCTCACCAGCGACGACGACGACGACAACGACAAAGACAATCACCACAGCCTCAACTCCATCCCTCCACCTCATCTCCGCCCACATCTCCACCGTCCGTTTACTCCCGCGTCTCCGATCCCAAACACGACCAAGACTACACCGTTTCGGTCTCCACAACTAAACAACCCTCCTCAGACTTTTCCTCCATTCCATTACAAGCCCAACACGATGAAAACCCATCGCTCCAGTTGTTCAGTCGGGTCAGACCCGGAATTAATTACCCGGACGATCCGTTTAAAAGGCTCCCGAACTCGAAGCCGTTGCCGTCGCTTTTCCGCGGGCAGCGCTTGCGGTGGCAGTGGCAGCCTCCAGGGCTCTCCCGACGCCGCACGCCACCGCGATCAAGTCGAGGAGGGCCGCCAGTGGAAGCTTCCAGAAGGTTCTTGAAGATTCCAGAAGGACTGTAGTCTAGTTATGGCTGCACTGACACAAGTTATTCCTCTACCCACTTAAGTGGAAATAGTGGAAGTGTTAGCAGCGCGGAGGGCTCTTATCTTCGCCAAAGAACTTGGGTTTGATAAAGTTATCCTTGAAGGTGATGCAGAAATTGCTATTCGAGCTATGAAGAGTGATGTATTTTCTGCTGCTCCCTTTGGGCATATAGTTGCTGACATAAAGGCTCTATCTACTCACTTCAGCAGCTTGACCTTCCAACACACTCGCAGGCAAGGAAACTCAGTAGCTCACAGTCTAGCACGAGCTGCTTGTAATTTTTCTCCTTTTTGCACTTGGATGGAGGAAGTCCCTGTAATTTCCTATGCTCTGTATCTTGCTGAAACCATTAATATTATGTAGTGCGCCTTTCCCCTGTTGGGGCGGCCTCTCAAAAAAAAAGGTTGTAGGGCTCCTTATATCCTTGACCACTTTTGTAACTGCGTTTTCTGGATAGGGAAAGAAACGAAGATCCTTTAATTGGTTTAAAAAATACCTTCCTAAGTATTTTAACAATTTCCCCCCTTTTACTAATTTATTATGCAAACCTATTATTAATTGATTATCTTCAAATCCTATCATCTTTGGAAGTCTAGATATATTCACATATTATTCTGTCTTTTATATTACAGTGTGTGTGTATATATATTACAGACTAATCTAGTGGAAATAGTAACAATTTTAGAGAAGATTCAAGGCTGGCCATCGAAGATTATTTGTGAACATTTTTTGGATGCTGTTCTCTCCTTAGAGATCATGCGATCGTCAATTTTTTTTTTTAAGAATCAATTTTATTAATTAATCAATTAACAAATGAAATAATGAAATAAATTGATTTTAATTACAACCAAAATATGTAACTACTCCTACTAGTTGACCCAATTGGAGAAATACCCACTAATAGCTAGAAGTCCTTTGCCAAATATCTTATTCAGATTAAATTCTATACAGATTTTAGTACAAAACCCTCTAATTACACCCTCCTAGAAAATATTGTTAAATCAATTTTTTTTCCCAAATAAATATAAACAGAGAGTATCGCATACAAACATCATCTAGACTTTTTCTCTTCTTCTTTCTAAGATAGGGCGAGGATTTTATCTGAGGAGAACCAAAGATAAAAATCATGAATAAGAAATATGTTGAATTTTACCTATGAGGACCAAATATATTTGAGGATAATAAAGATGGAAATAAATTAACACGTCGTATACCATATTTGTAAAATACTTTTTTTTTTCTCTTGCAAAAAAATTTAATTAATTTGCGCATTATACAAGCAGACTACTAGTGAAATATAAAAGTAGCATCTATTTGTATAAACAAAAAAAGAACACAAATAAACTTTTTTTTTTTGAGAAATAAATACACAAATTTGTTTCTTAATAGATTCCAACTCAATAATTATTGGCATATCAAAATGGAACATGGCATTATTTTAAATCCCAAAAAATATCTATGATTAATTTTGTACTAAATTTCGTAGCAATTTCTCTTTTAATAAACAAACTAAAAAAATCCATTACACTATTATCTTCTATTTTGTTGCAATACCTAATTTTAATGAAATTCATGGGTGAACGCGTTCGTTGCAAAGTTATGGCATAAACTGGAAGAGTAAGTACTACTACAACCACTTAAATTCTGAACCTTCTACACATAATAGTGAAGTTCCATTTTCAACAATAACTATACAAATGATTTAATTCTTGTGATTGAGTATTTATTACAATATAGAAACTCTCTAATTGATTTACCCAAAAAAAAATTATCTAATTGATAATGTAAGCGCACAATTGCACCTGGCCTCAAGAACAGTTACGGGCTCAGGCCCAATGAGCCTTAAACAATATGAATTTGTAGAGTATGGACTTGAAACCCAGGTTAGAAGTGTTAAGGATTCGATGACAAGCCAAAGATTGCAAACACTCAAAAACAACAAGAAATATTGCAAATAAACCTCCTCGGACGTAAGCCGAGAGCTGTTCTTATATTATGTCCTTTCCTTTCCTTCTTTTCTTTTTTTCTTTTGATTACCCCCCCTCCAAAAAAGTCCCCATTATTGTTCTAGGTTCCTCCTTAAATACTCCTTTCTTTGATACTTTGCCCACGTGTTGCCCCAATTCCCCTTTATCCTAGATATTTCTTTTCTTAGTGCCTTTGAATAGTGACCAGAAGTTTCCGTTTCACTGTTCAGGAGTCACTTTCCCATTAATGCGGCCAGGAAGGTAGGTGCAGAGTCTTTAATACGGAGATGACAGCCTTTATTTTTGATATTTCTCAAGTACCGGTGCTTCTGGGACATTTTGGTGTTCACCCCTTTTTACTATTGGTCTTCATAGCATCGCCCCTTAACCTTTATAATGAAGTCTCGAGCTCATCCATATTCGTCCGAGGATAAAAGCACCCCTCGGATGAACCCTTGGATCCTCGGCGTATGGGTCGGCCCGTAGTACTAACATACCTTTAACCCAGAAGCAGGTTGGCCTTCCTTAGCATGGCCCAAAGGCCCATATACCCACGGGGGTCTTTTTACTCCCCACAGATAATAACGCTAATTTTTCTCAAGTGCCAACTCACTTAAGGCTGCGTTTGTTTGGACTGAAAACAGTTTTAGGAAATCATTTTCCGTGTTTTCACATGTTTGGCAGCCATGGAAAATTCGGTCAACGGAAAACCATTTACGGTTTGACCGGAAAATCAGCCCAAACCAACGGAAAATCATTTTCACTTTGATTTTACCTTCAAACCATTTCCGAAAATCAGAGAGCTCCTCACACAGTCCAAATCACACAGTCCAAGCTCACCTCAGCCAAACTCCGGCCAGCCAGCCAAGCTTCGGCCAGCCCAAACGCCGCACAATCTCGCCGTCCGAGCCGTGCCGAGCACTGCGCGATCAAGCAAAGACCGAAACCTCCACCGCGCGATCTCGCCTTCGCCGTCCATCGCGCGATCGAAGCCTCCACCGCCGTCGATTGCGCGATCGAACCTCCGCCACGTGTCTCGCCTTCGCCGTCGATTGCGCGATCGAACCTCCGCCACGTGTCTCGCCTTCGCCGTCGATCGTGCGATCGAACCTCCGCCATGTGTCTCGCCTTCGATCGCGCGATCGAAGCCTCCGCCGCCGTCGATCGCGCGATCGAAGCCTCCGCCGCCGTCGATCGCGCGACCGAAGCCTCCGCCGCCGCTGATCGCGCGATCTCTCCTCTCTCTCTCTCTTCCTTCTTCTCTCCTAAAGTTGATGATTTTTTTTTTTTTTGGTTTTGTTTGTTCTGTTTATCACAGAACAGATTTTTATACTTTGATTGGATGCTAAGAAAATGTGAGAAAATGTTAGCAACAAATACAAAATACATTTTCTATAATATTTTCAAGATGACAACCAAACACCTGAAAAAAAATTTCAAAGTATTTTTTCAAATGTTACCAAACACCTAAAAATATTTTCTTTTTCCGAAAATGTTTTCAGCTGAAATCATTTTACACCCGGAAACTATTTACTGCCGAAACAAACGCAGCCTAAGTGAGTGTTAGGCAAAATACAAGCGAGACTTTATAACTTAATTGATTTTTAAAACTATCAAGTTTGCTCGAGTTGCCTAACATGGAAATTTCGGTTGAACGAAATTCCAATTTTAGATCATAATCTTTCTGTTTCAATACAAATACAATTCAAATGAATTAAATACAAGGAAAGTTTTGCAAATTTCAAAGAAAATATAGCATTTAATACATATGACGTTAGTTCTCTTCCTAACGGGAGGGGGATCTTCTCCCATCTTAGTTAAAACTTATAAATGAGACAAAGTAGTGCCACTATATGGCTCTTGCACACACACACACATAAGGCTTTTGTTGAGATAGTGAGAAGTTACTATAACAAAAAAACTGGGAAAAAGAGAGATAAATTTGTTTTTTTAAGTTTTAACTACTTGAATATTTATTTTCTTTTTATTTTAGAATTTTAACATTGACTTTGGAAAGATAACTTATCAATAATTATATAGACAAAATTTAGTTACAAAATTAGTTGTAACTTAAATCTACAACCTTACTCAATAAAATAAATATTACTACATATTTTGAAAATCAAACTATTGAATTGTATGTATTTTACGCTCTTCATACACGTGTTAAATTTTGTGTAAATCGAATATTATTTACTATATGATCTATAAGCTTATATTTTATGCATAATTTTAAATTACAAAAACTTGCAATTTAAATAATCTATTGATAACATAGCTATTGATTTTTAATTTTTTAGAAATTTTGCAAGTATGGAGAATATAAAAAGAAGACATACTCAAATGGTAGATTTGTCTAATTATATATAGATTGAAAACTATATTTAAAAAATATGTCAAAATTGAATAAATAACTCTATACAAACTAAAATTTTAATAATATAATAAATATATATATATAAATTAAAAATTGTTTTAATAGTATTATCAAAATTGAATACTAAAATATATAGTAAACATAAATAACAAAATTGTTTTATTTTCTTGTTGAATGCAATAAGAGAATCAGATAAGAGCGTTGGGTCATGGGCCACGTCCAAGGATGCCAAAGAGCCCGAGGACAATCAAGTAATAATAAGGGCAAGTAGGTTATAGGGCCGAGGAAGAGGGCCGCTAATAACAAACAAGTAATGTTGTCCGATAAGCTAAACTTCCTCGGATGATAGAACGGAGGTCTGAAGCCCGACCAACCCTACAAATACTAGGCAAGGGGAAACCATGCTTAGAAGGATAAGTTCTGAAGATGTGAGTCAATTGAGAAGTGAGGAATATCTAGGAAGAAAGCTGCTACCACCATATTGAATACTCTATACCTAACTAACTGGCCACATTAATGTGGAAGTGATACTTGAACAGTGATTTTAAGTCTTACAGCTACACACAGAGATTTAAAGAAGGAACTAATGGGACAAGCATCCAGGAGATTAGTTGTTTGATCAACAAGTGGAAGGCTAAGATAGGAGAAGGAGGAAGAGTATAAAAGGGAAAGTATTCCTTTGCATGAGAGGGGCATCAGAGAAAAGAAAGGAGGAAGCTAAGAATTCAATGTAACGAAGAACTCTGAACATTGTTACAAGTCTGAAACTTATATAAGAATATATCCTCCTTGGGCTGGGCCGAGGAATATTTTTCTTCAAATTTTATCGTACAGTCATAACAATATTAGACCCACTCACTGTGATCCATATTTGATTCGTTAAGTTTTCATCTATCAAGCCAATGCTCTAACAAATTTATTGTCGTGGGCTTGTTGGACTACTGTTCATAATCGTTGGGCTTTGGGTCAATTTGAGCCCTTATAGTATAAAACCAAATTATGTAAAAAAAAATTATTTGATTATATAATAAGGTAAAATAAATAATAAAGTTATTTTTTAAAATTTTCAAAACTTTTGATAAGTAAGTTTTAGTTGGATTAGTGTAAGGACAAGTTTTGAGTCCTAAAACCAAGAGGTAATAGGATTAAGACCCAAAGAGCCCAATACAATAAATTTATAGAAAATGGGCTAAAACTAGGCTCTAATGGAATGAACAATGTTCAACATGGACTAAAGATGATATGGAAACAGAGAAAAGTAAGCTTTTTGCAAAAGAATCCTTCCTCAGCAAAGTCCGAGGTGAACGGTTCTTGAATATATTTCTTTTAGTTGACTACAATTTCAGCTCTTGTAGTTACAGTGTTTTTTCCTAAAGATTCTCAAATAGATCCTTTGTAAAAGGCTTATTTCGCTCTTCTATTATCTTCCTTTCTTCATTTCCACCCTCCACATGTAGGTCAATTGGCTGGCTTTGATCCTTATTTCATCAACACTTTCCTGAAATCTCTAGGAGTAGCTGTAAGGTTGAATATCATTATTCAGGTATTACCTCTACATTAATACGGCTAGAGAGTTAGCTGCAGAACCTTCAATGCGGTGGTAGCAATTTTCTCTTAGATATTTCTTAGCTTCCCTTTACTCTATGCTTTTTGATATTTATTCTTATCCATGAAATCCTCCGGAGTGCTGCTCTTGATGGCAGGCCACACCTTCTGACATTTGCTTTGATTAGCTAAGGAGATATTCCTCCTTAGACTACCTTCCTAGATTCTCATAGTCATTACCTTTTCATAACCCACTAATTTGTACCCCTTCACTAACATCTACTTGTCCTCGGATAAGGTTCATGGCCCAATACACATTTCTGGGTTTTTTATCCCTACAATTAGTATTTTATTTTTTTAAATATTGGTAATATATGTTTACTTAAAGTAAAATATGTTGAAAGTTTTATGTGTTTAGAATTAATCATTGGATAAAATGTTAAAAATAATTATTTTGGGAGGAATGCAAATTATAACTTCAAGTTGTGTTGCAATCTTTAAGGTTGTAAATGAACTAAACTATTTACAAACAATTTTTATGAGTCCAAATCTAATCGGTTTGACTTTGGAAAAAATGTTAAAAATAATTATTTTTAGAATTAATCATTAAATAAAATGTTAAAAATAATTATATTGGGAGGAAAGAAAATTTCAACTTCAAGTTGTATTGCAATCTTTAGGATTGTAAATGAACTAAACTATTTATAAAAAATTTTAATGAGTCAAATCTACCTGGTATGACTCAGGGAAAAACTTATTAGTATTTGTTTATTTAACCAACAAGCTAGGATTAAGCCCAATTTTGGATTTTACTCTTAAAGGAGTGAAACACAAAGATAATAATATGTTAGTGAACAAACTTGTGAGCATGATACTCAATGTAAAATATATAATGTTATTTGTTTATAAAACCATACTTGTATTAATTTAATATTAAATTTTGTAAGATTGTAAATAAATTTCTAAGATATCAAGCTATATTTTTAATTTATTGATAATAAAAATATCCAATTTCATAGTAAAATTTAAAATAATACAAGTTGGTAAATTATTTTGTTTAAGTTTCAACTATAATTTATATTTTTTTTGAGAAATTTATATTATTTATATTGATTATTAGTAGAGTTTATTAATAAAAGATTAAAATTTTTAATTCTATACTAGCCTTTGCCCACGCGCTCATGCGTGTGCTCAGAGGCTCTTCTATATATATATATATATATATATATATAATTTTTTTTTTGTAAAAGTTAATAATTTGAATCTATTATAATCTGAAATTACTACATTTTTTTAATCACAAAAAAAATTAGGGGCGTGATGCAAATTATAACGGATGCAAATTATTAACTTAAAAAAAAAATAGAGAAGCAATTTGAAAACCATCACGAGAGTGGTTCTGTTTTATAGGTAATGTTTTAGTGGGAGTTAAAAATGTATCTACTTATAAAAAAAATGTATATATCTATTTAGTTTAGTTTTTTATTTTTGGATAACTTTTTTTTTTTTTTTTTTGGATAAACATGGGGTGTTTTTTAAGGAAAAAAAATAACGTGGGTTGATTAACTTATTTTCTATTTAAAATAATAATAATAAACGTATAATTACTTTGAAGAAGTGGGTTAGTGAAATAATGTTTTTATTTTGTAGACAATATTTTAGTGCAAGTTAGACATATATTTTTATCAGACTATCTTTTTATTTTGTTTTTACTTAAATTTAGGAGTGTAAGGGTATTTTGAAAAAAAAAAAAAATTCGGTTAAGAGAAATTCTTTAAAATAGTTGTATGGATATAAGAGATAAAAATAAAATTTTAAAGTAATAAGAAAAAAAAATAAATTAATGAGGTAGTCAACGCTACAACTCAGTCGCATAGTTGATGGACATCGGTGATAACTTGAAAGAAACTAATTCCTTAAGTGGAAAGCAACAAATGCAAAAGTAAAACTAACATGAGTAGGGGTAGTTATACCCATGGATATCCAATCTGCCAAATTCAAATATTTCGGGTAATACTCATTTTTATATGGGTAGAGCTTAACTGGATCGGTATAGGTATTAACCGAATTGTTCGGACAGAGTTTGGATATTATCCAAACCCAACCCATATTAAAAAAAAAAAAAAAAAAAACCCTGAACCTCTCTCACCGTCGCTCACACTCTCCGCCTCTCCTCATCGTCTCTCCTCACCGCTTCATGTTGTGGGAAGGTTCTGTCTTTCACATATACAAACTTTTATTTGTTTTGGCATCGATTTTACGCTTGATTCTTGTTCCTCGTTCTCTGCAAATCAACTGGGTCTTTCTACCACTCTCTTTCCTCAGGTAAATGGCATTCTTTTTCCCTCTTCTGCTAGTTTGGTTTTTTGTTCTTTGCTTATTGTTTACTTGTGTTGTCTTATTGAATTTAACGTCTGGGTGTGTGTTAGATTTTGGTTTTAGAGTTTGTTACAGCTGGGCATGTGTCGAATTTGGTTTTTGATTGAATTTTATCAACTGGGTATGTGTTACATTTTGGTCTATGTTTTTGGGTCAGATTTTAACTGGTAGGAATTTAAAGGGACACAAAAGCAGTTTTCCATTTCTATTTTCTCTTTACATTGGAACTCATCTCCTGCGTACAATAAATTGATTAATTTATGTGACATTGGTGATTACTTATGTTTGTTTTGACAGGTCCTGCGCTGTTAGTTGATGTTTCAAGGGATAAGAACATTACTGGTATGTTCTCTCTTCTTTAATTGAGACTGATTTTACTCTGCTATGTGCAGGCAACTGGTATGCCGGGTTTGTTAGTTGGCTGATGTGTTTGTGTATGTGAATATGAAACAATATATGGGTATTGTGAATTTTCTGTTTAAATAGTGCTGGCTGTTAGTAGTTCATGCTATGATTGGCTGTTAAGTAATGAGATGTTAATCACTACATTTAATTTTTAATATTATTTATGTTTGTTTTGACAGGTCCTGCTGATTAGATTTTTCACCTGTTACATTTGTTTTTATAAATATGTGCAGGCAACTGCTAGAGGGAGGAGGAAATGACGCTCTTTTTTGTCTGCCACAATCTAAAGCCATCGGTGGAGAGATTGAGAATCTATTTCTAAGTTTTGGTGCAATTTTACATGACTCACATGACCAAGAACCTCATCAGTACCTCCGAAACATTACCTGCGGCTATGGAACTCGACCTCGACTCCTTCCTTAACTCACCTCTCACCAGCGACGACGACGACGACGACGACAACGACAAAGACAATCACCACAGCCTGAACTCCATCCCTCGCCGTACGATCGACGAAATCCTCAACGCCTCCGATTCCTCCACCTCATCTCCGCCCACATCTCCACCGTCCGTTTACTCCCGCGTCTCCGATCCCAAACACGACCAAGACGACACCGTTTCGGTCTCCACAACTAAACAACCCTCCTCAGACTTTTTCTCCATTCCAATACAAGCCCAACATGATGAAAACCCATCGCTCCAGTCCCGACCCGGTTCGTCTTCGTTCAGTCGGGTCAGACCCGGAATTAATTACCCGGACGATCCGTTTAAAAGGCTCTCGAACTCGAAGCCGTTACCGTCGCTTTTCGGCGGTGTGAGATCGAATGCGAAGCCGGGGGCAGCGCTTGCAGCGGCAGTGGCAGCCTCCAGGGCTCTCCCGACGCCACACGCCGCCGCGATCAAGTCGAGGAGGGCTGCCAGTGGAAGCTTCCAGAAGGTTCTTGAAGATTCCGATGCGGTTTCGGTCTCGGCCTCAGATGAATTGAGCTCTAATAGTGAAATTCGTAATGCAAAAGAGGATGAGGTTTTGGAAGGTGTGATTGGGAATGAGGGTTTTGCTCAGGGTTCTGGTGTTAAAGAGGTCGAAAGCGAAGCCGAAAATGTGGTTCAAGTAGACGGATTAAAGGTTAGTAGTAATCATGAAGAATTACTGCAAACAAGTGCTGATTCAGTTTCTAATTTTGATATCATTGAGCCGCGGATTGGTTCTTCGTCGATAAGTGTTGAGGAGGACGAGAATAATGTAAATGTAGATGAGAATGCTGGTGTGCTGAACAAGAGCTCTGAAATTTTGGACTCAGGAGAAGGCAAGGTTGATCATTTGGAAGCGAAGGTGGAAGAGGAATCGACAATTGAGGCATTGGAAACACAGCAACAAGTGAATGTTTTGGAAGATACTGAGGTGGGTGGTGGCAGCGATGATGATGATGACATGAGTTCATTGAGTGATATTACTGAACTTGTGGAAGAGAGAATTGGGCAATTGGAGAGCAGGAGGATTAGTAAGAGAGCGGAAAAGAAATCCCGGGCTGCCTCTATGAAGCCATTGGAGTTAGCTGAGGAGCTTGAGAAGAAGCATGCTTCTACTGGTTTGCATTGGGAAGAGGGTGCAGCTGCTCAGCCAATGAGGCTTGAGGGCGTGCGGAGAGGATCAACCACATTAGGATACTTTGATCTTGACGCCGATAATGCTATTACAAGGACCATTTCTTCTCAGGCATTCAGGAGAGATCACGGTTCACCTCAAGCTTTGGCTGTTCATACTAATTATATTGCAATTGGAATGTCAAAAGGGGTCATTCTCGTTGTGCCCAGTAAATATTCCGGTTATAATGCTGACCATATGGACCCAAAGGTTACTTTTGCATTAATCTGCTTATATTGCTCTTACTTGTTAGCCTTTCATGTTCTTTCAGGATTCTATGTTTCTATATGTTATTTGTTCATCTTTTGGTTGAAACTATTCCAGGAAATATATTTTGGGTGTAATTAGAGTCGAGGGAGAATGTTGTGCATGTGCCCTTAAAAATAATAGTCAATTCCTGGTGTCATCTTTGCAGAATTGCTTAAGTATCAACTTAATTGCTTATTTCAATCTCTAAAATGTCCCAATGAATTTCACACAAAACAGCAGTTACATACTTGATTTTGTACAGGATGACTTCCATACACAAATCACTTGATATTATTGAAAAGAAACACAATGTATCAGCTTTAAAAATTGAAAGAGAAAAACCTTTGGTGTGCGTACTTAGTATGAGTATATTCTGTAAGGATGACTTATATACATAAATATAAGCTGCATACTTAGCATGAGTGTGTTGGTACTTCCTCAACAAAGTTCCTATTCAGATATGCCCTTAGTATATGGTTATCCATTAAGATACCATTGATTGGTAATATCTAAATTTCTTCTGTTACAAAAATCGATCATGTTAAGTGAGGAATTTGGCTTTTTATGGTAATTTCAGTATGCAAACATCTGGATGTTTAATTAAATTGTGAAGCTTCTTAGTACATTTGCTTTTGCTATGTGCCACATTGTAGTTACAACAGAAATAACTTTACTCAATAAACCATGCTGTTTATGTTCCAGATGTCGATGCTCGGTCTGCAAGGGGATAGGTCTCATGCCCCAGTAACTTCCATGTGCTTTAATCAGCAGGGGACCTACTCTTAGCTGGTTATGGTGATGGTCATATTACTGTTTGGGATGTGCAGAGATCATCATCAGCAAAAGTTATTACTGGAGAGCATACAACACCAGTAGTGCATACATTATTTCTGGGGCAGGATTCTCAGGTTACTCGTCAATTTAAAGCGGTTACTGGTGATAGTAAGGGTCTCGTTCTGTTGCATGCTTTCTCAGTTGTTCCCTTGCTCAATAGGTTCTCCATCAAAACCCAGGTAAAACGTTAGTAAGCATTAATATGTGATTTATCATTGTGGCACTATGTATAATATGCTTTTTGAGTTGACATCATCTCCAAACTAATGATCATATTGTTACTTCAAATAGTGTCTTCTTGATGGACAAAAAACGGGAATTGTGCTATCAGCTTCACCAGTCCTTTTTGATGAATTCTCTGGAGGTGCTTCCCTGTCCTCTCAGGGAAACAATGCAGTTTCATCCAGCAGTCTTGGTAGTATGATGGGAGGTGTAGTAGGTGGAGATGCTGGCTGGAAACTCTTTAATGAAGGCTCTTCTTTAGCTGAAGAAGGTGTGGTCATATTTGTCACCCATCAAACTGCTCTGGTGGTATGAAGCCCTCAGATGATTGCACAAATTCCATGTACCTTTTGTCTTGTGAATTGATGTTTTTCTTCTTAGTGGTTGTATCTTGTTCAAAATGTGTTAAAGCCACATTTGCATGTTTCAGGTAAGGCTTACTCCTACTTTGGAGGTCTATTCACAGCTTTCTAAGCCAGATGGGGTTCGAGAGGGTTCTATGCCTTATACTGCATGGAAATGCATGACACAATCACGCAGTTTGCCTAGTGGTATGCATTGAGTGAGTTTTGGGCACTTATGTTGAGATATTTCATCTTTCTAAGATATGAATTTGTTACAGAAAATGTGCCTGTGGAAGCATCAGAGAGAGTCTACTTGCTCGCAATTGCTTGGGACCGAAAAGTTCAGGTTGCAAAGTTAATCAAATCAGAGCTAAAAGTATATGGGAAATGGTCTCTTGACAGTGCAGCTATAGGTGTGGCTTGGTTGGATGATCAGGTACGCATTTAGTTATTCATATATTGTTGATTTGTCTTTTGTCGTATATAAATAATGTTATTTAGGCAGCGTTGCCTAGTAAATAATTGTAAATGCTTTGCATGTAATGAGATTTTTGTACTTGACCAGATACTGGTTGTTCTTACATCAATTGGACAACTCTGTCTGTTTGCTAAGGACGGAACTGTGATTCACCAAACAAGTTTTTCTCTGGATGGTTTTGGTGGAGATGATCTTGTTGCATACCATACCCACTTTATTAATATCTATGGAAATCCTGAGAAAGCTTTTCACAATTGCATAGCTGTAAGAGGAGCTTCAGTATACATCCTTGGACCTATGCATCTTGCTGTTTCTCGCCTTCTCCCATGGAAGGAACGGATTCAGGTTCTGCGGAAAGCGGGTGACTGGATGGGTGCACTGAACATGTCAATGACACTTTATGATGGCCATGCGCATGGTGTTATTGACCTCCCTAGAACCTTGGATGCTGTACAGGAGGCCATAATGCCCTACCTTGTGGAGTTGCTTTTGTCATATGTAGATGAAGTATTTTCTTATATTTCAGTGGCATTTTGCAACCAAGTTGAGAAAATGGAACCACTGGACAACCCAAATAGTAGAAGCAGTTCTGTGCACTCTGAAATAAAAGAGCAATACACTCGTGTTGGTGGAGTTGCTGTGGAATTCTGTGTTCATATCAAGAGGACTGACATCCTTTTTGATGAAATTTTCTCCAAGTTTGTGGCAGTACAACAGAGAGGTATCATTACATCTCTGTGTCTTCTTGTGTTGAATACTTCAATTACTACGCAGTTTGATCTTTGATGTCCGGGTTGAAGTTCATTTTTAAGTGAAACTTGGTAACTCAATTTGTGATAGCCATAACTACATAACATGAGGCTAGAAAGTTTAACAAACTTTGAAGGTCAGACTGTTTGGACAGTGAGATTATTGCTAGGCTATCAACAAGACATGTTTGGATCTTTGGGGGGAATATTATCAATTGTGAAAGAATATGAGAAACCTTTCCTTCTTATTTATTATTGGCAAGTTACAAATCCAACTAGCGGTTGTTGAACCCAAAATCTCACCCTCCACCCCATTCTCATCGGGGAAGTGCCAAATGAGCCAACCTCATTGGCTGCTTAGAGAGCTTTCCTTGTGATGAAGCTTTTCTAATGCTATATTCTATTTTACCTTTGCCTTTTAAGATTGAGTTTGTTACTAGGAAGGGTGCAAGTGCTCTCCTAGCACCTTGAGAGTGATGTATTCCGTGTTGACACTTTACTAGTACAAAACTAGGTTTAGTTAGTGTCTGCCGTGGTCTAATTGCCTGTGAAGGGTGTGTATTCTTTCGGTGATTTACCTTTTGTTTCATTACATTTTCCAGACACATTTTTGGAGCTTTTGGAACCATATATATTGAAGGACATGCTTGGATCACTGCCTCCTGAGGTATAGCTTGATGTCCCAGTGCTTAGCCTTATTGGCAGCTTAATCATAAATTCTGATATTTCTTTTTCATTTTCATTTTATTTTGTTAGATTATGCAAGCACTTGTAGAACATTATAGCAGCAAAGGATGGTTACAACGAGTTGAACAATGTGTCCTTCACATGGATATCTCTTCTTTGGATTTCAATCAGGTCTTACCTTCAAAACCTTTGTTAATCATTTTTGTTGTTGGAGTAAATGCATTTGTTATGATTTATTGACTTGATTGGATAATGATTATTATTTTTCCTTGTAGGTGTTAGGTTATGTAGAGAGCATGGATTATATGGTGCTTTGGTGTATCTCTTCAATAAAGGATTGGATGATTTTAGGGCTCCTTTAGAGGAGCTGTTGGTGGTCTTGCGAAATAGTCAAAAGGAGAGTGCTGCTGCCCTTGGGTATGTATAATGTGTTCCTTGTGTTCTTATTCATTGAATATGGAAGATTTTCTGATATCATGTTTTCTCATTCTATTTTGCTTCTCTTCTATGAATGCTGTCATTTCAATATTTATAATTTGACTGGATTCATTTAGAAGAATATATATGGGAAACATTTTCTACTTTTAAGGGACTGTAATCAATGTGCAGGTATAACATCATATTAAGAATGTAATTTTATAGGAGCTGCAAACAACCCTAATCTTAAAAGATTTTAATCAGCTGGTTTGAATTAGGCTCCATCTGGGCCTATGTGGCATGGAGTTGGAGACTTGGAGTCAAATTTCAATCAGTGTGCAAGCTTGCTTCTTCCTTCTCCCTTCCCCTTTTCTCCCTCACATTAATTTTCTTATTCTACTTTGTGATAGTATTTGTGTTCTCATTGGAAATACATGTATCTTAGCTGTGCCTTAGTGAAGTGTTATTATTCATATGGGGTCTGTGCTATCCAGAGGTTACAAATTTAAGGTTCCTATTAAGTTGGTTTTTATTTTCTATACCAGAACGAAAACTGTCAAATATTGCATCAAAAGCACACTTCTGGTTTGTTTGTATCTCAACTGTGCCTTAGTGAAGATTTATTCATTTGGGGGCATATGCTATTGAGACATTACAATTAGCAAAAAATTTATATTCATTTGGTTATGATTTTTTAAACCATGAGCAAAAAGTGATAGATAGGAAAAGGTATCTCATGAGACCTCCCTTTCACATCATGTGTGGGTCTCACTTGTTGTGAGTGGTATCAGGTAGTCGTATAAGATAATTTTCCAACAGATAGGGCCGGAAAACAGGGATGGCTTATTCGTCTACTGGTTGGTAGTGTAAATAATTACTGGGAAGAAAAAGAGATAGTATGAAATATTTATGGGGAAAGGTGGTTTAAAATTTTGATTGAATAAAACTTTTTGAGGCGTTTGACTATATGGAATATCTTTAGTAGAAAAGAAGTTTCTTTATTCAGTATGGTATTGATAGAATTTTAGAAAATGTCTTGGATGGCTCACTTGAAATGTTCATTTTCTTTAGATTGGTTGCCCACCTCAACCCCCACTCCCCCACCCCCCACACATGCGCTGGGGTTTGTGCATGTAGGAGGGGGCCTGGCCCCCCAAAAATAAATTAAAATGAGAGAAAGAACTGCTTTACCACTTTTTCTTATTTGCAGTCTTATGGTGATCGTACTGAAAGGTTTTACAAGCAGGATTATATTTTTTTGTACCATTATTTATGTTTTATCTTCTTATAGTTGGTTTTTTATTACCTCTTTGTAGTATTAACCTTTGCCTTTTGTTCTTGCTTACAGGTACCGGATGCTTGTTTATCTAAAATACTGCTTTTCAGGTCTTGCTTTTCCTCCAGGTAAGGAGTTATTATTGGTGGCACTTTCCAATTGATCAGTTTGAAGATCCTTTGTGCAAGTATGTGAAAATTTCTCAATAAATCTTGAATTGTCTAAATTTTGGAAAACCAAATATATGTGACTGTTTATCTTGTAAAATTTGTTTTGGCCATTTTATGTTGTACGTATACACATACTAATTTCTCAGAGTGTTATATATTTGTTTAGCTGTGTTACTGCTTTCTTACAGTTCTTATGTAATTCTTTAGGAGATTAAAATTCAATAAGGATGTGACGTAAAAGACCTATTTACACCCTCCAATAAAATATTGACACTGTCAGATTTTTAAAATGAAAGCATAGTGGCTAGTACATATGATAACAACCCATTAAAAGCTAATATAATCAAATATTAATTAAAAAAAAAAAACCGATAATAAAATTACTGTCGTCTGAAGACTCTGAACCCACTGAGAAGTCGCTGGGTCAATGTTGTTGTTGTCTGAATTTCATTCAATAGAAAAAACCTTTTGATGATTCCATAACAATCTGCTAGCATTTGTTTCAATTGCCATCTCCCTGCTCCGAACCCAACCACTGTAAACTCCATTTTTCTCATCCTCACAAGCCTTGTCAGAGTCAGAATCATACTGTTCCTCCCATGCATTCTTCAACACCCCTTATTATTCCAAGTTCCCAAGAATCACACTATTCCCTCCTCAGAATCACACTTTTTCTCTCATTTGCTACAAATCCCCTTTCTCTCTAGTTAACCTCAGCCATCTCTCCAAGGCGATAGTCAAGGGGGTTCTAGGTGGGTAAAAGTAATTTTTCCACCATGCACAGTGGCCGGAATTAATGGGTTTGTTTCATGTTATGGATATGGTGGAGGGTCCTGGTGTGGTGGTTAGTGATGGTTGTTGGTACTTATTGGGTGAGTTGGATTGCAGTCTTGTGACAATTAAGACGTGGTCAGCGACTCCTCTATTCTAAAGGCTTTTATTTATTTATCTTTAATTTGAGGATTTTAATGTCATTTGGATTGTGTGTAGTGGGGCTTATGCTCATTATCACACAAATCTGATGTGGCATTGATTGGATGGTGAAAACCATGGGTTTTGCACCACATCCTTATGAAATTCGGATTCATTCATTAAAATGCTATTGTTATCTTTTGAAATGTGTGGTTTTTAAGTAGTGATATTAGCATCTGTATTTTTTTTGTCGATAAATAAATAAATAAATATATATATATATATATATATATATATATATATAACTGTACTGGTTAATGACTCTGGAAGAACAAGGCCTTTTTCTAATAAGCCAAATCATTTTACAGCTTAAAACCAGTATTATGACTCTATGTGGTAAATTTTTTTTATACAACTTACTATTGATAAAGAATGGCAACCTGTTTGGTTTCATCTTTTAGTGTTTATGGGAGTTTACATAATTCTGAAATGGTGTTTAGATGCTATGAAATGAGTGTGAGGCATCAGAGCAAGAATACCTTGTTTCTTTTTACAATCCACATTTTTTGAAGCTGTATCACTTGTACAGCTTCATTTCAATGTATGCAGGATGGAACTGATTTAGAAACATTGAAGCCAAAAGTTTCCCTTTTGCAGGACAAGGAACTCTGCCCCCTACACGCTTGCCATCTCTTAGAACAGAACTTCTGCAGTTTCTATTAGAACATTCTGATGCCCCTAACTCAAAAGCAGTTTCAAGCTTATCATCTGGAGGAGCATACCTGAACCTGTATCATCTCTTACAGTTAGATACTGAAGCTACTTTAGATGTTCTGAGATGTGCTTTTGTAGAAGATGAAATCCCAAAACCCAAATTTTCATCACGTGATTCAGCAGATGAAAATACGGTGCCAAAAATAGAGAATGACAATGGATGTCAAAATATATTGGTCCAAGATACAGTGAACTCTCTTATTTGTATTCTTAATAGGGACATTTCCCAAACAGAGAGGTCAGATGGTGAAGATGTCAGTGGATTGGTTGAAGAATGGCCTTCTAAGAAGGACATAGGCCATATGTTTGAGTTTATAGCATACTATGTTGCATGTGAAAGAGCTAATGTCTCAAAAAGTGTCCTGAGTCAGATTTTAGAATACTTGACATCACAAAATAATTTTCCAACTAGTGTTTCCTCACATCACATAACTTCAACAAGAAGGGAGAAGCAGGTGCTTGCCCTTCTAGAAGTAGTGCCTGAGATTGACTGGAATGCTTCTTATGTATTAGGCCTATGTGAGAAAGCACAATTTTACCAGGTATATTTAAATATATTTCTTATGATGTTTACCTGGGAAGCATATTGCTGCAATCTAGAAATCCTCTGTTTTTCTTACCTGTAATATTAGCTCTGTTGTAATTTTATAGGTATGTGGCTTCATTCATACTATCAGACATGAGTATCTTGCTGCTTTGGATAGCTACATGAAGGATGTAGATGAACCCATTCATGCTTTCTCCTTTATCAACAAAACATTATTACAGCTGAGTGATAATGAACGTGCTATTTTTCAATCAGCAGTCATTTCTCGTATACCTGAGCTGGTTGATTTGAGCAGGTAATGCTTTTTTTTTTTTTTTGAAGTTATCTGGGGATCTTGTTTAAATGGTACATATGATCTTTTGTTGCTCAGAAATTAATTATTTCTGCGATCTCATGCATTTGTTTGTCCTTTGCAGAGAGGGAACATTCTTGTTGTTCGTCGATCATTTCAACAAAGAAGGTTTGCATATCCTGTCTAAACTCCGCTCTCATCCAAGAAGCCTATTCCTTTATTTAAAAACGGTCATTGAGGTTCACTTATCTGGCACTCTCAATTTTTCTTCTTTAAGACGAGATGATTTTGTGGATCCTTCTGATGGAATAAGGTTGAAGGATCAGTCAAAAGGACTTGAGGCTTACTTGGAAAAAATCTCTGATTTCCCCAAGTTAATGCGTAATGATCCGGTTGAAGTGACTGATGATATGATTGAGCTTTACCTGGAGGTGAGCACTTTTACAACTATATATATAATTCAAGCTAGAATTCATTTTACTCCCTTTATGTTCAGACTTCTTGTCATTTTGGTCCCTATAGTTCTGCTTTTTGCAGTTTTATCTGAAAAGTTTAGATTGTTGTCAATATAGCCCCTTGTCTAACTCAGTTAAGTGTCATCAAACTATGTCATCTTGGTGAAATTTTTTGTAACGAAAAAAAAAATTCTTTAAAAGGAAAAAGATAATGTCAGAGACAATGTAAGAAAACGAATTGCTAGCAAACCGAGGATTAAAGTTATCGTCAGGACCTCTCTGCCATGGTACTTCACATCCTGCTTGATCTTAACAAATGAAACTCAAGGTATGGAGGAAAGGCAACAGAATATGCACTTACCACGAATAATTTTAAGAGCTTACCCCCTTCCCCACCCAAAAAAGGGAAAAAGGGCAAGGCATTGTTCATACCAACCAAGAAGATGGTGGTCCAAGTGTAAAGCATAGAAGCAGCTGAAGGCATCTATGTGAACAAAAGGAATTGGAGCACAAGGACTATTGAAGTGTTCTAGATGTGAATCCACTTGAACCTAAGGGAGGCCTAGAGCTATCAAGAAATTTGTCTTGGTGTAGAAGAAGGCAGTGAGGATGGTGAGAGAGATGGAATTGAATGAGAGGCAGAAGGAAGAATCAAAGAAAAGGTGATCTGGGTGAAGAGAATGGAAAACTTGACTGCAAAGAAGGTTCTAAGACTGGAGTTGAGGGAATTGAGGATGTTAGAGAACATGATGCCTAGGAAATTTACCGTATTATTTTCCTTAAATTTCTGAGTTTTTTGGATTCACCTGCTCTTTTCTTTTCCCTTTGAACTTCCTCTCTCTTCTTTTTTATAGCATTGATATAGTTTTTCTCACAAATTATTATTAATTTTATATGGAATTTTCACTAAAACATTAACGGCAACGTTTTGGTATTACATACATGACGCAAGACAACCAAAACTAAACTAAAACAACAATAAAATAAAGGGGTGTGACCTAGGAGCTAGCACCTTGGTCTGGCTTGGAGTCAGCACTAAGCAGGGAAACTTTTAAGAGTCAGTACCAGACCAAAGAAAGAGACCAAACGACCATTTTTTTCATTCATCAAAATATCATCTATCTCCTCAAGGAGTACAATAGGTTGCTTATAAAGGATTGCTAAACCCTAGTTCTAATTGGCTAGAAAACTCTAATTGCCTTATTATAAAAATATCCTTGGTTCCAAATTAAAATACTAATATCCTAATAAACTATTAGAACCTAAAACATAAAAATAAAATTGACTTGCAAACATAAATAATACTAAATAATAATCTTCTTGCGTCTCCCGCATCAATACAGCTCATGACATTTGATGGCACTTGGTTAAAGGAATTGGAACTACCACATTGATAACAGTCTGAAACTTTAGGATGAAATCGCTCATAGTGTCACTGTAGAGATGAAACTTACAACAAACTCAAACTTGGAGGGACCAGGATTTAATTTAGCCTAAATTGAAATATGAAGCGGTTGAATGTTTTCTTCCCCCCAATGTCAAATGAATGTGTTTGTTCAGTCTTATCCTATGGTCTTTGAACTCCTTGTTATATAGCTATTGTCAACGCTAAATGTCTTCCCCCACCTCCACTTGATATGTAACAATGATTTTGGGTTGGCAATAAACTAATAAAGATCTTGTTTCATCAGTCTGCTCATCATTGGGCCATATATCATACTCTCTGTATACATATTTCTAGACTATGCAGATTCTGCACCATAAAGGGTGGTCATTGTTATGGTCTCTTAATGGCTTACTTTAGTTTTAGCTATTGCTGAAATTTCCTGGTAGCACTTCTCTATTTGGTGATAGCACCTAAGGTACTGAATGTTTTGCATATCACTTTTGCAGCTATTATGTCAGTATGAACCTGGTTCAGTTCTCAAATTCCTTGAGACATTTGATAGCTATCGTGTGGAACACTGTCTACGCCTGTGTCAGGAATATAGGATTATAGATGCTGCTGCCTTCTTGTTAGAAAGGGTTGGTGATGTGGGGAGTGCTCTTTTACTTTCACTTTCTGGCCTTGACAGTAAATTTGTTGAGCTTGATACTGCTGTTGGAAATGTGGTTTCTGATTTGACTTTGAGTTCTGCTGCTGATACAAAGCATCTCAAGACTGTATTAAATATGAAAGAGGTCTGTCGATATGACTTCTAATAAGATGATATGTTTAAGCTTCTTGTGTGTGTGTGTGTGTAAAATTGTTTTATAACTTTATATTACCTCTGATATTTCTCTTACAGGTGAATGAAATACGCAATATTTTGAATGCCTGTATTGGATTATGTCAGCGGAACACCCCTCGCTTGAACCCTGAGGAGTCAGAGACGCTCTGGTTCAGATTACTCGACTCGTAAGTTGAACATTAATCTTTCCTTTGCTTTCTTTATTACGGTAGATTTACTGTAAGTTTTCTTCATTGCAAAATCGTTGGAGCAGTATATAATCATCCACTATAGCAGTTTGCCTCATGCTGATTAATTGATTATCATGATTATATGACAGACATCCATTTGTTTGTTATATAATGGAGTAGATCTATACTTGCAATTAAACAGGAGGGGTATATTGGTACCATACCAGAAGCACATTCATTCTATGACACTGCATTTATTTCTTTTAAGAAACAAAAAATTGAGAATGCCAATGAGCTATAGCTCAACTGGCGCTTCCATTGGGTGCATGTGTAACTTATCATTGAAAAAAAGGAGAAGAAAAGAAAAAAAGATTTAGAAGAAATTACATTTATTTATATGATTATGTTATTTTGAGGAACATAAAGTTCTATGAACTGTTATGTTCTCTACTTATTAAAAAAAAAATGTTATGCTCTCTATTCTTTTTGTTTAATAGTGGCACAAACTCATACTAAGCTTCTGTTCCTCAATCTTGTTTCCTAGATTTACTTGCTCCTCTGAAAGCCCAAGCACTTGGTGTTTCTCTTTGATCATTATATGTTTTATGTCATATTTATGCTAGTGCGTGAGTCTTGTGGTGGCGGTGGGGTTTCATGTGATTGGTATGAAGTTACAGTCACCAATTTTGATTCTTCCAAGAATCTGGAAACTATATAAATTTTTTTTACCAAGTGAACCTGAAAACTACCAAATGACTGATATCCATATACTTTGGTAGTAATATTAAATAATTTTTGTACAATTCCAATATGTTTACTAATATTTTCTTGTGAGTAGTTAATGCAGTCTAAGATATGTGAGCTGATATCATTTATTTGCATTGCATGTGAAATGGTAGCAATGAACTTTAGCTCAATTGGAACATCCTCCTCCTCCTCCCCCCATAAATATGGAGTGGAGGATAAGGTGTGGGTTCAAGACATACTGTGTTTCTAACTTAATAATGGTTGAGTTGTAAAATATGAGAGATTAGGGTTACATTAATATGTCCCTCACCTTAGCATATATTTTTTAGAGAAATAGCATGATTACAAAAATACCCTTACACTAATACAAAATAACAAGTTAATATAAAAGAGTGATGCAGGACAACCTAGGCTTCCTATCTGGATTAGTCCTACAGTAGAACCTTAGGCTTCCCACCTAAGGTGTTTGGATTCACCACCAAACAAATGCAATGCAATTTTGCAAATAATCTGAATAATAATAATCATAGTCTAAAAATACAGAAGAAATCATATGGAGCTTTATATGCAACTTCCAGAAATCACAATAATAAGGATAAACTCTCCTAAACAATCTCAAATGCTAATCTGATAGTCCTAAACAATCTCAAATACTAATCAAATAAATATGTTACAATCTGAAATTATCCACTGAAAATCTAAAATAAAATATCGAAATAACTTCTGATTTGCTCCTGCATTAAAGAGTTTCTTCTCAGTAAAACAAAAGGTTTTGAAATGGTGAACTGCAACTGCTCTAGGATAAGGTAGCCTCTAAAAGATTAAAAATAAGGTAGTGGAGTAGATTTCTCTCTCTCTCTCTCTCTCTCTCTCTCTCTCTCTTATTTTTAATTTTTTTCAGGTTAGAGTGGAGATTGAATGAGATAGTAGCTTCTAGAAAATCAAAAAGGTTAGATATAGCTAGGAAACACTTGAATATATCATTAAGGCTTAGGTTGTCATCATGTATGGTTTGTTTGGCTTTTACATGACCTTGAAAGAGGCTGATTTTCCATATGCTTAGTTTCACTTGCTTTGTTTTCAAGTTAACAACTGTTCTGCTCTTTATAAAGTTGCTAAATAAGCATGGAGAAGACTTTGGATGAGTTAAAGGTTTTATGCCAGCGTAGCCTTTTTGAGTGGTCTCGTTGTTGGGGTTTTTCTGATTCCTCGTCTCTTTCAAAGTTTATGTTTTCCCTTAAATTTTTCTTCCCTTAGTTTTTCTTTCTTTGTATCCTACTGTTCATCATTATGAATATCCTATACTATTTTTTTCTTATTAATATTAGTTCTTTGATTACCTATCAAAAAAAAATAAAGTTGCTAAATAAGCAACTTCTCTTAGGAGGAAGTTATTATATTGTTAAGAATTAAGATAAATATATATACATATGCAGGAAAAATAATAAATGGTGCTAATTTGTTACAAAAATTCATTTCAGGTTTTGTGAAGCTTTGATGGATTCATATGGTGATGAAATGGTTTCTAGAGGAGAAAATCATGTTCCACTGCTGACTGAATCATCAGTCTCACATGAGGATGAAGCATGCATAGTTAATTGGAGAATATCAAAATCGCACAGAGGGGCTCATATCTTGAGGAAATTGTTCTCTCAGTTCATCAAAGAGATTGTTGAGGGAATGATAGGATATGTTCGCCTTCCAACCATCATGTCCAAACTCCTCTCTGATAATGGCAGCCAGGAATTTGGTGATTTTAAACTTACCATATTGGGCATGCTCGGAATATATGGCTTTGAAAGGCGAATTCTGGTAGATATACTTTTTAAACTCATCATTTGCTTTAGTCATGTGGTCGGCCTTGTGTATACTTGTTGCATTAGTTTATATAATGGAAATTATTTTTGCATCTTTGTTGAGATTTAACTATGCCAACTTGCATGATTAGGTCATAAAGCTTCTTCTTGTGAATTTGAGTTCTTTAGTACGATTCTAGGACCTTTGTTTAGGATCATGAATGAACTCTCCCATCTTTGGGATATTAACGTCTTCTCATAGCTAATGCAATGAGTTTGAAAGTTGCTTATATAATTGTCGTATAGAGTTGCATAGCACATTGCATTTAGTATTTCTGCTGTACAGAAGTGAGCAGCAAACTTGCATCAAGGCATCTGGTTTTAGACACAAGCTAGTCTTGTACAGTGCTCAAGCACACTTATAGTGATATTTTAGTTTGATAGTAATTTCTGATTACATGTGCATATTAATTGTTGACATTCTAGTGGATAAATGACTTTCTTTTTAAAGTTAGATATAAGGCTGACTTGCTCAACTGTAATTATAAAATATTGCAGAGTATAAAATTTTCTATTGATTATAATTATTTAATTTGTTGTTTTAGGACACTGCCAAATCCTTAATAGAGGATGATACATTCTATACCATGAGCTTACTTAAGAAGGGGGCCTCTCATGCGTATGCACCCCGGAGTCCTATATGTTGTATATGTAATTGCCCTTTGTCAAAGAATTCTTCTAGCTTTCGCATTCGCGTTTTTAATTGTGGTCATGCAACGCATCTTCAATGTGAAGTTCCAGAAAATGAGGCATCAAGTAGAGGTGCCTCAACTGGATGCCCAGTATGTATGCCAAAGAAGAAATCACACAAAGCAAGAAATAAATCAATTCTTGCAGAAAATGGGTTAGTAAGTAAATTTTCGTCCAGGCCACAACAATCACATGGAACTAGTATTCTACACCCCCATGAAAGTGATACATTAGAGAATTTCTATGGGCTTCAGCAAATTTCACGGGTAAGCATCGACTTTTAATTGTCATTATCTTTTCCATTTCCTGGACTTCACTAACATTGAAAATTAATCAAAAGTTAATTGGATGCTGCAGTTTGAGATCTTGACTAATTTGCAAAAGGACCAGAGATTAGTTCAAATAGAACACGTGCCTCCGTTGAGGCTTGCACCGCCAGCTGTTTATCATGAAAGGGTAAAGAAAGGAACAGATATTTTTACAGGAGAAAGTAGCAACAGCCTTGAGAAAATAGAGAAACAAAGTAAAAGCAAGCAATTAAGGGAGCTAAGAGTAAAAGGATCATCTCTTCGGTTCCCTTTAAAATCAAGTATTTTTGGTGAGTTGTGTTTTAAATTCAATTTTAGAGCTACTAAACTTTTGTGATACTTTCCAATTCTAACACATGGGAAACTCTGCTGTAGGCAAGGAGAAGACCAGCAAGCGGTAATGCGAGTGTCATGTATAGAACATACCGGAGATGATGAAGACCATTTCGGCTGAGATTTTGACTCTTACTTTATTCTTCTTTTTTCTTTTTTGTATATTTTCATAATTGATTTGTTTATATTAATTTTGGGAGGCTTGGTTGTTGCTGGTTGTTGTATCTGTTTATATCTTATAGAGTAAAATTGTACATGAACCATGGAGAGGCACTTTTAATGAAATTGAAATAGAATGCAATCAAATAATGAAGGAATGTTTTCACCAGCCTATCTTTAAGCATGTGAACATATATATGAGAAGACGAGTAAAAAGCAATGCTTTTCCAGAGGGGAGGAAAAAAAATCATTTTGCAGAATAAATCAATTGCAATGGTAACGAGTACCGACCGTGTGGGAAGTGGTACACCAAAAATACATATATATATATATATATTATATATATATATATATATATATATATGTATGTATGTATGGTAAAGTACCGACCGTGTGGGAAGTGGTACACCAAAAAAATGTATATATATATTGGAGAAATAAAAAGGGTGGAGAGACGGAAAATAATACAGAAAATAAAAATGGGAATAAAAATTAACACTAAGGGCCCTACCGGGTTCGAACCGGTGACCTCTTGATCTGCAGTCAAATGCTCTACCACTGAGCTAAGGACCCTTTTTGATTGTATCTTCTCCTATTTGTCTTTTTAGCTGAAATATATCTGTATTACTGCTAATGACACCGACCCGACCTCATTCGGTGGACGGTGCCACGTTTGAACTTTGGAATCTAATCGCTATCCTTATGGTCACACACCGTAGAATCTCCTCGGTGGGACCCACGGGTTGTACTCCAAATTTTTTTTTTTTTTTTTTTTTGGGGACTAAAAAGGTAGAAAATTTGGTTCCTAAACATTTGTGATTTGTTACAATTTCAGTCTCGTCCTTATGAATTGTATCAAATTTGTTTATTATATTTCAAATCAATATTTATCAACTATTAATTTTATCAATTTGATCAGATACATTTTGTCTTTCTAAAGTGATTTTTAATTCACTTGATTTTGAAAGTTAAAGATATGAATTTAATACAATTAATAAATAAAAGAACAATACTTTTTGACTTTTAATAAAATAAAATAAAAAGAACAATACTAAAACTACACATATTTGCACGCAATAATTTTTGGACAAGGGTTTTTTTTTTTGTTCCCCTCACTTGCGGCTAATGTGCTCTTGATCCCTTTTTAGCTGCCACGGTGGGTTTTCCCTTGTTCAAATCGTGGGCATTTTAACCTTTGTAATTTGTGTTTTGTTATCAGATTGATATTGTGATTAATCTGAATGTTCCCATTATACTTTTGTTGCAATTCTCTCTTAAGAGACTACGGTTATCTCTTAGATTAAACACCTTGTAATTTTGTTTTTTAGCAATAAATTTCTACCGATTTCATTCAAAAAAATGCATAGAAAAAAAATTGAAAACATTGTTGTTGCAAAATTTTGTTTACTTTATAAAGGTTTTTGTTAACAGATACTCTTGTGTCTTAAAGAGGCTTTAAATGGGTCTTACTTATTTTGAGAAAAGTCATTCAAATTAAAAGTGATATACTCTCTATAAAAAATCAGTTGACTTCATTAAAGAATTTTCATCTAGTTATGCATATTTTATGCATTTTATCTCCCCAAAACACCTTTTTTCTTTAATTTACATTGTCACTTAACAATACACCTTACATCTCATTCTTTATTTACGACCCATCTCATTAAAATTATTTTTACTTGCCACATTAACAACGATAACACTAGAAACAACTCAAGGCCAAACCCACCACTACTACCACCTCCAACCAAAACACCACCGCTTCACACAATAAGCCATCATGACACAATGTCAAGAACCACTCCACCAATTTGAATTGGAGAGAGAGAGATTTGCCACAGTAATATCTATATTCAAATTTTACCGTGTAGTTGAATTATAAATTTTTTTACATTTTACATTTTCAAATATAGGGTGATTTTGTATATTTGGAAATATATTTTGCATTTCAATAAATTTTACATTCTCGAATCCATATAATTATATAATAATTCAACCTGAATGAATGTCTTAGACACCCATTAACTGAAAAAACATAATAACATCCGTGCAAAAATCAATAAAGTCAAATCACAAGTCGCAACAAATGCCACACACATCTTATAGCAAAGAAAAGAACACGACATTAGCAATAAACCCACTCAACTGACCTTACAAAGCCCCAATTAATAGCATTTGTAATTAGCTATTGCAGATAGTCCTAAGTGTGGTACTAGTACTACTAACAATAAGTAGGTTGTAGTTGGGTGGCCTTCCCTTTCCCTTTTTCATTTTCACAGGCCTTTGTTTTCCCTTAACGAATGTCTTAGACACCCATTAACTGAAAAAACATAATAACATCAATGCAAAAATCAATAAAGTCAAATCACAAGTCACAGCAAATGCCACACACATCTTATAGCAAAGAAAAGAACACGACATTAGCAATAAACCCACTCAACTGACCTTACAAAGCCCCAATTAATAGCATTTGTAATTAGCTATTGCAGATAGTCCTAAGTGTGGTACTAGTACTACTAACAATAAGTAGGTTGTAGTTGGGTGGCCTTCCCTTTCCCTTTCTCATTTTCACAAGCCTTTGTTTTTCCTTTCAATAATAGAAAATCCAAATCTTTTGCCCCCACACCCCAACGCTCCAGGCGGTTATTTCTACACTTCCCTCCCTCGTTTCCTCCGCCCAAATCTTTTCCCTTTCCTTCATATACATATACTTTCCTCTCACTTTCTTTCCATTCATTTCCTCAGCTCTCTCTCTCTCTCTCTCTCAACCCATTTTCTCAGCTCCCAAACACGTAAAAAAGAGAGAGAATGTCATTGACGTCGTCCACCAAGTTCGCTCAGCCCCTTCCTCTGAACACCACCTCGTCCAGATCCAAGGAACACAAGCTTTTATTCGAACCTTTCAGAACCAACACTTTCCTCGGATCCACTCACAAGCTGCGCTGCTTCAATTCTCTCTCCAAATCCAATCAAACTAATCTCCACCGTCGATCCGCCATCGTTGCTGTGTCTGATGTTGTCAAGGAAAAGAAGTCCAAATCCAGCACCAATCTGGTAATCATTCCACAACCCCATTTCTCCTTCTTCTTTTTCTTTTAGTTTTTGGTTTTAGTTTAATGCGAATCATTAATAAGCTTGTGAGAATTCAATTATGCAAAATCCTCACTTTTGGGAGAATTTTATTTACCCAGAAAGCTGACTCAAGGAAAAATAATTTTAAAGGTATTACCTTTGGAGGTTTATAAGTATTGGGTTGCTGAGTTTTATTGGTATTGGGTAAGTGAGTAATCAAATGGAGCCTAGTTAGAACTAGTTGTTTAATTAGGTGGATACTATGTTCATAATTTGCAACTAAAATAACACAGATCATAAAACTTTTTCCTTTTTTTGTTTTTGATTTTAATTTAATGCGAATGATTAACGTGCTTATAATAATTCAATCATTCACATCCACACTTTCTGGGAATATTTTCTTTACCCAGAAAGCTGACTAAAGGAAAAAAGAATTTTAAAGGTATTATCTTTGAAGGTTTATACGTGTTGGGCAGCTGAGAAAGTAAGTGGAGCCTAATTAGAACTAATTGTTTAATTAGGTGGATTCTTTGTTCATAATTTTCAACCAAAAGGATACAGATCATAACATTGAAGTTTCTTTGAAAAAAAAAAATGTTTTCACTTTGGTATTTGTTATAAATGTTACTAATATATTTCTTAAACTTGTATTTGACAAGATTTTATTATATATATGTTTCATATGAACTTTTAATGGAAAGAAGATTTTGGTGGAAGTATTTTTTAGTAAGACAAACAAAGTCTGAGATTTGTCTTTGCTTTTGGTTAATTGGGTATTCAGCTGATCACGAAAGAGGAAGGCTTGGAGCTCTATGAGGACATGGTATTGGGGAGAGCATTTGAGGACATGTGTGCCCAGATGTATTACAGGGGCAAAATGTTTGGTTTCGTTCATCTCTATAATGGCCAAGAGGCTGTGTCAACTGGGTTTATCAAGCTTTTGAAGCAGGAAGATTCTGTGGCCAGCACATACCGTGATCACGTACATTCACTGAGCAAAGGGGTCTCTGCTCGTGCTGTGATGAGTGAGCTCTTTGGAAAAGCTACTGGGTGTTGCCGAGGCCAGGGTGGTTCGATGCACATGTTCTCAAAAGAGCACAACGTGCTTGGTGGCTTTGCCTTCATTGGTGAAGGGATTCCTGTGGCCACTGGTGCAGCATTTTCCTCCAATATAGGAGAGAGGTATTGAAGGAGGCAGATTGCGATCATGTGACAGTGGCATTTTTCGGAGATGGGACTTGTAACAACGGCCAATTCTTTGAGTGTTTGAACATGGCAGCATTGTGGAAATTGCCGATTGTGTTTGTTGTGGAGAATAACTTGTGGGCTATTGGGATGTCACATGTGAGGGCAACTTCCGATCCTGAGATTTGGAAGAAAGGGCCTGCATTTGGAATGCCAGGTGTTCATGTTGATGGTATGGATGTTTTGAAGGTTAGGGAGGTGGCAAAGGAGGCAATTGGAAGAGCTAGGAGAGGAGAAGGGCCAACATTGGTGGAATGTGAGACATATAGGTTTAGAGGACACTCATTGGCTGATCCTGATGAGCTTCGTGACCCAGGTGAGCATTTGGCATTTTTTTTCTTTCTCTTTTGCATATTTACCTTTGGTTATATTTAATTGTTGAATGTGACATGTCTATTGTCTACAGATTATGCATTTAAACAGCTAGTTTTAGTTATGCCTCTTGGTATTGTTGACTTTGTTTATTTATTTTGGTCTATTTTGTGGTTGAACTTGAACCAATTCAAATGACGCTGCCCCATCCTTGGTGTCACATATGCCATTTGTGTTGGAAATTTTAAATATTCTGATGTTACATTCCTTGTTGGATTATTGACTTGAGGAGAATTTGGAATGGCTGCTTAAATGCTAGATAGAGCCTGCTGGGTCTTTGTCTTGATGGACTAGATCATTTACTTTTATTGGAAGAGGCATGTCAATTAGCATGGTTGCATAGCATTGTCAAGTGAAAAAATTTCTGGTCAAAAGTAAGAGGATTGAGCTTTTGGATTCCTAGGACATGACCTGGTTTGATTGTATTAGGAGCAGGGATTCCCCCGCCCCCCCTTCTTGAAATGGAGGATGCATTTTTAGGACTTGATAATAATATTTGGCCCTGTGGCTTATATGAACTGGATGAGTACCCAAAGATGACCTTTAAATTCTTCTGGTATATTATTCTTCTCTTATGCGGTGATCAATGTTCACCTCAATTTTTGGTACAATTTTTGCAGCTGAGAAGGCACACTATGCTGCTAGAGATCCCATCACAGCATTAAAGAGATATATGATTGACAACAATCTAGTCACTGAACAAGAGTTAAAGACCATAGAGAAGAAGATAGATGAGGTGGTTGAGGATGCTGTTGAGTTTGCTGATGAGAGCCCTCATCCACATCGCAGTCAGCTATTGGAGAATGTGTTTGCAGATCCAAAAGGTTTTGGAATTGGACCTGATGGGAGATATAGATGCGAGGATCCTAAATTCACTCAAGGTACTGCTCATGTGTAACCTTTCAAGCTTGGACGTCAAAATATGTCTTCTGGTTTTAGTCCATGGAGGCGTGGTTTATATTTGCTTCTAGCTTTCACTAATGAACTTTCAAAAATGTGTCAGCTTTTCTAATGTAAGCAGAATTTGTTATTTAGGTTGCATTCTATATTTCAAATTTTGTATTTTTACTTTACTTTTTGGGTATAATTTATCACGTTCTTTGGGACTAGCATATGGAATGGCAAGCTTTGAAGGCCAGTTTCATATTCTGTGTGCATCAAGATGTTCTATATCTTTGTGTTCATGACATGAGGGTCCCGTTTTTATAAGTTTTTGTGTTTTCTTGTTAGTTACTTCCTACAGTAGTGCTCCTCCACTGAATAAGATTGTTACTGGACAACATTTCATTTACCTTTCTTTTCACGATGGTCCGTTTGGATTAGCTTTCTACTGATTTTTTACTTTGCAGGCTTTTAAAAAACAGTAGATAAGCAATGAATTGAAAAATTAAAGCTAATCCACGGCCACAAAGTTGTGCAATGCTATTTGGCAATCCCTGTCCTAAATCATGCGGGCCGCCTCATGGGCCCAAGTTGCAGTGCTGCTGGCTGCTATGCAAATGCAAGTAACACATGGTGGCACTATTGATTCATATTTTATTTTAATTAAATTTAAGATCCCTATAAATATGTAGTTTCATTAAAGATTTCAAACAAAACAGGAAGTCAAGTCTTCCCATCTAGCAGATATCTCTTGCAGAAAAGCATGAGATTCTATTATGTGATATTTTATTAGAGTAATTTTATATTTAGTGTGCGTTTGACAAAAATTATTTTTGTCAACTTATTTTACTATTCAACTTATTTTTACTACTATTTATGAGGTTTATTACACTTTTTGATACTATTCATAAGTCTCATTGTACTATTTTAGCTAACTTCTACTTTTTTCACAGTAGTTTCAGCTAAAAATTTCAGTTTTAACAAAATAAGCGGTATTTGTCTCTATACATTTGTCCAATCAAAGCATAAATAAAAATCTCTTTAAAAGTTGTTCTACAAGAACTAAATTCAACGTAAAGTTGCAAGGTCAAATTCAATGCATTATATAATATGATTATTTGTCTCTACATATTTATCCAATCAAGCATAAATAACAACCTACTTATGAGTTGTCCTTCAAGATAAACTTTGATAGAGTGATTTTTAGAAAACAAAGCAGGAGTAGGAGTTTTGATTTAAAATGATAATGGATCACTCATTGTAGCATTGAGTTACAAAGGGAAAGTAATTCAGATTCAGAGACAAAACTAGCAATGGCTATCCAAGCTATTAATTTTGCAACTGAGATGGGTGTAAGAGATATCATTTTAGAGGGAGATTTAGCATATGTTATTGACATGCTTTGATCCATGGAGGACGATAAATCAATGATGGGAGATATGGTAGAGGCAACAATACTTGTTTTGATGGAGAACTTTGTGTAAAACTAGTTTTCAGCATTTTCTAGTATTTGGTAATATCAGAAAGAATGAGTATTAATAAAAAAAATATGGCTTATTTTTAAAGATTGTTTTTTTTTAAATTTTTTTGAAAAAAAACTCTATCTCACGGCAAACTAAGTAAGGGAAGTTTGAAAATTATTTTTCAACTCATTTAAGATTGCTATTAAATATTAAAAAATGAGATAATTTTATAGAAAATATTTTTCAAAAAAATGACTCATTTTTAAAAAAATATTATTGTCGAAAGAAACAAAGAGAACAATAATTAACCATGGTCATAAAAATAATTTCATACAGAAAAAATATAGATTTTTATAAAATATTTTAAAATAAAATTATATTGCACATGTGCAATGCACAGGACATCGGCCTCATACCATTTATCCCATGAAAACGGTGCTACTATTTTCTTCAACTAGAATTCCCAAGCTTTTAACCGTTTAACAAGGACAGTGACATATGGACCAAGAAATAATTACCATCTGTGTGAACTCTTTTTATTTTTATAAGAAAACTTCCATTAGACCCGAAAAGGAAATACAACAAAGCAAAGGGAGCATTGATACTGTCTTGCTAGTAAATAAAAAATAAAAAATAAATTCTCCTTCCACCAGGAACTTTGTTTTTCTCTGTTCGGAACGTATAAACCAGTTCACTAATGAACACGGTCTGAAACACAGCTTAGATTAAAAGTTGCATGTGAACAGTAAAAGTGTGTTTTACCACCAATTTGACACGGGAATGCATACTATTTTTTTTTTTTTAAAATGCTAATTGAATACAACTGCATTAAGCTCACACCCAAAGCTACGTAGCCTACGTGGAGAGTCGGATCAGGTAGAAGCATTGATATAGGCCTTGCAGGCTTGATTTTCCTCTAAGCTCACCTCCACTTAACTTCAAGACCTAGAAATCCATAAGAGTATGATCTAATTAATCAGGAAACAAGAACGTGGAACCCTCTGATTTTGCATCAAATCTACAACTTTTAGGAGGCCAAGATAATTAGCTCTATACCTATTTCCAAAACTGAAAACGAAGACAAGTTAATCTGCCCTCTATGCAATAGAGGGGTATATATATTAAGTAAAACAAGGATACCAGGTTCTCTTGTAAACTACCCAGCAGAACAACAGAGTTAATATTGGATGAAAAGGGGGTTTGGAAGATCTTATGGAAAAAAAATTCCTATTGGACTAGTCATTTTTTATGGAGAATCCTGAACAACACTTTGCCTGTTAAATCTTTGCCTAATGAAAAGAAACATGGCTACATATCAAACGTGTATCCTATGCCAATCAGAGGAGGTAGACATGGATCACCTATTCCCCTCCTGTCCATTTGCTAATGCAATGTGGCTTGGCTCTAGTCTAAATATTAAATCAGATCTTCAACAGCCTATCTCAATCATTCATTGGGTGCAACAATGGCTGCTAAATATAGAGAAACTTAGACTTCTTAACCCTCAGTTTGAAAATACCTTGGCTGTAAAATTGTGGTCTATCTGGAAGAGCAGGAATCAACTACCATTAAAGGTAAGACCCCCAACCCTTATAATACATTAATGGCTTGCAATGTTTTGATTGACAGGTACTACAAAGCATTCAGTTCAGAGAAGATCAAAACCAAGCAGACAGTAAACACAAAAATGGAGGGCCACAAGTTACTCAACCAGATTGGTAGATACTTCTGATAGCTGGGCATAACAGGAATACAGAGAAAGTTGAAAAGGGGGGGCATGTCTTATCTAGCAAAAGACAGGGAAGGAAAGGAAATCTTCAAAGGCTGCCACTCCTTTAAAGACGCAACGAAAATGCAGGCACACTTCTAGTCACAAGGGAAGCAGTGCAACAGGCAAGCAAGAAAACTTCACCAGAATAATCATCCTGACCCAGAACAAGCAGCTGAATGGTATTCTAAAAGGAAACAGATCTGTAGGATGGCAAGATTATGTAATTGCTGATGATCTTCAGCACTGGGAAGCGGAAGGAATTTCTATTGAATTTTTTTTTTCTTTTTTTCTTTTCTAAATAGCCTTGTTCTAGGTCCAGTTAGAAAATGGGCCAATCAGGCCTCTTTATTTTGTGTAGATATCCTGGAACTGCAATGTTGATGTTTTCTTTGAGGTATCAAAGAAAAAAAGAAATTATTGTCGTCATTCCAAGTCTTCTTCTTATCCTTATACATCTATATAGCCCATACATTCTGCATTTGATTTATATGATATAAGCAAAACAAATCATGAAAGAAATATTTTAAAGCATACAAAAATGATAAATAAACACACACACAATATGAGAAAGGACAATGGGCACATTTTATATTAAAGCATGGATTAAGTGAATAAAGTAAAGTGTTGTTCTAAAAGCAATGAAACATGATACGTACCAAAACACTAACTTGAGTTATATCAATGTATAAAAGACGTAAAGCACTAAATTGATTTGATAAATATTTCCAGTTGTACAAGACTATAACTGGAGAAAAATTTTTATTGGAACTTCTGATGATGTTTCTTGTACTTTTGAATAAACTAATGTAGTTCTAACTCAGCAACGATATGCTCTTTAAAGAACTACACTGCTCAATTTTTAAAAGAACATCAGAACTACATTGATAACATTTATAAACATCCTGCATTGGCCATAACATAAAATAGATTAAAAGAAATGACAATAGTGTGTGTGTGCGTGCGCGCGCACGCGTATATAACAAGAATTGACTAATAACATAGTGCTACTAACCTGTGAACAATGGTGATGCCAGCCTTTTTGTTCCTACTAAAATGATAAAGAAAATTGGAAGAAGAAGCTAAAACCATTTTAATCTAGAATCCAAAAAAAACGCAATTGAGTTAAGCACTTAATGCCAGGGGGAGTGGGGATGAGGGGAAGAAAATTGACCATAGGCCTTAATACATGTTAGCATACATATTGGAATCCAAATAATGGAAATCTTTAGGTATGTTACATGTATTTGTTGAGTATATTTGGTTGCCCAGGATTAACTGAATATGGTTTAGACTTCTTATTTTTTGATATGTCACTACATTTTAATCTCTCATGAGAGGAGTATTTCATTCACAATGCCATTTCAGTCAAGTCATGGCAGTCCTCATTTCATTTGCCACATCGACATTTCTAAAGAAAAAATTCAAACAGATGATCATCTCCATCCCAAAATAGTTTGCATGAGAAAATACTTCAAATCAATCACTGATCTTGGTCTTGATTGTAAAAAACAGTAGTTATAACTAAACGAATTTTTCTATGATCCATAATACATATAGGCCTGTCATTTCACAAGGCCTATAATTCTCAGATGCTTGCACCAGGTATGGGTCTAAACAATGCATAGCAATTTGGTTTCCTGTGGTTTAGAATCATTTTGTGACTAATGCATGGTTGATTTTTCAAATTCTCAGAAACCAATTGCTTAAGAAATCAGTAATTTGTCTTTTTGAATGCATTTCTTTCTAAAGTGCCCCCTTTTTCTTGGATGAATGAGAAATTTTATTTAAAGAAACAGTCACTACACATAGCAGCAGAAGCTGCAACAACAGCAAAACAAGAATTGTTCAAGCAAGTAGCAACAAACCAGTTGCACCACCCTTTGAGATCTAATCTACACCTCTAGGAACATAAAGACTCTTACTCCAGCACCCAAACATCCCTCTACATAAAAGTCTTAGGGTCTGTTTAGATACCACTTATTTTGATGAAACTGAAAGCTTGTTGCTGAAAATATTGTAGATAAAAGTAAAAGTTAGTTGAAATAGAACAGTGAGGCCCATGAATAGTATCAAAAAATGCAGTGGGACTATCAATAATAGCAAAAATAAACTAAATAGTGAAATAATTTATAATTTTCATTGCTTCCCAAATGCATGCTTAATGGTTTGCAACATTCGCCAAATCAAAAGAAAACAAATCCAAATTCCAAATCTCACACTCTTCAGTCTTCACCATCCCCATCTCAAAACACACACACAAATATATTCATCCATATATATATTCTTTTTTTTTCCTTTTTCTAATCTTTCAAAGCAAAGAAAGGAGCATGGATATAGCTGTATTCATGTGTAAATGTGAAACCTTACCATGGGAAGACCTTGGACTACTTCAAGAACACCTTCTACAACTGCAATTTACAGAGATGGTGATTTTAGAAGCATAATGAAATAGCCTTGAAATCAGAATATTCTTTTAGTGGAACTCTTTTTGATTGGTCTCGGGCGTGGAGACTCACGTCTAGTGATTCCCTCCCTTCTTTTCTTTGCTCCCTTTTCCTTTTGTAATTTCTTTGTTGTTTAGTTTTCTCTCTTATTTCTCTTTGTTTTCTTCTTCTTGTATTTTCTAGGTTGCTCTGTGCTTTTCAGGCATAGAGTAGCCTTTCGTATATATATCATTCTTACTTATAAAAAAAAAGAAATCAGAATATACTCTAAGGCTTTGTCAAGACTGGTAGAAGCTGACAACACAAAGGAGGTGACAATGAAAATCCATAATTGGGGTGGGGAGTGAGTATCTGTATTAATTTGTAATGAATCAATCAAACTTCAACTGGAAATTGAGAGAGAGATTACCTGCCATGCATGTTCGCCAAAATACCAAAACAAAATAAAAATCCCAACTTGTGTTGCTCATCTGCCTCCGCTCTGCCAACCACAAAGTTGACTCCATCCCACCATGGCCTTTGCATTGTCGCCATGAATTGATGTGTATTGACTCACCAAAATCACACTCAACAAAAAGATTTATTCATGGGTTCTTTGCTCTTTTTATTTTAGGTAATAGATATAGATTGTAATACACTTTTAGGATCATAATACACTTTTAGGTTTAATCAAAATTAACTCATCTATCCATTAACAAAGGACATAGAATAACGTATGTGACTCACAACAATAATAACTTTCAGTATTGTGAATGTATAGAGACAATATCAAGAATGCTCTAACTTCCAAAACATCATTGGTAGCAATTGAGACAAAAAAGTTTTAAGGCAAAATTCCCATATTTTCTGCATAATCATGGTTCCACACTTCTTGAAGTTCAAATGAACTCAAGGCAATGTAGCATGAGGATACTGAGAGTATTTCATTCTGCTGAACAAAGACCAAGAAAAATGATACAACAATAATAATAAAAATATGAGGGGAGAGAGGGAACTAGACAAATGGGAACTACAACTTAAGGGCAGCAATTGCTTCAGGTTTAAAATCAACCCTGAGGCCCAATACTCGCCTAACTTCAGCTGGGGTTAATCTCCAGGTCATTGGTCCCGAGTTCTCACCCCAGAAATCTAGAATCTCAGAAACTTTCTCCAAGTTGAGGATTGTAGCCATTTGAGTAATACGAGCGAACTTATCCCTAACAGTCCTCTGAGTCATGCTTGAGAAATGGCTTACCAATGCCCTTGCATCTCTGTCAAGCTGAAGGCCTCCAAGTTGACTGAACCTTTTCTGCATCATGATCACTTCAAGCCTCTTAACGATGAAGTCAATGACCAAATGAACAAATGAGTCATAGTTGCTAGCAGTCATTAGTGGCTGAAGCCATGCCACATTTGTCTCAACGCATGAAGAAGCCTCTGAACCCATGGATCATTCACCTCATTGTCTGCATACTCAGCCTCTGACAGTTCATAACTGATGGTTGCTACACTATCTAACACTGGACGGATTCGGGGTGTCACAGTAGCCACAAGCTGTTCCAAGCCAGCATTTAGAGCTTGCTTGAAAGTGTTGCTCATATCACTCAATTCAGACAAACAAGATTTCACTTTTTCTCTATCAGCTGGTGCAGGGAATACCTGATAAAAATAATTTAACTCTATTTAATGCAAAAAAGATGGAATTTGTTTTAACAGACAAGCAAGTTAATATTACTTGAGCACAGGAATCTAACCAGGTGTATAATCACATCAGATAATGACTATCACACAAATATATAAAATTGAGAAGTGAAGAACAAAGCCTGAGAGAAGCATCCAGTATAAGAGCCAAGTTTTCATGGTCACACAGTACAAAAAGGATTAGAAAAAAAAAGGGGTCGACTATTAAACAGGAGGCCTGATTGATTTAGTATGGAGTGATGGAACAATCACTCCCTCATCAAAGTTGACAATATAAACCTGAACTCAGCCCATACTGGATATTTTAGGTATAAAAAGCATAAATTACTAGGGCAACCAATTGAAACAAGTATGTCCAGAAAAAAAGACAATGATCTACACAAGACACCAAAATTTCTTTCCATGGGAAAAAAAATAATGAAAAACATAAACTACAGTGTCAAGCCCATTGTTATTTAGTCTCAATACCCAAAATTAGTTATTTATAGCTAGTTGCAAATGTCAGTGTATCACAGCTTTCAACAAGCAGCAAAACTAAGCATTAAGGGATGCTAAACAATGGTCTCAGTAGGTTGAAGGTTCTTTCTAAATCTGAATAAATATCAGCAATAGTGAACAAAAATTGCCAAGATAAACTGGGCATTAGAGCATTATAAACATGACAAATTCTGTTACATTAGGAATGGATTAACAATGTTACGTTTACCTAATCTTTTTCAGAACTCAGTAAATGCTCTAGAGCCTTGTCATTCTGTCTTAAAAGTCACTCACTGCATCGGTCTAGATTACTAGATTTTACCATAAAGTGCAAGACAAAACAAATGCCATATCTTTAAGTTTTGATACTTCATTGGTTGGTAACAATATCTCACAAGAAGCCAAAGTCATATAGTATGTAACAGCTGCTATACAGCTTCAATTGGTTCAAACTTCAAACTAAGCATAGTCCTGTTTCAATTGGGTGCAAACTTGAAACTTATAAAACTTTGATTGGTTCAAACTTCAAAATTCAAACTAAGAGGCACAATTCTGTTTCGATTGAATTTAAACTTGAAACTAATAAAACCACATTGTGACAAAGTAAACCACTCACCTCGGCACATTGCTCTTCAATCTCGTGTTTAAGCTTGAGAACATACTCGCCACTGACATCTATATTATTCAAAGCAGTGGCAATCTCCGTCCCAGTCTTGTGAACCGCGACACCAGCCAAGAACAGTTTGGCACCAAGGTTGGGCTCCCTGGTCTTGTGCTGCAAAGCTTCATGATACTCATTGCTCAACAAACTACTAGCACCACTGAGCACCGCAACCACAGAGCTGATATTGGAGGTGGAAATGGCCCTCCGCAAGCAACTCTGCAGAACATAAAACACATCATCTACCATTGAAGTGGTCAAGCTATCTGGAACCTCCTCGTCAATCCTTATCGCCTTCCTCACATTCTCCACCATAAAGAAACCTTCTAGAACCACATAGAACCCAGTGATCTCTTGCACAACTTTGCTAAAGCTTCCACTCCGAAACGCCTTTGTGGCGCGAGGAAGTAACTCTGGATCAACTGAACTCAAGGCTTTGATCTTTGACACCATGAATTCAGTATAATCCTCGCCCAATTGCATCAACGATAGTATCTCTTCCAAGTATGATTCGATCTCCCTCGGGTCAGGACCTTCGGATCCTCCTCCCACAGCAAGCAAATTCTTGTTCTGAGCATTGATCTCAGATGATAACCGGCCTAACTTCCTGAATTCCATGTATTTCTTCAAGATCAATGAACCTCGCGAGTCACATTCTTCTTGGAGCTCGCAAATCGCATAAACGATCCCATCCTCGCCGCATAGCCCTCTCAGAATCTCACTGTTCTCTTCAATTGCCAAGACTATATCCTTGAACAGATTCGTCAAGCAAGAAATGAAATTCACTTGGTTCGTCTGGTTTCCTTTTTGTTCCATCAACTCCACCATGTGCTCGAACTCCATTCTCGCTCTCATTGCGATCACTTTCTTCAAATAACCGACATACACCTGTAATCCCTCGTCCTCCAATCCAAGCGGCGGGAAAATCCGGATAAACCGCAAGATCGCGGCGTGGTCACGTTGATCCACGGCTGCAGAGAGCTTCTTCCGTACAATTCCTTCTAATTGCTTCTTGAATGAGAGCATTTGGTCCCTCTGATGAGATCCAGAGTCCTTGTACTTGGCATCGATCTGGAAAAAGGTCTGAACGTAGTTTGCGGCAGACTCGAAGTCTTCGGAATTGAGAGCCTTGTTGACTCCGTCGATGCAATTGGATCGCTCAACAATGGCGTCGATGCGGTGGAGAGTTGAGTTCACGCGCGACTGTGCGAGGTCAAGTTCTCGAACCTTCCGGCTCACCTGATCAGCCAGCTTGGACGTGGAAGAAACGTTGGAGAGCATGTACTCCGAGTCGGCAGAGACTATATCGAGTACCTCCGAAGATTTCTGGAGGTGGAGGAGTTGCTTGTCCAAATCGGAGCGCTGCGAGAGGAGGTTGTCAAGGTCGAGGTCCAATGAGCGTTGGTACGCTATGCACTCGTGGAGGAGTCGGGTCATGGCTCCGACATCGGTTAGAGTCCGAATGTGATCCATCGCCTCCGTCGTACCGAAATCGATGGAGGACTTCGTTCCCTCGTCGGATTCCATGGCTACAGATCCGTTTGGCGTCGACGCCGTAACCTTCTTCATCTCGGGTCCCCCTCTCTTTTTCTGTGACAGCAACTCATAATTACAAAACAATTCAGTCAGAATCAATATCAAAAAAGAAGAAGAACGTGAAATACAGAGCTTATTAAAGTGATTGATTCTATTCTGAAAAACGTACCAGCTCTGCTTTTGGTTTTGAAGTAAAGGAAACGAAAAACTAGCTGTGAAGAAAGTTACAGGAGAGTGTTTAGACAGAGAAAATGCCTCCATCTCCATACCCATTCACAATTACAGTTACAAAACCCATCTCCACGGCGAGGTCTGAGATTGAGAGAGAAGAAAGAGGAGAGAGGAATTGAATAAAAATTTACAAAATTACTCAAAACATCTTTTAGCATTTGGTGTCCGTACCGTGGAACGCCAAAAAATATAGCATCTAAAAACATCAAATGTGAAGGTTTTTTTTTTTTTTCTTTTTTTTTTTTTTTTGGTAAGTTTTAGAATGAGCCTGGACAATCGGGTTGTAGCAGGTCAGGCTGACCCGAATTTTAATATAGAAAATAATAATAATAATAATAATAAATGTAAAAATTTTAGAGAGAATTAACCTAATCAAATCAATCAACAAAATGAATTGCACTTAGTAACCAGCTCTAGCTTACCTCTAGTAAAAATTTAACCAAATAATTCCTTTTGTTTTAAATAGAAGTTGTCACATCGCCCACTAATAAACTAACGATGAAAATTAAAACTCAATACTACCTTATTAAATTTCAAGCAAAAACTAACAAAGCCCACCCGCGAGACTTATACTACTTCTAACATTTGCGGCTACTATGCGTTAGTTTGGACTTTGGATAGCATCTCGTAGTAGGCGTCTGCGTTTTTTACTAGGTCTCGTGCATAGTTCATGAGTAGGGATGGCAATGAGGCGGGGCCAAAGGATGGGGTCTTCATTTCCGCCTTGTATGATTTTGTCTTATTCCATCCCCGCCCTACCCCGCATGATGAGGAAAACTTTCACACCCCATCCCCGTCCCTTGGAGCCCCACGAAACCCCACCCCAACTCATAAAACTCTTTTTTTGTTAACTTACCCTACAACTAGTATAATTTTTTTAATGAAACCTATTTCATTAATAAAAATATAATTGAAATTATAACTAAATTTATCCCATCAAATCAAATCAATTTTTAGAAAAAATTGAATAATATATCCAAGTATTTAACAAGACAATCATAAAAAAAATTAAAAAAAAATTAAAAATCTCATAGTATAACACATAACAAAATAAAGACAAAGAATCACATTGGGTAAAATAAAATAAGCTAATATTGATATGGTTGTTTAAATAATAGCGTTTTAAGGAATGAAAATTTTACAATTATAACCCTTAACAACGCGAGGCAGGGCGGGAATGAGGAGGGGCGGGTCTAAAATGTCTAAACCCATCTCCACGTCGCTCCGTGGTGTGGGGCTAAAATCTTGCCCCATCCCTGCCCCATCACTTTTGCAAGTTGGGGAAAACGTACACAGGGCGAAGCGAGGAGGGGCGGGTTAAGTGAGACAGGAAAAAATTGTCATCCCTTTTCATTAGACCCACAAGTACAGAAAATGCAAAAATAAAACAAAACAATATATCTAGGTCCTATAACACTATTCACACATTTAAAATTTATTTTGCTACAGTGTTTTCAGTAATAAACGGTATCCAAATAGATCCTGTAAATGTTAACGTTTAAATTTTAACCAACGCATCGTCCTCCTCACATCACAGCAACATCATCCTCTTCACATCACAACAACATCATCCTCTTCGCATCGCATCAGTGAAATGAAGAATGCTACTAGCGTTCTGAATTATCGACCACAGACTTTATTTTGTTCAAACTTTTATGTTAATCTCCACCAATAGATGGAGAAACCGGAACATGGGATGTGCAAACAATTTGATACCTTCTAAAATATTAAATTTTCGACATTATGTTGTACTGGCAACTAGGAACCAAAACATGGGATAGTCTTGTAATTTTGTATTTTTTCATGATGACTACCTTAATTGTTTGTAATGAGGAGGCATGCTCTTTGAATCGATAGTTTTTATTTTGGGTTTAAAAAGAAGGCATGCCAAGTACTTGAGAAAAGTTCCCAAAGAATTTCAAATATGGCTAAGGCCAACTAGCATAAACTATGAAGGAAGTATTGTGTTTGAAGGAAGCATGCTAAAGCCAAATAGCAATCTGAAACAGTAGATTGTTGTGTTACCTAGTTTTTGTATTTTTGTTTTTAAGTTTCTTTGGAGAAGAAAAAAGACAAATGTAACTTATGAAAATGTTTTGTTAGCAACTACGGTGGATTCACTTATTTCAAAACTTCAGTTAGATATATGTACCTCTTTGTCAATATACTTTTTAGATCCGTAAAAAAATTTCATTAATGTTGGAAGTCTCTTCATGGATAACATAGTATAAGGCTGTAGAGGATGCAAATTATAAAATTGCTGGATTAATCGAGCTATGGTGTACAAACATGTTTGAGGTTAATAAAGCTTTAACAAAAACATTAGATAGAATAGTTCTTGGAATAGTCTTAATGGTAAGATGTAACTACAACATTTGCACCAGTTATGCAGTAGCTATAGCACTGCACCGGTTATGTAGTAGCTATAACATTGCACTAGGCACCCATTAATGATTTTATAATAGCAAAAACATTACGCAACAACATACTATTCTTCCTTCGAAAAGATACTATTGTTCTAATTTGCATAAATTGTTTGCTACAAAGTAGTAGTAGAGATAAAAGAACTTTGACCATTACAAACTTTGAGCTCCAACAAAATAGCATAAAATGTGAGTTCCACAATTACAATCTTCAAGCACCCAAAAAAAAAAGGCCATAAACTATGAACTATAACAATTACAAACTTTGAGCTCCAAAAAGTAGCATAAATTGTTAGCTCTAACAATTAAAAATATTGGTTATTTACAATCATTCAGATCTAAGAATTGGCTGCTCCATTCAAAGATAGGTAGAAAAAACTTCAATTCTACTAGTTGTAGACTTTGTAAGCAATGAACTGATATCATCCCCTTCAAGATCACTAGGATTCTTAGAACATGAAAAAGGAATATGAGGATTTGTTATTCCTGCTTGACACATTACAACTATTAGCTAAATATTAACTATTAGAAAATCCACATAAGTCTCTTGAAAATTTTCTATTTCTTTTCTTACCTATATTTATTAACAATGATAGAAAAAACCCACAAATTTAATAATATTTAGCCTAAATTTAATCTTTTAATTATTTTGACATCTAATGCACATAGGATTGAATAAGAAATCAAAAGTAAAGATGGAAATACCTTCTCTAATACTCTAATGGCAATGGCGGCTCCAGAAATTTTTCTTAGAGTGTTCCTTAAGAAGCATAAATTACATAAAAAGAGAAATTCATATATTAACAACAATAAACTATAAGTTCATTTAAAATATTAATAAAATTATTAATTATTGTTGTTTAGTTGTTTCATTAATTTTTTGTATTTTATAAACTATAATTTGTTATATTGTTGTTTCATTAACTATAAAATCATAAATTGTTGTTTAGCCTAACATAATTTAATTTGTTTGTCTTTTATAATGTACTAGATAAGTATCTGGATTTATTTTTAATAGCTATAGATAGCAATGCAAAAGTGATAGACTATCTAGAGTCCCACAACAATAGCCCTCATTGGAACCCAATTTTCCTCAAGGTAACTCAGTATTAGGAGTTAGAATCCATGGCACATTTAAGGGTGGACTTGTATGCTGGTACAATAAGCTGGGAGGAGGAAGACAAAATGGCATGTAACCCCAAAAGAATCATCGGTTTGAAGTGAGAAGTCATTATAATAAGGCCACATGGAAGGAGACAAACAATTTCCATAGCAAAGCATTTGAAAAGTTGGTGTACCTTTGAAGTTGGCTTTCTTCTTTTGGTGTACTGCATTGGGGAAAATTTTAATTACAAACAATTTTAGAATGATGGGAATAAGTGTCATGGATTGGTGTTACGTGCGTAAGAGTGAAGAGGAGTCAGTTGCACATTCATTCCTCCATTGTGACGTTGCCAGACAATTGTGGTCACTTGTGTTTTCCCTATTTGGTGTGAATTGGGTGATGCCTAATTTGGTGGTGGGCATGTTATACCGCTGGAAAGGACTATTTGGAAAGAGGAGTAATGGTGAAGTATGGAAGGCTATGCTGTTATGTCTGTGGTGGTGTATCTGGAGAGAGAAACAAATTTTTTTGAAGGAAAGGAGCTACCTGTGACGAAAATGATCCCCTTTTTTTGGCTAAATTCAATATTTACAATGAGGGATGATTTGAACCATAGACGTCTCCATTGGAAACAAAAGAATGTGTCAGTTCAGCTACAAAGCTCTTGGCTGAAATTTTTATTTTAAAGACTAAATGAGTGGACTTTAGCATCGTCTTTCTCCACCTCAAGTTTGCTTGATTAGTTGATTTCTTGGATAACATGAGTTTTAGATAATTCATTGTATTCTTCTCTTTGTTTTTGGCTCTTCTTTTGCATACATCCCATGTACTAGGGCCTTGGACTCTTGGCCCTTTTTGCATTTTTAATGAAATTATTACTTACAAAAATGCAGAATTATAAATTACTATGCAACATTGTTGAAACTTTGTATACGGTTATTATTTGTACCATCTATGTTTTCTTAAAAAGTAAACAAATTAATTCAAAAAAGAAGAAGGGAAGATAACATATAAGATACGTGAATCTATCCCTATATAAAAAATACAATCACGCATACAAGTCTATAAAATCAAAAGAGGACATCAAAGGGATGCTACCCAACACAGTCATCCAATCATACAAGAACCTCAATAGACACTAAGATTACAAATTCTGTTTATATCAAACAATCTTATTTTTCAATTTTTTGCCCGGATGAACTAAGATTGAAAAACAATATCAACTTCCAACATAAATTTCAAATTGGATCATCCAAGCAAAAAGAAATTATATTGAAGCATTTTATAAATATATATATATATATATATACACACACTTTTCAAATTCTTTCAAGCAAAGTGAACTTCTTAAATTATGTAGAACACAATAAATAGTTTTGATATTAATAATAAAAAAATATGTCCACTATTGTGTAAAACTTACCATTACAATAATCCTGCAGATTAGCAACCGCAACTTCCAATCCTCTGCTAGCAGCTGCATTTCCCATAACTGATGCTGCACCTATGCCTTGTCTTCCAATATCCTCCTCAGCAAAAGACCCTGAAATCAATAGAAACAATAAGATGATTGGCAGGCATTGGAAAGCATAAAAAAGTATATAAAAAGCAATATTAATGAAAAAAAAAAACCTTTTGCCCCCCCCCCCCCAACTTCCTTTCATTTATGAAAGCCTCAAAATATTAGCACAGATAATTCACATATGACACAATCATATTGTAAACTTCTCTAACATTCTTGCCATGTAACTGTTGGTCTGGTTATTGGTGTAAGCATAAAAGAAACCTAATCATGGGAATAGCTTCCAAACTAATGATGACCTATGCACATTCATCTCTAACCATTCTCAATAAAGAGAAACTTTAGATCATTTAATTTTGTTTATATCATACAATCTTCCACTAAACCTTCCTTGGTCTTCAACCCTCTTCTCGCATTTGCAAAGAAGCTCAAACTATTTTTCTCATGCTTTTTCAATATAAGTCTTCATTGCTCTTCTCACAACTAATTCTACTAAAAGAATGATTCATGAATAGGTCACAAAAAGCAGTTAAGTTTGGAGAGAACATCATCAAGCTTTGCAAACCAATAAGGAGTTGGCTCATGAAAATATAACTATATAGGAAAGTGAGGCCATCTTACGCAATTTTTGTGCAATTGAAGCAGCCTCAGCAACACGGCTGGTATCAGAAAATAGAGGTGAAAGTTCCATTAGGTCTCCTGGGCTGCTATTGAACTCCATCAAGTACTGCAAGAATTAAATTAATAACATGGAATTAGTGATATTAAACAAAGGGTAGCATAACCTAAATGATCAATTACCAAATACCTTTATCAGCTCTATTGTTTGACTCGCAGTTTCTCGCTGAGTGTCTGCACTCTGACAAGAAAAATAACATATAAACAAAAACATAAAATAACAAAGTTTCAATGGAGATGGTACCAAGATTTTATCAAGTTCAGGGATCTAGGGCATAATGCATTAAAGCATAGGAAAGCTTTACCTGCAAATGATCTCCTATCTTGGCAGCAGTCTGTCCTACACTTGAAATACGTGAATCCAACCTTGCAAAGCTACCAAGCAACTCATCCGCACCTTTTTCCAGCTGAAAATGAGATGCATAATTATTGTATGCCACTCCCCTTTTTTTGTTTAAGTAATAAAATTTATCAATGCGGAAGATCACCTCATATTCACCATGATGAACGCAAAGCAACTACAAAAATTACAACAACAAAAAATCTGTTTTCTATATGCAACTCCATTCTTCAGATTCTAATCCACAAGAATACAGAGCGCAAGATCGCATCAATCCCAATCCCCGACTCATGGTCCTGAACCAGTATTGTGGAAACTACAGAAAAGACCAATAAAATTCAATCCACCCCCACCCAAGAAATAAAGCAAGGCTCCCAAATATCCAAAATGTACACAAATTTTCACTACTTTGGAGGTTTCCCAAAAACCAGTAATTTGGGTTTTTATTTTTATTTTTCCGTATCTAGCATTCATAATGTTTCACAAAATATTAAAAATCAACTCCTTACCTCAGCAAGTGTCTTGCGGTGCTTAGAATCTTGAATAAGCACCGCCTTCTTGAGGTTGTACAGTCTTCCATCAATCTTCAAGCAGTATGAAACAAAAATAAATAAATAAATAATAAAACCTTGGCAAACAACTAATTTACTTTCTTTTTTCTTTTTTTCATCAAAGTCAACATTTCATAACCTAGGGTTCTTAAAAAACAATCGCACCTGGTTTCGAAGATCAACCAACTCCTTATAAGAATCATTGAACAAAGCTAAGAGCTTATCAACTTCTGGAAACAAAGGTGCGACGGCCGCACCTCGCAAATGTCCATTCGACAACCCATCGTTTCCACCATGCCCCCCTCCTTCCGATGAATCCGCTTCTTCGTCTTGAAACGACGGAAGAAGCTCGTTCACCAAGTTCCCAAACAACGCGTCAAATGAAAAATCACCCTACAAGTGTTTTTCTCTTCAAATTAAGCAAGTTCTCAAACCTAATGTTAATAACACTACTACTACTACTACTACTACTACCAATCACAAAAGAGCCAAAGACCTATGATTCCGAAATTGAAATCGATTCGGTTTTTTTTATAGGCTTACCTTAAAGTCATCTACGTCGAGAATGAGTGGAAGAGAGCTAACTGATGAAGATTTTGAAGTTCTATCATTCTTCATTTCATTTCTACTTTCTTTCATCTACTACAACAATAAAATTGATAAGGTCACGATTTCAAGCTCATTGATATTAATGCAATTATAAACGAAATTGAAATTACTACAATTTCATGCAACAACAACGAATTTGAAAGTGTTTTTTTTTTTTTTTTTGAATTTTTGATTTGGATCTTGTGGAGGGTAGAAATGGAAATTGGTACCTCTGGCCAGAGTGAGTGAGAGAGTCGGAGAGACACACACACACAGACGGTGGCGCTGAGTCTGAGTTTGATTCCTTGGTTCTGCGCTTTGGCTGGATTAGATCGAGAGAGAGATGACAGAATGAATGTTCGCCAACGAAGACCGCGATGAAAATGAAATATCGGGAATGACGATTTTGGCCTTCTGATTATTCACGCGTGGTGCTTGATATTGACGATAAAGTTGGTAATTTACAATGTGAAAACAATGGAGCTGGACTTCCCTTGTTATTATTGCTAACAGTTGCGTTTTTGACCAACTTTCATTATACTTTTCATGATATTGAACTTACGAAGTGTCTTTCTTTTTTTCTTTTTTCTTTTTGGTAAAAAAAAGGGTATCTATATATGTGTGTATATATATATATATAACTTATAAATTTAAATTATTTTTAGTTAAAAAAAAAAGACTCATTGATATAAAATTATTCAAAATTATGTTCTTTTTTATAGTTTACTTATTTTGAACTTCTCATTTTTTACACTAAATTAGCTCATTTGGTACAAAAATTAAAAAATTTAGATTAGATGGAACACGTGTTACAAAATTAAACTCTAATTGAAATCTAATTTTTACATTAAATTAACTCACTTAGCACAAAAATTTAAAAAGTTAAATTAGATGGAACACGCAGCGCAAATTAGACTCTAATTAAATTATAATTTGAAATCTAATTAGATTTTCTCTTAGTTTTACCTATTATTATTGTAAGTACACAATTGCACTTGGACCCAAAGATAATTATAAGCTCAGGCCCAACGAGCCTTAAATAATGAAATTTGTAAAGCGCGGGCTTGAAATCTAAGTTAGAGGTGCTAAGAAACTGACAACAGGCTAAAGTATGGAAATACTTGTAAATAACAGATGATAACTGCAAATGAACCTCCTCGGATGTAAGCCGAGGACTGCCTCGGTTTTATTCCTCTTTCTTTCTTAAAAATTACAATTATTTGTTTTTTCTCTTCCAATTGACCACCCACCCTCTTTTTGTCTTTACCCCCCTTTAAATACTTCTTTTCCTAATGTTTTATCCACGTGTTGCTCAAATCCTCTCCCCCCAAGATATTTCTTCACTTTGTGCCTTTGAATAGTAACCAGAAGTTTCAGTTCTCCTGTTCAGGAGTCACCTCCCTATTAATGCAGCCAGGAAGGTAGGTGCAGAGTCTTTAATGTGGAGGTGACAGCCTTTGCTTATGATACCTGCTAACACCGGTGTGTCTGCAACATTCAGGGGTTCTCCCTTTTAACCAATAGTCTTCCCAGAGTTGTGCCTTGACCTTCATAATGAAGCTCCAATTTCTCTTGGGTCCATCCAAGGAGAAACTCGTGTCATCGGACCCTCGGCGTGTGGGCCGATTTGCAATACCAACAAATCCTTAGCTCAAGAACAGATCGGCCAATCTTACTAGAGCCCAAATGCCCAAATGACTACTTGAATCCTTTACTCCCCACAATAGCCCCTCAAAACTCTATTTTTCAGCATCCGAGGAGAAAAAATAGGATTTTGATCCGACGAGAACTTACTCCGCACGTTTTGTAAATTACCACGTGTGTGGAGATCGTTTCGTGTTCCAAAAAATGCCACTTGGCGGTTTTAATTTCAAAAACGCGCGCATTTATTACCGTAAGTTACACCTTGTCCCCCACGTTCAACGGTGAGATGAGCATCCAACGGCCCCTGTTACCCCCTGAAAATTTGGGCGGGACGAATGTAATTTCGAGGCCGCTTCCCGCACGTTGTGACGCTTTGGGAACCTACGCCTTCATTTATTTCTTCAGAAGCTAATCCCATCAAAACATCAGTAATCACCTTTTGTCTACAGAAACCCGTGGAAATTCGCACAACTCCAAATTTGTAAGTTCCTATTCTCTTTTCTCAACCCATTCTCCTCGGATCTTGTCCTTGGCCTTCATTCTAACCATTCTCCCTCTTAAAACTTAGTCTTTTGTTCCTTTCTAATGGGAAAGTTCAAGTGTCTAGTTGACTCCGCCGCTGGGATGGAAGGTTTCAGAGCCAAGTACCGCATTCTCAGCGACGTAGGTCTAAAATACTGCCCGGCGGAAGCTGTGGCCGGTTCTAGGAAAACCGGAGAGGTCATTATATGGTCGCCTTCATAGAAGGCAGGATGACCCTCCCCATGAGAAGTGTAACCAAGGAATACCTCCGCAACCACCGGTTGTGTCCCGATCAGTGCGCTCCCAACGTTTTTAGAGTTCTAGGTAGCGTCGACACTCTCAACGAGCAGATGGGTCTGAACCTTACCTGGCACGACGTTGCTTTCATGTACGAGTGCCATAAACTTACCAACGTAGGTTATTATATCAAATCCAGTTCTAGCGTAGTGAGGTTAATCTCCTGTTTGCCCAAGTCTAATAAAGGCATGAAGGATGACTACCTTATTGTCTCTAGCAACTGGCACGACAGCCCCCACTGCCCAGTTGAGTGGGGAGATCCAGATGCGACACCTTAGGATTTAACTTCCCACCCCATAACTCCCTCTAACATCTAGAAATGTGCATTTGCATTTACTTGAGCGTCTAACTTTAATTTATTGCATGTTCTACGAATCTGACCATGTTTGTTTATCTGGATGTCTTTCTTTGCAGATAAGCAACACGTGCGCCCACGCTTAAGCCATTGCAACGTTGCCGATTTAAATAGAGTACTACGCTCCGAGGTGTTCGTCAACGAAGACTTACAACTTAGGGCGGCCCATTTGATTCTAGGGTACGACCCTATCTCCTCAGACTTCCAGGAGATAGAGAACGCAATAATCGCGGGTGACCGAAGGCGGAGGAGGATTCACGTAGCCAGACCCCACTTCTTGGCCGACCACGATATCCTTGACGCCCCTCACACCGTATTGTACACACAGCCCATTGCGGCAATCCCTCTCGCCGCGCACTCTCAGGCAATCGCTGTCCTAGAGGAGCAAGTATCTTCTTCGAACACGTTAGACGAGGAGATTGAACAGTTTCAGGTCGAGGACGCCCCACGACCTCGTGGAAGCCCGTTCGTTGTTCTTTCCGACGAGGAAGAAGAAGCAGCCGAGGCCTCTAGGATCGCGGGCCTAGTGATAACTCGTCTAGACAACAGCTCCATCGAAGAAGAGATGGACGAACTTAAGGACCTAATGACTGCGAGAGGCGCGAGAGTAGCAAAAAGGGGACGAGGGGATCCCAAGTTCCCCCAGCTTTACCACACCTCCTCCTCCTCCAGCCGACCCCAAGCCCCCAACCGAGGATCCAAAGAAGAAAAGGAAGGGGGAGGCCGAGGGGGCAGGTGGCGAGAAGCCAAAGAAGCTAAAACAGCAACCAGCGCCGGCCTAGCAGCAAAAACTGGACAAGGGCAAAGGGCGCGCCCGCTCAGTTGAAAGCGAGGAGATTAGAGACATGGTCGAGGTGCGCCGAACACAAGCTATGTGGTCTCCCGAGCTGAGATTGGACAGGGCGTCAATTCCCCTTCAGTCCAGCATCAGGTCGTTCCAACAAGGCCATGCCCTCCACCTGGTCGAGGCGTTGGAGCGTCCTCTGCTGCTACCCAAGGACATGGAAGCCTTGGAGAAGATGGGCCAGCCTCAGCTGTTCCTTTCACTAAAAAGGGACTTAGCTTTGGTAAGCTCCACCTCACACCGTACTCTTGGTTCATTTGTAAACACTTTAACAAATTTAACCCCTTGACATTTTTCGCAGGCCATCCAAGAAGTTTTCGCAGCCGAAAAGTTCGTGGACGATTCTCGGAAGCGAGTTGGGATGGAGCAAGAGCTAAGGCAAGAGGCAGAAAGGTCCCTAGGCCAGGTCCTAGCAGAGAATGGAAAGATCACATCGCAGTTGGCCGATTTAAAACGAGAGAAAGATGGTGCCGAGGCCAGCTTAAAGACGATGGAGAATCAAGTGGAGGGGCAGCGTAAGCTTCTTCGCCAGAAGGACGACGAGCTCTCTGAAGTCCAACAAGCACGCTCCGACTTGGAGAAGGAGCTTACGCATGTGAAGGAGGAGGCTCGCACCCATAAGCATGCACTAGAGGCCGCGAAGAAGGCCAACTATCAGGAGGGGGTGACCAGAACGCAAGAACTGTTGACTGAGGCTTTTGCGGCTTTGTGCCGAGAGTACTGTCAACAGGTCTGGGGAGAGGCCATGAATGCAGCAAGGGTTCCTCAAGCTTCCGAGCTAAGGAAGCCCGAGAACATTTGGCTTCCCCTAGACATACAGGAGATTGAAGACCCTCCTGTGGTTACCTCTCCTGCCGTCCCTCCAGTGGTGCAAGAACTTGTTCCTGATCCTACAGAATCTGAAGGTTCTCATAAAGAGAAGGACGAGTGTGGTGGCGCCGAGAAGGAGCAAATTCAGAACATGGAGCCCCTCGCTGCTTCAACAGACAAAGGGAAGCAAGTTTTGTCTACCTTTGAGCTGGAACTAAGGAGCACTGAAGCTGGCAGCAGCTCCCTTCAAGACCCTCCTCCCCTAGCTTAGGACCTAGTGTAGGACCTTTTTGTACTCTTTTTTGATGTATATAATTAATGAAGAACAATTTTATTCAACCTTCGTTCACGTTGTGCTTGTTTTATTTTATCCTTTTTGTGCTTGTCATGAAAGTCTTTTTCTAACACATAGTAAGGATAGAATCAGAACAAACAAATCTAACTCCAGGAGTTAAACAGTTATCACCTTTCAAACAACCATGCGCATACTTGGTTTGCAAAGAAAATACTTAAGAACCTGACAAAGACTGACTTAGTTTGGATATTTAAACAATGCATTAGTTAGAGAACTCATATGATAGTTAAGCTTTTTGTAATCTAAGACATCGCTTTCAATAAGATGTAAGGTCCGAGGACCATTCCTTACAAAAATTTGTTTAACTGTTACAGATATAGAACTTAAGATCCAAGTTAATGAATGGTAAGATACTGATTTCCACAGAACGTGTAATGAAAATAAGAACAGTGACTAAGGTGCTTTTTAACAAATGATAAAATATCAATTTCCACAAGGTCTGTGGTCCGAGGATTACACTTAATCAAGTTTCTGTTTGATACTAAAGAATAGTAACTTCAAATGTTAATTTCCCCAAAGTAGGAGGTCCGAGGACCCGGCATAACTAAGGTTCTGTTTAACAAATGATAAGATATCAATTTCCACAAGGTTTGTGGTCAGAGGATCATCCTTAACCAAGTTTCTGTTTGACACTTAAGAGTAGTAACTTCAAATGTTAATTTTCCCAAAGTAGGAGGTCCGAGGACCCGGCATAACTAAGGTTCTGTTTAACAAATGATAAGATATCAATTTCCACAAGATTTGTGGTCCGAGGACCATCCTTAACCAAGTTTCTGTTTAAGACTTAAGAATAGTAACTTCAAATGTTAATTTTCCCAAAGTAGGAGGTCCGAGGACCCCGACATAACTAAGGTTTTGTTTAACAAATGATAAGATATCAATTTCCACAAAGTTTGTGGTCCGAGGACCATCCTTAACCAAGTTTCTGTTTGACACTTAAGAATAGTAACTTCAAATGTTAATTTTCCCAAAGTAGGAGGTCCGAGGACCCGGCATAACTAAGATTATGTTTAACAAATGATAAGATATCAATTTCCACAAGGTTTGTGGTTCGAGGACCATCCTTAACCAAGTTTCTGTTTGACACTTAAGAATAGTAACTTCAAATGTTAATTTTCCCAAAGTAGGAGGTCCGAGGACCCGGCATAACTAAGGTTCTGTTTAACAAATGATAAGATATCATTTCCACAAGGTTTGTGGTTCGAGGACCATCCTTAACCAAGTTTCTGTTTGACACTTAAGAATAGTAACTTCAAATGTTAATTTTCCCAAAGTAGGAGGTCCGAGGACCCGGCATAACTAAGGTTCTGTTTAACAAATGATAAGATATCAATTTCCATAAGGTTTGTGGTTCGAGGACCATCCTTAACCAAGTTTCTGTTTGACACTTAAGAATAGTAACTTCAAATGTTAATTTTCCCAAAGTAGGAGATCCGAGAACCAGGCATAACTAAGGTTCTGTTTAACAAATGATAAGATATCAAGTTCCACAAGGTTTGTGGTCCGAGGACCATCCTTAACCAAGTTTCTGTTTGACACTTAAGAATAGTAACTTCAAATGTTAATTTTCCCAAAGTAGGAGGTCCGAGGACCCGGCATAACTAAGGTTCTGTTTAACATATGATAAGATATCAATTTTCACAAGGTTTGTGGTCTGAGGACTATCCTTAACCAAGTTTCTGTTTGACATTAAGAATAGTAACTGTAAGTCCCTAAAATATTTAAAACTTTGAACTGTTAATTAAGAAAAGCACACTTTATTAATAATAATACCTTCGAAGGTTATTTACATTCTAAGGGCGTTGTACAATCCTTTCATCTAGGTCAACTAACCGATAGGACCCTATGCCTGCTACTGAAGCAATGCGATAAGGACCCTCCCAATTTGGTCCTAGCTTACCCCAAGCCGGGTTCTTAGCAGTGCCCACGACTTTTCTTAGTACAAGATCCCTAGACGCAAGTGGCCTTACCTTCACATGGGCATCATATCCCCGCTTAAGCTTCTGTTGATAATAAGCCATTTGGATCATAGCTGCTTCGCACCGTTCCTCAACTAAATCCAGGCTTTTCTCTAGGAGGCCATCGTTATTCTCCGGGCTAAAAGAACTTGTCTTTAGGGTTGGAAAACCAGATTCTAGAGGTATCACCACCTCGGCTCCATAAGACATGGAGAACAGCGTTTCTCCGGTGGACCTGCGCGGTGTAGTCCGATACATCCACAGGACATGCGGTAATTCTTCTACCCATCTGCCTTTCGCCTCATCCAATCTTTTTTTCAGCCCACTGACTATGACCTTATTAATGCCCTCGACTTACCCATTTCCCTGAGGATAAGCTGGGGTGGAGTATCTATTCATGATACCCATGTCACCACAGTATTTCCTAAAAGTCTTGCTGTCGAATTGAACACCATTGTCCGAAATAAGTGTGTGTGGTATACCGAATCTTGTGACGATGTTTTTCCAAATAAACTTCTTGGAATCAACGTCTCTAATATTTGCTAAGGGTTCGGCCTCCACCCATTTAGTAAAGTAGTTTGTCCCCACGAGCAGCCATCTTTTGTTCCCAGCAGCCCTCGGAAATGGCCCAACTATGTTCAACCCCCATTGCGCAAAAGGCCAAGGACTGGAAAGAGGGTTAAGGACCCCCTAGGTTGATGAATATTAGGGGCGAACCTCTGGCATTGATCACATTTTCTGGCATACTCCTGAGCCTCCCTCTGCATATTGGGCCACCAATAACCCTGAGTCAGAGCTCTATAGGCTAAGGACCTTCCCCCAGTGTGGCTACCACAGATCCCTTCATGTAGTTCTTCTAGAAGCGCTTCCGTTGATTCCGGGTGTACACATAGCAAATATGGTCCTGAGAAGGATCGCTTATAAAGTTTCTGATCCTCAAACAACCAGAAACGTGGCGCCTTTCGACGTATCTTATCTGCTTCAGACTTGTCATCAGGAAGGGTGTCGTTCTTAAGAAAAGATATGATCGAGTCAATCCAACTAGGCCCAAGCCTTATCAAATGGACGCGAACTGCACTGGCTGCGGTAAGAGTTGACTCTAGCAAATCCTCCACAAGGATAATCCGGGCAAACCTTGAGCCGAGGATGTTGCCAACTTGGCCAAGGAGTCTACATGGGTGTTTCCACTCCTAGAAATGTGAGATAAGACGAAGGAGTTAAATTTAGCTTGTTGACGTCCGACTTGGGCCAAATATTCCTGCATTCTTGGGTCTCTAGCCTCCATGGTCCCCATGACTTGGCTGACCACTAACTTAGAGTCCGAGAACGAATGGATGTGCTTCCCCCCATTCTATGTACCATATTCATGCCGACCAAGACTGCTTCGTACTCGGCCTCGTTATTAGTAGCCGAGAACGCCAACCTCAGAGATTTTTCGAAGACGATTCCCTCAGGGGATATCAGGACAAGTCTGACACCAGACCCTCTCTGGTTAGCAGCCCCATCCACATACACTTTCCAGGTCGGAGGTGTTACGGCTGTGATCACATCAACTAATTTTTCATCCATGTGCGTTTCCTTCAGAGTTTCTTCTAGCAGTGGTTCAGCAAACTCTGCCACCAAATCAGCAAGGACCTGACCCTTCACCGAGGTGCATGGCATGTATTTAATGTCAAAAGCTCCCAAAATGGTTCCCCACTTTGCCACCCTGCCTGAGTAATCGGCACTACGTAACACCGCTTTGAGGGGCTATTGCGTCAGAACCACCACAGTATGGGACTGGAAATAATGGGGAAGCTTCTACGTGGCATGAACTATGGCCAGGAGCGCTTTCTCCAAGAGTAGATAGCGCACCTCGACCTCATTCAAAGACTTACTAACGTAGTAGACCGGTCTTTGCATCCCGCTTTCATCCCTTATTAGGTCCAGGCTGACCGCGTGGACGGCTACTACCAAATACGCAAACAGGACCTCGTCTGCCTCGGGGCGAGATAAAATGGGTGGGTGAGAAAGATATTGCTTAAGCTGTTGGAAGGCTAACACGCAGTCCTCGGTCCATTGAAACCCCTTCCATTTATTCAGCAGTTGGAAGAAAGGACGGCACCGGTCGGCTGACCGAGAGATAAACCTGCTCAGTGCGGCAATCATTCCGGTCAATTTCTGAATCTCCTTTGGGTTCAGAGGCGGCCACAAGTCTTGAATAGCCTTGACCTGCGTAGGGTTTACCTCTATGCCTCTATGAGTAATGATATAACCCAAGAATTTTCCAGAGCCCACGCCGAAAGAGCACTTTGCGGCGTTAAGGCGTAACTTGTGCTTCCTAAGTACCTAGAAGGTGTCAGCCAAATCTTTGACGTGGGAAGGTACTGTTTTGCTCTTCACCACCATATCATCCACGTATACCTCAATGGTCTTTCCTAATTGCTGTTCGAACATTCTAGTCATCATTCTTTGGTAGGTAGCCCCAGCGTTCTTTAACCCAAACGGCATTACCTTATAGTGGTAGTTCCCTGTTGAAGTAATAAAAGCCGTCTTCTCTTGATCCTTCGCTGCCAACGGAATCTGGTGATAACCTTAGAAGGCATCCAAAAAACTCATACGAGGATGTCCGACAGTGGCGTCTACGAGCTGATCAATACGTGGCATTGGGAATGAATCCTTGGGGCAGGCTTTGTTCAAATCCGTAAAGTCCACACATACCCTCCACGTTCTATTTTTCTTTTTGACCACAACCGTATGCGCCAGCCATTCGGGGTAAAAAACTTCTTTAATAGCCCCAGCCCTCTTGAGTTTGAGCACTTCCTCCTTGACAGCCTCTGAATGTTCCTTAGAAGAACGCCGAGGTGGCTGCCTCCTCGGAACAATGGCGGGGTTGACATTCAAATGATGACAAATGAAACTTAGGTCCACCCCCGGAGCCTCATAGGGGTCCTACGCAAAAACATCAATGTTGTTTTTCAGAAACTCCAGTAGATCCATCTTCTCCTGGTGTGGCAGGCGCACGCCAACTTGGAAGAACCTCTCAGGGTCCTCGGCAATCAAAAACTTCTCCAGATCCTCACAAAGAGCCTCCTCTCTTGTCACCGTATTGGGTGCATCCGGAGCTGTTAATTGCTATAAGTCTTTGGTGATCAAGGCCGAGGACTCGGCTTCCGTCTGATGCAGCACCGCAGCCGATATGCATTGCCTGGCCACCGATTGGCTGCCGAGAATCTTTTCAACATATTCCCCCGAGGGGAACTTGACCTTAACATGTAAGGTGGAGGGAACTGCTCCCAGGGCGTGCAGCCATGGCCTGGCGAGGATTGCTGTATATGGGGAGTACGCGTCAACCACAATGAAATCCACCTCAACTGTTTCTGAGCCAAATTGAACGGGCAAGCGAATCTGTCCCTTCGGCACGACGGCTTTTCCTTCAAAACTTATGAGTGGCGAATCATAAGGAGTGAGATCCTCCAGCTTTAACTTTAGCCCCTTAAATAAATCAGGGTACATGATATCTGCACCGCTGCCCTGATCAATCATTACCCTCTTTACATCATAATTCCCTATTCGAAAAGTAACTACAAGAGCATCGTCATGGGGTTGGATGTCCCAACCTTATCCTTCTTAGAAAATCCCAAGACGGGCAAATTCAACTTCAACCTCTTTGGTCTGCTACCCAACTCTTCGGCCTGAGAATGTGAAACTGCCATTACCCTGGTGAGACTTGAACCAGTCCTGCCAGGTGCAGCGAAGATAACATTAATTGTTCCCAACGCCGGCCGAGACGAATTATTCCTCTGATTGTTCGAGCCGGATTGACTGCCATGCCCATTAGGTTAACACAGGTGCTGCTTCAGTTTCCCCTCACTGACAAGCTGCTCCAAGTGGTCCCAAAGGGTCCGACAGTTCTCAGTAGTGTGGCCCACGTCCTGATGATACTGACAAAAGAGGTTCTAATTCCTCTTCGTGGGATCTCCCGCCATTTTACTAGGCCATCTGAAGAAGGGCTCCTTACGAACTTTTTCCAATAATTGGTGCATCGGTTCTCGGAACACAGTATTCATGGCCTGAGGGGCTGCCGAGCCGGATTGCCCGATGTAATCTCTTCTTGGCTGTCTGTTATGGTATCTGTCCGACCTGAAATCCCTTCTTTCCTGCGGATAACCTTCTCCTTACCCTTTCCTTGCTGCTGGTCTTCTTCTACCCATTTGTATTCGTCAATGCGATCCATGAGGTGACGTACGCTGTGGACGGGCTTTTTTGTCAACGACTTCCTCAAGTCATGGTTAGTAGGAAGGCCGACCTTAAAGGTATTGAGCGCCACCTCATCAAAATCACCATCAATCTCGTTAAACATCTCCCAGTACCGGTCGAAATATACTTTCAACGTCTTCCCTTCCCTCATGGCCATGGATAACAGTGAGTTCAATGGCTGAGGCACTTTGCTACACGTAATAAACCGCGACACGAATGCTCTAGTAAGTTCTGCAAATGAACCTACAGACCTCGATTTAAGGCTGTTGAACCGCCTCATAGCAACAGGTCCCAGGCTAGAGGGGAAAACTTTACACATCAGGGTCTCATTGTGAGAGTGCACTGCCATCCTCTAGTTGAAGTGACTCACGTGCTCCACCGGATCAGTCCGGCCATTGTAGATGGTAAAGGTGTGCTGAGTGAACCTCCTAGGGAGCCTTCCCTTTTCAATCCTTCGTGAGAATGGCGATTTAGAGAGTTGGTGTAACGCCTGACTCATAGCGTCATTCCCCAAGCCCCTGGAAGGGAGCTTCTTGTGCTTACGAGATGGCAGGTCATCCTCCTCACAAGAGGACGTTGAGCTAGGGGGCGACCAAGACCTCGAACTGTAACTACCTCCCTAGACCTCCTCTGAAGAAGGACTGGAGGAAGACGGTGAGTGTCTGCGTCTAACGCGGCGCAGCTTCATCTTCAAATGATTAATCTCCTTCTGCATGGCCTTAGCACCATCCTCGTGGGTGGTGTTACCCTCACCATGAGTATGGCTCGCCCTAGGGTATTCGGTATGAACACTTCCCTCACGGTCCCTCCGACGCTCAAGACGCTTGAAAATATCCTCAGGTTATGATCCTTAAGACTTTGCATGGTGTGAGCCTGAGCCTGAGCCTGCCATAGTATCCCAGCTCCTTTTCAAACTAGATTCCCACAGACGGCGCCAATTGTAAGTGCACAATTGCACCTGGACCCAAAGATAATTATGAGCTCAGGCCCAACGAGCCTTAAACAATGAAATTTGTGGAGTGCGGGCTTGAAATCTAGGTTAGAGGTGCTGAGAAATTGACAACAGGCTAAAGTATGAAAATACTTGTAAATAACAGATGATAACTGCAAATGAATCTCCTCGGATGTAAGCTGAGGACTGCCTCGGTTTTATTCCTCTTTCTTTCTTAAAGATTACAATTATTTGTTTTTTCTCTTCCAATTGACCACCCACCCTCTTTTTGCCTTTACCCCCCCTTTAAATACTTCTTTTCCTAATGCTTTATTCACGTGTTGCTCAAATTCTCTCCTCCCAAGATATTTCTTCATTTTGTGCCTTTGAATAGTAACCAGAAGTTTCAGTTATACTGTTCAGGGGTCACCTCCCCATTAATGCGGCCAGGAAGGTAGGTGTAGAGTCTTTAATGTAGAGGTGGCAGCCTTTGCTTATGATACCTGCTAACACCGGTGTGTCTGCAACATTCAAGGGTTCCCCCTTTTAACCAATAGTCTTCCCAGAGTTGTGCCTTGACCTTCATAATGAAGCTCCAAGTTCTTTTTGGTCCATCCAAGGAGAAACTCACCCTCGGATGTGTCCTCGGACCCTTGGCGTGTGGGCCGATTTGCAATACCAACAAATCCTTAGCTCAAGAACAGATCGGCCAATCTTACTAGAGCCCAAAGGCCCAAATGACTACTTGAATCCTTTACTCCCCACAATTATTATATATAAATTGTGGTTAATTAAATTATTAATTATTGTTTATTAGTTTGCTTCCCCCAATTAATTATTAGTTAATTAAATGATTATTTATTAGTTGCACTAGCACACACCCCATGTGCATTTACTTCCCCCAATTCAAATATCCTACCTCGGCCTTAAGCCCACATCCACCCCCCACTTAACAAACAAGTTCCATGACCCCTAATCGCAAGAGTCAATCAAATAAATTCACAATCACAAATCATAATACACTAAAAGACAAACTCAGTAACTCGCCAACACCAACAGATAAAGTAAAAACAGGGGCAAATAAATATTAACAAAGTTATAAAGTAAAGCTAAACAATCAGCCAATCACCATTCAAAGAGAATCAGATAAAGTCTTAAAGAGAGAGACTCTCATTTCACTTTCAATCTTCATATAAAGAGAGAGACAAAGATAAAGAGTCTCAAACCATTCACCACCGTATATGTAAGAGAGAAACCCATTAACCTATGAACTTGTATATGTAAGTGAGAAAAAGAGAGAGAAGTAAAATGTATAGATAAAATACCTTGAGGTTGAGGGAGCAGGGAGGCCTGAGGCTAAGGGGCGGCACCATCGGGGACTCAGGCAACACATCGAGGCGAGGAAGACCGATCTTCGATACCCGATGTGCTTTAGAGCTCGAGTTTAAGGCCCGATGTGATGATCAATGTGCTCTGGAGCTTGCACTGTCTGTTGGTTGTTGTCGTTGATGACTGATGATGTTTTTTTTTTTTATTTAGGTTAGGTTTTTTATGAGGTTTTTGCTTTATTTGATGAATCGGTGAACATGTATATTAGGTTTTTTTTTTTTTTTTTTTTTGAGAATCCGTGGGTTTGCTACCATTTGTAATCTGTTGGGTTTGCTTTACCTTGTTTTTTTTCTTCTTTAGATTGGGTTTTTTTTATCATCTATTGTTTAGGATTGATGTTAGGCTTTTTTTCCCTGATGGTCTTGCTTTGTTACAATTATTTATTTATTTATTGATTTATTTTCAGATTTTAGTTCAAAAATGTTTTTTGGGCTTTTTTTTTTGGCTTGAAAGTAGAACAAATAATTTTTTTTTTATTTGAGGGTGTTCCTAATTTTGCTTGAGGGTATTTCTAATTTTTTTTTAAGGGTAAACAAATAAAAAATTTAAAATTATTATATATAATTTTTTTTTTGCAGGTCAGGGTGTTCCTGGGAACACCTTGGATTAAATGTGGCGCTGCCACTGTTTGATGGGTTGGAAAGAAATTTCTCTTCTTCTTCACTCTTTTTTCTATAATTATACCAAATAGTTTTAAAATTTGATTTGGTAGGCTAGAAAAAAGAAAAATAAATAAAAAGAGAGGGAGAACTTAGGCAGCAAAACATATTTTCTTATTCCTAGTTTTCTATTTTGACGCTGAGTTTGAAAATTAAAAAGTCAATGATCATTCTTCATTTCACTGATCTGTTGCAAAGAGGATGATGTTGTTGTGTTGTGAAGAGGACAACGCGTTGGTTAAAATTTAAATGTTAACATTCACAGTAACAACAAAGTTTAGAAGAAGTGTTAGTCTCGTGGGTGGGCTCTATTAGTTTTTGCTTGAAATTTAATGAGGTGGCATTAGGTTTTAATCTCCACTGTTGGTTTATTAGTGGGTGATGTGGCAACTTCTGTTTAAAACAAAAAAGAGATATCTTGTTAAATTTTTACTGGAAGTAAGCCAGACCCGTAATACCCTCTCTCTTTTTTCTTTTTTCGTTGAGTGGAGACCTATTATTATTAAACTATTTGTGTTATTATTATACACGTGAAGGGTAAAAAACAAACAAACCAAAAAACATATCCTTCCAATTCTGATAGTTTTAAGCATGACTAAAATTTTTTATAGTCATCATATCAAAAATTTCCATTTTAATAACTTACAACCAGGATGCTTATAATTACAAATTTACAACTTGAGAGAGAAAGAGAGAGAGATTCTAAGGAGCACAATAAAGTATATATTTTAAATTTACATATTTCAGATTTAAAGTTCACTAATAATACAGACTTTATAGACTTTTGGACTTTTTTTTTTCTTTAGTTTCATTTTGTGCTAATAAGACTTAGTATTAATAACTTAGTCTTAGTGTTTAACTTTATTGCTTAGTATTTAACTTAGTGTTAGATGTTTAGTAGTGTAAACGTGTAGTTGTAGATACTTTTTTCTTTTGTATTTTTTTCCTTTTAATTAACTTTTTTCTTTTAATAAATGGGGGCATGGCCATTGCCACTGGTGGCTACTAAATGACTAGGTAGTGTCAGTGCAATGCTTTTTGTCTTTATGTAAATGCATCTAGTACATTGGCATGTAGTCTAAATATTTGCTAGGGAAAACAAGTTTTAAGAAATGAGTCGGGTCACGAGTTAGCCGAGTTAGCGTGTAAAAGAGGGGGGGGGGGGGGGGGGATCGCAAGTTGGCACTGTTTTTTATTCAGATAAAAAAAAATTGAGTTCAGGTTAGGTTGGGTCAGCAATTTTTGACTCATTTTGCGATGTCTAATAAATCCACCCATTTCCTCCCATTTTAAAAACAGATGAAAGACACTTGGCATCCAATAAATCTAAAGTTAAAAAAATACCACGTCAAACACAATTTAATTCACACCTCTCAGCATATTCTTCTTCTTCTTCTTATTCTTCGCCTTTCTTTCTCAACGTTGAACATCTATTACAATTTTCTTTAAACATGTTTCTTTAATATATATATACTTAAAATTACAATTAAACTTATTACATGATATTAAACTGATTTTTAGTAAGGATTGCATAATATTATTTAAAGTGTTTAATACGATAATATCACAACAAAACAAAAAGACTAATATTCATGCATTTAAATGCTTGGTAATACAAATTAAGTCTTTAATATTAATAGAGCTAGGCAGGGCTAAAAGGCCTATACCCATCATCACTCTGCCTTGAGATGCAGGGAAAGTATCTTGCCCCATCCTGCCTTACCACATTTGAGGGGTGAGGAAAACCCTAGCGAGGTGAAGCAGGTTAGGGCGGGGTGGGGAGAAATTGCCATCTCTAGCTCTATGCCTTGGTGTGGGTTTGCCAAGGAGGTTGATGAAGGGGTTGGATTTGGGAAAGAGAGGTATAAATTATATTTTGAAATGGCATGTTTTTGACCTTCAAATTTATTAGTTGCCACATGTCTTTCATTTGTTTAAAAATGAGAGGATTTACATTCTATTTGTTTTGATAGAAAACCATGTGTGAAGATAATTTTATGCGTTTTAAAGCATTTGATAGCATCATAAAAATTGAGTTAGTGGGAAACTATTTATAGTCAATATAAAAAGTATGAATTATTTTCTAAAGGTTGTTTTTTACAATTTTTTTTTTTGAAAAATAACTCTATTTCATTGCAATTTAAACAGTAGAGTAGCTAAGTCCCAAGGCCACCGCCCCTCTTTTACTTTTTTTTTTTCGTCTTTTTCTATTTGTCTTATTTTTTTTCCTCAACTAAACAAAAAAGTTTGTGTAAAATGTTATTTTAGTTTTTAAAATTTATTAAAAATTTGCTTTTTATCTCTAAACTTTAAGAAGTTCATTTTTGTCCCTAAAATATTGAAAAGTTCATATTTCCCCCCTAAACTATTGAAAATATTTTATTTATATTCTTAAACTTTATTAAAAGTTTATTTTTCATCCCTAAACTATTGAAAAAATTCATTTTTCAATTTTATTTTTGTCTCTGTACAATCCAAAAAACTTTTTACAAAGTTTAAGAATAAATTTTTTTTTAAAAAAAATTTAAGGACAAAAAATAAACTTTTAATAAAATTTAAAGACAAAAATAGTACTTTACCCAAAAATTTTTATATCATTCCATCTAAACAAACATGGATGAAAACTAAATTTTTTCTAAAAAGTATTAACGTCAAAACATAGCATTTTTATAATACGGACTTAATTTTTAATATATATATTATAAAATCCCTTAAAACTCTCTCATTCTCTCTGTCCTGACCGTAAAGTAGGCTAGCGATAGCATTTCTCGCATACACTGACACACAGTGAGAAAGGGGAGCTGCGTATGGCTATGGCGAGCACTTCCACTTGGTTTAGTTTAACGCCTTTGTCTACGTGTTTAGTTCAGAACAACAGAGCTGGAGCTACAGCAAAACGGTTCGTTTCGTGGTCGAACGAGTTTTGCCACCCGAGGCTGTCTTGGTCTTACTCAGTCTCGGTGAGGCCTACGAGCAAAGCTAGGGTTTCAACGGTCTTGTCAGTTGTGGGTGAAGAGAAAGCAGGAAGCGAGGAAAATGTCGTGAACTCCTTACACGACGGCGTATTGGTGCAGGGATGGAAGCAACCGCAGTCAAGCTCAAGACCTTGTGAGCTTTACGTGTGTAATCTCCCGAGGAGTTGTGACATTGCCGAGTTGCTTGACATTTTCAACCCTTTCGGAACAGTACTAGCTGTTGAGGTAAGCTCTAGTCTAAAATTTAATCATGTCAAAAAAAATTCAGCCAAAAATTTCTTAGTAATGCTTTTACTAGTTGAAGTGAAATTCAAAGCAAAATATTATTGTTGATGAATTATTGAACAATTTAGAGATGTTTAAATGCTTATTGTGATATTTAGCAAAAATGTTGGGAAAAATACAGTTTGGTAACTTAGAGAATTGATCAAACTTGGTGTATTTTTGCGAAATTGTTGTTAGGGAACTAGTTTGGCATGGAAATGTAGTTGGATTATTTATGTTTTTGGTAATTTGGTTGCAGATTTCGCGGAATGCTGTGACGGGTGAAAGTCGGGGGTGTGGTTATGTTACAATGAGTTCAATCAACGCTGCAAAAATTGCAATGGCCGCATTAGATGCTTCTGTCAGTCTAGTTACCCTCTATGTTTAACATCTTTGAGTCTTTTGTATTTTGCCTGAAATTGTTCGCTCTTTTTATTTGAAGGATGTTGGTGGCAGAGAAATGCGGGTTAAATTTTCGGTTGATATGAGTCCTAGGATGAGGAATCCTGAGGTATTGAATTCCACACCCAAGAAACAGATAGTATATGAAAGTCCTTACAAGCTATATGTGGGAAATCTTCCTCGGACTGTTAAACCTGAAGATTTGAGAAATCATTTTTGCCAGTTTGGAACTTTGGTTAGTGCAAAAATGTTGCATGATCAAAAAGCACGAACAACCCGTTGTTATGGGTTTATCTCCTTTTCTTCAGCTGCAGAACGTGATGCAGCATTATCTCTAAATGGAACAGTGAGTCTTTTTCCACCAATGCTGAAAGTCTGAAACTTATTTTTTCTTCATTTCATTTTGTGTCTCTCTTACTTACTTGATCTCACTTGTAGGAGTTCTTTGGTAGAGCAATAGTAGTTAGAGCAAGTGTGGAAAGGATCAAGCCCTGACTGGAGTTTTTCCCTGCTGCATACACGCTTGATTAAAGTTTCTTCTGTTAAAGAAATCGGATGATTTGGAACACCTGTTTCAGTTGAGACATTTAGGCAGAATAGGTAAGTTTCCTTATGTGTACCAAATGACAAAGTTTGTATACAATTAAAGTTCTGTCATTTAATGTTATTTCTTTTTCACCAAAAAGAAAAAGGTTTTGTTGTATTTCAACTATGCATTAGTAATGCCAATGCATGGTGTTCTTCTGGAGGTAATTGTTGGTTTAGTTGAGAGAATTGCAGCCAAAAATCGTAGCTTGATCAATTTTTGTGGATTATTATGTCTTAGAATGATAGCTTGATTACTGGACTAGTAATGATTATGAAAATTATCTTGTGTTTTTGATTACACGCTACTTATGGCAATTTCAATGTTTGAGCATACTATTGGCCCCAGAATGTATTTCACAGACATAAACGAGTCTTCTGTTATATTATTTAATTTTGAATAAAAGTGAAGTAGTCCTGGTAGGAGATGTTGGGGGTTGGAGGAGTTGGCTAATATTCTCAGTTGTAAAATTGGGAGGTTGCCAATGAATTATTTAGGTTTGCCTTTAGGCTCTTCTTTTTCAAGGCTGCAGTAGTGTGGAGCCCCATTGTAGAGAAAATGGAGAGTATTAGCAGCGTAGAAGAAGCTATATATATATATCCAAAGAGGGAAGATTAATGTTAGGGATAATTACAGATTACCCACCTGTGGTTTAGCCTGAATTTAACTTACCCACCCGTGGTTTCATTTTTGACACTTTATCCACCCGTGGTTCATTCCGTTTATTCTCCATAACCCACCTCTAATTTTTCCGTTACTCTAACAAGTTTCATCAAAAATCAAACAAGAAATCAGATCAAACACTCCTCTCCCACGCTTGCTTACCCACCTACAAATTACAGCTAACAAAAAAAATTCAGTAACCTGTAACAATTCCTGCCAAATATATGGACGACTCAATCGATCAAAGTCCCATATTCTCTCTCTTTCAAGTTCTTCCAACGGAAGAAGCATCAAAATGTGTAAATTCACCAAAATAAAATTAATAACTATTGCTTCCCTTAACACAGACCATGCTCTACATTTCTTTATTCTCCAAGTAAAAAAGCTGTTTTTGATTAGGCAAGCATAACTTTACCTGACTCAGAGAGATCGATGGTCAAATTTTCCAATTAGATTTGTCATAGCATGCTACGGAAGCTCCCAGTGAAAGAAACCCAATATGTGATCAATCCGGTAAGCTGTAAAGTATTTTGCCATCTGTCATGGAAACAAAGAAAAATAACCTTTGGCTTATTCACGAAAATCAGTGAAAGATACATGGCACCAAGACCAAGGCACATTAAGGGTAGGATCAAATCTCTTTAAAGAACAAAACCTGGGTTAAACGAGCTCGCCACCAAGCATAGTTGTCTTTTGATTTTCTTTTAATCTTCTTCACGATAGTAAAGACCCTAACTTTAAGATCTTGTTTCTCTTGTTTTTTAGTAAATTTTTTTTTTTGGTTTTGGGAGGAGAGAGACACAAAAAGAGAACAAAATTACATACTTACCCTTATTTTTAACAGAGGTGGGTAACAGAGACTAAACGGAAGTAACTTCAAATGGGTAAAGTGTCAAAAATGAAATCACGGGTGGGTAAGTTAAATTCGGGCTAAACCACAGGTGGGTAATCTGTAATTATCCCTTAATGTTAATTAGTGAGTGATGAGGAGGACGTGGAGATGGAGAAAGAGGAGGGAGAGATGCAGAAGAGGGATGGGCCTTGGGAGAGGTTTCTGTGGAGGATCGCACATAGGGCTCTGCTCATCAAAGCTGATGATTCCACTCAACAGATTATCCCTGCACTTCTCTGGAAATGCAGCTATGAAGGTCAGTTCTTTCGCTACTTTTTGTTTGATTGCTTTGTTTTCTTGATTTCTCATTGCTGCTGCCAATTTGTTTTTGGTTTTTTTTTTTTATTTTTTATTTTATTATAAATTTTTAACATGAAAGACAGAAAAAAAAATCTATGTTAACTCAATGGATTTATTTGTTTTGGATGGGAGGGGTGGGGGGGTTGGGGGGATTAATTGCACTTTCCCTGCTTAATATGGTCTGGTCCTAAACTTCAAAACTGAGCAATGTCCTTCCTAATTTATTGATGATAAGCACTTTGCCTTATGTTATTATTTCAGTCAAATTCAATGGAGAAGTCAATTTTTTGAAAAGATTTTTTTTTTTTTTGAATTTTTGGTTATTTTGATGGAATCCTAAGGCCATGGGGCCAAAGTGCTTATTACCAATAAATTAGGGAGACATTTCTTGGTTGTGAAATTTAGGAGGACATTGCAACTGCGCCATATTTAAGAGGCTGGATAATTGTGGTGATTTTGTAGCTGAAGTAGATGGTAGTCTTTATTCTGTTTGAGTGATGACTCTGCTGATGGCTGAGTGTGACTAGTAATGATTAAGGATTGAGCCAGTCTCTTTCCTGTTTGGGAAAAGGCTAGCCAGTTCCTCAATTACTTAGCAAACGTATATGCACATTTTGTGGTTATAAATCAGTGCACCCAACATAGGTGTCTGCGTTACATATGGCGAAGGATAAAATTTGTGCATTATGTCTATACCTCATTTATTTAATTTGTTTTCAATTCTGCACAAATTGGCTTTTGTTCATCAAATATATTTACCTGTCACCAAGGCTTCAGTAAGCCTGCTTACTTGGAATTCAAAAATTTGCTTCAGCCTATTGCAGTTCCTCTTTCCCTGTGAAAAGCACATCTTGCTTTGATTGCTAATTTCTGTGGAACTTCAAATTTAATTTTGTATGCTTATACCCAAGCAAGTTTGTTGAAGATGTGAGATGTTCACTTTTTACATATAAAAAAAAGGATCTTCACTTTCAACAAATCTCAGTTTTGTAACTTAACATAATATCTATTTATCAAACAGTTGTAGCAGTTTCTGATGCACTGAAGGCATGGGAGACATTAAAGGGGAGACCTCATAACATTGATCTTGAATTGACTGAAGTGGAGCTTCCATCAATATTTGGATTTGCACTTCTTACTTTTGTCATGGAGCATGTATGGAGAAGGCAAAATGTATGTTTCTATCCTTTAACTATGCTCCATTTTTTTGGATTTATTATGTTTCTTTGTTTTGTTGTGGCATACAAATCAACATGTGAACTCAACCATTTTTTTAAATATCTTTATCACAGCTGACTGATGGATGTGTTCGTTAGAAATTAATTGCTCCACATCAAAAAGTTGAAGACATGTCTCAAAATAATGCGGCAAGAAATCATTCAACTGATTGTGTAGCTTCTATGCAGAAAAATATCAAATGCAGTGAGAAAGGGAGTCATGCTCAAGTAAGTACCATTTCATGTTGTACATTTCTTAAAAAGTAAAAAATAAATAAAGCTTGTAATATGTATGCTGTGCCTTGTGAGGGAATTATTGTTTTCAGTTGATGAACATACACATTATGCTAGCATCTATAACTTTTTCAGATGTCAGTCTCCTCTGAGTATTTTACAACCAAAGAAAGTATTAAGAATTTCCATTCCGACTTACTAACTATCAAATGTTTCCCCATTTCCTTTTATTTGTAAACTCTCATGGATTGTACAGTTGACATGAAAATAAAGAAGTTTTTAGAATAGAGTGTCCAGGATCCATGGAACAAGCATATGTAAGGCCACTTCTAGAGAGAAAAGTTTCTTTTTTCTATACTAGGTTAGCTTCATGAAGTTTCACATAGAGACTGCATGTTTTGCCACCTTTTGTCCGGAGCTCTTGTACAACACCTTACTAGGAAGCTGAGAGTGATACGTGCAGGGTCTTTTACAGATGGAATGTGGTAGTACGTCAAATTTGAGCAATAGCAATATGGACAAGCATGGAGGGTGTGCTAAGTTGGATAAAGAAGAGAGTGAAAATGGAGGTCCATCATTTTATTTTGTTTTGCTATCTCCCTTTTTCAACATTAAAAAAAAGAGAAGAAAATTTCTCCCCTTAATGAAGGGAAAATCTGGCAAGCTAATTACTGCAATGATGAACTGTTAATTACTGCAAAGTTAAAATGGGATTCTATCAAAGATTGTTGGAAGGATATTCAAGATTAGGTGCTAAGGTTGAATAGAGGATTTTGAGAGTTCACGAACTCTTAAAAAAAAAAAAAATAATGTAAATATTTCTTAAAGAATTATTGTATTTTCTTAGATGTCAGCTCTCTAGTCTAAAACATGCTTAAACATACTAAGTTTAGCACATAACATTTTGGTTGAAGTTTCTTTTTACTTATAATTGTAACAAAATCCAATACAACAACAAAACCTTAGTTCCAAAACTTTGGGGTCAGCTATGGATCTCCAACAGACTATTCAAGTTTGCCACATGTATTCTTCTCTGCTATTCTATCCTATCCTAAATCATACCTTTTGTTTTCCTCTTAATCAACATCTCCTCTTTTACTACTTCTACTAGTTTTGTTTTATGCCTTCTTCTATCTATAATTGTTTCTTTAATATAAATCCAATCACTCTTTCTAACCAGTGCATTAATTGCTCTTCTTTGAACATGACTAAACTATCTCAAGCGAATCTCCCTTGTCTTTTCATCAATAGGAGTCACCTGTATCTTTAAAATAATTTCTTCATTTGCTATTCTATCATTTCTTGTATTTTCACTTATTCACCTTAACATTCCTATTTGAGCATGTTGTTGATAGCCCAACATTCAATATCATATAGGCCCTGATTGGTTGGGGTGATTTTAGGAGGGATGGAAAAGGGAGAGTGAAAATGATTTTTTTTTTGGGGTTTGGTTGGAGTGATTTTAGGAGAGAAAATTGGTTGAGCCCGAATGTTTTCTTCCCAAATTGGGAAGAAAATTGGAGAGAAAATGGTGGAACAAATGTTCGTGCCTGTGTGGATGAATCTTTTTTTTCCTCCTCCTCTGTTTTTTGTTTTTTTCTTGAACTTTTGTGTTACAATTCTTTTTTTTTTTTTGGTTCACCCTTTTTTTTTTGTTGTTGCTAATTTGTTATTTTTTATTTAATAGGGGCATAAGAGTAAATTTATAAAAACTGCATTTTTCATCCTCTTATTTTTCTTTTCAACTAAACAAAAGAGTTTTTCATACCTCCATCTTTCCACCCCCAAACCAAGCACTACGAGGGAAAATTAAAATCTCTTCTATCTCCCAATTTTCCATCACTTTTTCATTTTCTATCTTCTCACTTTTTCACTCCCCCATAGTATAGTTGGTCTTATAAACTGTCTTATAATTTATTTATTTAACATAATAGGTATTCTATAATCACATGAATTAACTCCACAATATCTAAAGCACTCGCTCTTTTGGATCATCAAGTTTTGGAACCCCTTCATCTTTGTTTCTCCTTGTTGTAAACTTACATTCCATGTACTTTGAAATAATTTGGAGTTGGTGCTATAAGCCCCCCTTCTAAATTTTTTTTTCGTGTATTCAAAATCTATTAATTAGTAGATTGGTAAATGTTGGAACATTGGTTAAATGATTAAATATACATTTTTGTATTAGTTTAAGTTTTTAGGAGTAATGGTAACATTGTATTAGAGTAGAAGGTCCTAAATTTGATCCATGTTTCCGCTCTGCCTTTTTTTTAAAAGGTCAAGAAACTCTTATGTGTTGATAGGAATGGCAACGGGTCGGGTTCGGGCCGGGTTTTTGCATACCCGGACCCGACCCGCGGGCCAAGATCCGGAACCCGGACCCGACCCGATTAATAATCGGGTTTTTTTTCCCGGGGCCCATACCCGCCCCGCCGGGCCCCACGGGCCCCGCGGGCCCCGTTTATCTTCTTAGGCCCAAATCTAGCCCCAAAAAAAAAAAAAAAAAAAATTGAAGCCCATTAAATTTTTTTCCTAGATTCAAGTCCATTCAAACCATTTAGGAAGTTAGTGTTACAAATCTCAAATGCTCAATGATATAATATATATATATATATATATATAATATATATATATATATATATATATATTATATATATATATATATATATATATATATATATAAGGGGGTTTAGTTATTTAACATAACCGGGTTTTATCCGGGCCGGGTTTCGGGTCGGGTTTCGGATTTTTTTATAAAACCCGGACCCGACCCGAACCCGCTTCGGGTTTTTTTTTAAAAAACCCATACCCGACCCTATTCTTTATCGGGCCGGGTAAAATCCGGCCCATTAGGGTCGGGCCGGGCCGGGTATCCGCGGGGCGGATCTAAATTGCCATCCCTATGTGTTGAGTCTCATTCATTGAGGGGGAGTTTTGGTCCACACATGAAGGGAGGGTTAAAATATTAGTTAAATAATTAAATTTAACCTTTCCTAATAGTTTAAGTTTTTGGGAATAGTGGTAGTGTATCTGTAAAACTGAACAAAATATCAGAATTCTACTAGTCCCACAATCTAGAACCTAGTTTGGAGTGAAATCTTTCAAATTCCTCGTATATTTTTATGTTGAGTACGAATTTTGAAAATCTAACTGTTGGATTGCACGTTCATATTATATCTTTCATGCTTGCAAAATTTCAAGAAAATCAAAGATCAAATGCTATGTTATCAACCAAATGTTAAAATTTCAATTTATTTATTTATTTAAAATTGTGTATAAAATATAAGTTTATTGATTGTATAGTAAATAACATCCGATTTGAATCAAATTTGATATGCATGTTAAGAGCATAAGGAACATGAAATTCAATAGTTAGATTTTCAAAATTCCAACTAAAAAAAAAGAAAATTCATACTAAAAAAAAAGAGATATATGAGTAGTTTGAAGAGTTTCTCTCCATGTTAGTTTGGAGAGAGACTTTTTCCCACAATCTAAATTGGTGTCCTATTTATTAAGATCTGCGTTGTTTTGAACTTATTGCCTTATGAGGATCACAAATTGCAATACTTTGAGACTAAATTGGGAATTTATAACCATGGGTGCTAGTGACTTTGATCACCAGAAGACACTCCCAACACTTATGGGAAGCCTGTATTTTGCACCTAGAACACTTGAAAGTTTCTCTAGATAACAGTTATGTTTTTAATTCTATTTTAATCTGTTTTTTTTAGGTATATAATGACCAAATTTAGTTTTGTGATAGGCATATTTCAATGTGACTAACAATTATGGAAGCCTTTCATATTCTTTTTTGGGCAAAACTTTGCTTAGGTGTTTATCCTAGGTTCCCAAATTAAATTCAACCGTGTGGTTTATTGGTCAATGCAATATAACCATGTGGCTTGCTTTTTGGCTCATGCAGCACAACCATGTGGCTTATTGGTCAATGCACTTCTTTGTATATAGTTACAACTTACAATATCATATGGTTAAATCTAATTGGGGACCTATGGTACAACATCTAAGGAATTGTACCTGAGTTTTACCCATTCTTTTTTACCATTTAATTGTAAGGCCTAATAGATTCAATTCATTGAATTCTTGTTAGTAATGATCTTGACAGAGTAGTTTTTTCAGGTTTTCTGCCTCTTGTATATCAGGGACCTGAATCATGTAAGACTGAAAAGAAAAACTGGTTTTTAGAGTTTCATCCATGTAAAGGACAAAGTCAATCTTAATTAAAAGTCTCCTCACTGAGTTATATGAATTTGGAATGAAGGTAGTTCTTAAGGTTACATCATGAATTTTGATAAAACCAATGCTCCTTTCTGCAGGTATAATAGTAATAAGATACTGCAACTCTTTCTCCCAATAATACTGTCCAGCAATTGTACCAAGTCTAAGGAGGGTGCAAGTAAACCCCATGAACTGTCATCCAATCTTTTTTTCTGCATGATACTACATTGAGTAGTAGTTAGGAAAATATCACCAGTTTCATTGGTCAATCTGGACAAGCTGAACTACAGATTCCATGCATCAGTTTGAGATGATTCCTGTGCCAGGGGTAAGGTACAATTATATATGAGCTTGCTACAGGCATTTTTTTCCCATCTGTATTTTGTACTCAACCTGGTGGTACCCCCTGCATGGGGCCCTCCAAGATAAGCCTCCCTTATTTTTATGTTCTTCAGTTCAATCGAATCCTGAAATTCACAACTCAGAACAAGGTTATCACCACTTATATGAGACTACCAACGATTCGTATACTATGAGTTGTTTTAAAATTTGCCATGATATAGAGTCCTTAATCAGAAAATTTTGGTGGGGTTATAGACGTGATCAAAGAAAATTCATTGGGTGAAGTAAAAAAATGTGCTCAGCCAAGGATCTTGGAGGCATGGGCTTTCATGAATTAGAAAAGTTCAATGATGCAATGCTCACGAAACAAATTTGGCGTCTGATGCATAATACTGATTCCCTCTTCTACAAAGTCTTCAAGGCTAAATTTTTTCCAAACGGATTGATCTTGGAAGCAAAAAAAATACTCATGGCTCTTATGCATGAAAACTATTGTAAAGGCAAGGAAGTTTATTGAGTTGGGAAATGTGGGGAACTTGTGTGAATGGGATAACTTGCTGAAACAAATGGCTACCGATCTCGAATTATTGCAACAGGGCTTTCTCCTGTCTCTGAACTTTCCCTGGATGCTAAAGTTTGTGAGCTAATTGATGTGGCAGAGGGTGAATGGAAGGCAGATTGGGCAAAGGAACTCTTCATGGATCATGAAGCTGAGATGATTTTGGTATACCAGACTGCCCCCAGATAAATTAATTTGGTGTGGGATTCAGAAAACACTACTCATAGTGCTTATCATTTATTAGTTGAGTTGGATGAGAAGCAAAAAGCTAGCTGCTCTGATCCCAGAAGACTCCAGTGTCTTTGGTGTGGCGTGTGGATTCTGCAGGTTCCAAATAAGGTGAAGCATTTGCTTTGGAGATCAGCTAACGAAGCTCTTCCCACCAAAAAGAATTTGTTTTGCGGGGGGGTTACAAGGGATGAGATCTGTGAAGTATTGAACTTAGCATAGAAAGATGACCTTCATGCTGATTCAGGAGACAAATGAGTGGTCACGGGAGTTGGCAAGTCATCATTTCTCAGCCTTTGTATATTTGCTGGACAGTGTTAGTAGGACTATGGAGAGTTGGGTGTTGGAGATGTTTACTATGAGAACCTGGTGCTTGTGGGAGAGAAGGAATGCACTGAAGATGGAGTCAAGTGTTCCATCACTTTCATAGCCTATTGAATGCTCAGTTCCCCCTGCAGAGGGGATGATGAAAGACAGGAATATCTGGATTCCCCCTAAAAGGCACTTATTTGGGACCGGGTTTGTCATAAGGCTAATTCTCTGCTACAGGTGCTCTTAAGCTTCCAAGATCCGAGACCAGGTCCAGAAATAATTCAACAACCAGTTCATTGGTCTCCTCCAGCTGGTAATTTCTTTATGGCGGACTTTGATGGAGCTATATTTCATGAGCTTCATGCTGCTGGAATTGGGGTGGTTATTTGTGACTAGGGTGAAATAAATTCCACTTCCACAGACGATGGCTGAAGTTGAGGCTCTAGCTTGTCATAGAGCAGTTGAATTTCCCAAGGAAATTCAGCTAAGTGATGTCATTTTAGAGGGGGATGCAGAAGTCATAATTCAGCAGCTACGTACAGAGTAATACTCCTGGTGTCTCTTCCTATGGTCATGTGATTAAGGATATTCTGATGATGGCAGTGGAACTACATTACTTCTCTTTCTCTCATGTAAAAAGAAATGGCAACGTTGTTGCTCACTTTTTGGCTAGGGGGGCTAAAAATTCTGCTGACTTGCTGGTCTGGCTTGAAGATACCTCTGAGGAGTTTGTTCCTCTAGTTTTGTATGATGTTTCTTAGCCCATTTCAATAAAAAAGTTTGTTGGCTGTTGGCTGGATTCTAGGGGAAAAAGAAAAAGAAAAAGAAAAAGAAAGTTCCATTCACCAAGCTGAGCATGAGGAAAACTGATTCAGGGTCTGTGAAGGCACTTAGACATGGTTCTCGTGCTGCTGGTCAAACAACTACAAGTAGTTTATGAAATAGGACAGTAGGTAATATTAATGGCTTGAGTATGGGAGCACAGTTCCACTAGAGGAGTAAGTGGTCACTTTATTCATGATGGATCTAGTAGACTGGACTCTTTTCCTTCCAGCTGAAGCGAAGCAGCTCTCACAAAGTTCTGACTGAACCGGGAAGATCAGTTCTATGAGAAAAAAGGTACTGGTTCTTCTATATTTGATTCATCTGAGGTTGGATTTATGGTCTTGGATATTCCAGCTTAATGCAGAAATCGATGTCTACTCTAATGCAGCTAAGCGTGGGCTTTTTCCATCGACTTCTTGCTGCTACCCTAAGTCCTTTTCTGTTCTCTATGGACAGTCATTAATTTTTTCTTCTAACAGTTCTTTATCCCAACGATTCTTGTTCCTGTATTAAGCCACATTAGTAGTTTCAACTCTAATTTTAAGTCTTTCCCACTGCTCCCATGAACCTAGTTTCAGAAACCCATCATGGCTCAGCTGCGTAGAACACCTTTAGTTGCATGTGGTGAGAATACCGAATCACACAATAACCATAACTAATGTCAAAATTCTTGCACATATCCGATTTCACAGCCAGAAAAAGACTGGCAGAGCAACGTCCTCGACTGTTTGTAAGCCAGGTGCAACGTAATACAATTAGTTGTTGATTTAAAATGATTAAATAGAAAATGTGATTATCTCATGGATATTGCGCATGGGTCTCACATATCAGAAAGACAATGGGCTTATACGCCCGTCTCACTCAAAATGTTTTTGTCATTTCAAATCTGTAATATCATAAAATTTTTTATGAGTGAAATCTCCAACATTCACGTTATCATTGACAATTTTTTTTTTCAACTCTTATTATTTTAAATGGTCAAATCCAAATGAAGCAAAACCTTGGAACTTACATACAGGAAGCAATAAAATGGTAAAATACATGGAAGTCTGACGTGTATAAAAAATGGAGAAAGGTGGTTCGCAAAATTGGTGGGGCTAATTCAAAAACCAACAAGCTGTGGTATCTGAGTCTGACGACGCATGATCCAAAAAGGGCCAAAGTTTGTGTAGAAGATAGAACCACGGCCACATGCAGAACCGGCTGAAACTTATCAACAATGTCGGTGAAGGACCAAAGGTGAATCTTATCACCGATGTCGGTGAAGGACCAAAGGTGAGGACATTGCCTTACCCTTCCCTTCTTCCCATAGAAACCACGTCTTCTAACGGCCTTGCTCGTTACAACATCAATATATGTTTTTCAAATAAAATAGTAAAAGAGAAATTCTAAGAGCATAATATTTTTATAATAAATTTTAAGTGAAAAAATATTGTGAATGTAATATTTTTATAGTAAATTGCTGTATTAATTTTTAATTTTTTTAATTTTAAATTTAATGTTATTAGGGTTCGGTGTGGGTAAACTAGTAATTTAATATTAACTCTCTTCATTTGCTTTGAAATAGAGAAGATCTAGATTCGAAAAATTGATATCTTCCTTGACTCTATATTCCCCCTTCCACCAAGGTCAGTTGTTCCATTACAACAAGACAATTAAGACTTCCAAATGTAAGAAGGCCTAGCAAAATCTCTCTCTCCATTACATGAAGACAATTACTCCATTTTAATTCTACGTACTATTTCATGTGGATAGGCATGGTGCAAAAAAGTGTGTGCACTTTTATTTTATTTTTTATATAAAAAATAAAAATTTTATTCTAATTTAATTTAAGTATGCCTACTTTGAATTTGAAGTAATAAACACCCTTATTTATTTTAGGGAAAGTGATCCATGTGTAATGATAAATAAGAAGGGGTTCATATATTGATTTTGCACTCTCTTTGTATGTGTAACTTAACGGGCTTTCTTCCTTATCTATCAACAAATAATTTTTTTATTTTTTTTAATCCTTTCATCAAGGTTGTCTCTCCCTCTTTTGAGTCTATCTCAAATTATATATATATATATCTACAACCAATCATCTTTACCATAGATAATATTGCTTTTGCTCATAACAAATGGGTAGTCTTATTAACTTATTACAAGACTCATAAATATTTAAATAAAAAAATGTTTAAAATTTTTTGCCTTAAACCTCAAAATTCTATCAAAACAATCGTCATCAATCCAAAATAATATAGTAAATTGAAATTTATCATAATTAAAAAAATAAATATATTGTTGTTGTAAGTGCACAATTGCACCTGGTTCCAAAAACAGTTATGGGCTCAGGCCCAATGAGCCTTAAACAATAAGAATTTGTAGAGTGTGGGCTTGAAACCCAGGTTAGAAGAGTTTAAGGGTTGTATGACAAATCAAAGATTGACAGCACTTAAAAATGAACAAGAAATATTGTAACTCTACCTCCTCGGACGTAAGCCGAGGACTGTTCTTATGTTATCTTTCTTTCCTTTCTTTCTTGTTTTTGTTTTACAAAAGGAGAGGTCCCCTTTTTTCTATTCTGGTCTCCCCTTAAATACCCATCCTTTTGATACCTCATACACGTGTTCCCCTATCTCTCCTTTAACCTAGATATTTCTTCTCTCAGTGCCCTTGAATAATAACCAGAAGTTTCCCTTCTACTGTTCAGGGCCACTTCCCCATTAATGCGCTAAGGTGGTAGGTGCGGGTCTTAATATGGAGGTGGCAGCCTTTAGTACTTTTCAAACACCGGTGCTTCTAGGACATCCAGGGGCTCACCCCTCTTAACCATTGGTCTCCGTCGTGTTGTTTATGAACTCTTCTGATAACGTTGCTGATTCTTCTATGCCCATCCGAGAATAAAATCAACCTCGGATTGGTCCTCGGGTCCTTGGCGCATGAGCAGGCCCGAGGTACTAAGAGGTTTCAAACTCAAGGGTAGGTCGGCCTTCCTTAGTATGGCCCAAAGGCCCTTATACCTATCAGGACCTTTTTACTCCCCACAATAGCCCCTCAAAATTCTAATTTTCGACGTTCGAGGAGAAAAATAGAGTTTTGATCCGAAGAGAACTTATTCTGCACACATCACGAGTGATTGCACGTGTGGAAACCGTTTCGCATACCGGAGGATGCCATTTGGCGGTTTTATTTTCAAAACGCGCGCATTTATTACTGTAAGTTACACTCTGTCCCCACGTTCAACGGTGAGATGGGCATCCAACGGCCCTCATTGCCCCACGAAAATTTGGGCGGGGTAAAACTAATTTCGAGGCCGCCATTCCGCACGTCGTGACGCTTCGGGAATCTGCGCCTTCATTTATTTTGCCAGGGACTGATCCCATCAAAACATCAACAATTACATTTTGCCTTCAGAAAACCGTGGAAATTTGCGTACCCTCAAACTCCGTAAGTTCTTACTCACCACTTATTTCATTCTCAACCTTTTATCCTTGGACTTTGTCCTCGGCTGTCCTAGTAGACACATTATTCTCTAAAGTCTAGCCTTTCGTTCTTTTCTATGGGTAGATTTAAGTGTCTTGTTGATACTGCCGCCGGAATGGAAGGCTTCAGAGCCAAATACCACATTCCAGGTGACGTAGGCCTAAAGTATTGCCCGGCGGAGGCCGTGGCTGGCTCTAGGAAGGAGGGAGAGGTCATAATCCCAATGATAGCCTTTATAGAAGGCGGGATGACCCTCCCGATGAAACCTGTGATGAGGGAATACCTTCGCAACCATCGGTTGTGTCCCGACCAATGCCTCCCTAACGTTTTTAGAGTTTTAGGCAGTGTCGATGCCTTAAATGAACAGATGGGTTTAAACCTCACATGGCACGATGTCGTTTTTCTGTACGAAGCCCATAAATTATCCAACGTAGGCTATTACATTAAGTCCCGGTCCAGTGTCGTTAGGTTAATCTCTTGTTTGCCCAAGTCCAACAAAGGCATGAAGGACGACTACCTGATCGTCTCTGGGAACTGGCACGACGGTCTCCACTGCCCAGTACAGTGGGGGGATCCAGGTGCGAAACCTGAGGACTAACCTCCCTAAACAAAACCTCCCTCAACACTAACCAACATATTTTAGATATATTTCTACTTGTTTATCTTTATCTTTTGCTGTATGAATTTGATCAAGTTGTTTAACTTCTCACTTCTCTTCTTCTTTTTGTTTGCAGATAAGCGAAACGTGCGCCCTCGTTTGAGTCTTTGCAACGTAGCCGATCTGAACCGGATACTTCGATCCGAGGTGTTTGTTAGCGCAGACCGACAGCTCCGAGCCGCTCACCTGATCCTTGGATACGATCCCATCTCCTCGGACTTCCAGGAGATAGACAACGCTATAGTTGCCGGTGACCGACGACGAAGGAGGATCAACGTAGCTCGGCCAAACTTTCTGGACGACCGCGACCTCCCAGACACCCCTCAAACCATTCTCTACCTACAACCTGTAGCAGTCATTCCCCTCGCCGTCCACTCCGAGGTAGCTGCTATCCCAGAAGAGCAGGTCTCTTCCTCCCATACGTTAGACGACGAAATAGACCAGTTTCAGCTCGAGGAATACAACGAACCTCGAGGGAACCAGTTTGTAGTACTTTCTGACGAGAAGGAAGACACTGCCGAGGCCTCTGGAATTGCTGGGCTCGTTGTTGCACTTCCGGAGGACGAATCCGAGGACGAAATGGATAGAATGAAGGACCTCCTCACCGACAGAGCCGTGAGGGTCAAGGTGAAGAAAACAGGGGCCACCCAAGTCCCTCAAACTCTGCCACTTCCCCCTCCTCCAGCTGAGCCAAAGGTTCAAGCCGAGGACCCCAAGAAAAAGAGAAAGGGGGAAGATGAAGGGGCGACCAACAAAGGCCCGAAGAAACCACGCAACCAACCTCCACCGGCTCAGCAGCAAAAACAGGACAAAGGCAAAGGTAAAGCCCGTTCAGTAGAGAGCGGGGAGATTGGGGTGGTAGTTGATGTGCGCAGGGCACCAACCACCTGGTCCCCTGACTTAAAACTGGATGGCGCTCCTATCTCCTGCCAGTCCAGTATAAGGGCGGTTCAACATGGCCATGCCCACCACTTGGCCGAGGTGTTGGAACGCCCTCTTTTGCTGCCCAAGGACATGGAGTCCTTGGAAAAAATGAGCCAGCCACAGCTCTTCCTTGCTCTGAAGAGAGACTTGGCGCTGGTAAGTTTTTTCCTTCTCATGAAGAGTTTACTTTTAACAATATTTATAAGTTTTTGTTGTGTTTGACCCCACCATATTTCATTGCAAGCTGTTCAGGAGGTCTTCGTAGCTGAAAAGTTTATTGAAGATACTCGGAAGAAAGCCAGGGCCGAGCTGGAGGTCAGGTTGGAGACTGAGAAGTCTCTGGGGACAGCCCTTGCTGAAAACGAGAAGCTGGTCTCGGAGGTGGCTAATGTAAAGAGGGAGAGAGATGGTGCTAGGTCAAGTCTCAAAACCATGGAGACCCAAATAGAAGGACAGCGCAAGCTCCTCCATGAAAAAGATGATGAGATTGCCCGAGCTCAAAGGGAACGCTCGGATTTGGAGAAGGAAATTGCGCTGCTGAAGAGAGAAGCCAGCACATTTCAAAGCTCTTTACAAGCTGCCAAACAGGCGAGCTATCAGGAAGGGGTGGCCAACACCGAGGAGCAGCTGACCGAGGCCTTCGCGGCCTTGTGCCGTGAATACTGCCAGAAGGTTTGGGTGGAGGCCCTAAACGCAGCTGGAATTCCCCCTCCTTGAGTTGAGGAAGTCCGAGAACGTCTGGATTCCACTGGAAATCCAGGAGATTGAGGAGGCTCCTGCTGCCACCCCCACCCCTGACTCAACTCTACCAGAGCTGCCCCAGGTGGTCCTACAGCCCATCCTAGATCCTACAGAACCCTTGGTTCCAACAAAGAACAGGAAGGTGATGTGGATGCCGAGAAGGATCTCAGCCGGCCTTGGAGCATAGTGTCATACCAGCAAAGGAAGCGGATAAAGGGAAACAGATTCTTTCCTCTTTTGAAGTGGAGCTGAAAAAGACTGAAGGACCCAGCACTTCTCACGTGGACCCTCCTTCTGAGGCTTAGGGCCGAGATTAGGGCTTCTTAGTCTCCACCCTTATATTTATCCCTTTGTAATACTTATTATGCAATTTTGTAAAGAACAATTTTATATACCTTTTTATCGCATCGCGTTTGTTTTTACTTTGTTTATTTTGTACTGTTTTATTGAAGTTTGTTTGAGTAAACAAATCCAACTACAAGGATTATCCACTTATGACCATACGCATATTATAAGGACTTACCAAAAAGATCACGTGGTTTGAAATATCGCTAATAACAAGAGGCTTCAAGCAACAATTAAACCTCTGCAACGTATATCATTTGTTGTTGGTATGATGTAAGGTCCGAAGACCATTCTTTATATAAATTTAGTTTACAATTAGAGGGACAAACTTTAGATCTGAATTAATGGACTAAAAACGCTACGTCCTAAGAACAATAAAGTTAGTTTTGACCAAGTCCATGGTCCAAGTAGTAGACCTCATCCACTTGCATGATTCTGTTCTTAATTGAATGTAAAGTCCGAATATCGTTCCTTACCTCACTTTGATTAACACTTAAAGATGCAAACAATGAGGTACCACTTTCCTGGCTTGATAAGGAATTACCTTCAACCAAGTTTACGGTCCGAGGACAAGATTAAACCAACCTTTCCTTTGATCCTTTAGATCATTTATTCAGTGATAACTTAAAAGATGTTATTTTCCCAAGTAGGAGGTCCGAGGACCCGGCATAACTAAGGTTCTGTTTAACAAATGATAAACATCATTTCCACAAGGTTGGTGGTCCGAGGACTACACTTAACCAAGTTTTTATTTGATTCTTTAAGATTGTAGTTCCAAATGTTAATTTTCCCAAAGTAGGAGGTCCGAGGACCCGCATAACTAAGGTTCTGTTTAACAAATGATAAGACATCAATTTTCACAAGGTTGTGGTTCGAGGACTACACTTAACCAAGTTTCTGTTTGATTCTTTAAGATTGTAGTTCCAAATGTTAATTTTCCAAAGTAGGAGGTCCGAGGACCCGGCATAACTAAGTTCTGTTTAACAAATGATAAGACATCAATTTCCACAAGGTTGGTGGTCCGAGGACTACACTTAACCAAGTTTCTGTTTGATTCTTTAAGATTGTAGTTCCAATGTTAATTTTCCAAAGTAGGAGGTCCGAGGACCCGGCATAACTAAGGTTCTGTTTAACAAATGATAAGACATAATTTCCACAAGGTTGGTGGTTCGAGGACTACACTTAACCAAGTTTCTGTTTGATTCTTTAGGATTGTAGTTCCAAATGTTAATTTTCCCAAGTAGGAGGTCCGAGGACCCGGCATAACTAAGGTTCTGTTTAACAAATGATAAGACATCAATTTCCACAAGGTTGGTGGTCCGAGGACTACACTTAACCAAGTTTCTGTTTGATTCTTTAAGATTGTAGTTCCAAATGTTAATTTTCCCAAAGTAGGAGGTTCGGGACTCGGCATAACTAAGGTTCTGTTTAACAAATGATAAGACATCAATTTCCACAAGGTTGGTGGTCCGAGGACTACACTTAACCAAGTTTCTGTTTGATTCTTTAGATTGTAGTCCAAATGTTAATTTTCCCAAAGTAGGAGGTCCGAGGACCCGGCATAACTAAGGTTCTGTTTAACAAATGATAAGACATCAATTTCACAAGGTTGGTGGTCCGAGGACTACACTTAACCAAGTTTCTGTTTGATTCTTTAAGATTGTAGTTCCAATGTTAATTTTCCCAAAGTAGGAGGTCCGAGGACCCGGCATAACTAAGGTTCTGTTTAACAAATGATAAGACATCAATTTCCACAAGGTTGGTGGTCCGAGGACTACACTTAACAAGTTTCTGTTTAATTCTTTAAGATTGTTGCTTGGAAATTCATGAAATATTAATAATTTTGAGTAAGTACAATCAGCAGTAACCTTTATTAATAGTAATACCTTCGTAGGTTATTTACATTCCACGGCCGTGGTATAACATTGTCATCTAAATCAGCTAGCCGATAAGATCCTATTCCTGCCACTGAAATAATACGATAGGGGCCTTCCCATTGGGTCCTAGTTTGCCCCATGCTGGTTTCTTAGCGTGCCCACAACCTTTCTTAACACAAGATCACCAGGTGCCAGTGGCCTCAGCTTCACATGGGCATCATATCCCCGTTTAAGTTTTTGTTGGTAATAAGCCATCTGGACCATAGCTGCCTCCCGTCGTTCTTCAAGTAAATCAAGACTTTTCTCTAGGAGCCCATCGTTGCTCTGAGTATTAAAAGCACTCGTCTTCAGGGTGGGAAAACCAGATTCCAGAGGTATCACCGCCTCGGCTCCATAAGTCATAGAAAATGGCGTTTCTCCGGTGGACCTGCGCGGTGTGGTTCGATATGCCCACAAAACGTGAGGGAGTTCTTCTACCCATCTACCTTTCGCATCATCCAACCTTTTCTTCAACCCATTGACTATGACCTTGTTAACTGCCTCAGCCTGGCCATTTCCTTGAGGATAAGATGGGGTGGAGTACCTGTTTATGATACCCATGTCACCACAATATTGCCTAAATGAGTTGCTATCAAATTGAAAACCATTGTCCGACACAAGCGTGTGTGGTATGCCGAATCTAGTAACAATATTCTTCCAGATGAACTTTTTGGAATCAACATCCCTAATATTTGCCAAGGGCTCGGCCTCAACCCATTTAGTGAAATAGTCTGTTCCCACTAAAAGCCATCTTTTGTTGCATATGGCCCTCGGAAATGGCCCAACTATATCTAATCCCCACTGTGCGAAGGGCCAAGGACTGGAAAGGGGGTTAAGGACTCCTCCAGGTTGATGGAAATTGGGGGCGAACCTCTGACATTGATCACATTTCCTGGCGTAATCTTGAGCCTCCCTTTGCATATTGGGCCACCAGTAACCCTGAGTCAAAGCTCTGTGGGCTAAGGATCTTCCCCCAGTGTGGCTGCCACAAATCCCTTCGTGCAGTTCTTCCAGAAGCCCTTCGGTTGAGTCTGGGTGTACACACAACAAGTACGGTCCTGAAAAGGATCGTTTATATAGTTTCTGATCCTCGGATAGCCAGAAACGTGGTGCTTTCCGGCGTAACTTGTCTGCCTCTGATTTGTCCTCAGGGAGAACATCATTCCTAAGGAAGGATATGACGGGGTCCATCCAACTGTGCCCAGGTCTTATGAGATGAATGCGAGGAGCATTGGCGGTGACAAGAGTGGGTTCTAGTAAATCCTCGATAAGGATAACCCTAGGTAAAACCTGAGCCGAGGTGGTTGCCAGCGTAGCTAAGGAGTCTGCATGGGTGTTTCCAGTCCGAGAGATGTGAACCAAGACAAAGGAGTGAAACTCCGCCTGCTGACGTTTGACCTGGGCCAAATATTCCTGCATTCTCGAATCTCTGGCTTCTATGGTTCCCATGACCTGGCCGACCACCAGCTGAGAGTCCGAGAAGACACAGACATCCTTCCCACCCATTCTGTGCACCATTCTCATTCCCACCAAGACTGCTTCGTACTCAGCCTCATTATTAGTGGCCGAGAACGCCAATCTCATAGATTTTTCGAAGACAATTTCCTCGGGGGAGATCAAAACAAGTCCAACACCAGACCCTCTCTGATTCGTCGCCCCATCCACATACACTTTCCAGATCGGAGACATTGCCGCTGTGATCATACCAACTGATTCTTCACCCATGGGAAGGTCTCTTAGAGTTTCCTCCAGCAATGGCTCAGAAAACTCCGCTACCAAGTCAGCGAGAACCTGACCCTTCACCGAGGTGCGAGGTCTGTATTTAACATCAAAAGCCCCGAGGATGGTCCCCCACTTGGCTATTCTTCCCGAGTAGTCCGCGCTGCGCAGCACGGCCTTAAGAGGCAATTGGGTCAGAACGACCACTGTATGGGACTGAAAATAATGGGGAAGCTTTCGCGTGGCATGAACAACGGCCAAAAGTGCTTTTTCCAAAGGTAGATAACGCACCTCGGCATCACCCAACGATTTGCTAACGTAATACACCGGTCTTTGCACTCCGTTATCATCCCTAATCAGGACCAGGCTGACCGCGTGGACGGCCACTGCCAGGTAAGCAAACAAAATCTCATGCGCCTCTGGACGAGAGAGAATAGGCGGCCGAGAAAGATAATGCTTGAGTTGTTGAAAAGCTAACTCGCAATCCTCAGACCATTTAAACCCTTTCCATTTGTTCAACAACTGAAAGAAAGGACGACAACGATCGGCTGACCGAGATATAAATCGATTCAATGCGGCTATCATTCCTGTTAATTTTTGTATTTCCTTCAGGTTCCGAGGAGGCTGCAAGTCCTGGATAGCCTTGACCTGCGAGGGATTTACCTCTATACCTCTATAAGTAATCATATATCCCAAGAACTTTCCAGACCCCACACCGAAGGAGCACTTTGAGGCATTGAGGCGCAACTTGTACTTTCTTAGAATTTGAAAAGTGTCAGACAAATCCTTTACATGTAAGGGTATTGTTTTGATTTTCACCACCATGTCATCCACATACACCTCGATGGTTTTCCCCATCTGCTGTTCAAACATTCTGGTCATCATCCTCTGATAGGTAGCCCCAGCATTCTTCAAACCGAATGGCATGACCTTATAGTGATAATTTCCTATTGGGGTAATGAAAGCAGTTTTCTCTTGATCCTCCAATGCTAGGGGAATCTGATGGTAACCCTGGAAAGCGTCCAAAAAGCTCATCCGAGGATGTCCGACGGTGGCATCCACCAATTGATCAATACGTGGCATAAGGAACGAATCCTTGGGACAGACCTTGTTTAGGTCCGTGAAGTCCACACATACCCTCCACGTTCCATTCTTCTTCTTGACTACGACAGTATGAGCCAACCACTCCGGGTAGAAACTTCTTTGATAGCCCCTGCCCTCTTAAGTTTGGCCACCTCTTTCTTTACGGCCTCGGAGTGTTCCTGGAAGAGCGCCGAGGTGGCTGCCTTCTTGGGACAATGGCGGAGTTGACATTCAAGTGATGACAAATGAAACTCGGATCAACACCTGGAGTCTCGTAAGGATCCCACGCAAAGACGTCGACATTTTTCCTCAAAAATTCTATCAATTCCATCTTCTCCTGGTATGGCAAAAGTGTACCGACTTGGAAGAACCTCTCCGGTTTGTCGGCACTGGGAATTTCTCTAATTCCTCACAATGTGTCTCCTCTCCTGGTAGCACTCCAGATGCGTCAGGGGCCGTTAACTGCTATAAGCCTTTGGTGACCAAAGCCAAAGGCTCAGTTTCCGTCTGGTGCAATACCGCAGCTGATATGCACTGCCTGGCTACCGATTGGCTGCCGAGGATTTCCTCAACGCATTCCCCCGAGGGGAACTTGACCTTGCCATGCAAGGTAGATGAGACAGCCCCCAACGCATGCAACCAAGGCCTGGCGAGGATGGCCGTATACGGAGAATATGCATCGACAACAATGAAATCCACCTCCACCGTTTCTGAGCCGGATTGAACGGGCAAACGAATTTGTCCTCTCGGCATAACAGATCTCCCTTCAAAGCTTATGAGGGGCGAATCATAAGGAGTCAGGTCTTCCATCCTCAATCTAAGCCCCTTAAATAGGTCAGGGTACATGACATCTGCCCCGCTACCCTGGTCTATCATTACCCTCTGACGTCGTAATTTCCTATCCTGAGGTAACCACAAGGCATCGTCATGGGGCTGAATAGTACCGGCCTTATCCTCCTCGAAAAATCCCCAAACTGGCAAAATAACCTTCAGCCTCTTCGGCCTACTTCCTGCCCCTCAGCCTGAGAACGAGAGACTGCCATCACCCTAGTCGGCCTGACCCGTCCTGCCAGGCGCAGCAAGGATGACATTGATGGTTCCAAATGCTGGCCGAGAGGAGTTATTCCTCTGATTGCTTGAGGCAACTTGACTGTTCTGCCGGCAGCTGGCACAGATGCTGCTTTAACTTTCCTTCACTGACGAGCTGCTCCAAGTGTTTCCAAAGGGTCCGACAGTTCTCGGTGGTATGGCCCACATCCTGGTGGTATTGACAGAAGAGGTTTTGATTCCTCTTTGTAGGGTCCCCTGCCATCTTACCAGGCCACTTAAAGAAGGGCTCTTTACGAACTTTCTCCAGTAATTGATGTACTGGCTCTCGGAATACTGTATTTACAACTTTTGGTGCTGCTAAGTTGGACTGTCCGAAATAATCTCTCCTCGGCCTACTATTATTGTATCGGTCCGACCTGAAATCCCTTCTCTCCTGCGGGATAACCTTCTCCTTTCCCTTTCCTTGCTGTTGGTCCTCCTCTACCCTCTTATACTCGTCAATGCGATCCATAAGGCGACGTACGCTGCGGACATGTTTTTTCGTCAAAGACTTTCTCAAGTCGTGGTTTGTAGGGAGACCTACCTTAAAGGTATTCAACGCCACCTCATCGAAGTCGCCATCTATCTCATTAAACATCTCCCAGTAACGGTCGGAGTATGTTTTCAGTGTCTCTCCTTCTTTCATGGTCATGGATAACAGCGAGTCCAATGGCCGAGGGACTCTGCTATAAGTAATAAACCGCGAGGCGAATGACCTAGTCAACTCCCCAAATGAACCTATGGATCCTGACCTAAGGCCGTTGAACCACCTCATGGCCACAGGTCCCAAGCTAGAGGGGAAGACTTTGCACATCAGCGTCTCGTTATGAGAGTGTACGGCCATCCTTTGGTTGAAGTGACTCACGTGCTCCACCGAATCAGTCCGGCCATTGTAGATGGTAAAGGTGGGCTGAGTAAATCTCCTGGGAAGCCTCCCCTTCTCAATCCTCCGTGAAAACGGCGATTTGGAGAGCTGGTGCAACGCCCTGCTCATAGCGTCGTTGCCTAAGCCCCTGGAAGGAGCCTTCCTGCGCTTACGAACTGGCTGATCGTCCTCCTCACCAGAGGACGCTGAACTGGGGGGTGAGCGCGTTCCTGAGCCAGAGTCACCTCCCCTACTTTCCTCAGAGGAGGGATCAGACGAGGGCGGTGAAGACTTACGCCTGGCATGGCGCAACTTTCTCTTCAAGCGGTTAATCTCCTCTTGCATGGCTTTAGAACCATCGTCGCGGGTGGTGCTAGCCCCACCAGGAGTATGGCTAGCCCTTGGGTACTCTGAATGGACACTTCCTTCACGATCCCTTCGACGTTCGAGGCGCTCGAAATGATCTTCAGGTTGTGATCCTTGTGACTCTGCATGATGAGCGCCTAAGCCTGCCATGATATCCCTACTTCTTCCAGACTAGATTTCCCACAGACGGCGCCAATTGTAAGTGCACAATTGCACCTGGTCCCAAAAACAGTTATGAGCTCAGGCCCAATGAGCCTTAAACAATAAGAATTTGTAGAGTGTGGGCTTGAAACCCAGGTTAGAAGAGTTTAAGGGTTGTATGACAAATCAAAGATTGACAGCACTTAAAAATGAACAAGAAATATTGTAACTCTACCTCCTCGGACGTAAGCCGAGGACTGTTCTTATGTTATCTTTCTTTCCTTTCTTTCTTGTTTTTGTTTTACAAAAGGAGAGGTCCCCTTTTTTCTATTCTGGTCTCCCCTTAAATACCCATCCTTTTGATACCTCATACACGTGTTCCCCTATCTCTCCTTTAACCTAGATATTTCTTCTCTCAGTGCCCTTGAATAGTAACCAGAAGTTTCCCTTCTACTGTTCAGGTGTCACTTCCCAATTAATGCGGCTAAGGTGGTAGGTGCGGGGTCTTTAATGTGGAGGTGGCAGCCTTTAGTACTTTTCAAACACCGGTGCTTCTAGGACATCCAGGGGCTCACCCCTCTTAACCATTGGTCTCCGTCGTGTTGTTTATGAACTCTTCTGATAACGTTGCTGATTCTTCTATGCCCATCCGAGAATAAAATCAACCTCGGATTGGTCCTCGGGTCCTAGGCGCATGAGCAGGCCCGAGGTACTAAGAGGTTTCAAACTCAAGGGTAGGTCGGCATTCCTTAGTATGGCCCAAAGGCCCATATACCTATCAGGACCTTTTTACTCCCCACAGTTGTTGTGTCTATAAATTTTTTTATTTTTATACAAAATAAAAATTTGTATTTATAGAATGACATTAAGGAATGCGGTGGTTCCATAAAAACTACTCTTAATAAATAAGAAAAGGATAAATAGTTTGCTTAGTCCCAAAATAATCCTAAAAAAGAGGAAAAGATAAAAAGCCACACCGCATTGATATGAATTAAATGGGAAAAAGACTACTTTAGTTTCAACTTTCAATTTTTTTTTTTCCCTTCTGGTTCGTCTATCTTTTTGTTCCAGTAGTACGAAAGGTTCTTCTTTCTCAGCTTTTTCCCTTATTCACTCTCCACACCCGGCCCACCTTTCTCTCTCACGCACCTCCTTTTGCTTTCTCTCTACTTTTAAACCATTATAAAACGTCTAGTACCATGGCAGACGAGCAAGCTCTAGAAAAACCCCACCCTAAAATGAGCAAAGCTCCGCACATAGGCAAAGGCCCAGGCCGAGTTCTCGGCACTTGCATCACTATCTTTCTCCTCTTAATTGGTGTAACAGCCCTCACACTTTGGCTAGTCTACCGTCCCCACAAGCCACAGTTCAAGGTAGTTCGGCGCCGCCATCTACGAGCTCAACACGTCAACTCCACCGCTCATCTCCACACCATGCAGTTCACAGTCCTCACAAGGAACCCAAACAAGCGCTTGTCCATTTACTATGACAAGCTTTCAACTTTTGTGTCGTATAGAAACGACCCATCACACCCCAAGTGATGCTGCCTCCTTTGTATCACAGGAAGCACAGCACCATAGCAGTGTCGCCGGTGGTGGAGGCACGCCGGTGCGGTGTCGCTGGATGTGGCAAATGGGTTGGTGACGGATGAGACATATGGGGTGGTGGGGTTGAGTTTAGTGTTTTTTGGGAGGCTGAGATGGAAAGCTGGAGCTATAAAGACTAAGCATTATGGGGTTTATGTGAAATGTGATGTGTTGGTGGGATTGAAGAAAGGTTTTGTGGGTCAAGTACCCTTGCTTGGAAGTCCTGGTTGCAAAGTCGATATATGAAGAATTATCAAGATTGTATTTGTCGGTGCAAGTTTTTTTTTTTAAGCTTCTCTTTTTACTCTATCATATAGTATATGCTTTAGTTGTTTATTTTGTTAAAGTTCTTTGCCATTTAATCTGTAAGTGTAACTATAGTCTATAGACGTGGATTGAACAAGTTCAGTTGCAAAGTACCATGTTAAAAGCTTTCTTCTTCTTCTTCTTCTTATTCTCTCTCTCCATTCAGTCCAACTAATTGCTTAAGAATTTGGCTCTGATTTTTTTGTTGGTATTCACTTTCTAGCTTGGCCACAAGGCACCGACGGCTTTGGACGCGTGGCAGTACATGCAGCGAATTTGGTACCATCTGTCTTTGCCTTCTACTTTCTGATCCAAAAGTACAAATTCCAAGATGCTCTAGTGGCTTTTTTTTTAGTGGCTCCCTCCTTGAGTAAGTCTAGAGTCAGATCTATAATCATACACTCATTCATAACATTTTTAAAGATTACTTATTAACGAAGGAAGTTTGTTTCCAAATTAGTTTAGAAAGGAGTTTTATAAATTTTTTTTATATTTTTTAATTAAGTGTGAATATTGAAAATTTAATTATTAGATTGCATGTTCTTATTATATTCTTTATTCATGTAAAATTTTAAAAATATCACAGATCAATTGCTATTTTATCAAATAAATGTTAAAATTTTAAATTTTTATGATCTAAAATTATGTATAAAAAATAAGTTTATAGATCAAATAGTAAATAATATCCAGTTTGAACGAAATTTGATATGCATGTTAAGAACATAAGGAACAACTCAATGATTAGATTTTCAAAGTTCACAAAAAGGGAATATATGAGAAGTTTGAAAAAGTATATTTTCAAACTAGTTTAGAGAGAAATATTGTCCCTTAGTAATAATTTGTGATTGATGCATTTTATTATTATTAATTTGTCAAAAAGTATCTATAGTAGTCTCATCTCATACGTAATTCCTCAAATTTAATTACAAATTAACACAACATGTGAAATGAGTGTGAATTTGGGTTTGTCCATAGGTATATTGATTTTTTTTTAATTGAAAGTTAGAACTTTAATGGCTTTCTTTGAGTAAGTCTAGAGACACACATAAATAGGCACTCAAATCCACAAGTCATCTAAATATGGGCGTGTTCATAGGCAAACTTGTAACATATACATACAAATATACATGTTATGGTTATCTTGGTTAACTTATATGATAATTTTTTTTAATTAACTTTGAAGATAATATTTTAAGAAATAAGTTCATAACATTTTTACAATGCTCTTACAACAAATTCTAAATGTTTGGTTGTTACTAATGGTTATTGGTAATTAAAAAAGTAATTTTAGTAATCGGTTTAGATTAGAACTAATAATATATCACTTTAAATTTGTTATAAAAATATTGTAGACATTACTTTTCAATTTTGTTTTTGAAGGTAAATAGTTGGGAAGGGGGGGGGGGGGGAGATGGGTTCAAAGTTAGAACAACGAACTCCAACAAAAAAAATGTTTAAACAAAAAGATTTTATATTTTGTAAACATATCAAGTCCTCCAATTTTTTCTCTAATATTTAATCCAAAAAACCTTCACATCTACATCTAGGTTTCATGAATTAATTTGCATCAAAATTATGCTTTACACAAGATTAAACCTTCACATCTACATCTAGGTTTCATGAATTAATTTGCATCAAAATTATGCTTTACACAAAAAAAAGAAGAAGATAAAAAGCTTAGTTTCTTATCTTGCTTCAACCTACTATGTGACAATTTACTCTAAAAAAAAAAAAAAAAACTTCTATGTGATAATTAAAAAGGTCATTCATATGTACTATTAATCACATAATATTTTTAATGAGAAGTTTAACTTGTTTAAATAATACATATATATAGATGACCATATAATTTACCATGAAATGGATTGAAAAAGATAACTTCAAACATTTTGAAACCAAACTTTGACTAGAATAAAATACAAATATAAAAACACGAACAAAAATATTGAGATTTAAAACTAACCGAAGTCAAGAAATTGGATCAAAATTATGACTTTATGAGCAATTGAACAAAAAATTTTGGGATTAAGCGAGACTCATGCATATCCTAAACCCGCCAATATCCCGCCTCCAAAGTCTCAACAGCCAACAAATATCATATGGTAAATAATATTCATGCAATATCAGTTTGCCAACTTCATTGTTTTGGTCGATCTGGATTTGATCATTTCATTAATGTCGTTAACTCGAATCGAATCCACCAGTTTGTTCAGATTTTTGGTTTTTGTCTTACAAGCCAACCACTAAACTACGTACATTTGCGGCTTATTACAATTAAATGAAAAGCTAATTTATTCAATTTAAAGAGCAAATATTTATACATTTAAGAAAGCTTAGTCACAATGGAAATTGTTCAAATTGTTAAATATATTAGTAACTCAATGTGTTATACTATGTTGTATATACTAGAGTGGATGCGGAATGAGAAACATAAAATAGGAACACCGAAAACATGAAGATTACGTGGTTCAACTTTGTTAGCTTATGTCCATGGAGGAATCTCTTAAGGACTATATATTTATTATGTAAGAGTTTAATATAATACTTGTGTTACAATGAACCCTAACATAAGTATATATAGGCAACTGAACCCTAACACACTAAATTTACCACATGTGCTTTGCAAATGCAATAATTTTTTTTTTTTATTTGTTTTTTTGGTTTAGTGTTATAATGTTTAAAAGTGATATATAAATAACCGTGCGTATTTTTTTTTTTAAGAAAAAGATAAGGTAATGTAGAATAGTGTTTAAAAATGAGATAAAGATAATGTCCTAAGTTTTAGGTTGAATGGAGAAGATAAAGGAAAAAACCTAATACTTAGGGAAAGAAAATTACTCTTTTAACCAGTTTTTTTTTTTTTTTAAATTTAAATTATTTAACTTAATGATAGAGGTATTTTAGAGAGTTTAAGAATTTGTGTGAGAGTACTTTAGTATGCAAAAAGTTGAAAACCAAATCTGAGAATAGTATAGAGATATATTATAATATATATATATATATATATATATATACAATATGAGAATTGTAGGGGTATTGGGCCAATGAAATATGAAGGATGGCCCAACGAAGTCTTTTGGGCTAGCAACCCAAATTCGAAAACATCAAAATGATCGTGGAGTATTCAAATGTCCAAATACGTCCGAGGAGTAGATTTGTCCTCGGACTGTTAAGCCGAGGACATAGGAAGAGAGGTTTAGTGTCCCCGAGTTAGTTTATAAAGAAACCCTACAATTATGGTAATACACAGTATACGTGGAGGACAATAGAAAGGGCGGTGAAATGTCTAAAAGTAAAGCTGCTACCACCGTCCATACATTAAAAGCTCTGTGATTGATACGCTGTTTGTATAGACGGAAGGATGGGATCTGAGTATAGAGGTTGGAACTTGGTCCCTAATCCCAGCGGGTTTTTGGGAAGAATGGATGGGACCTGAGCATAGAGCTTGAAACTTGGTCCCTAATCTCAGCGGGTTTTAGGGAAGAATGGATGGGACAAGTATCCAAAATCAGGATTGCAACCACAAAATGGAAGATGATAAATAGAAGTGAGGGGAGACGAAGAAAAGGGGGATCAATCGAGCAAAAAGAAAGAGTCAATAGTAGAAGAGAGTCCATATTCGTATCCCAACTTGAGAAATACTATTATAAACTATCCTCGGAAACAGTCCGAGGAGGAATTCTCAGTCTTATTCTTTGCCAACGAGTCTTTGTTTTGTTCCATTGGGCCCAAAGCCCGTTCTTTTTGTAATTGTCCAAGTCATCCTTAAAATCTAGATTACAAACCCACCCTCTACAAAATTCATTGTAAAGAAAGGCCTTTCAAACCCATCTCCTCCCAGCCGTGGTTTAGGAGTTTGAATTGTGTCTTTACATCATGGTAGGATCAGGACCACAACGCAGCGCGGAGTCCATAGGCTCCCAGCGTGAGGATCACTCCTTACATCCTGACCACGGAGAGAACCGAGAAGGAAGTGTACATACCACACACACCATCAGAAGTTCAAGTCATTCGCAAGGAGGAAGCAGAGTTCCTTATGAAAGAAATGCCAGGGTCATGCAGAAGGAGATTGACGGCTTAAGGAGGAGATTACATCACGAAAGGCGAAGGGGAACCCCTCCGGTCTCTGACCCCTCATCGGAAGGATCCGAGGATGACGATTACGGGCAGAGATCCAGAACTCCCCCAGGTGAGTTTTTCTCTTCCGAGGAAGACAATCTGCACATGAGGCGTGGCAGAGGCTACCCCTATAGGGGCTTGGGAAATGACGCAATGGGAAAAGCGTTACACCAAATCTCCAGATCACCCTTCACGCGCAGATTGGAAGAAGGGAGGTTACCTCGGCGCTTCACACAACCGACCTTCACTCTTTACAATAGTCGGACGGATCCTGTGGAGCATGTAAGCCATTTCAGCCAGAGAATGGCAGTGCATTCCAGGAATGAAACGTTGTTGTGCAAGATTTTTCCTTCCAGCCTGGGGCCCGTGGCCATGAGATGGTTTGACGGCTTGAGGGCAGGCTCCATTGATTCTTTCAAAGAGCTTACTAGAGCACTTGGCTCTCGCTTTATCACGTGCAGTAGGGTTCCTCGCCCATTGGATTCTTTACTATCCATGGCTATGAGGGAAGGGGAAACCCTGAAAACATATTCAGACAGATATTGGGAAATGTTCAACGAAAATGACGGAGACTTTGATGATGTAGCAATAAGGACCTTCAAGGTCGGCCTACCAACAGAGCATGACTTGAGGAAGTCCTTAACGAAGAAACCTGTCAGAAGCGTACGTCGACTGATGGATCGCATCGACGAGTACAAAAGGGTTGAGGAAGATCAGCAGCAGGGAAAAGGCAAGGCGAAGGTGATCCAGCAGGAAAGGAGGGATTTCAGGTCGGACAGATACAACAACAATAGGCCGGCAAGGGATTTTTCCAGGCAGGCTGGTCACATACCGCCACAGGTGGTCAACACCGTCTTCAGGGAACCAGCGCAGCAGCTCTTGGAGAAGATAAGGCATGAGCCTTTTTTCAAATGGCCAAATAAAATGGCAGGGGACCCATTGAGACGCAACCAAAACCTCCATTGCCATTACCACCAGGAGAGGGGACATACCACCTAGGACTGTCGCACTTTGTGGAGTCATTTGGAACAGTTGGTTAAAGAGGGTAAGCTGAAACAGTTCCTGTACCAGCCTAATGGGCGAGGAAACCAATCAGGAGTAGCAAACCACGACGGCCCTTCGTCGAGACCTCCTCTAGGTACTATCAATGTCATTTTTGCAGCACCTGGAAGGACTGGCTCAGCTCCTTTTAGGGTAATGTCCGTGGCTCGTACATTGGCCGAGGAGTCACGGGATCAGCCGAAGAGGATCAAGGCAAGCATCCTACCGGTCCTGAGTTTTCTGAAGAGGACAAGGTGGGGACTATCCAGCCTCATGACGATGCCTTGGTGGTAACCCTCAGAATAGGGGACTATGATGTGAAGAGGGTAATGGTTGACCAGGGCAGTGGCGCAGATATCATGTACCCTGACCTATTTAGGGGCTTGAAATTAAGAGCTGAAGATCTTATGGCATATGACTCACCCTTGATAAGCTTCGAAGGGAGAGCTGTAGTTCCAATGGGACAAATTAGACTGCCTGTGCAATTAGGCCCTGAGGTGGTAGACGTAGATTTCATCGTGGTCGATACTTATTCTCCCTATACAGCTATAGTAGCGAGACCGTGGCTGCATGCATTGGGGGCTGTTTCCTCAACCTTGCATGTCAAAGTTAAATTTCATTCTGGAGACCAGGTGGTGGAGTTACTTGGGAGTCAATCTGTGGCTCGACAGTGTGTCACGACTGCAATTCTGCGACGACCAGAACCAAACTCCTCGGCCTCGGCTAACGGAGAAGCATAGCAATCAAAGTCTCTTGCCACAGCCGAGATAGATGAAGCAGTATGTGAGGAATTGGAGAAAATTCTCATAGACAATGACCCTGAGAAGTTCTTTCAGGTCGGAGTTCAAATGCCACAGGAAGAGAAGACGGAACTGATTCTATTTTTAAGGAAAAATATGGATGTTTTTGCTTGGAACGCGTATGAGGCCCCTGGGGTGGATCCGAGCTTCATATGTCATCATTTAAGGGTCGATCCAACTATAGCACCGAGGAGGCAAGCACCTCGGAGATCCTCCAAGGAACATTCCGAAGCCGTAAAAGAGGAAGTGCTCAAACTCAAAAAGGCAGGTGTTATCAAAGAAGTATTTTATCCTGAATGGTTAGCCCATACGGTGGTGGTGAAAAAGAAGAATGGGAAGTGGAGAGTTTGTGTAGACTTCACAGATTTAAACAGAGCTTGCCCGAAGGACTCATTCCCAATGCCTCAGATTGATCAGTTGATTGACGCTACTGTTGGACATCCTCGGATGAGTTTTCTTGATGCCTTCCAAGGTTATCACCAGATACCTTTAGCCGTTGAAGACCAGGAGAAGACTGCATTCGTCACTCCTACGGGAAATTATCATTATAAGGTAATGCCCTTTGGTTTGAAAAACGCAGGGGCTACCTACCAAAGGATGATGACAAGAATGTTTGAGGCACAGCTAGGTAAAACTATTGAGGTATACGTGGACGATATGGTGGTAAAAAGTAAAGAAGTTTCTACACATCTGGAAGATCTGAGCAACACTTTTCAGAAGCTAAGAGAGTATAAATTGCGGCTCAATGCCTCTAAATGCTCTTTTGGTGTGGGGTCGGGCAATTTTCTAGGATATATGGTGACACACCGGGGAATTGAAGTAAATCCTGCTCAGGTTAAGGCAATAAACAGCTTACACCCACCTCGGAATCCTAAAGAAGTGCAAAGGCTAACAAGTATTACTGTTGCCCTCAACCGGTTTATATCTCGGTCCGCAGACAGATGCAGACCTTTCTTTCAATTATTGAATAAATGGAAAGGTTTTGAATGGACCGAGGAGTGCGCGGTGGCTTTCCAACAGCTAAAAGAATATCTCTCGCGACCGCCAATTATGTCTCGACCAGAAATTGATGAAGTTTTGTTTGCATATATTGCAGTGGCTAACCATGCAGTTAGTTTGGTTCTTATCCGAGATGACAATAATATCCAGAGACCAGTTTATTATGTAAGCAAATCTCTGCATGAGGCCGAGCTGAGTTATTTGCCACTGGAGAAAGCTATCTTGGCGGTGGTACATGCTACACGAAGACTTCCCCATTACTTCCAGTCTCACACGGTGGTTGTTCTTACGCAACTCCCTCTTAAATCAATTCTGCGAAGTGCAGATTATATGGGAAGAATTGCCAAATGGGGAACTGTCCTAGGGGCTTTTGATATCAAATACATGCCCCGCACCGCTATAAAGGGGCAGGTCATCACGGTCCTTGTGGCGGAATTTGCTGAGCCTTCGTTAAAAGACTATTAAGGAAGCATGGGTAAAAGGTCAGTAGGCATGATTTCGTGCGAAGGGCCTTCATTATGGAAAGTCCATGTTGATGGAGCAGTAAATCAAAGAGGATCTGGTGTAGGACTAGTTTTGACATCCCCAGAGGGAATTACTTTTGAGAAATCTTTGAGATTAGGGTTCTCGGCCACCAACAACGAAGCAGAGTATGAGGCCGTCCTCGCAGGGTGAACATGGTTCATAAATGGGAGGAAAGACGGTGCAAATGTTCTCAGATTCACTGTGGTGGTAGGCCAAGTAGAAGGAAAGCAGAAGCAAGGGATTCCAGAATGCGAGAATACTTAACCCAGGTCAGGTATATGCAGTCTAAATTTGAGTCTTTCTTACTAATACATATATCCAGATGTGGCAATACCCATGCTGACTCATTAGCCACGCTCGTGACGTCCTCGACACAAAATCTGCCACGAGTTATCCTTGTTGAAGATCTGTTGAAACCCACTGGGACGGATGGTAACTCCACTCAAATTCTTCAAATTAGGACAGGGTCTAGTTGGATGGATCAGATAGTAACATTTCTCAGAAATGACATCCTGCCTGGAGAAAAGGCTGAAGCAGATAAGGTTCGCAGGAAAGCCACTCGTTTTTGGTTATCCGAGGACCAGAAATTGTACAAACGTTCCTTTTCGGGACCGTATTTGTTATGTGTACACCCCGAGGCAACGGAACTACTTTTAGAAGAGTTACACGAAGGGATTTGCGGAAGTCATACAGGGGAAAGGTCTTTAGCTCACAGAGCCCTTACTCAGGGATATTGGTGGCCAAATATGCAGAGGGAGGCGCAAGATTATGCAAAGAAGTGTGACCAATGTCAAAGATTCGCTCCAAATATACATCAACCAGGGGGAGTCCTGAATCCTCTGTCTAGCCCTTGGCCTTTTGCTCAATGGGGCTTGGACATTGTTGGCCCTTTCCCCAAAGCAGCAGGAAACAGACGGTGGCTCCTCGTGGGAACAGATTATTTCACCAAATGGGTTGAAGCCGAGCCATTATCAAACATCAGAGACATGGAAGCGAAAAAGTTTGTATGAAAGAATATCGTTACCAGGTTCGGCATCCCTCATACTCTCATATCAGATAATGGTTTGCAATTTGATAGCAAAGCCTTTCGGAAGTACTGCGGTGATCTGGGCATCACGAATAGGTATTCCACTCCGGCTTATCCCCAAGGAAATGGGCAAGTCGAGGTTGTCAACAAGGTAATAGTGAGCGGACTCAAAAAGAGGTTGGGCGACGCCAAAGGGAGGTGGGTGGAAGAGCTGCCACATGTCTTGTGGACATACCGGACTACACCTCGAAGATCCACAGGTGAAACACCCTTTGCTATGACTTATGGAGCCGAGGCAGTAATACCCTTGGAAACTGGGTTCCCAACCCTGAAGAAAAGCTCCTTCATTCCAGATAGCAATGATGATCTATTAATGAGAAATTTAGACTTAGTTGAGGAACGACGAGAAAACGCCATGGTTCAACTAGCTTATTATCAACATAAGCTCAAGCAGGGGTATGATTCTCATGTGAAACTTCGACCTCTTGGACCTGGTGACTTAGTATTAAGGAAAGTTTTGGGCACGACGAAGAATCCTGCTTGGGGAAAATTGGGGCCCAACTGGGAAGGACCTTATCGCATTACTTCGGTCGCAGGAATAGGGGCCTACAATCTGGAAGATTTGGACGAACGTGTTGTACAACGTCCCTGGAATGTAAATAATCTACGAAGGTACTATTACTAAATAAAAAGGCACTTCGGCCGTTTTTTGTTGTAAACTGCATTACGTTCGTGATCTACCTCGTCCAAATTGATATTCTTTATTAAAGTGTTAAACAAAACCTAAGTTACGTCTGGTCCTCGGATCATCTACTTTGGGAAAATAACATTTCAAATTTATTCATCTAAATATCAAACTGAAACTTGATATGCCTGGATCCTCGGACACATACCTCGTCTAAATTGATATTCTTCATTAAAGTGTTAACAGAACCTAGTTGTCTGGTCCTCGGATCATCTACTTTGGGGAAAATTAACATTTCAAATTTATTCATCTAAATATCAAACTGAAACTGATATGCCTGGATCCTCGGACCAAGACCTCGTCTAAATTGATTTTCTTTATTAAAGTGTTAACAGAACCTAAGTTACGTTGGTCCTCGGATCATCTACTTTGGGAAAATTAACATTTCAAATTCATTCATCTAAATATCAAACTGAAACTTGATATGCCTGGATCCTCGGACCACATAACGTCTAAATTGATATTCTTTATTAAAGTGTTAAACAGAACCTAAGTTACGTCTGGTCCTCGGATCATCTACTTTGGGGAAATTAACATTTCAAATTTATTCATCTAAATATCAAACTGAAACTTGATATGCCTGGATCCTCGGACCACATACCTCGTCTAAATTGATTTTCTTTATTAAAGTGTTAAACAGAACCTAAGTTACGTCTAGTCCTGGATCATCTACTTTGGGAAAATTAACATTTCAAATTATTCATCTAATATCAAACTGAAACTTGATATGCCTGGATCCTCGGACCACATACCGTCTAAATTGATATTCTTTATTAAAGTGTTAAACAGAACCTAAGTTACGTCTGGTTCTCGGATCATCTACTTGGGAAATTTAACATTTCAAATTTATTCGTCTAAATTGGTATTCTTTACTAAGTGTTAAAGAAAACTTAAGTTACGCCTGGTCCTCGGATCATTTACTTGGGTAGAATTAACATTTCTTTTCTTTTCTGTCAAAAACATGAAATCTTTACATACCTAAGTTAAAAGACCATGTGCCTTATTTTTATATAGTTCAAATAAAGATACAAAGTAAAGAATCAATTACTTAAATGCATCACTTAAATGCAGATCCCGACATGATTAAACCACCCTGGAGTATCAATTTCAATCCAGGTTATTGCTATTAAGTTCGGTCAAAAGGAATGGTACTTTTTGAACAATATGATAAAAAAAAATAATAATAATAATAGAACATCTAAAACAACATTCATTCTTATATTAGATTCCAAAATAGTACTTTTGTACCTACACTTAGATATTACATTAGAGATAAAATAAATTAAAAAGTAAAGAAAGGAAAGACAACAAAGCAGTCACTGCTTCAGCTTAATCTTCAGAGGGCCTTTAGGGTCTCGAGGAGATGGAAGCTGGGCTGAGGGCTCAACGGCAATTCCTTTGCCTTTGGGATCATCTAACAAGGTTATTGGATTTGCTTGATCACCCAACTCATCCTTTGAAGATTCCTGAAGGTCACTTGAGGGCTGTACGTCTTCAAATGCCTTTTCTTGTGCTGGATCAACTTGTTTAGGAACATCTTCAGGAAGAGTTGAGTCTTCAGCCAAATCACCCCCTTTATCCTCGGATGATCCTTGGGCAGCTTCTTGTGCAGCTTCAGGGATGGAAGAAGCTCGAATTGCGGGAGGATAGTAGACACTCTCTGCCTTCCAAAGAGTGGAAGAGGCATCAACCCCAGCTTGGGAAAGTGCCTCATTCCACACTTGGAGGCAGTAGTGCCTACATACCTCGGGAACCTGAGCCTTGAAGGTTTCGGTGACCTCCTTCACACCTATGTCATAACCGTCCTGTTCGGCTTGGTCCCTTGAGATCTCGGCCTCTTTCTTTGCTTGAAGGGCTTCCTCTTTGCCCTTGATGGCTTCCTCTCTGGCCTTCTCAGACTCATGCAGATCTTTCTTAAGATCCTCTACGAGCTTACGTGCTGCTGAGAGGTTATCATCGGCTTCACGGAGCATAAGGCGCTGATCCTCGGCCTGTTTAGTCGTTGTCTTCAGATCAGCTTCTAAACCTGCCTTATCACTCTCTACCTTGGCCAGCTTTGCTGAGACCTCCTGCAGTTTCTTCTTGTGAAGGTCCGAAATCTTTTGGGCGGTTTCACGCCTGGATTCCTCGGCCTTCAGAGATTTGTAGGAGCTGATGGCAATCTCTTCTGCCCTGTGGGCAGATTGAACGGCCTACAAAAAAAAAAAAAAAAAAAAAACTTAGACATATATGCATATATAGGAAATGAAAACAAGAGCCAAAGGTTTTTAGAGAAAGGAAAACTCACCATTGCAAGCTCCTTCTTCAAAGTCATGAAGACAGCATGGTCCCTTTTCTTCCTAAGCTCAACCATATCCTCAGGGAGCAACAGCGCCTGTTCCAACGCATCTGCGACGCATGCAGCTGTCCCTTCATCGGAATTTCTGATGGACGCATCCACGGTAATGACCTCGTCGTCCAGGGACATGTCAGGGAGCCATACCGGGGCGCGCACGGCCACTTGTTGGTCGGTTCTTCTTTCCGACCTAGTCTGCATGGGGCGGGCCTGCTTTCCACCCTTTTCCACCTCGGGCTCCTTGGAAACAGATCCCTTTCCTACTTCCACCACTTCCTTCCCTTTCAGCTGATCCCTTTTTCTTTTTAGATCAGCTGTGTTGGTGCGTTGAGTTTGGGAGGATGGGGGAGGAGGAGGAAGCCTAGCTTTAGGGCCTTTGTCAGCACCCTTTTTTTGTGTCCGAGGGCGCGCCTCTTTTGAAGGTTCTTGGACTCTATGGCCCTTATCAGCGCTCTCAAGGACATCTTTTAGGCTGGGCTTAATCTTTCGTTGAATGCCCATATTGCCAAGTTCTTCAGTTGTAGCCTTTGAGATTTGGGTAGAGGTGCCGAGGATAGAAGTTGAATCTTCAGGAGAGTAAGGTTGATTAAAAACCTCAAACTCGTCCTCGGAATCTGCTACTTTGACTATTTCTTCTTCTTCTTCTTTTACAGTAGAATGGGCAGACGCAGCTTCACCGGGAGTTAATTTTGTGGAGAAAGGAACTGTGGGAATCCCAACTGGAACGAATTGTGATGGTTGGATTGGTTGGGTGACCAAAGTACCCTGAGGAATGATAGTCCCCTCTGGTAGCAAGAAACCCTCAACGGCAACGCTAATCCGAGGAAGACGAGGATCGTGGGCTTTAATCACGCACTTCGGCGCCTGAAAAGCTTTGGATATTGGAGTATAGCCGAGGATCAGATGAGCCGCACGGAGTTGGCCGTCAGTATGCACGAAGACCTCGGCTTGTAGGATCCTATCCAACCGGCCGAAATCAACAAGGTTAGGATGACGATCGGCTGCGTGTGGATTTGCAGAGTTTTCCAAATAAAAATGGGTAAGAACAAGTAAAAAGACGAAAGATAATAGTATGTAAAAGAAGCTTCACCTGGAGTCCCTTCCCTTGTCGGACAGGGGAGGCCGTCGTGCCAATTTCCTGATACGATCAGGAAGTCGTTTTTTACGTCCTTATTTGATTCGGGCAGACATTGAATTAGCCTAACCTCTGGGTATCTAGACTTTAGGTAATATTCGTCTTTTTTGCTTAGGTAATGGAGGTTATAAACCCAGTTCACATCATGGTGAGTGAGCCCTAAGTTCATCTTCTCATTTAAGGCATCTATGGAACCTAAGATCCTAAAGACATTTGGGGCGCACTGGGTGGGAGCTAATCTAAAAGCCCTAAGATAATCCCTAGTCACCGTTCCCATGGGGATTTTCATTCCCCCTTCGATGAACGCAATCATCAGGATTACAACTTCCCCCGTTTCTCTTTTTGTATAATATTCTTCCTCGTTACAGTACCTAATGGATACATCCGAGGGAATTTTATACTTAACCTTAAACTGCTCTATTTTTTCATTTGAGTCAACAAGGGACGCAAATCTACCCATTTTTTGAAAAGAGGAGGGTGTGAAGAAAACTAACTACGCCGAGGATAAAAGATACAGTGAAAAAGAAGCTGGGAAGGAAAAGAAACAAAAGAAACAAAAAGCTGATAAGGAGGGGAAAGAGTATTGGAGAACTTACTTTTAAAAAAGAAGAAAGCACGGTCACCTCGGACAGGGTACTTGAGTAGAAAGAGAGAGTACGGGGAGATGGAAAGTGTGGCAGGTACGTTATGAGGTTTCTGTAGTGTGAATAATTTTGAAGAAAATTAGTATTTATATGTCAGAAGGTGTTTTGAAGCGGGCGAATTCCCGCCTCAACACCGGAATTGCTCTCAACCGTTGGATGTGTATCATATCAATAAAACGTGGGGGACATAGAAGCGCCAATAATTAATTCGGGGGCGTTTCGCATACCGAAGCATCGGGAACACGCGATGGGTAATTCAGAAGTTATTTCCGTCAGCAGTATTCCAGGATTCTGCGGGGTAAAAAGGTCTTTTAAAGTCGAGATCCTATTTTCCTCCCGAGGTGAAGAAAAATAAAGAATCTCGAGGGGCTATTGTAGGGGTATTGGGCCTAGTGGAATATGAAGGATGGCCCAACGAAGTCTTTTGGGCTAGCAACCCAAATCCGAAAACATCAAAATGATCGTGGAGTATTCAAATGTCCAAATACGTTCGAGGAGTAGATTTGTCCTCGGAATGTTAAGCCGAGGACATAGGAAGAGAGGTTTAGTGTCCCCGAGTTAGTTTATAAAGAAACCCTACAATTATGGGAATACACAGTATACGTGGAGGACAATAGAAAGGGCGGTGGAATGTCTAAAAGTAAAGCTGCTACCACCGCCCATACATTAAAAGCTCTGTGATTGATACGCTGTCTGTATAGATGGAAGGATGGGATCTGAGTATAGAGGTTGGAACTTGGTCCCTAATCCCAGTGGGTTTTTGGGAAGAATGGATGGGACCTGAGCATAGAGCTTGAAACTTGGTCCCTAATCCCAGCGGGTTTTAGGGAAGAATGGATGGGACAAATATCCAAAATTAGGATTGCAACCATAAAATGAAAGATGATAAATAGAAGTGAGGGGAGACGAAGAAAAGGGGGATCAATCGAGCAAAAAGAAAGAGTCAATAGTAGAAGAGAGTTCATATTCGTATCTCAACTTGAGAAATACTATTATAAACTATCCTCGGAAACAGTCCGAGGAGGAATTCTCAGTCTTATTCTTTGCCAACGAGTCTTTGTTTTGTTCCATTGGGCCCAAAGCCCGTTCTTTTTGTAATTGTCCAAGCTATCCTTAAAATCTAGATTACAAACCCACCCTCTACGAAATTCATTGTAAAGAAAGGCCTTTCAAACCCATCTCCTCCCAGCCGTGGTTTGGGAGTTTGAATTGTGTCCTTACAAGGAAATTCGTCTAAGTGATGTCATTTTAGAGGGGGATGCAGAAGTCATAATTCAGCAGCTACGTACAGAGTAATACTCCTGGTGTCTCTTCCTATGGTCATGTGATTAAGGATATTCTGATGATGGCAGTGGAACTACGTTACTTCTCTTTCTCTCATGTAAAAAGAAATGGCAACGTTGTTGCTCACTTTTTGGCTAGGGGGGCTAAAAATTCTGCTGACTTGCTGGTCTGGCTTGAAGATACCTCTGAGGAGTTTGTTCCTCCAGTTTTGTATGATGTTTCTTAGCCCATTTCAATAAAAAAGTTTGTTGGCTGTTGGCTGGATTCTAGGGGAAAAAGAAAAAGAAAAAGAAAGTTCCATTCACCAAGCTGAGCATGAGGAAAACTGATTCAGGGTCTGTGAAGGCACTTAGACATGGTTCTTGTGCTGCTGGTCAAACAACTACAAGTAGTTTATGAAATAGTGCAGTAGGTAATATTAATGGCTTGAGTATGGGAGCACAGTTCCACTAGAGGAGTAAGTGGTCACTTTATTCATGATGGATCTAGAAGACTGGACTCTTTTCCTTCCAGCTGAAGCGAAGCAGCTCTCACAAAGTTCTGACTGAACCGGGAAGATCAGTTCTATGAGAAAAAAAGGTACTGGTTCTTTCTATATTTGATTCATCTGAGGTTGGATTTATGGTCTTGGATATTCCAGCTTAATGCAGAAATCGATGTCTACTCTAATGCAGCTAAGCGTGGGCTTTTTCCATCGACTACTTGCTGCTACCCTAAGTACGTGGGCTTTTCCATCTACTACTTGCTGCTACCCTAAGTCCTTTTCTGTTCTCTATGGACAGTCATTAATTTTTTCTTCTAACAGTTCTTTATCCCAACGATTCTTGTTCCTGTATTAAGCCACATTAGTAGTTTCAACTCTAATTTTAAGTCTTTCCCACTGCTCCCATGAACCTAGTTTCAGAAACCCATCATGGCTCAGCTGCGTAGAACACCTTTAGTTGCATGTGGTGAGAATACCGAATCACACAATAACCATAACTAATGTCAAAATTCTTGCACATATCCGATTTCACAGCCAGAAAAAGACTGGCAGAGCAACGTCCTCGACTGTTTGTAAGCCAGGTGCAACGTAATATAATTAGTTGTAGATTTAAAATGATTAAATAGAATATGTCATTATCTCATGGATATTGCGCCTGGGTCTCACATATCAGAAAGACAATGGGCTTATACGCCCGTCTCACTCAAAATTTTTTTGTCATTTCAAATCTGTAATATCATAAAATTTTTTATTTGAGTGAAATCTCCAACATTCACGTTATCAAATATTGTAAAATTAATATTGACAAATTTTTTTTTCAAATCTTATTATTTTAAATGGTCAAATCCAAATGAAGCAAAACCTTGGAACTTACATACAGGAAGCAATAAAATGGTAAAATACATGGAAGTCTGACGTGTATAAAAAATGGAGAAAGGTGGTTCGCAAAATTGGTGGGGCTAATTCAAAAACCAACAAGCTGTGGTATCTGAGTCTGACGACACATGATCCAAAAAGAGCCCAAGTTTGTGTAGAAGATAGAACCACGGCCACATGCAGAACCGGCTGAAACTTATCAACAATGTCGGTGAAGGTCCAAAGGTGAAACTTATCAACAATGTCGGTGAAGGACCAAAGGTGAGGACATTGCCTTACCCTTCCCTTCTTCCCGTAGAAACCACGTCTTCTAACGGACTTGCTCATTACAACATCAATATACGTTTTTCAAAATAAATAGTAAAAGAGAAATGGTAAGTGCATAATATTTTTATAATGACTTTTAAGTGAAAAAATATTGTGAATGTAATATTTTTATAGTAAAATGCAGTAGTAATTTTTAATTTTTTTAGTTTTAAATTTAATGTTATTAGGGTAATTTGGTGTGGGTAAACTAGTAATTTAATATTAACTCTCTTCATTTGCTTTGAAATAGAGAAGATCTAGATTCGAAAAATTGATATCTTCCTTAACTCTATATTCCCCCTTCCACCAAGGTCAGTTGTTCCATTACACTAAGACAATTAAGACTTCCAAATGTAAGAAGGCCTAGCAAAATCTCTCTTTCCATTACATGAAGACAATTACTCTATTTTAATTCTACGTACTATTTCATGTGGATAGGCATGGTGCAAAAAAGTGTGTGCACTTTTATTTTATTTTTTATATAAAAAATAAAAATTTTATTCTAATTTAATTTAAGTATGCATACTTTGAATTTGAAGTAATAAATAAGGTTATTTATTTTAGTGAAAGTGATCCATGTGTAATGATAAATAAGAAGGGGCTCATATATCTGTTTTTGTACTCTCTTTGTATGTGTAACTTAACGGGCTTTCTTCCTTATCTACCAACAAATAATTTTTGTTTTTTTTTAATCTTTTCATCAAGGTTGTCTCTCCCTCTTTTCGGTCTATCTCAAATTATATATATATATCTACAACCAATCATCTTTACCATAGATAATATTGCTTTTACTCATAACAAATGGGTAGTCTTATTGACTTATTACAAGGCTCATAAATATTTAAATAAAAAAAATGTTTTAAATTTTTTGCCTTAAACCTCAAAATTCTATCAAAACAATCGTCATCAATCCAAAATAAATAGTAAATTGAAATTTATCATAATTAAAAAATAAATATATTTTGAAATTTTATTGTGTCTATAAAAAAATTTATTTTTATACAAAATAAAAATTGTATTTATAGAATGACATTAAGGAATGCGGTGGTTCCATAAAAACTACTCTTAATAAATAAGAAAAGGATAAATAGTTTGCTTAGTCCCAAAATAATCCTAAAAAAGAGGAAAAGATAAAAAGCCCCACCGCATTGATATGAATTAAATGGGAAAAAGACTACTTTAGTTTCAACTTTCAATTTTTTTTTCCCTTCCGGTTCGTCTATCTTTTTGTTCCAGTAGTACGAAAGGTTCTTCTTTCTCAGCTTTTTCCCTTATTCACTCTCCACACCCGGCCCACCTTTCTCACTCACGCACCTCCTTTTGCTTTCTCTCTACTTTTAAACCATTATAAAACGTCTAGTACCATGGCAGACGAGCAAGCTCTAGAAAAACCCCACCCTAAAATGAGCAAACCTCCGCACATAGGCAAAGGCCCAGGCCGAGTTCTCGGCACTTGCATCACTATCTTTCTCCTCTTAATTGGTGTAACAGCCCTCACACTTTGGCTAGTCTACCGTCCCCACAAGCCACAGTTCAAGGTAGTCGGCGCCGCCATCTACGAGCTCAACACGTCAACTCCACCGCTCATCTCCACCACCATGCAGTTCACAGTCCTCACAAGGAACCCAAACAAGCGCTTGTCCATTTACTATGACAAGCTTTCAACTTTTGTGTCGTATAGAAACGAACCCATCACACCCCAAGTGATGCTGCCTCCTTTGTATCACAGGAAGCACAGCACCATAGCAGTGTCGCCGGTGGTGGGAGGCACGCCGGTGCCGGTGTCGCTGGATGTGGCAAATGGGTTGGCGACGGATGAGACATATGGGGTGGTGGGGTTGAGGTTAGTGTTTTTTGGGAGGCTGAGATGGAAAGCTGGAGCTATAAAGACTAAGCATTATGGGGTTTATGTGAAATGTGATGTGTTGTTGGGATTGAAGAAAGGTTTTGTGGGTCAAGTACCCTTGCTTGGAAGTCCTGGTTGCGAAGTCGATATATGAAGAATTATCAAGATTGTATTTGTCGGTGCAAGTTTTTTTTTTTTAAGCTTCTCTTTTTACTCTATTATATAGTATATGTTTTAGTTGTTTATTTTGTTAAAGTTCTTTGCCATTTAATCTGTAAGTGTAACTATAGTCTATAGACGTGGATTGAACAAGTTCAGTTGCAAAGTACCATGTTAAAAGCTTTCTTCTTCTTCTTCTTATTCTCTCTCTCTATTCAGTCCAACTAATTGCTTAAGAATTTGGCTCTGATTTTTTTGTTGGTATTCTTTTTCTAGCTTGGCCACAAGGCACCGACGGCTTTGGACGCGTGGCAGTACATGCAGAGAATTTGGTACCATCTGTCTTTGCCTCCTACTTTCTGATCCAAAAGTACAAATTCCAAGATGCTCTAGTGGCTTTTTTTTAGTGGCTCTCTCTTTTGAGTAGTCTAGAGTCAGATCTATAGTCAAACACTCATTCACAACATTATTAACGATTACTTATTAACGAAGAAACCTATCTTTCAAATTAATTTGAAAAGAAATTTTTAAAATTTTTCACATATTTTTATATTAAGTATAAATTTTAAAAATTTAATTATTAGATGACATGTTTTTATTATATTTTTCATGCATGTAAAATTTTAAAAATATCATAAATCAATTGTTATTTCATCAAATAAATATGAAAAATTTTAAATTTTTATGATTTAAAATTATGTATAAAAAATAAGTTTATAAATCGAATAGTAAATAATATCTAGTTTGAACGAAGTTTGATATGCATGTTAAGAACATAGGGAACATAAAACTTAATGGTTAAATTTTCAGAATTTACAAAAAAGAGATATACAATAAGTTTCTCTCCAAATTAGTTTAGAGAGAAACATTGTTTCTTAATTATAATTTGTGATTGATGCACTTTATTATTATTATTATTTTTCAAAAAGTATCTACGGTAGTCTCATCTCATACGTAATTCCTCAAATTTAATTACAAATTAACACTCAAACATGTGAAATGAGTGTGAACTTGGGTTTGTCCACGGGTAGATTGATTTTTTTTATTTATTGAAAATTAGAACTCTAATGGCTTTCTTTGAGTAAGTCTAGAGACACATAAATAGGCACTCAAATCCACAAGTCATCTAAGTATGGGTGTGTTCATAGGCAAACTTGTAACATATACATACACATCTACATGTTGTGGTTATCTTGGTTAACTTATATGATAATTTTTTTTAATTAACTTTGAAGACAATATTTTAGAAATAAGTTCATAATATTTTTACAATACTTTTACAACAAATTCTAAATGTTTGGTTGTTACTAATGGTTATTGGTAATTAAAAAAGTAATTTTAGTAATCAGTTTAGATTAGAACTAATAACTTAGATTTGTTATAAAAATGTTGTAGACATTACTTTTCAATTTTTTTTAAAGATAAATAGTTGGGAAGGAGGGGTGGAGATGGGTTTGAAGTTAGAACCACGAACTCCAACAAAAAAAATGTTTAAACAAAAATATTTTATATTTTGTAAACATATTAAGTCCTCCAATTTTTCTCTAATATTTAATCCAAAAAACCTTCACATCTGCATCTAGGTTTCATGAATTAATTTGCATCAAAATTATGCTTGACACAAAAAAAATAAAAGATAAAAAACTTAGTTTCTTATCTTGCTTCAACCTACTATGTGACAATTTACTCTAAAAAAAAAAAAAAACTTCTATGTGTTAATTAAAAAGGTCATTCATATGTACTATTAATCACATAATATTTTTCATGAGAAGTATAACTTGTTTAAATATATATATATATATATATATATATATATATATATATATATGTAGATGACCGTATAATTTACCATGTAATGGATTGAAAAAGATAACTTCAGACATTTTGAAACCAAACTTTGACTAGAATAAAATACAAATATAAAAACACGAACAAAAATATTGAGATTTAAAACTAACCGAAGTCAAGAAATTGGATCAAAATTATGACTTTATGAGCAATTGAACAAATTTTTTTGGGATTAAGCGAGACTCATGCATATCCTAAACCCGCCAATATCCCGCCTTCCAAAGTCTCAACAGCCAACAAATATCATATGGTAAATAATATTCAAGCGATATCAGTTTGCCAACTTCATTGTTTTGGTCAATCTGGATTTGATCATTTCATTAATGTCGTTAACTCGAATCGAATCCACCAGTTTGTTCAGATTTTGGTTTTTGTCTTACATGCCAACCACTAAACTACGTACATTTGCGGCTTATTACAATTAAATGAAAAACTAATTTATTCAATTTAAAGAGCGAATATATATACATTTTAGAAAGCTTAGTCACAATGGAAATTGTTCAAATTGTTAAATATATTAGTAACTCGATGTGTTATATTATGTTGTATATACTAGAGCGGATGCGGAAAGAGAAACATAAAATAGGAACATCGATAACATGAGAGTTACGTGGTTCAACCTTGTTAGCTTATATCCACGGAGGAATCTCTTAAGGACTGCATATTTATTATGTAACAATGAACTCTAACATAAGTATATATAGATGACTGAACCTTAACATACTAAACTTATCACATGTGCTTTGCAAATGCAATAATTTTCTTTTTTATTTATTAGTTTTTTTGGTTTAGTGTTATAATGTTTAAAAGTGATATATAAATAACCGTGAGTATTTTTTTTTAAGAAAAAGATAAGGTAACGTAGAATAGTGTTTAAAAATGAGATAAAAATAGTGTCCTAAGTTTTAGGTTGAATGGAGAAGATAAAGGAAAAGGCCTAACACTTAGGGAAAGTAAATTACTCTTTTAACCAATTTTTGTTTTTTTAATTTAAAATTATTTAACTTAATGATAGAGGTATTTTAGAGAATTTAAGAATTTGTGTGAGAGTATTTTAGTAATTTACTAAGTATTTTTAACATACACACATAGGAAGAGGGGGAGGGTATTAATGAAACTGACAGTAATGTATTTCTTCTATTGTAAATAATATTTTATTACTGACAAACATTTTAAGTTGGTTAAAAAAAGAAGTATGGCATGTACATATCCCTTGAAAATAAATCACACTTATGATAGAATTATAGGTATTTATATGTAGAAACTTTTTCCGTCGCAAATGTTTCAACATTTGACAAGATATTTTTGACAGAAAATATTTGCGGTTGAAAAAGAAAATTTCTTTCGACAATTTTTCTTGTCCATTAGAAAATTTTGTTGCAAATAGCAACTTTTTTGTAGTGATACCAGTACAAGAATGTGATAAGATTCAGCAATACACACACATCTCATATGATATATAAGTCTCCATGATACACCCGTATATATTCATTCTAAATTCGCATATAGTAAGAATTAAAAAAAAAAAAAAACAATGTTAAGAAGTACTCTCTCACCAAATCATATGATAGCCAAGATTTATCATTGGGTGACTTTTGGCTAGGAATTATTGGGTTACTCTTGAAAGGTATGTAAAGTGCTTTTTAAGTATTATTTTTTTCACTAAAAATAACGGTTATATATACAATGGTAGTTTGTTCACTTATATGGGGTATCTCATTAAGTAAAATTATTGTTTCACACTAGTTGATGTACCACTTAATACCTATACTTTCATACCTAGTGTTCACATTTTTTTCTTAAAAAATGTCTGCAATTAACACATGAAACTAATGATATATATAGAAACTAATGAGTATGAGATAGTGGCATTAATTAATAATCAATGCAAATGCAAATGCTCTAATGTAGTAAGAACCAATATATAGTGTTTTGTATCTTTGTCTTTGTTTGTACATGGTTGCATTATAATGTATTGCAAAATAATGATTTTGTATATTTTTCTTTGTTGATAGGCCAAAAATGTATTGACCCCCTTAGTAAATTAATTAATTACATAGCCAAGTTAATTAATTAATCCAAATAACATGCAAAATACGTGGTAGCACAAACAAATCATCAACTAAGTTAATATTCAACGGAAAATAAAGTTGATACGATGATTTGTTTATGAATGGGGAAAAACTCCAAGGCAAAAGCCTCACCGGATGATTTTAAGGTTACTACTTTCGAGAATCCACTATTATCACCACAAGCGGTTACAAATAAAGAAATTCCAGTACCTTATACAAACCTACAGTTGAACTCTTACCCTAATTCACAATTGGACTTGTTTTGTAGTGACAATCTCTAATTTTCAATGCACAGCTCCCAGTACGTGATTAACCAATCGATGCGCGGATCCCAGTACACGGCTTATTTATTTGCATGAATTCAAATACGTGACTAACCCACTAACTTGAGAAGGATGTTGGCTACAAAATTCTTTAGTTCATTAACATGATGAAAATCACGAAACTCCTTGGTTACAAAATCTTACGATGTACAAATGTAGCAACTTCTTCAAGAAAAAGATGAACTAGGTTAAATTTTGTCTCTAGTCACAATTTGCATGAACAAAACTTTACCTCACACTTGTGCAACCTTTAATGGCCCTTAAAATAATCCTTATATATGTTTAGGGTTGTAAGAAAAGAAAGCCTAAACACATACACATAGATATGCATGAAATCAAATCTGAAAAACTGTTTTTCGTAAATCTCAATAGATAGGTTATCTATCAAGCAACTGTCAAGCTAGATATCGAGCTTTAAAATCCAGTACTTCTTCATTTATTTATTGGACAAATTTGCATGGCTTCAATATTTGGACTTGAATCTTGTTCCCTGAAGTATTAAACATATCATAGATCTACCAAATTACAAGTAAATTACGTTTTGTCAAAGGATTAGCCAATTCTAAATGACATATGTTCTTAATATGATTCGTATATGTCCTAACATTTGTTAATGATTTGTTAACATTAAATAGATGCTTATACTCTGACCCCTCCCCTCTCCTGCGAAACTTGAAATCCTAGGTTTGTACATGCTCCATCCTACCGCATGCATGATAATTTCTTGATTGTTTCCTTTTAATTGTCTTTATCAATGCAATCACCCACTGCATTTAGTGCCCCTCACCTAATTTTTCACTTTTCAAAAAAGTATCTTCTTTTTGTAATTAAAGCCAAGCAAGTTATAATTCCCTAACTAAGCTAAGTCTACCACAATCATCTTTCCAACGAAAAGCCATTTGAACCCTTCAGATTTATGGTAGAAAGCCATGGCTTATCTAACAAACCAAAGGCATCTCAATTTTGTAGAAACCAAACCAAACCCATTATAAAAGGAAAATCAAAGGGGAATGGCCTAGAAGGTAAAGAACATGAGAATGCAAAATATGAAGGGTACTCATAGAACATCAAGCTATCTATCTTGCATCATTGACAAATTTTTGAAAATGCAAAATAAATCCATTTTTATCATAAAAAACTACTTTATTTATTTTACATACATACTATAATAATCCACCCTACATAACATCATCTATTTTACAATTTACTAAATTAAGTTAATCTTTAGAGAGAGAGAGAGAGAGAGAGAGAATTTAAATTTTTTTTTTAAACAAAAAACAAAAAAGATTTAGATGAGCTACAGGGACGAGGGAACATGTAAATATACATGTCCACTATATGTTTTTGGTGTGATTTTCTATTTTTGGTGCTTTTGAAACACCGAATGCAAATACTTTAACAATAACAAATCTCATTCTTAGTTTAGAAGATAAAAAGAACTTTTAATTATCCAAACAAAGAGGAAGACAAAATAACTTTTCCTCAAAGAACTCATATCCACACAATGCCATACTTTTTGATTCGATGCTTCACGCCTTCACTTGAAAAGTAAGAAGCTGACAAAGCAAAGACTCTTTAGTTAGGTGCTGGAGAATTTTATATTTGATGCTTTGGTAACTTACGTGCCTTTACAAACTAATGAGTGCTCCATTCAGGAAAAAAAAAAAAAAAAAACTAATGAGTGCTCCAAATTCAGAAAAGAAAGGAAAAAAAAGACTGCTCTAATGATTTCATCTATCATGTTCATTAAAAAAATGAATTCATCTATCATGTAGTTTTTAAAGTTAAAAAAATAGTAGATTAAATCTAGTATATTTAATCTACCGTAAGGAAATAAATAGTGTACGAAAGCATCGACAATGGGCATCGCATCAATCGATTCTCGATTTTCAATATCAACGATCAAGTGGGTCTAGGAGGTATCAGATTCATATCACAAATTGATCAGTTGCACTATTAATTACCAATAATATGGAGATGCCTTGGGAACAAGGCGTTGAGCTTGTGAATCAACCTTCTAAAGAATTTTAAACCATGCATCAATGCAAAAGATTTGCTAAAAGCCTAAAACTTGTGAGATCAAGGAAACACATTTCACAAGACTCAAACGAATGCTTTTTCCTCTTACTTTCTCCTCTTTGCCTTTTCTTCTCTCTTTCTTTCACTCTTCCCTGTTCAGACAACTTTTCCTCCTCCTCCACATGTGGGTTTAGCAAGAAAATGCTGACCAAGAGAATTGAGAAAGTCAATCACTGGTGTGTGGCATCAATTGGAAGCCAGGGCCGGCTCAGGGACTAAGGCCCCCATTGAAACCCAAAAAAAGAAAAAGAAAAGCCCCCAACATGTTTAAAAAGGCTCAAAGAAGTGTAGGACGATATTTAATTTTTTTAAAAGAAAAAAAAGTGGATTTTGCATTCTTCTCCCCACCTCTTAGAAGGCCCGAAAAATATTGGATTAACAGAAATTCAACCTAATTGAAACTCCAAAATTGTTTATGAGTGTGTTGAGTGAGTGGATAAGATATAAAAAAAATTAAATGTTAATAAAACCTAAATAAGAAAATTTATTTAGTGGGTTCTAGTTAATTTAACAGACAAATTTTCTGATGGTTGAATAAAAGATTTAAGATTAATTTCTGTCTACATAAAAAATCGGTTGATGTCTTGACTCTTGACTCTATAAAAAAAAAAAAAAAAAATTTAATAATTTTGCATCTAAAAAAATTAATTAGAAAAAACATATGTTTTATAGAAATTTAAATAAAAATTCTTTAATTTGTATTTAGATATTTAAAAATCTCATTTAAAATTATCGTCTTATATGGCCCCCAAATTGTTTTGAGTCAGCCCTATTTGAAGCTCACATAATTGATTGGTTTTTGAGTCTTGGTGGTGGTCTTGGGTTTTAGATTGATTGGAGTTATTGATTAATTGTGCTCAGAACAGGATTTGATGATTTGGGTGTTTGGATTTTGTCATTGGTAGTGATGGTTCATGACGACTTGATGATGATGGTTTCGGATTTGTGTGGAATTGGGTTGTTGTGTATGGGCTACTCTATGGTTGAATGTGGTGGTTATGGTGCTTATCTTTGATGTTTTGGGGTATTGATAGATTCTTGTCGCCAATTTAGTTGGATTTGGAAATTTTTGAATTTCTTTTTTGGGCAATTGATTTTTAAATTTTTTTTATAGATGTTCTCATTGTGGAAATTGTAGAAAATTGGTATAGAAATGGTAGAAATTGGTTGAATTTTGAAAAATATTTGGAAATTGTTGATGGGTATATGCTTTTCATTAAAAGAATTTCTTAATTTCTTTTGTATAAAACAATTTAATTAAAAAAGAAGAAGATTTACCTCTATTCTTTTCACTTTGAAATATTTATATATATTTAAAATAATGTTATATTTATGTCACCAAAAGCCACTTTATATAATTTTACATATCTATTTTATGTTTTTTTTAACAATATATCATGTATCTCATTATTTATTTTACAATTTATCTCATTAAAATAATCTATTAAACCCCCCACCAACAACACAACAGTAATTGAACCCAAAAACCAAACCTGCCACCGCAACGCAAACCCACCCCGACCTAGCAACAATCCACACCAACTAAGTAACGACCATCGACACCGACAACTCACCCCAGCCATGGAAACTATCAAAATCACTGCCACCAAAACCCAAAACCAAACAGAGCCGCTGCCATCAAAATTAAACTCACCAATATTATCACTGACGACCCACACTCTAGCCACAATGATCACTGCAACAACCCAATATGAAAGGTGGGGGCCTGAAAAAAAGGAGGAAGAGGAAGGACCAGGGAGGAGGGAGGGTGCGAGAACAATGACAGCGAAAACGTGAGAGATTTTGTCAAAAGGCATTGTACTATAATGTATTATCTGCTAGTAGAGTATCAAACACTACCTTATTCAATGGACCAAAAATTGAAATTTTTTTGTAAAACTTCAGTTGAAAATGATAGCAAATAAAATAAATCTAGAGGATTAAGATGAAGTACATGAGAGATTTTATTATTAATTTGGGTTAATATATGCTAACCAAAAAAGAAAAAAAGAAAAAGAAAAAGTAAAAAAAATTCAACCCAATGTGAATTTGTGTACATGGGAGTGCGCTTTATAACGAACCAATTGATATTATCAAAAGAAGAAGATCATGCACAGGACTTATTAACGGAGTTTTTATACTTTTTTTTTTTTAACCAAAGATATCAAAAATTGTTAGTGAGTTTCAGTTAGCTCAATTAATCAAAGTTTAAATTTTTGGATAAGAGAGTAAGAATTTGAAAATTGATCAGGGTTTAAATTTTCCAACATTCTCTGGGTCTGTTTGGATACCACTTATTTTGATGAAAATTAAAAACACTATAGTAAAATAATTTTAAAACGCAAGTCCCAGTATGAACATGACATGACAAGACAAATTGCACCGAAAATAAATAGTTTGGTGTTGAGCCAAAAAGTTACTAGAATGAATGGTTGAAATTTACTTTGATTAAAAAATTATATTTGAATAAATGATTAGTGTTTAGTGTATTTGTATTGTGGATATATAATAATATAATATTGATTAATACCGTTGAATATTCTCCCTATAATGCTACCTGTGCGTTTGTCTTTATTTATGTACATAGTGCCGTGAGTCCTACTGAAAAAAAAAGAAAAAGAAGAAGCCAAATGCAAAATGTGCAACCAGTGCAATCCAAAGGTAGGCTCTATGTAATAAGGAATTTCTTTTATCAGCTTTGACTTATTTAAAACTCTTAATTGGTAAATTAATAAAGTTGTATGTTAAAATATTTATTAATATTATTGGCACTTTTTGATGTTTTCAAAAAGTTCATAGTTGAAGGTTCAAATTCCTCTTCCCAACCTATTGAACTATAATATATGAACATTTTAACACATGCATACTGGGAGAGAGGAGAATGTCTTAATTTTTTTTTTAATGGGGATTAATCTTATATTGAAAAATGAGTGTGAATTTAAGAGATTTAAAGTCTATGCTGTGTATCCAATAGTTAGACCCTTTTAGATATACATCACTATAAGTTTTTTTAAGATATTTTTTTCTCTCTTTGTATGTATGTGTTAAAAATAGATATTAATGTCTAAAAAAAATTATAATATATAAACAAATAATGTTGTAATTGCCGATTAATGTCTTGAGATCATGAGGAATCTTTGCAATCTCAATTAAATCCTAAACGAGCGTGTACTAAGATGTAAATTACCTATTATATTTTGTATGGCAGTAAAGCACTTGTTTCATAATTACTTTATGTTATTAATTATATTATTTAATTTTTGTTGAATCATTTATATTTTTCTTTTTCTGAAGTCAATTAATCATATGTTTCATGCTTATGTTTGAATGTCTTGTTTTTTTTTTTTTTGGATAATCTTGAATGTCTTGTTTGCTTAAGCTAAAAGCTTAGCTCTAGCCTCTATCACCTTTTCTTTTTAATGAGTTCTTAAAAAAAAAAAAAATGACTGATTTTGTTTTGATAATTTGATAATTGAAGGGGTAGGGTTTAAATTTTAAATGTTTCCATTAGAATTACCAGGAGGAACTAATTGAATTATAAAGCTTTTAACCAAAGAATTGGTTTTCATGCCTTTACTAGACTTGCTTTCATTATGTTAATACAGCCAAAATGCAATACAGTAGAGGCCAAGACAGCTAACTTGGTAGACCAGGAAAGACTGCTATTACCATGAAAGCAATAAAGATGTCTTGCTTACCGTTGGTTAAAAAACTCCTCAATTTTCTGATGTGTTGTGATCAAGCTTAGAGCCGTCACCAGGTATAGTATAAGTAACGTCCAGGTATTATTGGCAATTAGTGAGAGTGGAGGTGGTGGCGACAATATTGTCCCTAAGTTTCCACTTTTGAAGGTGAAGCATAAACAGTCATTAGTGGTTCATAACTGGTGGTGCCTAGCAGGGTGTTATGCATTATTGGCTTTCAATACGTGTGCGTTTATCCCTTTATTTGGCTCGCTAACCATGGTTCACGTCACGGCTGACCCACGATCTGAATCTGAAACCTCCTTTTCGGCCATTCCTACTCTCCTCCTCTAGCTACCGAAGCCTCCAAAGCATACAATGACTCCACATTTTGATCTTTCTTCATCTTCTTGCTCCATAAGCACACATCATATTGAACCTTGAAGTATGGTATAGAAGATCGATCCAACACATACTTTATATTCCAAAGGACTTAGCATTGAACCTTACCGTCTTTTAGAGACTAGCCTATACAAAAATATATCCCAAAATTGAGTATGTAGCAAACACTTACGACTATCCAATAAAAGTCATGTTAGGGGGGGGGGGGGGGGGGCGGAATTCTTACCTTATGTGCATTAAAAAAACACCAAATCACTCTTTAACACTATGACAATCGTAAGCAGCAATGGAACAGTACAACAACATTTTATTGGAATATTTGAAATGAATACATTAATCACAAATCGTAGAGCTAGCCAAGATAGAGAATGGAAACTGGTTTGTCAATCACAAATAACATTGGTACTCCAATTGAACAAAAAAAAAACATTTCTCATTGTCATGAATGTGGTAATTAGTAATCACTCATATTTTGTTACTTTCCCCATGTTTTAAATACTCAACAAAGTGACCAATGTAGTTTACTAGATGCAGATTCTCATCTCCAAATATTGCAGCAGCCTCTCTTGCACGAGCTCTTAATTTATCTCCTTCTTCTAACACCATGGCCAGCTTCACAGCCTTGGCTATGCCATCCCTGCTAAACGATCCGTCCTCTCCTCTCTCTACTTCAACAGCTAGATCCTTTTCTACCAAAACCCTTGCATTCACAGGCTGGTCATAGATAAATGGCAACACAACAAGACAATGACCAAATTGTAACATCTCAATTGCAGACCCCCATCCAGAGTGGAACAATGATCCCCCAATTGATGGGTGCATTAGAATTTCCTTCTGAGGTACCCATCCCATACATACCATTCCTCTGCCAGACGTGTTGTCAACAAAACCCGATGGCAAAGAGTCTTCATCATCAATAGCCCCGATAGGTTTCCTCAACGCCCACAAAAATGGCACTTGAGAAAGCTGTAGTCCATAAGCAATCTCATAAACCTGTTCTTTGCTCAGCTGACACTCACTGCCAAACCCTACAAACAAAACTGACTTGGGTTCTTGTTTATCAAGCCATTCAAATATCATTTTCCAAGAGCTATCATTCGCTTCGGTCTTTACATGTCTTTCTGGAGGAAGTAAACCTATGGGAATCACAGGCTTTCCCATCAATTTTTCGTGTAAACTCAAGAACTCACCTTCAAACTCCCTGCAACTACGAATAGCCAATGCTTTACATGCACGGACAACCTTCGTAAACCTCGCAGCATCACTTATCCCCGAAGCATTTTCTGTGTATAGACCCACATGTAACCCAACCGCTTCATACCCTCGGAATGCAACAGAGGACGGAAAACTAAGCCACTCTGGCGGAGTTGTAAAACTCTCTGGTGATGGCCAAGCTTGCTTTTGGTCACCTACGTAAAAATAATTTGGTGGCTTCCCAAAGAAAACAACGGTAGCAGCAGAGAAGACAGAGAAGTACACGAACCCGACTTTATGATTTTGTGCAATTTCAACAGCCCAATGAGCAGAATAATCAGCTATAATCCAGTCCGGTAATTGCTCAGCGACGAACTGGTTGATAGGATATTGGAGACGATCATATGCAAGCTTTAAGTACTCAACTTTGTCAGCTGGAACGTCTATACTGGCCTCAGCGCCTTCAGGCAAGAGATCATTGTCTAGTGTGGGCAGTGGAAACTCCACCAGAGTTATGAGGGTTGCTAAACTTGGAGGAACTTTGGGGAGTCTTTGGATATTTCTTGGGGTTGATACAAAGGAAACGTGAATTCCAGATTTAGCTAAGGCAATGGAGAGCTGAAAAAACGGTATAAGATGGCCAAAGGCTGACCAAGGCAGCATAACTACGTGTAGATGATCTCTGGCCATTTTTTTTTTCAGGGGCTTATGGTATGGAGGAATTCGCACACAAACGTATATTGAGGCCACTGGAAAAGGTTACATATAATGGAGTCCAGTATACTGTAAGAACAGTCGCCTTTTGTTTGCTACCTTGCATCATTCATTGAGGCAAAGCATCTTATCATTAAAAGCCGAAAATAAAAGAAAAATCGTAAAAAATCAGAAACCGCCGGTTCAATCGAAAAATCGGGAACCGAATCTGAAGAAGAATAAGAAGAAAAATTGGAATAAAATGGAACAAACTTCTTAGATTTGCACAAGTTAAATTGGGGAAAATTTTCAGATTTGTGGTGAAAATAAAATAAAAGAAATACTTCTATTAGATGATGTGTATAAGAAATCTGTGCTTTGAGCTTTGACTGGAATAAAATGTCAAGAAAGACTATCAAAAACTTATCTTGAGTAAGAAGACTTGAGATTTGGGAGGGAGTAGCTGAGATGAAGTCTACGACTTTACTGCCTTACCGAAAAATTGTGGAAAGAAAGGTGAGGAGTAGAATTTAAAAAGAGTTTGAATCTGATTTGAGGAGACTTTAGAAAGTTAATGAATGATTTGTCTAGCTATTCTGTCCTTGGCCCTACCCACGTGAAGGTCATCAGATATACTTGTTAATTCTTTCATCTATCCTTGACCCTACCCACGTGAAGGGAGGTGATGAAGTGGACTAATTATATAAGTAAGGACAAACTGACAATGGGAGTTGCGCACAAGTTTGTGGCACCCTGTGAACTTTAATCAATACCACACCACTGAAGTGCCTCTTAGAGTACATAAATAGGGTCGGTGGTGAGCAAGCAATTTCAAACAGGCAGTATACCCTTTTGACCAATGAGCATCAACTCCAAACAAGGAAGTGACTTGAGATATTTACAACAATAAAATATATCATAGAAAAAACATTAGAAATCTATATATATATATATATATATATTAATAGGTAAAATTTAAGAAAATTTTAATTAAAATTTTAAATTAAAGTTCAATTTCGCACTATATGTCCTAAATTATTTATTTTTAGAGTTTTATTTTCTAATTTTAGAATGAACAAAGTTTCTCTCCAAACTAGTTTGGAGAGAAACCCTTCAAACTTATCATATATATATTTTTTTAGGTGTGAATTTTGAAAATCTAACCGTTAAATTTCATGTTCTTTATGTTTTTAACATGCATATCAAATTTCGTTCTAATCGGATTTTATTTACTATTTGATCAATGAACTTAATTTTTATACACAATTTTAGATTACAAAAACTTGAAATTTTAACATTTGTTGGATAACATAGCAATTGATTTTTAATTTTGTTGAAATTTTGCAAGTATGAATAATATAATAAAAACATACAATCCAACGGTTAGATTTTCAAATTTCACACTCAATATAAACATATTTGATAAGTTTGAAGGGTTTATCTCCAAACTAGTTTAGAGAGAAACTTTTTCCTTTTAGAATCAAATGTGAAAACACGTAATAAATATTAATCAAAGTGAGTTATTGAATACAAAAACCAAAAAGTTTAGATTAAACATGAAAGCATGGAATAGAACATACGACGAGATACAACAAATTAAGAGATATTATTAGATTAAACAAGCTTTTTACAGGACTGGAAGACATAAACTGGGAAATATTACATAAGGTTTTCTTTTTTCTTGCTAACTCCCTTTAACTGTGCTGATCTAAGGACACAAGAGGCCTATTTATAGGCAATAATTTACACAAATATTTTACATTCAGAAGATAATCTTTGAGTTGTAAGGGCCGACTTGTTCTTAACATTTGTCCAAAAGAGTAGGGTCCTGGGATTGGAGTGACAATTGTCTTCAGGAAGCAAGGGTGCCAGTGTAGTAAATATTCTCTTCCAGATATGTTGTTGACAAGAGATAATTAAGTTGTGGAAAAAGGAGAAGAACATCATGCAGTAGTTGTAGTCTTAAAGCAATAATTATGGCAAAATTATTATAGGAAAAGGAAGGAAGCCCACATTAGTGGCATTGAAAAGTCAATTATAGTGGCTTCTGACACCTTTTATTATTATTATTTTTAACATATATTTATATTTATATATCCATATATCTATCTTTAGTCGTCCCACTCATCTCTACCTTGAAACCATTTTTCATCAATATTTGCATCTGGATCATGATTATGATAGTAAGGGTCATCATAGCCAATTAAAGGATTAGGCATCTCCCAATGGTTTTCATGTGGCCATTGCTGTCTGCAAATATCTAGGTCGGCTGGTACTATGTCTAGGAAGATTCCCTGATTGAGAGATTCTGCCATTGTGAGGAGTGACAAGATATCCAAGACACGTCCACATGTGTGTGAAGAGTACCATTAGTATTAATTACCCAATGTATATCTGGAGGGTGGAGGATTCCTTCTACCCGAACATTATTTTTGGAATTTAGCTTGGTTACTATGCATGCAGAAGTAATTTTGTGACCAAAACGGGGGTGGTCTATTTTGGAATACTTGAACCATTGGCCATCATGAGTATCATTTTTCAAAATTTCAGACTAGAATTTGTGAAAATATTTATTTTCACGAGGGAAAATGTATGAGTAGAATTCTGGTTTGAAATGGAGGCACAAGTAGTACTCATTGAGTAAGTACTACATGTAGAGGTAGTGTACAACGGTCCAATTTGTTAGCCAAAATGCAAATGGAGTTTTTCATGGTTGCTCAATGTTTAGGAAAATGGAAAGGAAATGACGTTGGTGTTCTTTGAGGTAATCATGGAGGACTCTAATGATTCTTTTGGATCTGGCTTGAAGGGTCAAGGTCTTTATTTGGTCTTTTATTTCTGGGGGAAGTGTCTCTATCATATTAAGGATATCATTAGGGGCTGCAGTAGAAGAGCCTGAGGATGAGGATGGATCTGTTATTGGATATGCATATAAAGGTGGATGAATTATTGTGGTATGAAGGACTAGAGGCTTTCTAGAAAGGTAATCAGTGATAAGGTTATCTGTACCTTTGATATGTTTGACTTGGAAAGACCATTATGAAAATCAATTTGACCATCTGAGTAACTGAGGATGTGGGAGCATTTTTCTTTTGAATTGAAGCATTTTTGGAAAAGAGGACATGTCCATTTCTACAAGAAAGGTGTGGCCAAGGAGATGAAACTGGAACTTTTCAATACCATGTTTGACTATCAGGATTTCTTTGAAAGTAGAATGGTAATGAAGCTCTGAAGGTTTGAATGCACCACTTTTATATTTAAAAATATTTCTTTTACCATCAGTTTCTTCAAAGAGAGCTGCTGCCCAATACTCATCACTTGCATCTGTCTGTAGAACTCGTTTACTTGTTCCCGGAATCTGCAAAAGGGGAAGTTTTCTTGCTAATTTTTTCAATTGTTGGACTGCTTTTGTACGAACTGGATTCCATTCTGAGGAAGATTTTTTCAACAATTTAGACAAACAATCCCTGTGTCTGGAGATTTTTAGGATGAAATCTGACATGTAGTTAACAATTCCAAGAAACTGCTTGATCTGTTTGGTGCTGGTGAGCGTATCTGGAAATTCACTAAGAGAAACTGCTATGTGAGGCTGCAAAGTGTACTTTCCATCTGAAATATTTACGCCCAAGAAATCAACAGAAGATACTCCTATGACCATTTTCTTTTTTGAAAGCATTATCCCTTGAGCTTTTACTAAATTGTAGAATTCAGTAAGCAATTGTTCATGGGATGCTGCATATTTTGAAAATAAGAAAATATTATCTACATAGATCAATGTATTTGACAAAAGTGGTTGGAACAGCGTTACCATTGCTTTTTGGAATTGAGATGGAGCATTTTTAAGACCAAAAAGCATTACAGTCCATTGATAATGGTGGTCTGGGATGCAAAATGCTGTCTTGTATCTTTCTTCTGAATGGATTCCTAATTGCCAGAATCCTGCTTTGAGATCAAACTTTAAAAACACTTTGGCATAGGAAAGATGTTGGAAAATGGCACTTTTGTTTGGCAAAGGGAACGTGTTATCGGCAAGGAAATGATTAAGATCTTGGTAATTAATTACCAATCTAAATTTTTCTCGGACTTGTTCAGCATGCTTGTTAACATAGAAAACTTCACACGCTCATAGAGAAGTTGTGGGTTCAATGAGTTCTTCTGAAAGAAGGGTGGATAACTCCTGCTTAGCCAGGGACAAATGTTCTAGGTTCATTCCTCTATGACTAGCTTTTATGGGGTTAACGTCTTTATTCTTTTTGAAGGGAAGGTTTTTGAAAAAAGATGAATTTTTCCACAAAGGATTTGGATTTTTAAGGAGGAATTCAGAGTGAGTGGTTGCACAATATTCATTGATAATCTGGAATCTAAAAGAGTCAAAGGAATCTATTGAGAACAAATGAGGTACTTGGGTCCAGGTGAGAAGGTGTTGTTTATGCAAAAGTTCTTTTGATGACCATCTGAGACTGGGTATCTGATAAAGGAGATTAAATCCTATGAGAAGGTCTCTGCCTGTGAGTGGGGATCCAGGACTTGGTGTCTAATGGTAAGGATTGGGAAAATTTGAATGTAAATGGGCTTACTTTTTTGGGTAATCAGAAATATTTCTCCATTCGCTGCTCTGAACATCTGATGATGGGGTAGCCAAAAGTTTTCGGGTGATATCTTAGGATGGAGAATTGTTGCTGCTGCTCCTGTATCAAACAAGGTTATTACTGGGATGGGTCTGGAATAAGTATCAAGGAGGATGTGAACTTGAGCTATTGGTGTGGGGCCAGTTAGTGGAGCTATAAGAGGCTAAGATGTGTATATGGTTTGGATTTCTAGGTTTGAATCATTAGTATTGTTTGAGTCTGACTCATCTTCTGAGGTAGAATAAACCATGACTGCCAAGGTTTGGGGAGAGTAATCATCATCCAGTGAGAAGAGTGATTCAACATCTGAAAATGGGGTGTCGTCTGCATGAATTTAGGCTTGCTCTAAAAGCTTTGCTGCTGTAAGCGCATAATTGCACCTGGCCCCAAGAACAGTTACGGGCTCAGGCCCAATGAGCCTTAAACAATATAAATTTCTAGAGTGTGGGCTTGAAACCCAGGTTAGAAGTATTGAGAATTTGATAACAATCTCAGAACTACAACACTTGTTAACAAGAAACAATTATTGCAAATAAACCTCCTCGGATGCAAGCGAGAACTCCTTTTCTATTATTTCTCTTTTTTCTTTCTTTCTTTTTTTTTGTTACCAAAAAGAAGATCCCCTTCTATTGTTCTAAGTTCCCCCTTAAATACTTCTCTTTCTGATATTTTGTCCACGTGTTGTTTTCACCTCCTTCCCTCTAGATATTTCTCTCTTTAGTGCCTCTGGATAGTGACCAGAAGTCTCCGTTCCACTGTTCAGGGGTCATTTCCCCATTAATGCGGCCAAGAAGGTAGGTGCAGAGTCTTTAATGTGAATGTGGCAGCCTTTATCCTTGATATTTCTCAAATATTGGTGCTTTTAGGGCATTCAAGGGTTCACCCCTTTTAACCATTGGTCTTCACCGAGCCGTCCCTTAACCCTTATAATGAAGTCCCTAGCTCTCCTATATCCGTCCGAGGAGAAAATCACCCCTTGAATGAATCCTCGGATCCTCGGCATATGGGCCGACCCGTAGTACTAACAAACTCTTGACCTAAGAGCAGGTCGGCCTTCCTTAGCATGGTCCAAAGGCCCATATACCCACCGGGGTCTTTTCACTCCCCACAATAGCCCCTCAAAACTCTAATTTTCGACATCCGAGGAGAAAAATAGGGTTTTGATCCGACGAGAACTTACTCCGCACGCTTTGTGAATGAGTGCACGTGTGGAAACCATTTCACGTTCCAGAAGATGCCACTTGGCGGTTTTATTTTCAAAAACGCGTACATTTATTACTGTAAGTTACACCTTGTCCCCCACGTTCAACGGTGAGATGGGCATCCAACGGTCCTCGTTATTTCACGAAAATTTGGGCGGGACAAATATGATTTCGAGGCCGCTTTCCGCACATCGTGACGCTTCGGGAACCTGCGCCTTCATTTAATTCACCAGGGGCTAATCCCATCAAAATATCAGTAAACATACTTTACCCCCAGAAACCCGTGGAATTTTGCACAACTTAAGGTTCGTAAGTTTTTGCTTCTTCCTTTCTTAACCTTTTCTCCTCGGCTCTTGTTCTCGGCTGTCCTTGTAGGCATTTTCCCCTTTAGAGTTTGATCTTTCGTCCCTCTCTAATGGGAAAGTTTAAGTGTCTAGTTGATACCGCCGCCGGAATGGAAGGCTTTAGAGCCAAGTATCACATTCCTGGAGATGTAGGTTTAGAATACTGCCCGGCGGAAGCCGTGGCCGGTTCTAGAAAGGTTGTAGAGGTTATCATCCCAATGGTAGCCTTTATAGAAGGTGGGATGACCCTCCCAATGAAGCCTGTAACCGGGAGTACCTCCGCAACCACCGGTTGTGTCCCGATCAGTGCGCCCCAAACGTTTTTAGAGTTTTGGGTAGCGTCGATGCTCTAAACGAGCAAATGGGTCTAAACCTCACCTGGCACGATGTCGTCTTTCTGTACGAGTGCCATAAACTCACCAAAGTAGGTTACTACATTAAATCCCGCTCTAGTGTCGTTAGGCTAATCTCCTGTCTGCCCAAATCCAACAAAGGCATGAAGGATGACTACCTGATCGTTTCTGGGAACTGGCACGACGGCCTCCACTGCCCAGTTGAGTGGGGAGATCCAGGTGCGACACCTTAGGATTAATCTCCCCATCGCACAACTTCCTCTAACACTCACAAAAATGCGTATTCACATGTATTCGTGTTTATTTGAATTTATCATATGTTGTGTGAATCTGACCATATTCGTTTGCTTTGACGTCTTTCTTTGCAGATAAGCAACACGTGCGACCACGCTTAAGCCACTGCAACGTTGCGGATCTAAACCGAGTACTGCGCTCCGAGGTGTTTGTCAGTGAGGACCTACAACTCAGGGCTGCTCATTTAATTCTAGGGTACGATCCTATTTCCTCGGACTTCCAGGAGATAGAAAACGCCATAATCGCGGGTGACCGAAGGCGAAGGAGGATAAACGTAGCCCGACCTCACTTTTTGGACGACCACGACCTCCCCGACGCCCCTCACACCATTTTGTACACATAGCCCATAGCGGCAATTCCCCTTACCGTGCATTCCCAGGCCATTGCTGTCCCGGAGGAGTGGGTGTCTTCCTCAAACACCTTAGACGAGGAGATAGAACAATTCCAACTTGAGGACTCCCCCCGATCTCGTGGAAATCCGTTTGTTATCCTTTCCGACGAGGAAGAAGAAGAAACTGAGGCCTCGGGGATCGTGGGTCTGGTGATAGCTCGTCTAGACGACAGTTCAATCGAAGAAGACATGGACAAGCTAAAAACCCTCATGACAGACAGAGGTGCCCGTGTGGCTAAGAAGGGAGCAAGAGGATCACAAACTTCCCCTGCCCTGCCACCACCCCTTCCCCCAGCAGAGCCAAAGCCTCCCACTGACGATTCTAAGAAGAAAAGAAAGGGGGATGCTGAGGGGGTTGGTGGCGAGAAGCTAAAGAAGCCAAAACAGCTGCCGCCGCCGGTCCAGCAGCAGAAGCTGGATAAGGGGAAAGGGCGCGCCTGTTCAGTCGAAAGCGGGGAGATCAGGGACGTGGCCGAGGTGCGCCGAGCACCAGCCACCTGGTCTCCTGACTTGAGGTTGGACGGCGCCCCTATTCCCTGCCACTCCAGCATCAGGGCAGTACAACAAGGCCACGCCCACCACCTAGCCGAGGTGCTGGAGCGTCCTCTTCTGCTGCCCAAGGATATGGAATCCTTGGAGAAGATGGGCCAGCCGCAGCTATTCCTCTCGCTAAAAAGGGGTTTAGCCCTGGTAAGCTCCATCTTACACTCATATGCTATTATTTAGTTGTGAACACTTCGTCGCATTTGACCTTCCTAATTTTTTTTTGCAGTCCATCCAAGAGGTTTTCGCGGCCGAGAAATTCGTGGAGGATTCTCGGAAGCGCGCTGGGATGGAGCAGGAGCTAAGACAAGAGGCAGAAAGGTCCTTAGACTAGGCTCTGGCAGAGAAAGGGAGGATAACGTCACAGCTGGCCGATCGAAAAAGAGAAAGAGACGGTGACAAAGCCAGCTTAAAGACGTTTGAAAGTCAAGTGGAGGGGCAGCGTAAGCTGCTCCGTCAAAAGGATGACGAGCTTGCCCAAGTCCAACAGGCACGCTTTAACTTAGAAAAAGAGCTTACGCGGGTGAAAGAGGAGGCTCGCGCCCACCAGCACGCCCTGGAGGCCGCGAAGAAGGCCAGTTACCAGGAGGGGGTGACATGAACGCAAGAAGAGTTGACAGAAGCTTTTGTGGCCTTGTGCTGTGAGTACTGTCAGCTCGTCTGGGGAGAGGCTATGAATGCAGCAGGGGTTCCTCAAGTTTCCAAACTGAGGAAGCCCGAGAACATCTGGCTTCCCCTAGACATACAGGAAATTGAAGACCCTCCTGTTCCTGCCTCTCCTGCCCTCCCTCTGGTGGTACAAGAGCTTGTTCCTACTCCTACAGAACCTGAAGGTTCCCATAAAGAGGAGGACAAGTGTAATGGTGCCGAGAAGGAGGAAACCCCAAGCATGGAGCCCCTCATACCTTCAACAGATAAAGGGAAACAAACCTTGTCAAGCTTTGAACTAGAGTTGAAGAGTACTGAGGCTGGCAGCAGCTCCGTTCAAGATCCCCCTTCCCTAGTTTAGGGCCTAGTCTAGGAATTTTTGTACTCCCCTTTTTTGTAAATAATCAATGAAGAACATTTTTATTCAGTTTTCATTATTTTTGCCTTTGTTTTACTTTATTCTCTTTGTGTTCGCCACGAAAGTTTGCAATAACAGATAGTTACAGGGAAAACAGAATAAGCACAACTCCACCATGCAAACCATTATGACTTCCAAATTGCCACATAACTTTAGATATTAAATAATATCACAGTGTAGATAACTAATCATAACGATTAAACCTTTATAACTGGGCGTATTATTTTTAGTAGGGCGTGAGGTCCAAAGACCATTCCTCATAAGAATTGATTTAACATTCAAAAATGAAGAACTTAAGATCCAAATTAACGAATGGAGAGATAGTAATTTCCCTATAACATATGATAAGAATAAGAACAGTGACAAGATTTGCGGTCCGAGGACTGTACTTAGACAAGTTTCTATTTGATTCTTAAGAACAGTAACTTCAAATGTTAATTTTCCCAAAGTAGGAGGTCCGAGGACCCGACATAACTAAGGTTCTATTTAACAAATGAAAAGATATCAATTTCCACAAGGTTTGTGGTCCGAGGACCACACTTAACCAAGTTTCTGTTTGATTCTTAAGAACAGTAACTTCAAATGTTAATTTTCCCAAAGTAGGAGGTTCGAGGACCCGAAATAACTAAGGTTCTGTTTAACAAATGAAAAGATATCAATTTCCACAAGGTTTGTGGTTCGAGGACCACACTTAACCAGGTTTCTATTTGATTCTTAAGAACAGTAACTTCAAATGTTAATTTTTCCAAAGTAGGAGGTCCGAGGACCCGACATAACTAAGGTTCTGTTTAACAAATGAAAAGATATCAATTTCCACAAGGTTTGTGGTCCGAGGACCACACTTAACCAAGTTTTTGTTTGATTCTTAAGAACAATAACTTCAAATGTTAATTTTCCCAAAGTAGGAGGTCCGAGGACCCGACATAACTAAGGTTCTGTTTAACAAATGAAAAGATATCAATTTCCACAAGGTTTGTGGTCCGAGGACCACACTTAACCAAGTTTCTGTTTGATTCTTAAGAACAGTAACTTCAAATGTTAATTTTCCCAAAGTAGGAGGTCCGAGGACCCGACATAACTAAGGTTCTGTTTAACAAATGAAAAGATATCAATTTCCATAAGGTTTGTGGTCCGAGGACCACACTTAACCAAGTTTCTGTTTGATTCTTAAGAACAGTAACTTCAAATGTTAATTTTCCCAAAGTAGGAGGTCCGAGGACCCGACATAACTAAGGTTCTGTTTAACAAATAAAAAGATATCAATTTTCACAACGTTTGTGGTTCGAGGACCACACTTAACCAAGTTTCTGTTTGATTCTTAAGAACAGTAGTTGGAAATTCCTACGATATTTACAACTTTGAACTTATTATAAACAAAAACACACTTTATTAATAATAATACCTTCGCAGGTTATTTACATTCCATGGGCGCGGTACAATTCTTTCTTCTAAATCAGCTAGCCGATACGACCCTATACCTGCTACTGAGACAATTCGATGGGGCCTTCCCAATTTGGTCCTAATTTACCCCAAGCTGGGTTCCTTGAAGCGCCCACTACCTTTCTTAACACGAGATCCCCAGGCGCTAGTGGCCTCAGCTTTACGTGGGCATCATATCCCCGTTTAAGTTTTTGTTGATAATAAGCCATCTGGACCATGGCTGCCTCACGTCGTTCTTCTAGTAAGTCAAGATCTTTCTCCAGAAGTCCATCGTTGCTCTCGGGGTTAAAAGAACTCGTTTTCAAGGTGGGAAAGCCAATTCTAAGGGTATCACCGCCTCGGCTCCATAAGTCATAGAGAATGGTGTTTCTCCAGTGGACCTACGTGGTGTGGTTCGATACGTCCACAAGACATGTGGGAGTTCTTCCACCCATTGCCTTTCGCGTCGTCCAACCTTTTCTTCAGCCCACTGACTATGACCTTGTTAATGGCCTCGGCTTGTCCATTTCCCTAAGGATAAGCTGGGGTGGAATATCTGTTTATGATGCCCATATCACCGCAATACTCCTTAAAAGCTTTGCTGTCAAATTGAACACCGTTGTCTGATATAAGTGTATGTGGTATTCCAAATCTGGTGACGATGTTCTTCCACACAAACTTCTTGGAATCAACGTCTCTAATGTTTGCCAAGGGCTCAGCCTCGACCCATTTAGTAAAGTAATCTGTTCCTACAAGCAGCCATCTTTTGTTACCTGCTGCCCTCGGAAATGACCCAATTATGTCCAATCCCCACTGTATGAAGGGCCAAGGACTGGAAAGGGGGTTAAGAGCTCCTCTGGGTTGATGAATGTTAGGGGCAAACCTCTAGCATTGATCACATTTCCTAGCGTAGTCTTGAGCCTCCCTTTGCATATTGGGCCACCAATAACCCTGAGTCAGAGCTCTGTGGGCTAAGGATCTTCCCCCAGTGCGGCTGCCACAAATCCCTTCATGCAATTCTTCCAAAAGCTCTTCCGTTGAGTCTGGGTGTACACACAACAAATACGGCCCTGAAAAGGATCGTTTATACAATCTCTGATCCTTGGATAACCAGAAGCGCGGTGCCTTTCGACGTATCTTATCAGCTTCAGATTTGTCCTCGGGAAGGATGTCATTCTTAAGAAAAGATACAACCGGGTCTATCCAACTAGGTCCAGGCCTTATCAGATGAATGCGAGGTGCATTGACAACGGTAAGAGAGGGTTCTAGCAAATCCTCAACGAGGATAGCCCTAGGCAAGCCTTGAGTCGAAGACGTTGCCAGCGTGGCTAAGGAGTTAGCATGGATGTTTCCACTTTGAGAGATGTGAGCTAAGACGAAGGATTCGAATTCAATTTGCTGACGCCTGACCTGGGCCAAATATTCCTGCATCCGTGGATCTCTAGCCTTTATGGTCCCCGTGACCTGACCGACCACCAACTGAGAGTCCGAGAACACATGGATTTCCCTGCCACCCATCCTGCATACCATTCTCATTCCCAATAAGACTGCTTCATACTCGGCTTCATTATTAGTAGCCGAGAATGCCAATCTCAGAGATTTTTCGAAGACAATTCCCTCAGGGGACATCAAGACAAGCCCAACACCTGACCCTCTTTGATTAGCTGCCCCGTCCACATACACTTTCCAAGTCGGAGGCACTGTAGCTGTGATTACACCAACTGATTTCTCATCGGCACGTACCTCTACCAGAGTTTCTTCCAGCAATGGTTCTGTAAACTCTGCCACTAAGTCAGCGAGAACCTGGCCCTTCATAGAGGTGCGAGGCTTGTATTTAACGTCAAAAGCCCCCAGGATGGTCCCCCACTTTGCTACCCTGCTCGAATAATCGGCGCTACGCAGCACTGCCTTGAGAGGCAATTAGGTAAGAACCACCACAGTATGGGACTGAAAATAATGAGGAAGCTTTCGTGTGGCATGAACTACGACCAGAAGCGCTTTCTCCAAGGGTAGATAACGCATCTCAGCATCATTTAAAGACTTACTAACGTAATACACCGGTCTTTGCACACCGTTATCATCCCTTATGAGGACAAGGCTGACCGCGTGGACGGCCACGGCCAAATAAGCAAACAGAATCTCGTGTGCCTCCGGGCGAGACAGAATGGGTGGCCGCAAAAGATATCGCTTAAGCTGTTGGAAAGCTAACTCGCAGCCTCGGTCAATTGAAACCCTTTCCACTTGTTCAACAACTGAAAGAAAGGACGACATCGGTCAGCTGACCGAGATATAAATCTGTTCAAGGCGACAATCATTCCAGTTAATTTCTGGATTTCTTTTGGGTTCCGTGGAGGCTGCAAGTCTTGAATAGCCTTTACCTGTGCTGGGTTTACCTCTATGCCTCTATGAGTGATCATGTACCCCAAAAACTTTCCAGACCCAACGCCGAAAGAGCATTTTGAGGCGTTAAGGCGCAATTTGTACTTTCTTAACACCTGAAAGGTATCAGTTAGGTCTGTCACGTGTGAGGGTATTGTTTTGCTCTTCACCACCATATCATCCACATATACTTCAACGGTCTTACCCAGTTGCTGTTCGAACATTCTAGTCATCATCCTTTGGTAGGTAGCCCCAGCATTCTTCAAACCAAATGACATGACCTTATAGTGATAATTCCCCATCGGAGTAATAAAAGCAGTCTTCTCTTGATCCTCCAACGCCAAGGGAATCTGGTGGTAACCCTGGAAGGCGTCCAAAAAACTCATCCGAGGATGTCCGACAGTGGCATCCACCAGTTGATCAATACGCGGCATTGGGAACGAATCTTTGGGACAGGCCTTGTTCAGATCAGTGAAGTCCACACATACCCTCCACGTTCCATTCTTCTTTTTAACTACAACTGTATGGGCCAACCACTCGGGGTAGAAAACTTCTTTGATAGCCCCAGCCCTCTTGAGTTTAAGCACCTCTTCCTTCACGACCTCGGCGTGTTCTTTGGAAGAACGCCGAGGTGGCTGCCTTCTCGGAACAATAGCTGGGTTGACATTTAAATGATGAAAAATGAAGCTCGGATCGACGCCTGGAGCTTCATAAGGATCCCACGCAAAAACATCAATATTGTCCTTCAGAAATTCCAACAACTCCATCTTCTCTTGGCGTGGCAAAAGTATGCCGACTTGGAAGAACCTCTCTGGGTCATTGGCCACTGGAAACTTTTCTAACTCCTCACAATGTGTCTTCTCTCCTGTCACCATTCCAGATGCATCAGGAGCTGCTAACTGCTATAAGTCTTTGGTGATCAAAGCCGAAGACTCGGCCTCTGTCTGATGCAGCACTGCGGCCGATATGCATTGCCTGGCCACCGATTGGCTGCCGAGGATTTCCTCAACACATTCCCCCGAGGGGAATTTAACTTTAACATGTAAGGTAGAGGAGACAGCTCCCAGAGCGTGCAGCCACGGTCTAGCGAGGATGGACGTGTATGGAGAGTTCACATCAATGACAATGAAATCCACTTCCACCGTTTCTGACCCAAATTGAACGGGCAAACGGATCTGTCCCCTCGGCACAACAGCTCTTCCTTCGAAGCTTATAAGTGGCGAGTCATAGGGAGTAAGATCCTCCAGTTTCAGCCTTAACCCTGTAAATAGATCAAGGTACATGATATCTGCACCGCTGCCCTAATCTATCATCACCCTCCTCACGTCATAATTCCCTATCTTAAGAGTGACCACAAGAGCATCGTCATGAGGTTGAATAGTACCAGCCTTATCCTCCTCGGAAAACCCCAGGACGGGCAAAATGGCCTTCAACCTCTTTGGCCTACAGCCTGCCTCCTCGGCCTGAGAGTGGGAAACCGCCATCACCCTAGTGGGACCTGAACCGGTCCTACCAGGCGCGGCGAAGATAACATTAATTATTCCTAAAGCTGGCCGAGATGAACTGTTCCTCTGGTTGTTTGAGCCAACTTGACTGTCCTGCCCAGTGGGTTGACACAAGTGCTGCTTCAATTTTCCTTCACTGACAAGCTGCTCCAAGTGGTTCCAAAGGGTCCGACAGTTCTCGGTAGTGTGGCCCACATCCTGATGGTACTGACAAAAGAGGTTTTGATTTCTCTTCGCGGGGTCCCCGGCCATCTTACTAGGCCACCTGAAAAAGGTCTTTACGAATCTTCTCCAGTAGTTGATGCACTGGTTCTCGGAACACAGTGTTTACAGCCTAAGGTGCTGCCGAGCCAGATTGCCCGAAGTAATCTTTCCTCGGCTTGTTGTTGTGGTACCTGTCTGACTTGAAATCCCTTCTCTCCTGTGGGATAACTTTCTCCTTTCCCTTTCCTTGCTGCTGGTCTTCCTCTACCCTCTTATACTCATCAATTCGATCCATAAGGCGACGTACGCTGCGGACGGGCTTTTTTGTCGAAGATTTTCTCAGGTCGTGATCAGTAGGAAGACCTACCTTAAAGGTGTTAAGCGCCACCTCATCAAAGTCGCCATCTATTTCATTAAACATCTCCCAGTACCGATCAGAGTATGCTTTAAGCGTCTCTCCCTCCTTCATGGTCATGGATAGTAGCGAGTCCAATGGCCAAGGGACTCTGCTACACGTAATGAATCGCAAAGCAAAGGCCCTGGTCAGCTCCCCAAATGAACTTATAGACCCCGATTTAAGGCCGTTGAACCACCTCATAGCCACTGGTCCCAAGCTAGAGGGGAAAACTTTACACATCAAGGTCTCATTGTGTGAATACACCGCCATCCTCTGGTTAAAGTGACTCACATGCTCCACCGGATTAGTCCAGCCATTGTAGATGGTAAAAGTGGGCTGGGTAAACCTCCTGGGAAGCATTCCTTTCTTAATCCTCCGTGCAAACGGAGATTTGGAGAGTTGGTGCAACGCCCTACTTATAGCATCGTTGCCTAAGCCCCTAGAATGAAGCTTCTTACGTCTGCGGGTTGGCTGGTTGTCCTCCTCACCGGAGGACGTTGCACTGGTGGGGGAGCGCGACCTTGAGCTGTAGCCACCTCCCCTATCCTCCTCTGAGGAAGGATTAGATGAGGTCGGTGAAAACCTACGTTTAGCACGGCGTAACTTTTTCTTCAAACGATTGATTTCCTTCTGCATGGATTTAGAACCCTCATCGTGAGTGGTGCTACCCCCACCATGAGTATGGCTAGCGCCGGGGTATTCTGTATGGACACTTCCCTCACGATCCCTTCGACGTTCAAGACGTTCGAAATGATCCTCCGGTTGTGATCCCTGTGATTCTGCATGGTGGGAACCTAAACCTGCCATCTTATCCCCACTTCTTCTAGACTAGGTTTCCCACAGACGGCGCCAATTGTAAGCGCACAATTGCACCTGGCCCCAAGAACAGTTACGGGCTCAGGCCCAATGAGCCTTAAACAATATAAATTTCTAGAGTGTGGGCTTGAAACCCAGGTTAGAAGTATTGAGGATTTGATAACAATCTCAGAACTACAACACTTATTAACAAGAAACAATTATTGCAAATAAACCTCCTCGGACGCAAGCCGAGAACTCCTTTTCTATTATTTCTCTTTTTTCTTTCTTTCTTTTTTTTTGTTACCAAAAAGACGATCCCCCTCTATTGTTCTAAGTTCCCCCTTAAATACTTCTCTTTCTGATATTTTGTCCACGTGTTGTTTTCACCTCCTTCCCTCTAGATATTTCTCTCTTTAGTGCCTCTGGATAGTGACCAGAAGTCTCCGTTCCACTGTTCAGGGGTCACTTCCCCATTAATGCGGCCAAGAAGGTAGGTGCAGAGTCTTTAATGGAGAGGTGGCAGCCTTTATCCTTGATATTTCTCAAATATTGGTGCTTCTAGGGCATTCAAGGGTTCACCCCTTTTAACCATTGGTCTTCACCGAGCCGTCCCTTAATCCTTATAATGAAGTCCCTAGCTCTCCTATATCCGTCCGAGGAGAAAATCACCCCTTGAATGAATCCTCGGATTCTCGGCATATGGGCCGACCCGTAGTACTAACAAACTCTTGACCCAAGAGCAGGTCGGCCTTCCTTAGCATGGCCCAAAGGCCCATATACCCACCGGGGTCTTTTCACTCCCCACAGCTGCTTTTTCTCTTTTTGGACAACTTTTTGCAAAATGACTAGGCCTTCTACATACAAAACAAACTTTTGAAGTTTTTCCTTTGAACTGCTTTCTTCTGAGGAACTTCCATTTCTTTTCCTGAAAAACTTTTTCTTTTGTTAAGAATGTTTCTTCTTCCAAGAATACTTTTTGAAATGATCTCTTCTCTTGGTTGGACAAGCACAATTTTTGTCATAGCACTTAATTTGCAAATCTTTCTTTTTACAATTGTCCTTGAGCTTGTGTGGATCTTGTCAATTTCTGAAAGAAATTTTCTATGATTGCAGAGTTTTTCAAGAATAATGAGCACATGTTGATAGATTTCTCCTAAGGAGGCTTGTTGGAGGGTGATTTTTTAAAGGTTCATCATGTGGAGGGTTTCATCTCCCAATGGTTTTGGGAAAGAGTTAAGGAAAGTGTGCTTAGAATTGACATCATCTATTCCATTAAAGGAGTAGTACCTGCTTGACATTCGGTCAAAATCTTTTTCCAGATCTTTTCTTTCAAAAGAGTAACATTTCATTAAGAATTCTTCTCTTGCTACTTCAGTGTAATGGGCTAGTGAACCAAGGAATTCATTATGAATTATGGTGAAAAAATCTTCTAAAGTGTTGCACTGTGCTGCTTGTCTTTGCCTGTATTCTCCAAGATTGATCCACCAGTCTCAATCTTCCTGTAAGTCTTGCGACAAACTTGGCAATGATTTGTGCAACAGTATTATTTGGGGCTTGGAGTTCAATTGTACACCATGAATACATGTTAAAAATCTCATCATGCCATTTTGAAAGAGGACTATTATCAATGGTAAACAAGTGCTTTGAATCTGTGGTTGATGAGTAGGTTAATCTTGTGTGGTGATCAGGGATGAAAGGTGGTGGAGGAAATATTGGTGGTGGTGGAGGTTGTGGAGTTGTTCAGGAAGAAGGACATCATCTTCTTCTTCTACCTTTGGATCTGTCATAAATACTCCGTCTAATTCAAGGCCAGACAAGTCTAGATCTATGCCATCAATGACTGGGAGGACAAAAGGTTCTGTTGATTCTTGAAGAGTTTGAGTTTTAAGAATTGATGAAATCAAGTTTGGGGGATCAGAATTTATGGCCAACATGTTCATATCTGGGGGTCTTGAAGAAGCACCAATAGTTGGATCTGGTGGTTGGTATAATGACTCTTTGTCTTTTTGATGAGAGGAGGTTCATTTTGTGGTCTGGTTTGAGATTCTAGTTGGAGTGGTGTTGGGCTTATTATGCTGGGAAAAATTCCACTTGGTTTAAAAGGATTATGAGTAGGATGTGTCATGGTTAGTGGTTGGAGGTTTTGGTAGGGGGAGACTGGGGAGAATGGTGAGGTTAAATGTATAGACAGATCTTTATACAATGATTGACGAGGTTGATAAGGCATGTAAACTTGCATTGGAAGAGCTTAGGTAACCACCTTTTGTGAACTCTCCATAGACTGGAGTTGCATCAACAACTGTTTTTTTTTTTTTTTGCCCAACGAGGGGAAAGGAGACAGACAAATCTTTTACTGTAGAGGCAATTGTTGCCAATTCTTGTTCAACTGATTGTATTTTTTTCTTCAAATCTTCAATAAGAGAATTTGAAGATGAGAATGTATGAGTTACTGCTTCAGTCATCTTTTGTTGATTATCAAGGATTTTTGAAAGGACCTGGTTTTGTGCAACAACATTTTCTGCTTGCCAATTTAAAGCTGCTTCAGCTGAAGAGACTTGTTTTAAATAAAATATAAAACTTTCAATCACATTAAAATTTAGAAGCTTTTACATCCTCACAAATACCCACTACAACATAAAACAATATCGGTTGCAACTACAAGGAACAAAACATTCACACTACAAGCTCTAGATCCGATTCAGGAATAAATAATAAAATAAAAAGAGCTGCATATCAAACTTTAGACTTCATATCTTATAACCAAAATATCATTCTAAAAATAAATAAATTTCCCCCAAATTTTATTTCGACAAATTCATTTCAATGAAATACCTAATTCACATTGAACAACAGATGTTTTCCATCTTTGAATAAAGACAAAGCCATTTGGATAGTAGCAATGTGGGGTTGGCTGTGTAAGCGAGTCCAATATCTTATTTTTCACATTACAATTCTTGATGGGTTTGCTTCTTCAGCTTCTTGAACTGGTGTGGGTGCGCTTTTGTGTTAATAGGCCAAGGCTCGTTCTGTTATGCTTAGGCCAGTTGAGTTGTGGTCAAGAAGTTGGGGCTAGCCTAGTAACTTAGCAGGACCATACTACAAGCTAGTTTGTGTACAAACCGAGCATTCCTAGTTGTGCAGATAACTAAGCATGGAAAATAGCTAGTTGAGCCAGCTACAGGAAAAGAGAGTGAAGTGGTAAAAACATCTGATGCAGTAGAACAACCGATATGACATGTACAGTAAAGAGTGCTATGGCAAACCAGGTCTCACAACAAATACAATAAAAGATACCATAGTTGAACAACTAATACAGCAAATAAAAGATGCTATGGCATAACAACTGATACAACAAATATAATAAGAGATGCAATGACAGAACAACTGATACATCAAATATAATAAAGGATGTCATGGCAGAACAATTGATACAACAAATATAATAAAAGATGCTATGGTAGAACAAATGATACAGAAAATAGAATAAAAGATGCTACGGCAGAATAAATGATACAGAAAATTAATAAAAGATGCTACAGCAGAACAACTAATGTAGCAAATATAATTTCTAACAAGTGTGGTTATATGTATTCATAACCAAAGTCATGGATCAGGTCTTTCAGTAGAAGGTGAACCAAAAAGGGACCAGAACCTTAACTTGAACAACTTTGTCATAGGCTTTTGCCATCAAAGTTATGCATTTTGGAGAATGGACCAAAATGACTATTCGTTACCACTTGTGGGATTTTAGAGAGTGGGTTTGCCAAGAGGGAAGGAAAAGATAGTCTATTGATGCATGTCTTTTCTACTGTTTTTTTTTTACCTCTTCTTTCTTTTCTTAGTCTTTTTCTCTCCTAGTCCTTTTTGCTATTTTCTCATCATCCCCCCTTTTCATCTATGGCTACTGCCCCTTATGGGGGCAACGGGAGGGGAGTACGCCTCGAGTGAGTGGACTAGGGCAGAGGAAAGAAATGGAGTCACCGCCTAGATTAGGTCTAGGAACTATATATATAGCATCCTTTGTGGAAGGATTGATCTCACTACCAGAGAATGGGTTCAGAGTTAGGTATGGCTTGGAAAGGTGTTAGGCACCTAAGACCATTCGACTTATGGGTTGAATTCCACTTATTGTGTCTTACGTCTTAATCTTCTTAAAAGCATATTCAACATTGTCATTCTAGACTCACACACACGCTAATATAGATATAGCAAACAAATATGGCATTGCACCCCAACTCTAACATACATCTATCATGACATTTCATATCATATCTTAGCATACTGTAGACATCGCAATTTGTACTCCATATGACTCGGGCCCCCATTTCCCAATGATGTTGAATTCAAACCCAAGGTTGGTTTAGGGCCCAATTAGATTTTAAATTGACTTGAGAAATGTTAAAATAGAAAATATAACTTTTTATGAGAAAATAAATCTATTTTTGGAAAATAAAGGCCAAGGAAACCCTCAGCCTACGTATGCATATATGTGTATACATACGTAGGTCTGATGCATGCGTATACAAGCATAGACCTATGTACGCTACTGTAGACGTCACATTTTGTACCCCCTACCACTCGGGTCCCTATTCCCCAATGATGCTTAAATTCTAAGGCCCAAGGCTAGTTTAGAGCCTAATCAGATATCAAATTAACTTAAGGAGTGTTAAAATGAAAAATATAACCTTTTAAATGAGCAAAAATATATTTTTGGAAATAAATGACTAAAGTGGCCATCGACTAACGTACATGGGCAAAAGCATGCGTACGCAGGCACACTTTTATGTACGCTACTAGGGTTTTAGAAACATAAAAAAGACAAGTTTTTTACTATAATGGTTGAGGATTGGAATGAATCCCACATCGTCTAAGAGCCGTTCCAAACCCCATTTTTTCCATTATAAAAAGTCTTACATAGTACATTTTCAAACATACAGAAATCTCACTAAGAAAAACCTAAAATTCACTAGAAAATAGTAAATCAAAAGAGAGTTTTTCACAGAACACCCTCAAGTCAATTTTATTTGATTGGGACCTTTTCTGACCTCAATCCTTTTAGTTTAATGTTGCTAATTTCTTGTTTAATGACTTGTGATAGATTTGGCTGAGGGGAACGGTCAAAATCAAAGCTTGAGAACTCCTTTTTGAGGTACTAAGCTTCAACCCTTATTTTATTTTTTAGTCTTTCTTTTATGTTTTAATCTTGTTTCTTTGCGTAGTTTATGTTTATGTATGTTTGTTTAGGTTAGTTTTATAGTTCTTTTCATATTTTATGCATGTTAGGTTGTTAGAATCCCTGGTTTGAGGTTTTGCCCTATTTTGGTATTTTTAGGTTTTTTGGGCAAGAGGCTGTGTACGCATAATCTTGCCTGCGCATGCAGGCTTGTTCTTGCGTGCGTAAGCCACAACCCATAAAACCTAAATTTATTTGTTTGTTGCTTTTGATTTCACATGTTTGTTCTGTTTAGTTTCTTTTCATATGTTTTATGCTTCATAAGTTTCTGTTTACTTTGTTCACATGCTTGTTTGTCTTTGACATGTTTAGTTAGGATTTCTTAGTTTTAATGCCATGATTATGCATTCATATGTTCATGCATAATGCCATAGGTGCTGAGTTGCTATGAGGTAAGTAAATGGTAAGTTATGCATTGGAAATGTTCATGCATTTGTGTTATGGTGTTATTTGATGATAGAGATGAATATGCTTGTTTGATGTGTGATTTCATGTTTAAGTGTTTTGGGGTACATTTGATGATCTATGTTTGCTTGCCACGCCTACCTTACTGCCTTGGTATGATATGATGGAGTATGCTTAGATGTATGACACTAGGGTTTTTGTTAATGCCTTGATGATGATTAGATGAATGTTAAGGTTATGTGTGAGTTTGGCTTTCTTTTGCTTTAGGATAGATATTATGTGTTTTGGGATAATGATGCCATGATTTTATATTTAGATGTATGCTAGTGTGTTTGTGAGTTTAAGATACAAGTATTGAACGTGATTTTATCAAGGTTAAGACGTAAGACACAAAGATGGGAGGCCAACCTTGGAGTTGGACGATCTTGAGTGCGTAACACCTTCACAATAACATACCTAATCTCTGAACCCCTATCTCTGATAGTAAGATCAATGGTCCTTCCTTGAAAGGACACTATATATACGGTTTCTATACCATTGCAAAAACTAGGTGATGACTCTCCCTTTGTGCCCACAACTGCTAGGGTTCTAGAGAGCTATGAAAGGCAAGTTTTCTGCATTAAAGCTGAAGTTTGAAATGAATCCCACATTATTTGGGAGTAGTTTCAAACCCCATTTTTTTTAACTATATAAAGCCATACATGGTACCTTTTCAAAACACATAGAAAATCCCAAGAGAAAACAAATGATTCACTTGAAATAGTGAATTAAAGAGAGAGTTTTTCACAAAACATCCTCAAGTCAATATTTTTTGAATGGGACCTTTTTTGGCCTTGATCTTTGAGTTTTAAGATTACTAATCACTTCCTTGTTGATTGTGAATATATTTTACTAAAGAGAACGGTCAAAATCAAGCCTAAGAGCTTTTATTCTGAGGTATTGAGTTCTAAACTCTTTTCTCTCATTTCTGCTTTAATCTTGTTTTTATTGATGTTTTCTTGTTTTCTTTATGTTCTAATATGCTTGTTTAGTTTAGTATTATGTAGTTTTCATGTTTTACGGCAAGTTAGGTTATTAGATTTTTTGTTTCAAATCCTGCTCTGTTTTATGTGTTTCTAAGTTTCTAGGTTAGAGTTTTGGGGCATGTATGCGTACGCATGCTTACTACATGCACACGCATACATGAAGTATGCGTACGCATACAACTGGGCTACGTACACAGGCCCTATGTATGCATACGCAAACTTATGCCCAAAAACCCTAATCCAAGTTTGCTACTTCTATTTCTTTGTTCCTCCTATATAATATGCCTCTGTTTTGTCCTATTTTTATGTTCTTAAGTCTCTGTTCCTCTATTTAATTACTTGTTCTTGAGTCTCTGTTTTGTCCTACATTCTAGATTAGGGTTTCTTTTTTATTTCTAGCTTTGTTGCCATGAACATGCATTCACATGGCCATTCATTGATGCATAGGTGCTGAGATGCAATAAGGTAAGTGAGGTATGTCATACATTTACATGAACATGCATTGGTTATTTGTTTGATGATGAATATGAACACGTTTGCTTGGATGATTTGTTCTTGACACAATCAATAAGGATATGTTAGCTTGTGTCTATTGTAATTTCTTGAGGACTTCATCTTCTTCGGCAAGTGTTTGTTAGGTAGATCTATTCAAAGCTTCCACTGGGTTGTCAGTCTCTAAATGTGGGGGTTTGAAGTGTCTCTCCCTATTTGTGGATGTTCCCTTGCATTAAGAACTGCAAGGAAATAGACAAACCAATTAATCATGCACTTGTTGAATGGTTGAGGTGTTTGATTGAAAAATTGTCATACAATGAAGTCCATATTGACAAGAACAAGAAGATGTAAGTTCAATAATCAAATCTCTGCAACTAGGTAAATATCCTGACCCAAAATGTACTGCCAACATTATCTATATGGTATTTATCAATAAAAATCTTATTCAAAGTTGAGAAAAAAATAAAGTTTTCCTTTCTAACTATTCTTGGGTTTCATCCCTTCCTATGAAATCTGTTTGTAGGTTTTTTAATTATTAGCCACACAATTTCAATCCAAATCAAAGCAAATAGTTGACTCACTCCCAATTCTTAAAGGCATCATGCAAACTAAACTGTGAATCCCTTGACTAGAACTTACATGAATGCAACCTTTGATAGCAACACGACGGCAAAAGGCCAGTGGTAGTTCCCCGTGACCATAAATTGGATACATAAAAGCCCCAGGTGCATTTGGAAACTTGAGAGGGACAAGAACCATAACAGCACATACTTGTGGTACCTTGCTTCTTAAAATAAAAACCAACCAAACATTCTTGATTCAAGGATGCAAACAAGAAACATAATGCTCTAGTGATACAGTCAAGACAATAAAGCCCCAAAACCATCCATTATCCAGAAAAAGATTACATTCACTTGATGAACCTATTCACCCCATTTTAACAAGAAACATATATGTGATGGTTTTCTTTCATATGTAGGCTACTATTGATTGATGAAATTACTGTCCATATAAACTCACACATACAAAGAGGAGGTCCAATCAAGTTTTATACCTTGGGCTTATTTGTTTTAGCAGAAACAATTTTGGAAAGTTTACTTGTGCTCAATGAACTTGCAAGACCTTTACTAAATCTAGTAGCCCCCACGTCTATAGCATCATCATCGAAATCATCATACGTCACAAGTCATCTGTTCCATTCCAGCTTCAATGAATTAGTACTCAAAATTTCAGAAAGAAGCCAACACTAGAGAGCTTAGGAAGAAATAGTACCCATTAACTGGCTTCAGACATTTCTGGGCTTTATCAGACTTTGAAGCTCTGGAACTAAGGATACCCTCTTGTTTCAATCTTTCTTTGAGGGCAGCTCTTACTTTTAACATTTCCATGCTTTGTTCACCAACTTGATCACTCTGCTATATTTTAACAGTTGCACTTGGCCAAATTGCAGCAATAAATATTTATGCTAAAAGGAAAGATATATGGAGACATGTCCTAAATAAGGCCAAGTAGCATAAAAAGAACCATGTAGCAGACTTGAAATAGTTAGGATTTATCTTAGTTGTGTTGAATTGAGTTAAAATAGAAAAAAAAAAAAATTAAACATAGCAAAAGTGATTGATATCAGAAAAGAAACATGAAAAGTGTCAAACTTATAATCTCAAATTTGTGATCACATCTCCATCAAGAATAATTCACCTGGCGTTTGCGTTTTCCTGCTTTGTTCTCACTATCCTTCAAAGGTTCCACGTTTTCCAACTCAGCTGTGCTATGAGGTTGCAGTATTAAAAGAAAACTAAGAAATGAACTAAAAAGAGAATCACTCAAAAACAAAGCATGTATTACTAAGTTAAAGAAGTAAAAACAAGCATGTTTTGTAGCGAAAAGACCTACCACTGTTGTTTCTTGGGTTTCAGCTGAAGGATAAGGGCCCCTGATCTTTTGTAACAGAATCACTTGACAATTAGTGTTCTCTCTACCCAACTTTACTACCATTCCAACCCCTTGATTGCTTAACATAATTAGAGTGTTCATTGGATGCATGTGTGTGTTTAAGAGATTAAATTCTTCCCTGAAACAAATCTTACAATTTTGCTCTGGGTTCTAACGCCATGCTTGAGTATCTAACCCCCTTTTTTTTATGAATAAGAAAATTTTCATTTCAAGGAAATACATCAGATCAGTACAAAGACACTACAGAAGCACAGCTGGAACTGCCAGAAACACAAAAAACACAGTAACACATAGCAGAGAGCAAAAGAAAGTGACAAAGCATGCTTGAGTATCTAACCTTATGGGCATTTTGAATTACTCCAGTTAGTAACATTGAGTACTCAACTTAATAGGAATTCTAAATAACTTTAGTAACGTTGACTATCCAATCTTAATAATTTATAGATCATTGATTCTGAAGATGTCATAAACTAGGTTAGGATCAAACATCCAATACAAACCTAAAGTTCAATCTTTTTATTTAATATATATATATACACACACTTGTGCACACTCTACAAGCATTTTCTTCATCAAAGTAGAGGATACTTTTTCAAACGTATGGCCTTCAAACTAACAACAGAGAGAGAGAGAGAGAGGAGAGAGAGAGAGACTTCTAAATGAATATACCGGTAGGAAAATTACTCTCAAGGTAGAAAGGGGAAGGCATTTCAGTTTTTTCTTTTCAGTAATCTTTCCACATAGAACCTAAAAATTCAAGCTTTACATATTTCATCCAAAATCCAAATAGCAAAATCAACCAATAATTTAAGCTCAAATCAAACCAGAATGTACAAATCAATCCCAAAATCCTCTCCAATACATCATTCTTTTCCTACAATTTTTAGACAGCCAAACAAATTCTCAAATGAAACAAAAAAATTTAATAGAACTCAAATTTCAACACAAGTTAACAATTAGGGATTTGAGCTAGAAAATTTACCAATTGAAAACACCGACAATAAAATTATAAAAACAAAAATAAAAAAAACTAAAAATTTTCAACAAAAAAAAATCTGAACAAAATTGATACAATACAAACTCATTTATTTTCCTACTATTTCTCAACAACCAAACAGATTTTAAACGAGAGCTCAAATTCCACCATAAAGCTAACAAATTGAGCTAGAATTTCAAAGCAATTGAAATAAATATAACTGTAAAAATAAATAAAAACTCAAACAAAGCCTATTCATTTCAAACAATTTATCCAAATACAGATCCGAGTAAATCTATAGAAATGCAATGAAATGAAAAGCCGTAGAAGATCTTTCCTAGTAGAATCGAATATAAGTGTAATTTCCATAATTTCTCGGGAAACAAACAGAGAGAGACAGACTTGTAATCGGAAAATGGGGTGGCGAAGAGTGCTCAGTCTATCAACGGCTCGCTTGTCGTCGGAGATGAGATAGATGAGCTCTGGTCTTTGAGTTTTTTGAGATAAGCTCAAATCGATTTTGAGAGAATTTTTTGAGATGAGCTCCGATTTTGAGAGAAGTTTCTAATTGTGTGAGCGGTTTCTGAGTGTGGAGCGTTAAAAAAAGAAAAGAAAAGAGTTTTCCCTTTAGTATTTTAATTTTGGACTTTATTTCAAGGGTTGGAAATTTTGAGATATCTTCTATCAAAGGTTGTCATAGGGTGCGTTGAAAAATGTTTAAATTTGGAGGTAAAATTAGTGCAGGAGTATAAAAACTAGCCCGCCTAATTTTAATAGGTTATTCCGAGGGTTGTATAGGTATATTTCGAGGATTTTAATGACCCTCGAAATCAAGCTAATCAAACTTAGGACTGCACCCTAATTTTCAGTGATGGTTTCGGCACTTTTTAGTCAACCCTTGAGAAATGTGGGTTGATACAAGTCAAGTTTGTTGTAGTGAATGGGAGTGACGATAATGACAGTGGTGATAGTGGCAATGACGACAACAGTGGTTCTGATGGTAGTGGTAGTAGATATATGGGATGATATTGGCAACAATAGTGGTAATGGTAACATTGACCATGTAAAGAGTCCTGATAATGGTATGAGAATGTTTTTATTGATACAATTCGTATACTGACACAATTCTCCTTAAAATTTATACTTGAGATTTTGATGCTTAAAAATACGGAGGTTAATGTTTCACATACTCTTTGAAACAACTCTCTTATTAACCCAAAAAAAGGAAATCAACATTAGAAAATTTCAAATTACAGCTTTGAGTAAATTTCACACCAAAATCCCTTGTTAGGACACAACATAAAAGTTCAAAGAAAGAAAGGGGGCGTCTCTAAATAGGAAATATTTCAAGCAAGTCATTTACTTGAAAAACTCCATAACCCAAAAATTACAGACAGAACATTCAAATTTGATGCCACTAAATCCAGCCATGGTTGCCAAGGCCATGATTTCTTCTTGGGTCCTTTCCTTTCCTCCTGTGTATTGAGTCATCATAAACATATCCAATTGATAGGTGCTAGCTCTTCATAGAAGTGCTAATATTGGGCATAGTTGGAATAACTGCCTCCGCAACAATTACCTTTCCATCATTTGGGATAGCTTTGTAGCACTTTTTTAACAGCTTCAAGCAGTTTTCGTCACTCCAATCATGAAGTATCCACTGAAAAATCATCCAATTATGGCATCATTTGTCTTGAAAAATTATACCATATATTATTTATTTAGTATAAATTATATATATATATATATATATATATATCATTTCTACCTAATAAATAACTAGTTTCTTATAATATTTTACGCCATTACCAAATCAATTGGATGGGGAATAATTGAGACAATCAAATAAGAAGAAAAGCATTTCCTATGCAACGCAAATCAGTTTGTAATGTATTTGGGTTTATGTCAAGGGTACATGTGAATCAAAACATAATGCCTTTTAGATATGAAACTAACCTTAAAAAAAATGGCATGCCATTCAAGAACGTTCTCAAGCATATCTCCTTCTATATGTTCCTCACCTGTAATATAAATTAAAACCTTATCTATATAGATTGCGTATAAATACACCTTAGGGCTTAGGCTATTAAGGTTTAAAACTTATGATCCAAAATTATTATGCCTCAAAAACATTAAAACATTTGATCAACTTTTAACTTTTAACTTCTTCTTTTTTTGGAGAATCAATCAAGTTTTAACTTGGTGAAACAAGACGACACCTGAAGAATGAAAATTATGAATTGAAATAATACCAGGATAAGGTGGAGCATGTTGTATAACATGAGGCAAGTCGAAATTAATGCCCTTCATATTGGGATATCTAGTAGTGATTAGGTTAACGGTAACTCCTAGACCACCACCAACATCAACTAGTTGCCTGAGTTGCTCAAAACCTTTGTAAGACTCAAGGATCTTCTTGATGACAATAGTAGTGTGGTTGAACAATATTGCTGCGTTAAAAACCTTATTAAACCTGGGGTCCAAGTCTGGATACTTGAAGGCATGCGTGCCATAAGTCCTATTGAATGGAATTCCTCCCTCAAGAATTGCATTGTTCAGTTGAGACCTATGAAGAGCATCCGCGTTTGCGGATCCACGTTTGAGTTTCTTTCCCCCTCCCCCCCCTTTTTTTATTTTTTTTATTTTTTTACCAGCGGCATGTTTTGACTTTTCAGTCACTTTTATTAAAAATGGGCCCACAACGCTATTCACATATTTAAAAATTATTTTACTACAGTATTTTCAGTTTTTAGTTTTCAATTTCAGCAAAATAAGTTCTATCCAAACAGACCCCATATTTTTCATTTATCTAGATTCAAGGGTGCTACACAATTACAATAGCATATTTAATTTTTGAAAATTAGATTGGGGAACTGGATATGCCTTTGAGGTAGTACTAGACCACAAATATAAGCGGAACTACCAAATCTCATGAGCTGGTTTCATGAGACCATTCTCACACTATGCAGAACCCATATGTATGGAACACACACATGTTATGAAAGTGACATTTTATAAGATATATTTTTTCTCTTGATAAATGACCGTATGATATGTTTATCTCCATTTTGTGAAATTTAATTTTGGTTTTGAATTTCATCGTTTACACTAATAAAAAATAATTAACTTTCTTTACTATTAAAAGAACAATAATTAACTTTCAAGAAAAGTTAAAGTTGCAAATCTTCTGTATCTATACGGCTTTCCCAAACAACTAAACAAAACTTTGTTTTGCTTTTGCCCATCAATTATTTAACCCAATTTTTTTCGATAACAAATTTTGTCGATATCAAATGTAATTATTTGACCCAAATTAAGCAAGAAAAGAAGTTGTTAAAAAGGGCATAAAGCCTATCACAATAAAAATAGTAAAATATAGGGGCAATTACATATGTGCATATAGCAGATAGTAGACTATGACCTTAATTTCAAATTTAATTCAATGTTTAATTATATTAACCACAATTTTAATAGTTTAAAAGTGTTATAGTGTTGTTGTTCAAAAAATGTTATTGTGTTTTGAGAACTTTGTAGTTTTAATGGTTGACACCTTCTCTTATTTTAAATGAAAACATTCAGATTCAAATTATCTTTACTCTAATTATCGAATTATATATATATATATATATATATATAATATATATATATAATTAAAAAAGAGTGTTATAATAAAAAAAGTTACTGGAACAAAAAAAAAAAAAAGGATCTACATTTTCTCTAACTTCACAAATTCCTAACCAATTACCAGAGGTAATAAGAAAAAATAAGTCAAACAATCAATGAAGACCAAGTAAAGGGAAAAAAAAAAAGAAAAATAATACTATAATTACAAATTATTTTATAATATTTTTATAAATTATTGATATAACCAACTCTTATTGTTTTTCATTTGGGCTCATCGTTAATATCATTTTTTTACTTACCAATAACTATTCGTCATATTATTATTGACAGTTTGTAAAAATTATTATAAAATAGTTAGTGGTTATTGCATTTTTCAAATACAAAATAAGGAAAGAAAAAAATAATAAAAAACAAACCAGCTTTTTATAAAGACTTGGTACTCTTGAGCCAAGGCCATGAAGGGACCCAATGACACGCCATCTTCACTAGGCACAAAGTATTCAGACACAGGTGTAAGACTGTAGAGCCCCTGGAAAGGCAAGACTTCGTCGGCAACCACAGTGCAACCAACAAGGCCGGCCCTAGACATTTTAGGGCCTAAGATGAGAACTAAAAATGGGGTCTTTCTTATACATGGGAAAAATTATATCATTGTCTCTAATTAGACCTCTTTCTACTACTAAATCTCTTAATTTCGTGTCAATATTTTTACAATTACCTAGGTCATAAATATTTGAAGGAATATAATTCAACATGTTATTATTATTTTCATTTTTTTCTAGTTGAACATTATTATGATGAACTTGTTCATTTGTGACATTTTTATCATTATTTTCATTTTATTCTAAATTATTTTGAAGTTCATTATCAAGATTAATACAAAATTGAACATCATTGTTATTTTGCAATTGTATCATTTCATTATTTTCTAACTCTTTTTGGTGAATTTCTGGCTCATTTGTGATATTTTCATCTAAATTTTGTGTTATATATTGTTTATTACTAATAACAAATTTATCCATTGATCCTTTTTGAGACTCAATTAAAGTTTTTCATATCTAGATGCATATTTTCTAGTAGACATTTCTAATCAAACAATATATTTATAAAGACTAACATATATTTATAAAGACTAGCATATTTTCATATCTTGATTTATATAAAAATTATTGTTGTAGTTTCACCGAACAATAACAAGTTTTTAGTAATCTCAAATTGCATAAACAAAGACTTATTCAATATATTACCACTAACTAATATATATATATAAACAAAAGATTAATTATTTAAAAAAAAATTAAGCACAAGCATAACAAAAATTTAAATACAACTATAACACAAGGCTTATTAATAAGACTCACCCAAAAAAAAAAACACAAAACAAATCCACCCAAAAAAAAAAAAAAACCAAACTTTATCTTACCACCAGGTCCACCACAGCTGAATCAGTGAATCTTGTTACAAAAAGTCAAAAACGGCTGACAAAACTAGGCTTTATAAATAAATAAATAAAACCTTGAAGGCCCAAAATTGATAAACAAAACTAGGGCCCAAAATTGATAAACAAGTGATAGGGCCCAAACCCCAAATATTTATACTTGATATACCATATGGTGAGCATAGAGTAGTTGAGAACAAAAGACTTGAGGGAGGCGGAGAGCAGTGAGAATCAGATTCTGAGAAAGCTTGCTTGACAGCTTGAGTAGTTGAGAGAGATGGTCCAGGCCAGGTGGAGGAAGCTTGCTGCCTTGCTTGAGCTATTGAGTAGATGAGATAGTGGAGTGGAGAGAATGAGAGATAGAGAGAGGCGGAGAGTAGAGAGAAAGGTAAAATTTTTAGGGTTTGAGTTGTTTTATTTGTTTTGATTTGTGATTGTTTTGTGGTTAATCTCTCAAACTGGATTTGTAGTTTATTTGGTTGATTTTTGGTTTGTCTAGAGGATAATAATGTTTAACAGGATTTCCCAAAATTTTTGTTTTTTTGGTTAAAATGATGTGCTAGATTTTTGTAATTCATCTGAAACTATTTTTTTTTTGTTGCCCCTACTACCCCTTATTTTTTAAAATTTTGGGGCCTCCCTTCCACTTGGAGGCCTTAGGCAATTGCCTAACTTGCCTAAGGAAAGGGCCGGCCCTGGCAACCAAGCATAGAGTGGCTGACCAGTAGCTTGAGAATGCGGTCCAGCATCATGGCTGCATCGGGGTTCTTGGTGGGCATTTGAGCTATGATCTGCGAGGGAGAGAGCTTGGCTCCAGGACCCGCTTTGGCTAAGATATCAAGAACCCCAAGCTCAATGGCCGAGTGCAAGACCATGGGCAGCACAATGAAGGTCGAGAGCTGCATGGCACAGGAGAAACTCTTTTCTTCACTTTGATCATTATCAAGATTTCTTGGATGGGATTCTTTTAGAAAGGCCATAATATTAGGGCTAAGTGAACTGAACTCTTGTTTGTTTTCTTCACGTACTAGATATTTAATTGAATGATTGGTATATATAGGCATTCAAGGATGGGTAAAGCTTATTTACAAACGTGGTTTTCAAATCTGAATAGTTCAATGAACCGTTAAAGAGAGAGGTTTAAAGTTTAAGGTTTAAGGTTTTGAAGATTGGACTGAAATTGAACCGAGATCGAACTACGATAACATTATAATTAATTTAATAATTATTTAAAATATAAATAAATTTATTAAACTAATACAAATAGAAAAATAAAATAAAATGTATTTATATGTATACTTATAAATTTTTAATAAATTATTTAACATGCTTGTGCCTAAATAAAATGTCATCATCACATTAACATAAATAAAACAATAGATGCATTTAGATATTTTCAACAAAAATTGAAGTATAATAATAATAATAATAATGATAAGCTATTTGTTCCATGTTGATAGATTCATGGAAGTTGTAATACAAAATTTTGAATTAAAGTAACATTGTGCAATCAAAGCACAAAGTAATTCTTAGGTACTCCTAAACTACAGAGAATTATGTTCTCTCCTCTTACATTCATGGTAGGGTCTATTCATTAAATTCATGGTGGGGTTCACCATAAATGTGAGAAGATGGAGCATCATTTCTACGTACTCCGGAAATACTTACGAATTTTTCCAAAGCATGTGGGTTGCTGGCTTAGCAGGCTAGCTATAGGCACTAGCACACTATACACAACACACTATACACTGCACACTTAAGAAAAAGAAAAAAAATTAAGTTAAAAAGAAAAGAAATGCATTGTGCACCACACGCTAGGGGCGGCCATTTGCGTTAAGAAAAAAGACAAAAAATTAAGTTAAAAAGAAAAGAAATGCATTGTGCACCACACACGAAGGGTGGCCATTTGTGTAATCAAAGCACATGGGTGGGTGGCTTAGCAAGTAGTGGCGGCTCTATGATTTTTTCTTTCTAGGGGGAGTCAATAGTGTTGAAGCTAGAAATTAGTTGTGGGAGGAGTAAAAAATAAAATGATAAATTTTCTTTTTGTATATACAACTTTCATATTATATAAAATAATCTAAAATAGTATTCTAAATATAATTTAGTGTGCGATTGGGATGAGTTGAATTTTTCAGCTTATCTTCACTTTTAGCTTATTTCAGCTTATTTTTGCTACTATTCATGAGTCCTACTGCACTTTTTGATACTATTCATGGGTCTCACTGCATTTTTAGATACTATTCATAGGTCTTACAGTACTATTCAATTTTTAAAAAATATTTTTTCTACACTTTCAACAAAAAGTTTTCAGTTTCAGCTAAATAAGCTATTCCAAATGGACACTTAGTATACAAACGATTGTTGATACCCATTTTTTGGCAAAAGGGCCCAATGGCAAAACAAGCCCAACAATATGAAATAAGGTGAGGAAAGTAAATAGCAAAAAAAAAAAAAACCATTGAGCTCGAATGGCAGGAATAATGGTCCACAAGCCCACAAAATAACAAAGTGGCTTCAAAGAAAGCAAACGGGCCAAGGAATCCCCAAATAATGAAGTAGCAAGCCCATGAGAATCATGAGAAATAGAAAGAAAGCAAAAAAAAAAAAAAAGAAAGCTGGAGGAGCCTAAAGAAAAGAATTGGTAAATGGGATTGGTAAAGGAAAAATGATGTGGCAATTGGGCCAAGAAAGCCCAAAGGATTTTGCAAAAGCCCATGTGAATGTAAAAAAAGTAGGAAAGAACAAAATGGGCTGAGAATACCCAAAAAATGAAGCAGGCCAAGGATGCCCAAGGAATAAAATGGGCCGGGGAAGTCTAAGATGTTGTGTAAACTGATCTAGAAAGAATGTTTGGTAGTAAAAAAAAGACTAAAGGGAGGGGTAACCCATGAAATTGGGATGGCAGGCACTTCAGCTTGTAGACTCAGAGGAAGTCCAGTAAATGAAGTTAAATGATATCATGGCAGAAACAACGCAGTGGCGTGGCAGGAGCACTAGCCAGCCCACGGACAAGGGATGAAAGGAAACATGGGTCAAATTAAAGAAAAGGAAGCTCACACCCAAGCAATGTCTAGCCTAAAGAAGGAATAAGACACAGAGAATGAAGACCCAATGACTTATCCACGCCACAAGAGTTAAACAAGCACCAGAGCGTGCAGTAGAGCTAGACAAACCTGCAGGTAGTGGCAAACGTATGAATGTCAAAATAGCAATGGACTCATATGGGAGTGGAGCACACACACAAGGCTTATGCACTACCTACTTGTATTCAGCCAATACAGGAGAGATGGGTCATGGGTCAGAGGTAAGAGAGGGTGTGGTCTGATGGTGGGGAGAAGGGGGAGCCTATTTTGGGGTTTCCGCTCGAGCTCTTTTAGGGAGAAATGTCTTGCTGGGATGACATCCCACCTAAAGGAGGCAAACATGAGCTGGAATCACCAAGTACATGCTATAGAGGTTGGTAAGAGAGAAACCCAGCCCTTATTCGGATAAGAGTGCCTAGGGAATTAAAAAAATAAAACAAAACTACTTTTTTCTGGGAATGAAGCGTGACATGGCCAACACAAGGTAGTGGTGGTGGCTGGGCAGTCGACAGACCAGTGGGCAGTCCTGGAAGAACACTCACAATGGGCCAAAAGTAGTTGTAGGGTAAAAATAGTAAACCTTGTCACAGTAGGTAGTATAAAAGGTTATAGATGTGCACAGTAAACAACAACATGAGATAACCGAGGGAGAATACCAATGAAAAACAAGGAAAATAAGTAAGGAAATAAAGAAAACAAGGGAACCAAGAGTAAGGAAGAAAAATATGAGTGATAGGAGTAAGATCATGCACTAATAGGCCACCTACTTCTCTCACTCTCAATAGCCCACTTTCTAGCAAATTAAGAATCTGAGACCAAGCCACTTAAGCCCATTTTCCAAAGTGAGTAATCTCTACAGTAGGATCCCCTCTAAGGTTATCCACATTGGAGGGTGGTTCCCTTTTTGGACTTGAATCTGTCAAAGAACCAAGTCTCTTCCTTTAACAAATTAATCTTTTTTTCTCTCTTTTGCCATGATTGATTAAAAACTATCATGATTTATTTTTGCTAGTAATCTATTCTAGTTGTAATCATTCTCTTTTACAGAACCGTTCAAGTGTCGCTGTTGTCAATAGAGATATTTTAGCTATCTTACTGTATTGTGTTTTTTCCTGCTGTAACGTTTTTGTAACAACATTTCCTGCTGTGGGTACACGACACGCTCAAGATTCCTGCTAGGGGTTCTAACTTGTGCACAAGTAGGCCTAAGGTGAGTTTCAATTAGGCCAGTCTCGACTCTCTTACCTCATAATCATTAGGCCTTAGTACAGCAGGAGCGATCCAGCCCAAAACATAAAAAGGCCCACCACAACCGTATTGTACAATAGTCTAAAAAATTATTAATAGTTTAAAGATGGATAAGACAAAAACCATTGAAACATAAACAAATATAATTAAATAACTAATTAAACATTTTTGTCAAATTAATAATAATTTATTATATTTATATGTGCTAACAATTAAAAAAATGATAAAGAAGAATAGTAACACCATAAGATTTGGTTTAGGAGTAAATGTGAAACTAAGAAAAAAAATAGTAATTGATATAAGCTTTTGCTTTTGAAGTGTATGAATTTTTAACCATACACACGGTCATTCTCTTGGAATTGGAACAAGTTCTAAAAGACTTCTTGTACTTGAAATCTATAAAGCACTTATCAACCTACTTGATTAGACAGAAAGAAAACATAGAAGGGAGAAAGAGAGACAGAGAGAATGAGGAGGAAAAAAAAATCACAGATGTAGATATAAATAGGGTTGTTGTAGAGGTGGTGTATTTTTTTTATTGCTAAAAGTGGTGTAATTTTTTTGCTAATGAAGAAGAAAAGTGTAAGGAAAAATAGTTTCATTCCACTATCAACAATAAAGTAAGCCAGAGTTAGATAAGGTTTATTTACTTATTTATTTTAAAATGAATGAGCAATTTTAAGAGTAGTATTATTGCACAATACCTTCACAACAAAATTTAGATGACAAGTTGTTAATGGTATTGTGGACACAAAGGAAATGTGTTGGGAGTTCCCACCTAGTTTTTGCAATGGTCTAGGAACCATATATATAGCGTCCTTTTAAGTAAGAACCATTGATCTTAATACTAGAGATATGAGTTTGGAGTTTAGGCACGTTCTTAGGAAGGTGTTAGGCACCCAATACCACCCAACCCTAAGGTTGGCTTCCTATCATTGTGTCTTACGTCTTAACCTTGATAAAATTATGTTCAATACTTGTATTCTAACTCACACACACACTAGCATACATCTAAGCATACAACATGACATCCTTCATCTCAAAACACATACATACCATCCATAAAGCTTAGGAACCCAAACCCACATATACAACCCTAGCATGTGAAAACTCTATCAAACATGATTCGTCATATAACATCATAGCATACCCTTACATCTCATTATCACATACCAACGTTCATTTAGCATGGCATCACATTATATTCAAGGCATCAACATGCATAATAAAATCAAGACAGAAGCATAAGAAGAGATCCAAGCAACATGTAATTCATCCAAACATCAAGACAAGATCATATTACAAATGCATGACCATTTCTAGTGCATGACTTACATTTTACTTACCTTGCAACAACTTAACACCTATGGCATTTATGCGTGAGCATGTGAATGCATGTTCATGTCATTCAGACAAGGAAAACACTAGGCAAATCCTAATTCTGACATGTGATAGCAAACTAAACAATTAAACATGTGAAACAAAGGTATTGGAAGCATAAAAACATGGAAAAGAAGCTAAACAAAACAAAAATGTGAAATCAGAAGCAAAACAAAAGAAATAAAAATTAGGATTTCTAGGCAACGGCCTGCGTATGCAAGAACATGCAAGCAATATTATGCGTACGCAAGTTCTTGCCCAGAAATCCTTAAAATACAAAAACAGGGCAGAACCTCAAAATGGAAATTCTAGCAACCTAATATGCATTTTAAGCATACAAAAACGTAAACCTAATCTACAAAAGCATATTAAAACATATTAAAACAAACAAATAAAGCAAATAGAAAGAATTAAAAGCAGAAAATGAAAGAAAGGAAAAGAAAAGCTTAGACTAGATACCTTACACAAAAGCTTTTCAAGCTTGATTTTTGACAGTTTCTCTCAGTCAAATCTATTCACAAAACAATAAGAAAATGATTAGCAACATTAAAGTAAAAGGATTAGGGCCAGAAAAGGTCCCAATCAAATAAAATTGACTTGAGGTTGTTTTATGAAAAACTCCCTTTTGATTCACCATTTTCTAGTGAATCTTGTGTTTTTTCCGTAGGATTTTAGTGTATTTAGAAATTGTACCATGTAAGGGTTTATATAGTGGAAAAAGTGAGGTTTGGAATGGCTCCCAGAAGATGTGTGATTCATTCAAAACCTTAGTCACTATTGCAAAAAACTTACATTTTTTATGTCTCTAAAACCCTAATTGCGTACGCAGGAGTGTGCCTACGTACGCAAGCTGCTATGCATGTATGTGGGCCGAGGGCCTCTTTGGTCATTTATTTCAAAAAATAGATTTTTGCTCATTTAAAAGGTTATAGTTTCTATTTTAACACTCCTTAAGTCGATTTGATATCTAATTTGGCTCTAAATTGGCCTTAGGCATTAAAGTTCGTGCATCATTGGGGAACGGGGGCTCGAGTTATAATGGGTACAAAATGGGGTGTGTATAAATATGTAAAAAAGTGATGTCAATTATGGGTTTAGATAAAATTAGTTACAACTTGCTACTTAACCTTTATTTTAAAATTATTATGAAAATATTGTGAAAGTAGTACTAAGTTGAGCATATTCAAGCTTACTTCAGCTAGATTTAAACAAAATTTATGCTCAGGGTGTTCAAAATTTTATTTTAGGAAGTCAAAAAAAAAAATTATATGTTTTTTTTTTTTTGCCTAAGTCAGGGGGTTCATTTGAACCCACTGGGTTGACTGTAAAGTCACCCCTGTTAGCAGGCCAGCTATAGGCACTAGCACACTGTACACTATACACTTAAGAAAAAGACACAAAATTAATTTACAAAGAAAAGAAATGCATTGTGCACCACACAATAGGGGTGGCCATTTGTGTTCCTGGTTTGGGTTCGTGTTGTGTCGAGCCATGAGAATTTGGTTATATGGATTGACTTGAATCCAACCTGCTTAGTTAACATGTCAGGAATCCTCAACTCAAACATGACTTGTTTATTAAACAAGTTGACTCGACACAATACGTTTAACTTGTTTAATTAACAAGTCATGTAAAGGTCAATAAAATGACCCATTTAATAATCTATTTGATTAATAAGTCATACTAAACCTATATAATTTTTATCGATTCCCATATATCTAAAATTAAAATACAATTACAACTATAAATATAGTAACAAACATATAAAAAATGGCAAAGTGATCGATGTAAGTTGTTTCATGTGTGTTATTCTATTTTTACATTTTTATTGTTTTCTTTGTTTTTCTTATAGGCAAAATTACTTCTTCTGCCGAAATCCGAAATGTTTCCTAGCAGTTGTTTTCTTTTTCTTTTTTTTTTTAAAAAGCTTTTTGGTGTACAAATTCAAAGGGAAGTAAGGAACTGTGAGAACTGGTCAAGTTCTTAGAACCGTGCGGTTGGATCACGGTTTAAACAGTTCCTTACGTTTTTGGTATAGACTGGTTTTTAGGATTAAAAGAACCGTGTTTATGAGAGGTTCATGGTTAACCGGGTCGTACCATACGATCTAGTTCGGGTTTGAAAACCATGTTTACACATAAGTGTGTATACACACAAATGTTAAATAACACTAAAATCATGAATTTAATTCATGTCATGAGTTAGTGTTATTACACAATTGTGTAGATACACATAAGTAAGTAATAAACATTGTTCATTTAACCTATGCATGTGGATTTGTCCTAGCTCGTTGTAGTTAAACATTTAGCTATAAATTTGTCATTTGTGTTTTAAATATGGATTGAATAAAGTTATATTATATATTTTACTATGTAAGTCATATAATTTTGTCATCAAACATAAAAAAAAAATTTAAATATTGTTGAAATGATATCAATCACATTTATTGTTACGTAAGTAGGTAAACTTCTTTTTTCTTCAAAAATAGAAAAATTGATGGTATATTTTAGAAGGTGAACCGTCACATCTGGATGTTTATTAAATTGGTTGATACATATATAGATATTCAAGGATTTAACCAATGCATGTGTCTATGTCTTTGTTGATGACAGTTTGCTCTTTTGCCAAGCAAATGATAATGATTGTCAAACAATTTTGGACATCCTTTCAACATATGAACAAGCCTCGAGCAAGCAGATCAACTGTGATAAAACCCAATTATTCTTTAGCACGAATACAAATTATCATACAAAAATCAGAATTTCAGACTTGTTTGTTGTCTCGGTTGCTTCTCAATATGAAAAATATTTGGGCCTCCCATCCTTTGTGGGGTGAGCAAAAAAACAAAGTTTCAACTATATTTGAGAGTGAGTTTGGCACAAAATACAAGGGCTGAAAGAAAAACTTTTGTCCCAAGCAAGTCGCGAAGTCCTCATCAAATCTGTGCTACAAGCAATGCCAACTTTCACTACGAGCTACTTCAAACTACCAAAAAGCCTATGCAAAGACATTGAATCTCTAATCCAAAAGTTTTGGAGGGCTTGGTCTGCGTAGAACAGATTCTTTAATAAATCTCTCCTTGGCTTCTTGCTAAACATTTGTGGCCCATTGCACAAAAGCCCACTACCTACTAACTAGGTGGCCCTTTGGTTTCGCTTTTTGGAGCCCAAGACGCAATATCATTAATTTTTTAAATGCATCCTTTTGGCACTATATATATACATTGAACAATAGTAAAAAAAAGTGTGAGTGATTAATAAAATATAACTAAACAGCCAAACCCAAAAACATAAACTTTTTTTTTTTTTGAGAAGACATAAACTTTTAGGTTATGTGCTATCCCTATATGATTTCACATAAATTTAATGGTCAATATATTGTGCTTGCCCTATAGTCTTATGGGTTGCTTATTAGTTATAGTTGGATTTTAATTTAGACCCCTGTTAAACAAAGTTTTAAAGCTAAGTGATTACTTAGTCAATTATGAATAATCAAATTATAAAAAATCTTGGTTTAAGTCACAACCAAACACGTGAATAAAGCCACTAGGGGATACAATCCCAAGGATTTCCTTTATATATTGGAGTCTTACAAACACGATCTAAAAAGTAATGTTCAGGATACAGAATAGTGAACAACTTTGTGTCACAACTCATCACATGCGAGTTATGATTGGTGCAGGTGTGTTCCCACATGGCCCACCATCACACTTATAGAAATCACACCTCACCATGTGGCGAGTTGTGGCACAAAGTTATGCACTTTTCTGTGTCCTGAGCATTACTTCTATTTAAAATACGAAATAGGTCCGCTGCCCTTCCATTAATCAAAAAATAAGCTCAATTGATCCAACTTGCAGTTTCAATTGATCAGAAGCTCTAGAAAAGTTGTCGAAGCCACAGATTTGTGTCAGTGACCGGAAGTTGTCTTGTCTTCAAATATTAAGCATTCTTAAGAACACTTATAAGACACAAATTCAACATTTTTCTCACGGGTTTTCCAACATGACTAAAAACCTAACATTTACAACAATTTATAGGGCAAGACTCCCAGATCGATGCATATTTGCTTCATAGAGTGGTGTGCTAATATGATCCTATAAATCTAGAACTCTTTCTTACACAAGATAAGGGTATGTAACTAGTTTTACATACCCTTAGCTTGTGTAAGAAAGAGTTCTAGATTTAGTGTGCGAAATCTTCATAAAGAATTTTTGGGTTAGATCACCATTAATGACTTCATTGATATTTCCACTATGGGTGAGACTAGTGGGTTTGATTTCTAGCTAGGCTCCTAATCATTGACTGCCATAAATGGAGATCTTGAGCTCTAGACAATATGAATGGTTTCTTAGGCCAAAGCTCGAGAATTCATGCTCAAGCTCTGGACACGAGCTTACTGCCTCTTGATTGTTAAAGAAGATACTATGAAACGATAATGTGCTTGTGCAACACCGTGAAACTGTTAACATTTCAATCATAGAATATGTGCATCACTTAAAGTCACGTGCTCTACTGACTCACGTGAGTGTAAATTAAAGGAAATTAAGGAAACGGTACCAGATCATGAAAGAACTCTAATGCAGACCAAACGATGTATAAGTAGCGTCCAGGAATTATTGGCTATTAGTGAGAGTGGTGGTGGTGATGGTGGTTGTGACAGTGATGACGACAACAGTGATTATGATGGTAGCGATAGTAGCTGGGATGATATTGGCAACAATAGTGGTAATGATAACATTAACAATGTAGAGTCCTAATTATGAGAATGGTTTTTGATGAGGAGAAAATTACCCTCGACTTAAAAAAGAAAAGCTAGCCCCGTTGATCAAGCTGGCCCCGTCCATAAAGCCAACATCGTCCTTCAAGCCAGATTCGTCATTCGGACGAATGACGACAGCACGCACTAGATGAATCCTCCATTAATGATAAGTGTGACGTTTAATACACCAGACAAGTAAAAGAGTAACCAAAGGACCAGCGGGCAAAAGACCATTGATGATGATAAATGCCTCTGCATTCAATGCTATTAAGATCGACATTGATCAAAGAAGACATAATGCATTTATTACGCTCATTAATGATAAAGAGTAATAGATGAAGCAACGATAACGAATGAGCTGTACACACCAAACATGAATTCTGTAATGTATTAGCTATTGAGCATAAATGCAAGAATTCATTGCCCATTAACGCAGCAAACAACTATAAAAGGAGAAAGCACTAGAAACCCAAGGTACGCCCAATGACACACGAATACTCTACAAAATCACTCTCCACTCTTTTTCTCTCTAAAATCTTCCTCCCTTACTGACTTAAGCATCGGAGGCGGTTTGGCTAACGCCACACCAGCGTGTTACTCTTCCACCTAGTTTATTTTGCAAGTTTTCTTCCAACAGAGACGACCCCATTTGCAGAATCGTCCATCTGCTACGGCAAAGAGCTCAACTGTTGATTTTTTGCATCATTAGTTTGGTGTCGTCTGTGGGGACGCTAATCATTTAAGCCACCTTTCCCAGTGACAAAAGAGTTCCTTGAAGTACGAGATGGAAGAAGAGACCGTACCTCAGCCAGATGCTGTGCAACAACAACAAATCCAAGCCCTTTTGGCCAAGTTGCCTAGTCTTCATATCTGTATGTACGACAGTTATTACTTTCGTCATTCATAGATCAATAATACATGAAAGCATTATCCATGCGTATTTATCAATCATTATCCATGAATTATTTGTCAATAAAAATATGTGCAACACTAAGGAGTTATCCTTGGGAGACGTCCCAAGGATCTCCATCATTAGAATTTCAAATCAAAAGCTGTTCACACACAGCCAACGGCGTCATAGCCATCAAAAGTTGTTAGTACACAACTACCAAAGTCGACTAAATCAGAGTTATTTAAACACAACCATCATTCAATTTTAAATGAGAAAAAAAAAACGGTTAACCTAAAGACGCTCCAATACCACGACTTTAAGTCACGGGCACACTGCAACATCGTCATTCAAACATGACCCAATAAAAAGCTGTTCAAACACAACGAAGTTGTTCAAACACAACTAATATCGTCATTCAAACATGACTCAATAAAAAGTTGTTTAAACATAGCTAAAAATAATAAGTTGTTCAAACACAACTAAAATTGTCATTCAAACATCATTCAATAAAAAGTTGTTCAAACATATCTAACAATAATAAGTTGTTCAAACACAACTAAAATTGTCATTCAAACATGACTCAATAAAAATCTGTTCAAACACAGCTAAAAATAATAAGTTGTTCAAACACAACTAAAATTGTTATCCAAACATGACTTAATAAAAAGCTGTTCAAACACAGCTAAAAATAATAAGTTGTTCAAACACAACTAAAATCGTCATACAAACATGACTAAAAAAAAAAGCTGTGGGAGTTTGTACGAAAGACAAATTCACACAGACGAAGTAAGAATTTCTATTGATGGGATTGACGAGACCACTCCTTGGACGGAACAATGAAACAACATCGTCCACCTACAAAGCGGCATGGATGAGAACAGGCAAAACATTAATAAGAGAATTCAATGCCTTAGACAGTTACTAACTAGCAGTCAAACCGTTGGAGCATCATCAAGACCTACATTAATAAGCCCTAAGGCGTTACAAGAAGAGCATTAAAACCACAATCAAGGCCCCAAAGGCTAGAAACCCCAAAGACTATATATACATGTTCATTAAAAATACAAAAGGTACATAATTCCAACCCAAAGAAATACTTTTACACTTCTCATTTACTCTCAAAGGAGTTCTAGATACTAACTTAGGTATCAGAGACGTTGTGGCAGGCGCCACACCGGCGTCCATCTCAGGAAAGCTTTAGTCCCATTTTGCATGAGTAGTGACAAGGTCTTGACATCATCTGGACAAATACACTCGACTGACGAATAGACTTCATCAATTTGGCACTGTCTGTGGGAAATGACATTTTTGCATTGAGGTTCGAGAATATAGTTCCAACCATTCTCTATAGTCCAGATGGAGCCCAATTAAGATCCTGCAGTAATGGCTTTGCAGACCCAAGCACTCACAACTAGCGTGGAAGAGCTCACCAGACAAAATCATGAGATGAGGCAACGACTCCAGCAAGAAGATAACCGCTCCAGGGTCAATGAGGAGGATGAGGGGGATAGCCAAAGGCGGAGCGATCGCAGAAGACCAACTACCCCAGAGGAGTCGAGCTAAGAGCTTCTCTGGGAAATGAGAAAGGAGATGGACGAGTTGAGGAATGCTATTAAAGAGAAAACGAATCGAAGCTTGGATAGAATGGTCAAGACGATGGAGTTCTCACTTCACGGCAGCAGTTCTGGAATGCTTGGTGCCGTTAAAGTTTCGCCTGCCTCAACTTGAACCCTTGGATAGGCTCAAGGACCCCTTGGACCACCTCAACACCTTTAAGACGACACTAGGCCTTCAAGAGCTCCTGATGAAATATTGTGTCGTTCTTTCCCCACCACTCTCAATGGAGCTACAAGAGAGTGGTTCACTAAGTTACCAATATCGTTCATTGATAGTTTTGAATAGTTGAGCAGCGCCTTTTTGTGCCACCGTTGAGGGACACGCCCAAAGAGGCCAGCAGACCATTTACTCACCATTAGACAAGGGGAGAAAGAGACCTTGAGGTCATATGTGAAACGTTTTACTCGAGAGACTCTAGAGGTAGACGAAGCTGACAACAAGGTGCAGCTAACAACCTTTAAAGTTGGGTTGAAGTCCAGAGAGTTCGTGGTTTCACTTGCGAAGAATCCCTTTAAGACGATGGCAGAGATGATCTTGAAGGCACAGAAGTACATGAACACTGAAGATGTTCTAGCTGCGATAAAGGATGTGAAAAAAACTAGTGACACGGGAACAAAGGAAAACGAGTGCAGAGGACGAAAAAGGGAGCGATTAGATGGTCAGACCAAAGACGGGAGTAAAAGGAAGGACGAAAAAACTCCTCGAATGGTAAAATTCACTCCTTTAGTTATGCCCGTTGACAAAATTTTGGAGCAGATTAAGGGAGAACACTACCTTAAATGGCCAAGGCCACTGCATTTGTCACCCCATGTGTGCGACAAAAAGAAGTATTGCTAGTTCCACAAGGATCACGGCCACTGCACCGATGATTTCAGAGACCTAAAGGAGCAAATAGAGGAGCTTATACAAAAAGGAAAACTGTAGAAGTTTATGAAAAAAGGGGAATCTAGTAGATTCAGGGATGATAATAGAAACCAGCGCGAATCCACGCCTAGGGACAAGGATCACACGTCCTAACATTTGCCAAGTGTGTTAGGGGAGATAAAGACGATCATAGGTGGGCCGTCCACAGGCTGGTCATTCAGATCTCTCAAGAAAGCATGTCAAAGGCAGGTGAACAGCGTTCGCAGACTACCCTCGTTTAAGAAGAGACAGATGGACCGAGACATGTTTTTCTCAGAAAAAGATGCTAGGAGAGTGAAGCAGCCTCATGAGACCCCCTGGTCATAATGCTCACGATAGAAGGATTTAATACTAGGAGAATCCTTGTAGACAATGTAGCTCTGCAGATGTCATCTACGTCTCCGCTTTTCAGCAGCTGAAGCTAAATCCAGAAAGGCTGCGCCCATTTGACTCTCCCCTCGTCAGCTTCAATGGAGACAAGGTGTATCGCAAAGGTATAGTGACACTGACGGTCACAGTGGGGACTCACCCCAAGGCAACTGACTTGTCAATTAGAATTCTTGGTGGTGGACTGCCCTTCGTCCTTTAATGTGATTGTAGGAAGGCCCACACTCAACCATTGGAGAGCGGCTACGTCCACCTATTGCTTGAAGGTAAAGTTCCTAATAGAAATGGAGTCGGAGAGGTGAAAGGAGATCAAGTACTAGCTAGGGAATGCTACTAGGCGTGCTAGCTGCAAAAGAGAACCATACATGGATGATCGAGGAGAAGGAAGAAGATAAAGTGGAAGCCTTGGAGATAGTACAGCTGGTCGAAGGAGATGCAGCTAGGATGACCAGAATAGGGACTGCATTGAGCCCTGAGATGAGGACGAGGCTCCTCCAGTTCCTTAAAGAGAACCTGGATATCTTTGCGTGGAGTCACGAGGACATGCTGGGTATATCCCCAAAAGTCATCCAACACAGACTAAATGTGGACCCCGAGAAGAGGCCCGTCCAGCAAAGACGCTGGGTCTTCGCTTTAGAACAGCATCAAGCAATTATGGACAAGGTTAACAAGCTGTTGTCAACAGGCTTTATTTGAGAAGTCTACTACCCAGATTGGCTCGCCAATGTAGTCTTAGTGAAGAAAGCAAATGAGAAATGGAGAATGTGTGTGGACTTCACGGACCTGAACAAAGCTTGCCCGAAGGACAGTTTTCCTCTGCCTAGGATAGACCAACTCGTTGATTCTACTGCAGGGCATAAACTACTAACGTTCATGGATGCATTCTCGAGATACAATCAAATAAAGATAGCTGAAGAAAACCAGGAGAAAACTACTTTCATGACGAGTCAAGGGCTTTATTGTTATAAGGTAATGCCCTTCGGTCTGAAAAATGCAGGGGCAACCTACCAGAGGTTAGTAAATAGAATGTTCAACAAATAGTTTGGGAGAAATATGGAGGTATATGTAAATGATATGCTCATCAAGAGCAAAGAAGAGCTTGCTCACCTGGACGACCTTAGTGAAACATTCACCACACTCAGGCAATACTAGATGGAGTAGTCTCGGGGAAGTTCTTGGGGTTCATGGTGTCCCAAAGAGGGATAGAAGCAAACCCGGAGAAGGTGCAAACTATACTTGACATAACATGTCCAAAGATCGTCAAAGAAGTCCAGAAACTCACAGGTAGGGTAGCAGCACTCAATAGGTTCGTCTCTAAAGCGACGGACAAATGCTTACCCTTCTTCAAGACATTGAAGTAAGCCTTTGCCTAGACTAACAAATGTGAGGCAACATTTCAAGAACTCAAGCGTTACTTGAGCAATCCACCCCTTCTAAGTCTGTCCAAAGAGGGGGAAAACCTGTATTTGTATTTGGCAGTATCAGTTACAGCCGTGAGCGTAGCCTTGATTTGAGAAGAGGATAAGAAACAGCTCCCAGTTTACTACGTCAGCCAAGCTTTCTAAGGGGTAGAAGCCAAGTACCCAAGAATTGAGAAGATTACATTCGCATTGATAGTAGCTTCGTGCAAGTTGCGACCTTACTTTCAAGCGAACCTTATTTTGGTAATGACAGACCAACCCATTAAAAAGTCCATGAACAAGCCTGAGGCGGCTGGGAGAATGGTCAAGTGGATGATTGAACTTAGCCAGTTTGACATTGAATACCACCCTAGGACAACAATTAAGGCGCAGGCTTTGGCAGACTTCATTGCCGAGTTCACCCTCCCAGACGAGGACAACCACCCTGACGAGATAGAACGTTGGACGATATAGACCAATGGTTTGTCAGCCCAAAAGAGGAGAGAAGCAGGTGTCGTCATCATCACCCTAGAAGAAGAAATGCTTAAATTTAGGGTCTAGATAAAATTCCCGGACACCAATAATGAAGCTGAGTACAAAGGAATATTAATAGGGCTAAGGGCCGGGAAAGCACTAGGAGCAAAAAACGTGCTCATCTAGAATGATTCTAAGCTGGTGATAGGGCAGATAAGGGACAAATATGAGGCAAAAGAAGAGAGAATGCGAAAATACCTCAGGCTGAAGAGCATTTAACACAAGAGTTTGATAAAGTGGAATTCGTGTAGATCCCAAGAAGCCAGAACGTGATAGTAGATGAAATCGTGAAGCTAGCATCGTTAGAAGAAGGATCAACGGCATGGACTTGGAGATGGAAGTCCAAAAACACCCCAGCATTGAAGAAGTCCCTACATTTGCAATCCATAGTTTAAATAGCTGGATGGCCCCGATCATATCTTTCCTCCAAGACGGACACCTCCCACAAGACATTGAGGAAGTCAGGAAGGTTAGGAAGAGAGCAGCTAGATTCACGACCTGAATGATACCTTGTACAAGAGAGGTTTTTCTATGCCCTACTTGAAGTGCATCGATGAAGAGGAGGCCAAGTACATTCTGGAAGAGATCCATGAAGGGGTTTGCGGAGACCACACAGGCTCCAGGACCTTGGTAAGCAAAGTGATTTGAATAGGTTCCTTTTGGCCTACTATGCAGGTCGACGTAAGGGAGTACAAGTGCCAGAGATTTGTGAATGTCCACCGCTTTCCAGCCAAGAAGTTGATGATGATAGCCTCCCCTTAGCTGTTTGTACAATGGGGAATTGACATCGTCGATCCACTCCCACGAGGTAAAGGATAGGTAAGGTTTTTACTAGTCGCTATTAACTACTTTACAAAGTGGGTTGAAGCAAAGACATTGTCAACCATTACTGAAGCAAAAACCAGAGCTTCGTATGGAGGAACATAATCTACAGATTCGGGATTTCACGGACAATCGTATCAGACAACAGGCGGTAGTTCGATAGTCAAGCCTTCAGGGATTTTTGCTCAGGCTTAGGGATCAAGAACCAGTACTCATCCCCAGGATACTCGCAAGCGAACAGTAAGGCGGAGGTGACGAACTGAACGCTACTCAAGATCATCAAAACCAAGTTGGACGACGCTAAGGGAGCCAGGCCAGAGGAATTGCCCAATGCCTTATGGGCTTACAGGACTATAGCGAGAACCCTGACAAGAGAAACCCCTTTCAAACTCATTTATGGCACTAAGGCGGTGATCCCGGTCGAGGTGGGAATAACCAGTGTCAGACGAGAGACATTCCACAAAGAAAGCAACAACGATTAGTTAAAGGTCAACTTGGATTGTTTGGACGAGGTCAGAGATGAAGCCTTCGACAAATTGATGAAGTATCAACAGAAGATGGCCGAGTATTATAACAAAAGAGTGAAGCTTAGACGACTTGACATAGGGGACCTCGTCTTGCACAAAGTCACCCTAGCAACCAAGGATCCAGCCTAAGGAAAACTCGGCCCAACCTGAGAAGGACCCTACCGGGTTGTCCATTACTTTAGACAAGGCAGTTACCACTTGGAGACCCTAGACAAATAGAGATTGCCACGACCATGGAACATTGAGCATCAGAAGAAGTACCATCAATAGATGTAACAAAAAACTGTATTCATTTTTGAGAAATAATAAAAGGACTATTCAACCTATGATCTAATGTGAGCAAACATAGCAGCCTAAAAGTCACAAAAATTAGTTAAGTAACAAGATTGCACACAGACGGATGTAAGTTACAAACGAAGTCAAAGATGACAAGATCCCTAAAATAGGGTGTAAGTCACAAAAATTGGCTAAGTAACAAGATACCGCATAGACGGATGTAAGTTACTGATGAACCCAAAGATGACAAGATCCCTGAAATAGGGTGTAAGTCACAAAAATTGGCTAAGTGACAAGATTCCGCATAGACGGATGTAAGTTACTAATGAAACCCTTAATTCAATATGAGTCACACAAGGAAAAATGACTAAGTAGCAAGATTTCACCCAGACGAATGTAAGTTATTAATGAAACCCTTAATTTAGTATGAGTCACACAAGGAAAAATGACTAAGTAACAAGATTCCGCCCAGACAGATGTAAGTTACTGATGAAGGCAAATGAATGACCAAACCCCTCAAATGAGGGTGAATCGCGAAGAATAACTAAGCGACCAAATTCTGCTTGGACGGAGAAAAGTTACTGACGGATAAAAACCCCTTCAATGAAAGTGCAAGTCAGAAGTCACTAACGTAGGAGGAGTGACTAAAGGAATGAGGTAAACAAAGGTCACACAAAAACAAGAATATAGACAAGTAAGTACACAATCACGGATATAATTAAAGGCCCAAAAACAACGGGCAACATTGTCTCCATAAAAAAAAAAATTGTTCTTAAAATAGAGATATTATTCTTAAAGTAGAATTAAAAAGCCCAAAACACACTGGGCACCTAAAAAAAATACACAAAAATATATGAAATAAGTCATGAAGAAAAAGCAAGTTCAAGCGTCTGGAGGAGGCAAAGGGACGTTCCTAGGAGCATCACCCTTAGGAGCAGTGGACTGAGAAGCTTCGTTAGCTATCATCTCCTTGCCCACCTTTTCAAGGTCCAGGTTCTCCAAATCTACTTTGGTTGGATGCTTGACGAGATACCGCCTCAGGAGCTTAAAGCCTTTGAAGTACTAGCTGAAGAGGATGGTGTTGTACTCCTCCGTCGTCTAGAAGGCTTCCACGGACTTCGTAGCAATTATCTTAAGTTTTTCATTCACGGCCAAGAGCTGCTCGTCCTTCTCTGAGACAAGCTGCTTCTCCATCCTCAGCTCGTTGGAGAGACCCTTGACCTGCTCCTTGATGGTGTTAGCCTTTCCCATAGTGGTGATCAAGTCCTTCTTTAGTTTGGAATTTTCTGCCTCCTTGAGACACCGCCGACAACACCTTTGCCTCCTGAGTCGGAAACTCCAAGGTAGTGTGAAGGCTCCCCCCCAACACCTACAAAAGAAAAGTCAGATCTAAAACAAAAAGGGGACGAATTTGCACAAGTACACTACCTAGACAAGCTTGTGAATATGACAGCTCACAACCTCTTTGGGAGATGAGCCCGAGAATAATTTCATATCCTCGGTAGTGATGATCTCTTGTGCCCTCGCTAATGCAACCCCAGCATCGCCCCAGACACTAGACGAATGAGAATAAGCTTTATCCTTCCCCTTGTCACCGGTACACGGCCTCTTCCTCTGGGGGATGATCTCTTCAACAAAGGTAGCTGGGGAGGCTGTCTTCGTCGTCTCAGTCCCAGGGGTGGCCGGAGTACCTAGAGTGACGAAGGCCCCTTATCCATCACACGAACACCCTTGGTTCCAATGTTAGAAAGGGGCTTGCTCTTCTTAGCCCTCATGCGTGCATACATCCCTTGGTTAAACTTCATCGTCATCTCTGCAAAAGAAAAACACTTTCAAAAAAAAAAAAAGAGGAAAAGAAAGAAACCTCGCAGACAAACTCAACAAACACTTACTTTTTTTTTTTGCTCGATTTCCAAATTCCACAGGACAAAGGCCGACGGATCAGGACCAAGGTAGTCAAAAGCTAGAGTCCGCAAATCAACCAAATCATCAAAATCTTCGATCGTCCTCACGTACTCGATGACCTTCTCAACTTGGTCCTTATACCTGCTTTTAAGCTTAGGTCGTCGCTTAACTGCACGAGACAATGAACAGAAGGGTTAGTGACGATAAAATGAACATAAGAAAGTTAAAGATTAAGGGGTTAGAAGAAATGACGACGCACCTAAAATCGAGGTTCTTTATCGATGGAGCAACCTAGGGAGATCACCCCAAACTTCATCAGAGGGAGTCTCCCAATCATCCCCGGACGTAAAAAAGAACCGGGACTTCCAGTATCTGAATGACGAAGGTAGGTCCTAGACGATCCTAGTCCTCCTCTCCCAAGGCACCAGTTCGTAGTACCTATGTTCCTTAGACGGCTTAAAACAGTACAGGTAAACAAGCTCGTCCACCTTAATCATATCCCCGTTTGTAGTAGCCAGCCATATCTCTATACAGCTGACCACAATTCTTCACGAATTAGGTATAACTTGCTTGGGAGCAATACCAAAGTGTCCTAAAAGTTCCATAATAAATGGTTGGACGGGTAATCTAAGCCCACTCAAGAAGGTAGCTTCATAGAAGCACACCTCCCCAAGCGAGAAGTGGCAAGCTCATTCCTCTTCATGAGGAAGACGAACCTTAACCCTATCTGGAAATTGGAATCTATCCTTATACCTAGAGAGTGTCTCCCCGTCCAAACCACACACCTCCTCGAGGGCGTGAAAAGCCCTAACCACTTAAGGAACGAATACGGTGGTGTTCCCCTCCATGGGGTCATCACTAGATGACAACCTAGTCTCAAGTTCGCTCGACCTCACCTCAGACATTGCCCCTCTCTCACTCACCAAACTCTCAAACCAATTGATTGATTGACAGAGCACATGGAGCAACTCACCCAATGCAACACCTAAACCATTACCCTCAAAAACAAAATTTCCAACCAAAGGGAGAGAAGCACGGGAAGTACCTAAAGAGGCCCCCAAATGTGCAAAAAAGAAAGAAACCAACGGGTAAGCTACCTTAACCTTAGCACTATTGATCATGAAAACCAAAAAATGGAAGGAAAGAGATGAATCCTAGAAACCCCAATGCACCAAAAACAAACGTACAAAAAAGAGAGAAAAAGGAAAAAATAAAAAATTTGTCATAATCTATACCATAAAAAAGGGAAGGGAAGAAAGGCATACCTTAAAAGGAAAATGCAGAAAGCTCAGCCACAGAACATACCAGCTCGTAGAAAATCACGGGGAAAGGGTGGAGAGGAAGAAGTTCAGAGCAATGATTGGGAGTTGGAGAAAGTGAAGGGGAAAGTGAAAAGGAGAGAAGTTTAAAAACTAGGCATAAAAAAAACTAAAATTTAGTGGGAAAACCAAGAGTCACACAATTGGGGCATTAACTGCTCCGGTCAGAGCACGCCACGTGGCCACGATGCGTGAGGCGCCACCACTATGCATTAAATGTGGAATAGAACCCCAAGAGCCACGTCTGGTTGGAAAACTTTTCATCTTCCGATGGTCGTGCAGACATGCCATGATGACCACGGAACTCGGGGGGTAGCTGATGGGATTAACGAGACCAATCCTTGGACGGAACAATGAAACACCATCGTCCACCTACAAAGAGGCATGGACAAGGACAGGAAAAACATTAATAAGAGAATTCAATGTCTTAGACAGTTACTAACTAGCTATCAGACCGTTAGAGCATTATCAAGACCTGCATTAATAAGCCCTAAGGCATTACAAGAAGAGCATTAAAACCACAATCAAGGCCCCAACGGCTAGAAACCCCAAAGGCTATATATACACATTCATTAGAAACACAGAAGGTACATAATTCCAACCCAAAGAAATACTTTTACACTTCTCATTTACTCTTAAAGGAGTTCTAGATACTAACTTAGGCATCAGAGACGTTGTGGCAGGCGCCACACCGGTGTCCATCTCAGGAAAGCTTTAGTCCCATTTTGTAGGAGCAGTGACAAGGTCTTGGCAACATTTGGACGAATACACTCGACTGACGAATAGACTTCATCATCTACCATTCACAAATAAGGTGGGAAAAGAAGTTTACTTAAAGCAAAAAGAATATCTATCTCTTTCGTGTTAAGTGTATTTCTTAGTCTACATCATCTCAACGATGAAGATTCCATTGATGAGCATAAGCTCAGGTAGTCAATCTATATCATCTCAATGATAAAGATTTTATTGACGAGCATAAGCTCAGGTAGTCAATCTACATCATCTTAATGATACAGATTCTACTAACGAGCATAAGCTTAGGTAATCAATCTACATCATCTCAATGATATAGATTATACTGAAAAGCATGAGCTCAGGTAATCAATCTACAATCATTTCAATGATACAGATTCTACTGATAAGTATAAGCTCAAGTAGTCAATCTACGCACCATTCCATAATAAACACAAGCACACAAAAAATGAGGAAGGCAAAGTTTCAAAATTATTCTCGCCTTGTCACATAGACAACGACAGGAATGAGGGGGCAATTGATGAGGAGAAAAATTACCCTCGTCTTAAAAAAGAAAAGCTAGCCTTGTCCATCAAGTTGGCCCCGTCCATCAAGCCAACATTGTCCTTCAAGCCAGCTTCGTCATTCGGACGAATGACGATGGCACACACTAGATGAATCCTCCATTAATGACAAGCGTGACGTTTAATACACCAGATAAGCAAAAGCGTAACCGAAGGACCAAGAGCCAGAAGACCATTGATGATGATAAACGCCTTTGCATTCAATGCTATTAAGATCATCATTTATCAAAGAAGACGTTATGCATTTATTACGCTCATTAATGATAAAGAGTAACGGGCGAAGCAATGGTAACGAATGAGTTGTACACACTAAACACGAATTTTGTAACGTATTAGCCATTGAGCATAATGCAGGAAATTCATTGCCCATTGACGCAGCAAACAACTATAAAAGGAGCAAGCACCAGAAACCCAAGGTATGCCCAATGACACACAAATACTCTACAAAATCACTCTCCACTCTTTTTCTCTCTAAAATTTTCCTCCCTTACTAACTTAAGCATCAGAGGCGGTTTGGCTAATGCCACACCGGTGTGTTACTTTTCCACCCAGTTCATTTTGCAAGTTTCTTCCAACAGAGATGACCCCATTCATAGCATCGTCCATCGCTATGACAAAGAGCTCAACTGTTTTTTTTGCATCATCAATTTTATTGGTAGAATTCGAACAATGATACAATTCTCCTTGAAATTTAAACTTGGGATTTTGATGCTTAAAAATACGGAGATCAAGGTTTCACATACTCATTTAAATAACTCTTTTATTAACCCAAACAAAGGAAATAAACATTAGAAATTTTCAAATTACAGCTTTGAATAAATCTCACACCAAACTCCCTTGTTTGGACACAACATAAAAGTTCAAAGAAAGAAAGAGGGCATCTCTAAATAGTAAATCTTACATGAAGCAAGTCGTTTACTTGGAAAACTCTATAACCCAAAAATCACAGACAGGACATTCAAATTTGATGCCACTAAATCCAGCCATGGTTGCCAAGGCCATGATTTCTTCTTGGGTCCTTTCCTTTCCTCCTGTGTATTGAGTCATCATAAACATATCCAATTGATAGGTGCTCTTCATAGAAGTGCTAGTATTGGGCATAGTTGGAATAACTGCCTCCACAACAATTACCTTTCCATCACTTGGGATAGCATTGTAGCAATTTTTTAACAGCTTCAAGCAGTACTCGTCACTCCAATCATGAAGTATCCACTGAAAATCATCCAATTATGGCATCATTTGTCTTGAAAAATTAATTATACCACATATTATTTATTTCGTATAAATTATATATATATCATTTCTACCTTATAGATAACTAGTTTCTTATAATATTTTGCGCCATTACCAAATCAATTGGATGGGGAATAATTGAGACAATCACATAAGAAGAAAAGCATTTCCTATGCAACACAAATGAGTTTGTAATGTATTTGGGTTTCAGTCAAGGGTACCTGTGAATCAAAACATAATGCCTTTTCAATATGAAACTAACCTTCATAAAAATGGCATGCCCTTCAGGAACGTTCTCAAACATATCTCCTTCTACATGTTCCACACCTGTAACATAAATTAAAACCTTATCTACATAGATTGCGTATAAATACATCTTAGGTTATTAAGGTTTTCAAACTTATCATCCAAATTATTATTCCTCAAAAACATTAAAACATTTTACAAAATTTTAACTTTTAACTTTTAACTGCTTCTCTTTCTTCTTCTTTATTCTTCTTTTGGAGAATCAATAAAGTTTTAACTTGGTGAAATAAGACTAAACTTGAAAAATGAAAATTATGAATTGAAATAATACCAGGATAAGGTGGAGCATGTTGTATAACATGAGGCAAGTCGAAATTAATGCCCTTGATATTGGGGTATCTAGTAGTGATTAGGTTAATGGTAACTCCTAGACCACCACCAACATCAACTAGTTGCCTGAGTTGCTCAAAACCTTTGTAAGACTCAAGGATCTTCTTGATGACAATAGTAGTGTGGTTGAACATTGCTGCATTAAACACCTTATTAAACCTGGGGTCCAAGTCTGGGTACTTGAAGGCATTCATGCCATAAGTTCTATTGAATGGAATTCCTCCCTCAAGAATTGCATTGTTCAGTTGGGACCTATGAAGACCTTTGGTTAGATACCATATCTTTCATTTATCTAGATTCAAGGGCGCTACACAATTACAATAGCATATTTAATTTTTGAAAATTAAATATTAGGGAACTGGGTATGCCTTTGAGGTGATACTGAACCACATATGTGGAACTACCAAATCTTATGAGATGGTCTAATGAGACCATCCTTTCAAGATATATTTTATAAGAGACATACACGTTATGAAAGCGACGCCTTATAAGATATATCTATCTCCATTAAATGACCATATGATATATCTATCTCCATTTTGTGAAATTTAATTTTGGTTTTGAATATCGTCCTTTACACTAATAAAAAATAATTAACTTTCTTTACTATTAAAAGAATAATGATTAAATTTCAAGAAAAATAAAAGTTACAAATCTTCTATATCTATACGGCTTTCCCATACAACTAAACAAAACTTTGTTTTGCTTTTGCCTGTCAATATTTGACCCAATTTTTTTCGATACCAAATTTTGTCGATATCAAATGTAATCATTTGATCCAAACTAATCAAGAAAAGAAGTTGTTAAAAAGGGCATAAAGCCTATCACAATAAAAATAGTAAAATATAGGGGCAATTACATATATGCATATAACAGATAGTAGACTTTGACCTTAATTTCAAATTTAATTCAATGTTTAATTATATTAACCACCATTTTTATAGATTAAAAGTGTTATGATGCTTTGAGAACTTTGTAATTTCACTAGTTGGCACCTCTTGGTATTTAAATAAAAATATTCAGAATTCAAATCATCTCTACCCTAATTATCAAATTATATATATAATAAAAAAAGTTTTATAATAAAAAAAGTTACTGCACGAAAAGAAATATGGTCTAGATTTTCTCTTACTTCACACATTTGTAACCAATTATCAAAGGTAATAAGCAAAAATAAATCAAATAATCAATGAAGACCAAGAAAAGGGGGGAAAAAGTAGTTTTATAGCTACAAATGATTTTATAACATTTTTACAAAGTATTGATATGATAAATTCTTATTAGTTTTTTTCTAAATTTATCATTAAAATCACTTTTTTCGCTTACCAATAACTGTTTATCATATCATTATCAGCCGTATGTAAATAATGTTGTAAAATAGTTTATAAATCTAGCAAGTTTCAGATTCAACATAAGGAAGGAAAAAACAAAAAACGAACCAGCATTTTATAAAGACTTGGTCTTGAGCCAAGGCCATGAAGGGACCCAATGACACGCCATCTTCATTAGTCACAAAGTACTCAGATACAGGAGTAAGACTGTAGAGCCTCTGGAAAGGCCCAAAGTCCTCATCAGCAACCACGGTGCAGCCAAGCACAGAGTGGCTGACCAGCAGCTTGAGAATGCGGTCCAGCATCATGGCTGCGTCGGGGTTCTTGGTGGGCATCTGAGCTACAATCTGCGAGGGAGAGAGCTTGGCTCCAGGACCCGCTTTGGCTAAGATATCAAAAACCCCAAGCTCAGTGGCCGAGTGCAAGACCATGGGCAGCACAATGGAGGTCGAGAACTGCATGGCACAGGAGAAACTCTTTTCTTCTCTTTGATCATCATCCAGATTTCTTAGATGGGATTCTTTTAGAAAGGCCATAATAGAACTAAGTGAACAGAACTCTTTTTTTTTTTTTGTTTTGTTGTTGTAGCAGAACTCTTATTTGTTTTCTTCACGTACTATTATCTAATTGAATGGTTGATATATATAGGCATTCAGGGATGGGTAAAACTTATTTACACATTAGTGTGTATACACACAAATGTTAAGGGGCTTGGGTGAAAAAAATAGTCACTTATCACTTATCACTCAAATATCATCACTCGTCACTTTTGAAGAGAAATAAAATGAGCACGACGGGTCTACGTGGTGGATGTGACGACACGGGGATGACGGATTGATTGTCAACAGCCAGGGAGCTCAGATCTACAGAGGACGAATAAATATAGCATATTAGTCATTAGTTCCATTAATTCTAGAATAGGGTTCTCACTTTACGACTAAGTCTGGTATGGCTTTGCTTGATCTCCGCAGAAACGTGCATAAGAAGAATCCTTGCGTCACACGTTTAAGCCTTGATCAAGGGACTCTTACAAGGAAAAGAATTCTGAGGGGTGTGTAAAAGGAAAGAGTTCTAATTCTATAAGGAAAGGACTTCATGAACAAAGCACGGAGGTAAAAACCCAACACTACTATAAATACCTAAAGACTCTCATAAATCGAGGTACGCATTATTAACTCGACTCTGGCATTTTAGGGTTGTGAAAAACTCTAACTTAACATTCGGAGGGTTTTTGGTTGGCACCACACCAGTGCTCTCTATTATGTCTTCTCTTTGCGTTTTGTAGGTGTTGTTTTGATTTGGGAGTGCTTGTAGCTTATTGGTGATTTTTTTCGACATCATCAACTTTATAACTTATTTCCTATCACTAAATAATCCCCAAATATCTCCAAAACCCAGTTTGGCACCTAACTCAATTATGTTTTTCAACTTCAAAGACTTAAAAATGTGAGACCCATTTTTAAAACTTAAAAAACTTAAAAGTCAAAAATTGCGGCTGGACTTGAAAAGTGCTCTGACCGTGGGTCGTTCAATGTGTGCATATTTACAAAAATGCCATCATAATCAAAAACACCAAAAACTTGCTTTCAATTTTGCTAACTCATTACTCAAAAATCAAAAGCTATTAACAATAATTAGAGTAGAGATGATTGAATCCTGAATATGAAATTTTGACTAATAAACAACGTTTACACTAATAAAAACTCATTAACTCGTTACATACGTTTTAACCCAATTCATAATATTGAACTTTTGTAAATTACTCTTTTCATGTTGAATATTTAGTACAAAAGTCACGGGATGTATCCATGCTCTCTGTAGCACCTCCTACGCTTTCCCTTTTCCTCACATATTCCTTTATGTGCTCTCTCTAGCCTGTATAGATATCGGTTGCCCATCCTAACCTCCTTTCATGGAGGTCTCAAATCTTATTACTTGAACTGAAAACAGCTCTTGGATCGACGTATGTCTAGAACTCCCTCCAAACCAACAAGACCCAAATAAATCCAACTTAATACTGATAGGAAAACTCATAACATACAAGAACGTCGGCACAACCATGGTCTCCGATGTTGTCAACAGAGCATGTAAACCATCCTTTTAGATTTGTGTCAGCCGTTTGGATAAAAATGTTTTCGTATTCCACTTCAACCATGAAGCAGACTTCAACAATGCCTTTCGAAGAAAACCTTGGTCCATTAGAGGCGGGCACCTAGTTCTAAAGCAATGGAATCCTTCGCTGGCGTGGCAAGAGATTCCATTCTCAATGTCTACAGTCTAGAATTCATGGGCTCCCTGAGCTTTAGAAGCTAGTCCCCTAGTAATCTTAGAAAACTGGGAGAAAAAGTTGGTATTGTTATTGAGATTGACCTTGCCGGTGAGGGCAGCGGAGTATGGAAAAGGTTTACCCGAATCCAAGTTGAAGTTGAGCTCCTCCAACCTCTTATGCCTGGTATTTTCCTTCCAAGGGGTAAACTACCTCACCTATGGATTAGTTTCAGATATGAGAAATTGGTAGACATGTGCTACCGCTGCGGTATTATTGACCATGAAACCCATGCTTGCCAAGGCAAGGCCTTCCTTATCCGTAATTCGTTTGGTCATGAGCTCATCGCAGTGGGGCCATGGTTAAAGTTAGAAAACAGCTCCCCACCGCATGATTTATTCCTGGCCCCCAACCACCTCTCGCCTCCAAACTCTCTTGCTGGAGCAGACTCACCCACACCTGATTCTGTCCTGATGGCAAAACCAGGTGAAGCCATGTCAAAAGCCAGGACAAACGTACCATCCTACTAATGCAATCTGTCGCAGTAGTGCAAGGGACTGGTATGGTAGGAGGTACCAACAATCAACAGCTGGCAAACTTACCTACACACGTCAGTAGTGATGATCCCACTAGCACAGGAAAAGATGATGAGCCATATGTTTTTCACTCTTCATGATCCATATGTTTTTCACTCTTCAGGGGCTAAACACTCTTTGCAAGCCCATAGCCCACAGGGTCTCATAGATCAAGCTAATGATTCAAGCCCTCCCATACCACGTGGCTTTGGCCCGCCCTTTTTAAGCCCACCTAACTTAAGCCCAAACTTAAATAGCCCCCTCAATCCTACAGAGCAACCTGAATCAAATTTTGAACACCTAAAGCCCCTTCATCTCCAATAGCGATCTCACCCAATTGCCGACACCTTCAACAAAACCCAACTTCCTCTCCTTCTTCCCAAATCACAACACATCTACATAGTCAAATTCCCCAAACCAACATCAACCCCTCACTAAAAAGGAGAGTCAGGCGGCAAGAACTAAAGCTTTCCTTGAAGAAAGTCAAAATTGTGGTGGATGATCCAGCGACTGTCTTCTGTGACTCTGAGACCGTATCTGGCACCCCTAACACAAGGGCTGAGCTGTAATACCCCACATACTTTTATTTGAGGTTATTATTAAATTTTCTTTTAAATATAATTGATGGGCCATTGGTATTCTTTTTATTAGTAACTGCAGCCCGCTACCCCTCTAAGCTCACATCTCTGATACGAACTACAGGGTAGAGGAAGAGATAGTCAAGGTTTTATCTAAGTGGCTAAGAGGATTTTCCTTGGAGTTTAAAGCACATACAAGTGAAGAGGCAATCAGATTGTTCATGGTATGATTTCTCACCGTTAGAAACAAAGAATTAAGGAGTTAGAATTTTATCATAGAAAACTTTAGTGATTTGTAGATTGTTAAATTGGTAATTTCTTAGGTTACGATTTTACAGTGTTTCAATAATTCTAGAATCCTAGGTTGCCACTGTTCGAACCCTAGAACAAAATCCGAAATTGTTAAATCCATGTATAAGGCCAACGTCACTTTAGTAGACCCTTGTGTCGTCAGCTGGCTACAACTAACCATATCTATAGGAAATTTTTGGGCTGCTGATTCATATACCGTAACATTAATTCTAACTTGCTGGAGAATTTGCACCCGACTCCACCCATGTGCCACTAGTTATCTCTCACTTTTTGTCAAAGTCCAAGTTCTTTGATTGATGGATTAAAGGTTTTGGTAGTCTTTGCCTAGACTTTGACTAGTACAAATACAATGAACCATTTAAGATTTAAGATTTACACAAAGGCTAATGACAGGTTTAAGATTTCATACCAAAATCCTTATATTAAATTCTAAAGTGCTACTACTACATTCCTCATGGTCAAATGAGTTTCGATTAATGCAAGGATGTATTATTGATTAGAATACAATTGGTTAGAGAAACGTTAATTTAGTGTTGAAAGTGTTATTAGTTTAGCAAAGTATAATCCTAATGAGTCCATTTGTATAGTTCTATAAGCCTTATATTTTGTGGAGGATATTAAGTAATTTCCATGATTGAATATAGGTCTTATTTAAGAGTGTTTTGAGGCTTTTTGGAGGTTGTTTCGCCTGGACTTTCAAAGTGATTCAAGTGTTGTAAGTAATTATGCATAAATTTTGTTCTTTAGGTTCTTAGAAGTTAAAGATTTTCAAAAGTTATATTTGTAAGCTTACATTTTTAAAAGTTCATTAAAAAGCTTTTTTTTTTTACACTATTGAAAGAGAAACTTCGACTTTTAAATAATGTTTTAAAGAGAAAATTTTGATTTTAAATAAATTTTTGAATATCTTAATCTCATTTAAAAGATAATTTCTATACTAAGAATGCGTTTGGATTCAGCGTTTTGGCGTCTGCGTTTATCCTTCAGCGTTTTGCTCTTTTTTTTTCCCCAGCCGCACTTGTTGACTTTCCTGCGTTTCTTTTTTTTTTTTTTTTTTTTGCTGCAGCACACTTTTCAGGGACAAACAGCTAGTATTCATGAACAGTAGCCGTATATTTTTGACTTCTTAGCCATTTTCTGCTGTGAACGGTGCATTCGTGCATTGTTCACAGACCCACAAATTTCATTTTCAGCTATTTTTTTTATTAAAAATGGGTCCCACAATACTATTCACACATTTAAAAATTATTTTGCTATAGTGTTTTCAGTTTTCAGCAATAAGTTCTATCCAAACACACCCTAAATTATTTTCAGAAAATAATTGAGTTTCAAAGTAAGTTTTCTAAAAAGGTCCTTGTTCTTTAAGTTTGTTTAAAACCAAGAGATTTCAAAGTCATATTCTTTTTTTTTTTTCCTTTTCCAAATGGTATTTAAGATGCTTCCTTTAGCAAATTGGGTTTTTAAACTTACTCAAGAATTGTAAAAAAATATTTATATAAACTCTTCAGTTCTTATTCATTCCCCAAGAAAGTCAAGCATCCTTTGATTCAATTTCAATTCAATATTGTGATATTTGATATGTCTCTAAATCATGAATAATGTTGAATATTAAGAAAATTATTATATTTTTTTTATGTATTTTGTTTTGTGATATGTGACTCAAAATGAGTATTTTTAGAATTGATCAGGTATATGTGTAAATCTGCTCACAAGATTATATGTGAGAATATGTATTGATCCCTCACTAGCAGGGGTTAGATGTTGGTATCCACTCACAGGATTGTATGTGAGAATATGTGATGTGTATATATGACACTATGCTCTGATCAATTATATGTATGTGATTTCAAATGATTTTAAGATGTGATTACATACATATTAAGTGATTCATTATATGTTTTGTGGAATAATTATTTTTGATATTATTGAATGAGTTTGTGAAAAATCAAAATACTCGTGCTTTGCTTAACTCTATTCTATTATATATTCTGTATAATTACTTACTAGACGCGTGGCTCACCCCATCAATTATTGTTTTCAGATTAAAGTGTAGGCAACTTCAGTGTTACTTAAAGACTCATAGAATTTTAGTTACCTTTATTTTGTAATTCATGTTTTATATAGTGGAGATTATTTCCAATTTGTGGAGTTCGGATTTTTGTAAGAGGTTTTTAAGAGTACTTGTTTTTTTGGAGTTTTAATTTATTTTGGATCAATTATGTTTATTGAGTTATATAAGTTCAGCTAGTTAGTCATGCATCGAAATTCATGTTCCATGGATATGGGTTGTGACATGAGCGCTTCATCCTAGGGGAAAGACAAAACACATTAGGTAAGGGATGCAATAAAATCCAAGGTGAGTCTTTCGAAACATTAAATCTTAATGCTCATAGCTCCCTAGTTGATCCTTCAATGAACCGTTAAAGGGAGAGGTTCAAAGTTTAAGGTTTAAGATTTAAGGTTTTGAACATCAGACCAAAATCAAACTGAGGTCGAACCACGATAACATTATATTTAATTTAATAATTATTTAAAATATAAATAAATACAAATAGAAAAATAAAATAAAATAATCAAATTAAATGTATTTTTATAAAATTTCATAACTTATTTAACATGCTTATGCCTAAATAAAATGTCATCATCTCATTAACATAAACAAAAAAATAGATGCACTTAGATATTTTCAACAAAAATTGAAGTATAATAATAATAATAATAATAATAATAATAATAATATAATAATAATAATAAGGGTAAAATACTATTTTGGCCCCTAAACTTTACCAAAAGTTTGTTTTTCATCTCTAAACTTTAAGAAGTTCATTTTTCATCCCTAAACTATTGAAAAGTTCATATTTTATCCCTAAACTATTGAAAATATTTTATTTATATCCTTAAACTTTACTAAAAGTTTGTTTTTCATCCCTAAACTATTGAAAAAATTCTTTTTTCATCCTTATTTTTTGTCTCTATACTATTCAAAAAACTTTTTACAAAGTTTAAGGATGAAAAAATGACTTTTTAAAGTTTAGGGATGAAAAACAAATTTTTAGTAAAGTTTAGGGACCAAAATAATATATTACCCTAATAATAATAATATAAAAAGCTATTTGTTCCATGTTGATAGATTCATGGCAGTTATAGTACAAAATTTTGAATTAAAGTGGCATTGTGCAATCAAAGCACGGAGTAATTCTTAGGCACTCTCGGAGTACAGAGAAAGGTATTGCCTCCTCTCATATTCATGGTAGGGTCTATTCATTAAATTCATGGTAGGGTCTACCATAAATGTGAGAAAATGGAGCACCATTTCTCTGTGCTCTAGGAGTACCTAAAATTTTTTCCAAAGCACGTGGGTGGGTGGCTAGCTCAGCAAGCTAGCTATAGGCACTAGCACACTATACATTGCACACTTGAGAAAAAGACAAAATTAAGTTAAAAAGAAAAGAAATGCATTATGCACCACATGCTAGGGGTGGCCATTTGTGTTAAAAAAAAAAAAGACAAAAAAATTAAGTCAAAAAGAAAAGAAATCCATTGTGCACCACACACTAGGGGTGTCCATTTGTGCAATCAAAGCACATGGGTGGGTGGCTTAGCAAGTAGTGGCGGCTCTAGGATTTTTTTTTTTCTAAGGGGATCAATAGTGTTGAAGCTAGAAATTAGTTGTGGGAGGAGTAAAAAATAAAATAATAATTGTTCTTTTTGTATATACAACTTTCATATTATATAAAATAATTAATCTAAAATAGTATTCTAAATATAATTTAGTGTGCGTTTGGGATGAGCTAAATTTTTCAGCTTATCTCCACTTTCAGCTTATTTTTGCTACTATTCATGGCATAGGTCCTATTGCACTTTTTGATACTATTCATGGGTCCCACTACACTTTTTGATACTATTTATAGGTCCTATTGTACTATTAAGCTTTTTTAAAAACATTTTTTCTACACTTTCAGCAAAAAGTTTTTAGTTTCAGCTAAATAAATTGTTCCAAAGGGACACATGATATAACTTTTTGCTGATGAAGTGTATGACTTTTTAACCATACACATGGTCATTCTCTTGGAATTGGAGCAAGCACCACAAGACTTCTTGGACTTGGAAATCTATAAAGCACTTATCAACCTACTTGATTAGACAGAAAGAAAACATAGAAAGGAGAAAGAGAGATAGAGAGAATGAGGAAAAAATCATAGATGTAGATACAAATAGGTTTGTTGTAGGGGTGGTGTACTTTTTTTTTTATTGCTAAAAGTGGTCTAATTTCTTTGCTAATAAAGAAGAAAAGTGTAAGGAAAAATAGTTTCATTTCCACCGCCAACAGTAAAGTAAGCCAGAGTTAGATAAGGATTATTTATTTATTTATTTTAGAACAAATGAGCGATTTTAAGAGTAGTGTTACTGCACAATACCTTCACAACAAAATTTAGGTGACAAGTTGTTAAAGGTATTGTGGACACAATGGAAATGTGTTGGGAGTCCTTACCTAGTTTTTATAATGGTCTAGGAACTATATATATAGCGTCATCTCGAGGAAGAACCATTGATCTTACTACCAAAGATATGGGTTTGGAGTTAGGTACATTCTTGGGACGATGTCAGGCATCCAAGACTGCCCAACCCTAAGATTTGTTTCCCATCATTGTGTTTTACATCTTAATCTTGATAACATCATGTTCAATACTTGTCTTCTAACTCACACACATACTAGCATATATCTAAGTATAGAACATGGCATCATTCATCCCAAAACACATACTTATCCATCCATAAAGCATAAGAAACCAAACCCACATATACAACCCTAGCATGTGAAAACCCTATCAAACGTGATTCATCATATTACATCATAGCATACCCTTACATCTCATTATCTCATCCCAACATTCATTTAGCATGGCATCACATCATATTCAAGGCAACAACATGTATAATCAAATCAAGACGGAAGCATAAGAAGAGATCCAAGCAACATGTGATTCATCCAAACATCAAGACAAGATCATATCACAAATACATGATCATTTCCAATACATGACTTACTTTTTACTTACCTTGCAGCAAATCATCACCTATGGCATTTATGTATAAGCATGTGAATGCATGTTCGTGTTATTCAAACAAGGAAAACACTAGGCAAACCCTAATTCAAACATGTGATAGCAAACCAAACAATTAAACATGTGAAACAAAGGTATTGGAAGCATAAAAACATGGAAAAGAAGCTAAACAAAACAAACATGTGAAATTAGAAGCAAAACAAAAGAAATAAAAATTAGAGTTTCTGGGCAACGGCGTACGTACACAAGAACACGAAGGCAAGATTATGCATACGCAATTTCTTGCCTAGAAATCCTCAAAATACAAAAACAGGGAAAAATCTCAAAATGGAAATTCTAACAACCTAACATGCATTTTAAGCATACAAAAACGTAAACCTAATTCAGAAAAACATATTATAACAAAAAAATAAAGCAACTAGAAAGAATTAAAGCAGAAAATGAAAGAAAGAAAAAAGAAAAGTTTAGATTAGATACCTCACACAAAAGCTTTCCAAGCTTGATTTTTGACTGTTCCCCTTAGCCAAATTTATTTACAAACCAATAAGAATGTGATTAGCAATGTTAAACTAAAAGGAATAGGGCCTGAAAAGGTCACAATCAAATAAAATTGACTTGAATTCTTCTCGTGGGATTTCTATGTGTTTTAAAATTGTATCATGTAAGGCTTTATATAGTGGAAAAAATGGGGTTTGGAATGGCTCTCGGATGATATGAGATTCATTCCAAACCTCAGCCATTATTGCTAAAAACTTATCTTTTTATGTCTCTGAAACCTTAGCTGCGTACGTATGCTTTGACCCACGTACGCAAGTTACTGCCCATGTACATGGGCCGAAGGGCCTCTTTGGTCATTTATTTCCAAAAATAGATTTTTGCTCATTTAAAAGTTTATATTTTCCATTTTAACACTCCTTAAGTCAATTTGATATCTGATTAGGCTCTAAATTGGCCTTGGGCCTTAAAGTTCTGGCATCATTGGGAATGGGGGCTCGAGTCATAATGGGTACAAAATGTGGTGTCTACAGGTATGTAAAAAAGTGGTGTTAATTATGGATCTAGATAAAATTAGTTACAACTTGCTACTTAACCTTTATTTTAAAATTATTAAGAAAATATTGTGAAAGTAGCACTAAGTTGAGCATATTCATGCTTACTTCAGCTAGATTTAAACAAAATTTATGTTTAGGGTGTTCAAAATTTTATTTTAGGGAGTCAAAACAAAAAAAAAAAATTTAATTTTATATGTTATTTTTTTTGCCTAAGTTAGGGGGTTCATTTGAATCCCCTACGTTGACTGTAGAGTCACCCCTGTTAGCAGGCCAGCTATTGGCACTAGCACATTGTACACTGCACACTTAAGAAAAAGACACAAAATTAAGTTTTTAAAAAAAAGAAAAAGAAAAAAAGAATTGCATTGTGCGCCACACGCTAGGGGTGGTCATTTGTGTTTTTGGTTTGGGTTCGTGTTGTGTTGAGCCATGAGTATTTGGCTATATGGATTGACCCGAATCGGACCTATTTAGTTGACATGTCAAGAATCCTTAACTCAAACACGACCTGTTTATTAAACAAGTTGACTCGATGTAACACGTTTAACTCGTTTAATTAACAAGTTATGTAAAGCTCGGTACAAATAACCCATTTAATAATCTATTTGATTAGTAAGTCAGACTAAACCTATATAATTTTTATCGATTCCCATATATCTAAAATTAAAATTCAATTGCAATTACAAATATAGTAATAAAAATATAAAAATAACAATTAATTAAGCAATAATATCAAAACAACTAAAAACTTTAAAAGTTGAATGGGCCAGATGGGTTCGCATGTTGAACACGAACATGACCCGTTTATTAAATGGGTTAGCTGTGGCAACCCAAATATAACACAAACCTGTTTAGCCTCAACCCATGACTTATTTATAAACAAGTTAATTATGTCAGGTTCGTGGGTTGTGTCAGATTTTGTCATTCCTACTACACACTACAGAAATAGAAGGTGTGACTCTGGTCTTCATGAAAGAAGAAGAATCATAGACATGCTCTTTGCAGAATACAATGGCAGAGTGATCAACGTGACTTGTTTCATGTGTGTTATTTTATTTTTATCTTTTTATAGTTTTCTTTGTTTTTCTTATTGGCAAAATTACTTTTCCTACCGAAATTTGAAATGTTTCCTAGCAATTGTGTTTCTTTTTCTTTCTTTTTTTAAAAGGTTTTTTGGTGTACATATTCAAAGGGAAGTAGGGAACCGTGAGAACTGGCCACAGTTCTCAGAACCGTGTGTTGGATTGCGGTTCAAATGATTCCTTACTTTTTTGGTACAGACTGGTTCTTAGTGTTAGGACATATGTGATTCATGTTATGAACATATGTCAACATTTTATGCAATTGGCTAATCCTTTGACAAAACGCACTTAACTTGTATTTGGATAGATCTAAGATGTGTTTAATGCTTTAAGAAATAAGGTTTCAAGTTCAAGTGTTAAAGCCATGCAAGTTTGTCTAAGAATCAAGTGAAGAAGTTTTGTTCATTAAAGCTCAACAGCTAGTATCTATCAAGGTTTAAAAAGTTGTTTCAGCCCGAGGCTCGATAGCTGCTCGATAGATAGGGTATCTGTCGAGATTTATGAAAAACAGATTTTCAGTTTTGATTTTCATCCAATCCGTGAATGTATGTTTAGGCTTTCTTTTCTCACAACTTAAACATATATAAGGATTATTTTAAGGGCCATCACAGGTTGCACAATTGCACAAGTGTGAAAAAAAAGTGTGACAGGAAACCTAGTTTGCCCTAGTTCATCTTGAAGAAGCTGTTGTGTTTTTACATCGTAGGGTTTTGTGACCAAGCAACTTCGTGATCTACATTAAGTGATGAACTAAAGAACTTTGCAACCAACATCCTTCTCAAGTTGATGATAGAATTGTGTCCTAGGATCCGCACATCTTTTGGCTAGTCACGTACTGGGAGTCATGCAATATAAGGAGAGATTGTCACTACAAAACAAGTCCAATTGGATATTGGGGTAAGGGTTCAACTGTAGGTTGGTATAAGGTACTAGGATTCCTTTACTTGTAATTTTTTGTTTTAATAATAGTGGATTCTCAAGAGTAGTGACCTTAAAATCACCTGTTAGAGTTTTTGCCTCAAAGGTTTTTCCCATTCGTAAACAAATCACCGTGTCAAATTTATTTTTCCACTGCATTATATTGTAGTTGGTGATTTGTTTGTGCTGCCACGTACATTGTATGTTAATATGATTAATTAATAAACTTAGCTAATTAATAAATTAATTAACCATAAGGGATCAATACATTCTTAGCCTATCACTTAGGATTAAAAGAACTGTGTTTATGAGAGATTCATGGTTTTCTTAGTCTGGTTCGGGTTTGAAAACCATGTTTACACATTCGTGTGTGTTCACACAAATGTTAAATAACACTAAAATCATGAATTTAATTCGTGTCACGATTTAGTGTTAGTGTAGATACACATAAGTAAGTAATAAACATTGTCCATTCAACCTATGCATGTGGATTTGTCCTAGCTGGTTGTTGAAAATTTAGCTATAAAATTGTCATTTGTGTTTTAAATATGGATTGAATATAGTTAGGAATATTATAAATTTTACTATATAAGTCATATAATTTTCTCATCAAACATTAAAAATTAAAATTAAAATTAAATACTTATTTGTTGTTTTGTTGTAATGACACCAATTACATTCATGACTTTATTGAAATGATATCAATCACATTTATTGTTACATAAGTAGGTAAACTTCTTTTTTCTTCAAAAATAGAAAAATTGATGGTATATTTTAGAAGGTGAACCGTCACATCTGGATGTTTATTAAATTGGTTGATACATATATAGATATTCAAGGATTTAACCAATGCAGTTTCTCTTTTGCCAAGCAAATGATACTGATTGTCAAACAATTTTGGACATCTTTTCAACATATGAACAAGCCTCGGGCAGGAAGATTAACCATGGTAAAACCCAATTGTTCTTCAACACAGATACAAATCATTATACAAAATCAGAATTTCAGACTTGTTTGGTGTCTCGATTGCTTTTTTATATGAAAAATATTTGGGTCTTCTATCCTTTGTGGGGCAAGCAAAAAAAAACAAAGTTTCAACTATATTAGAGAGTGAGTTTGGCACAAAATATAAGGGTTGAAAGAAAAACTTTTGTCCCAAGCAAGCCGCAAAGTCCTCATCAAATCTGTGCTACAGGCAATTCCAACTTTCACTATGGGTTGTTTCAAACTACCAAAAAGCCTATGCAAAGACATTGAATCTTTGATCCAAAAGTTTTGGTAGGCTTGGTCTGCGTAGAATGGATTCTTGCTAAACATTTGTGGCTCATTGCACAAAAGCCCACTCCCTATGAACTAGGTGGCCCTTTGGTTTCGCTTTTTGGAGCCCAAGATGCAATAGCATTAATTTATAAATGCATCCATTTGGCGTTTGGTAGGTCTTATAAAATCGTATGTGTTGGCCCACTATCATGAATTTACGTGTTTGGTAAGTCTTACAAAATCGTACTTATTGGCCCGCTATCATGAATTTATATGTAAACAAATTGCACCATTTATGCTGCAATTGCAAAATGTAGCTATAAAAGCGAGTTTTCAAAATGCACATTAAACATAAAGTTGAACCAAATTGACTCTAAGACTTTCATGTTTCAACTATAAGTATTATGACTATAATCAACCCATTTACAAAGCTTGGGTGAAATCAAATGCCACTTGGACGTAGAAGGAAATTGCTTCTGTTAAAATAATCATTTGTGAGTACTATAATCCCACATTGAACAATAGTGAAAAGAGCGAGTGATTAATAAAATATAACTAGACAGCCAAACCCATAAATATAAACTTACCCATAAACATAAACTTTTAGGTTATGTGCTATCCCTATATGATTTCACATAAAGTTAATGGTCAATATATTGTGCTCGCTCTATAGTCTTATGGGTTGCTTATTAGTTATAGTTGGATTTTAATTTAGGCCCTGTTAAACCAAGTTTTAAAGCTAAGTGATTACTTAGTCAATTATGAATAGTCAAATTATAAAAAATCTTGGTTTAAGTCACAACCAAACACATGTGAATAAAGCCACTAGGGGATACAATCCCGAGGATTTCCTTTTTATATTGGTGTCTTATAGACACGATCTAAAGAGTAATGCTCAAGACACAGAAAAGTGCACAACTTTGTGCCACAACTTATCACGTGGCGAGTTGTGATTGTGCCACAACTCTTACAGACACATGGCCCACCATCATACTTACACCCATCACACCTTGCCAAGTGGCGAGTTGTGGCACAAAGTTGTGCACTTTTCTGTATTCTAAGCATTACTCCGATCTAAAATACAAAATAGATCCACTGCACTTACATTCCATCAATCAAAAAATAAGCTGAATTGATCCAATTTGCAGTTTCAATTGATTTGAAGCTCTAGAAAAGGTGTTAAAGCCACAGATTTGTGTCAGTGACCTGAAGTTGTCTTGCCTTCAAATATTAAGCATTCTTAAGAACAATTATAAGACACAAATTCAACATTTTTCTCATGGGTTTACCGCATAACTGGTGTGTTGTTGCAGGCAATTAAAAATAAAACCTATTCTCCTAAAAATATATGTAGTAGTGCGAGTAAGGATCGTTCCCACAGAGAGTATCTAGCCTAATTTTATGCTATGTAAACAATGATGAGGGGGGGGGGGGATTGAGTATAATGAAAACAATTTTAAGAAAAATAACTAAGGAACAATTCAAATTAAAGTATCGAATCAATCAAAAGAACAAACCTTGGTCTAAGTCAACATCCACCATCAAAATTTTACAACTAATCATCGATGCAAGTATATATCAATTCACACTTTGAATATTCACCGTTGGAACTATTTTCCTATCTCTCCTTAGTCGCAGTTAATTAGAAAACAAGCGATCTAATTAACCCTAACTACTAAACAACCCAAGACAAGCACTAAAGGTTTAATTTAGTAGCAGCCTTAAAAACTAGAGAGATTGATGAAGCTAAACAACACCAACACAAGCGGTTGCATTAAATTTAGTCGAGCATTCTTCCTAAGATCTAATAGTTTCTTACACAGCAAATCATTAAATCTTGGTTGCTTCACAAATTAGTGGGATCAAACAATTACGGATTTGATATCTAACCTAGCAGTAGATTGCAATGAATAATAAACTAATAGGCCTTCCAATAATTAAACAAGACAATCATGAAAATAGGCACAGAAGAACATCCGATATTCAAAATATAAAATTGAACAGTAAAAACAAATTGGATCTCACAGTTTTATAGATTCCGAGGCTTCCGTTTCTTTCAATTAAGAATAAAAAGTTTTAGCCACGCAAAGTCATGATGAAAACTCGAAGGAGAAGTTAGAGAAGAGGGGGGAGAGAGGCGTGTGTGAAGTCTGATTTTTCCTCCCCCTTTTACACGTTAATTCCCCCTTTCCCAAGCCTACAAAATGTCCTAAAAATATTCTAAATAATAATATCCAAATCTAACTAATTAAGGAAAAATATTAAAAATAAAACAAAGTCCTAATACAACTAGGAAATTGGTGTTTTTCAGCTAGAATTTTCTTGCATCAGATCTGGAAGCTTTTGAAAATAAACCGCCTTAGATCCGCGTATTGGAATTTCAGACAAAAGAAACATTCCAGACCGTCAACAGTGCAGGTGCAGCAACTTCAAGCCCGATTTCGACCTTGATGCATCCTGTATCTCTCAAAACTTAAAACATGAAAGTTGTAGAGCTTTGTCTTGAAGTTCCATAGCATCCTGAATCATCTCAATCGGAGCTAGGATGAGAGAGTTATGCCCCAGATTACGAAGCAATGTCAAAGCTGTCCAGAATCGCCCAATTAACTTCGTTTTGCACTTAACGCCTCCATTTGTATCCTAAATCAAAATATAAGAATAATGAGTACATTTAGGCACCAAATAAGTATAAAAGACTAAACATTAAGGGAGAAAAATATGACAATTTGCATTCTTATCAATAACTAAAAACCTATCGTTTACAACAATTTATAGAGCAAGACTACCAGATTAATGCATACTTGCAAGTCATAGAGTGGTGTGCTAATATGATCCTATAAATCTAGAACTCTTTTCTTACACAAGATAAGGGTATGTAAAACTAAGTGTGTGACATCTTCATAAAGAATTTTTGTGTTAGATCACCGTTAATGACTTCATTGATATTGCCACTATGGGTGAGACTAGTGGGATTGATTTCTAGCTAGGCTCCTAATCATTGACTGCCATAAATGGAGATCTTGAGCTCTAGACAATATGAATGGTTTCTTAGGCCAAAGCTCGAGAATTCATGCTCAAGCTCTAGACGCGAGCTTACTGCCTCTCGATTGTTAAACAAGACACTATGAAACGATAATGTGCTTGTGCAACACCGTGAAACTGTTAATATTTCAATCACAGAATATGTGCATCACTTAAAGTCACGTGCTCTACTGACTCACGCATGTGTAAAGTAAATTAAAGAAACAATACCGTATCATGAAAGAACTCTAATGAAGACCAAATGATGTCGTTCCCACTGGTTCACTGTTAGTTGTTGGATTAGGATTTAGGAGGGAAATTCAGTTCTGATTCTGTTTTAAATATTTTGTTCAGTTGTGATTCTATTTTAATCTCTTAAAGTTTGGGAATCCATAACATAATCTGTTTTATATTTTTACTTTCATCTTATGCAAGAAATCACAGTTTGTACAACTTTTCTCTCTTTTTTTTTTTCAGAATTTATGAATTTCTTTCTCAATATGTTCCTACTTGTTCTTACTCTTGCATCACAAATATTAGCTTTAAACTACAAAAGCTCGATTAGTTGCCTTATCTAGTGATCCTTAGATTGTCATAGGAGAGTGTTGGAGATGGTCGAGTCGCGACCTTAGATTGTCATTAGCTTATTTTTTTCCGAATCAGTTGCCCCTATTCTCAAGGTTGGGCATTTAGTGAGTTAGTTAGGGGTATTCTCAAATTTCATATTGCCCTTGGAAACTACAAGGCATGCATAATTATTTGACTTAATGATTTCCCAAATTCTCCATGATTTCTTGTTGGATATGTGATTTTAAATGCCTGATACCCTTCTTTCTATACAAGTAACATTTCAAACTTCTTTTCATTCAGAGACATCACCTCTTTGGTTTTCTTTGCTTCATCTTCCTCTCCTCTTGTTGATGCTACTAGCATCTTTCATGGTGAACTCATTGTACATGCTTTAACCCTTACTTCTTTTCTTCCAGTAGTTTTTACTCTTCGTTTGCTCCACTGGATATGAACTTATCCCCGCTATAATTCGTTTTCTTCTTATTTCTTTTTTCCATACATTTTTGTGGGTAAGCACCGTCATGCATTGTGCTTTGACAGCTTTGATTCTTTGTCCTCTGTCACATTGAGTTTCCGCCAAGCTCTACCTTTGGGTTAGTTCGACATTACACCTGCTAGATTTCATCCATAGAATGGCTTCCATGGAGGAGGAGAGTTCCTCTTTAGGGTCTGAAAATTACCTCTACTCAGAATCTCAAATTTTGGATTCCAATTTGGATCAGCCTGTTCCATCAATTTTTTATCTCATTAGTCGCACTCGTGTTATGTTTACTGTTGACTCTATCTTGTTTGAATTCAAATATCATATTTTCTATACATCAATTATAATAGATCAAATAAACGGTGGTGAAAAAATTGTAAAACAATAGGTGTACCCACACTTATTGTTTGCGTACGCTTAACTTTGTTGGGTGTATTTTTTTCTGTTTATATATATACATAGGCAGGGGGGGGGGGGGGGGCGCATGAATTTTCTAAAAATGCCTCCTCCCCTTCTATTTAAAGTTAAAATTTTAAAATATTGAGTAAATTTTAAGTGATGGCCCCTTTCATTAAAAAAAAAAGTTATAAATAATGCTCTTTAATTTATTGTTGTTTCCTTTATTTTTCTTTTAATATTGACTTTTTGTCATATATAAGTCATTAATTTTAGGAGCATTTAAAGTATAAGTTAATAAAAATAGGGTAATTATAGAATACTCCTGAAGTACCATAAATGTATACTTCTCTCTCTAACATAATTATAAATTCCACTAATTAAATTCATGGTAAGACTCACAATTGAGATTACAGATTTATGATACTTTCAAAATATTCTATAGTTTTCCATAAAAATATATAAAAAAATCTCTTTAGAGAAAGATTTTTGTTTTTTTTTTTTCTTTTCAAAAATAAAGTCATACGCATTTATATAGAGAGTTAAAACTACATGAATACAATGATATATTTGGCTTGGCCCCCTTAAGAAATTTTTTTGACCCTGTCACTATATATATATAATGAGGATGGTGTGATACTCAAACTAATTAGTTAATTCATTATAACATAACAGTTCCTTTGTTGTGACATTTCATATTAAGATAGTTGTGGGTTCTAGAAATTCAGCTTAATTGGTAAAGTCTCTGATAGTTGAATAAGAGATTTGGAGTTCAATCATCGCCTACTCTAAAAATCAATTGGTGTCCTAGTCTGATGATAAAAAACTATTATTAGGAAAATATGTCATAAGTTGAAACTTTCTATTAAAAAAAAAGATAGTTAAGACTCTGTTTAGAATCCGCTTATTTTGCTGAAACTGAAAACTTTTTGCTGAAAATACTATAGATAAAGATAAAAGTTAGCTGAAATAGTACAGTGGACCCATGAATAGTATGAAAAAGTGCAATGAGGTCCATGAATAGTAGCAAAAATAAGCTGAATAGTAAAATAAGTTAGCAAAAATAATTTTTGCCAAACTCACACTAAATGTTAGTATAATATATAATTATACCTTTCTGCTGTGACATTCCAATTGGAAGGGGACGTCAGTCAGGAGACTCAGGACAAAATTAAGGATTTTTTAAGTAGCTTATGTGAATGACTGTTGGTTTTTTTAATATCATTATTTTTTATTTAAGAGAGTGACAATTGGAATTTGATTGAATTCTTGTGTTGTGGTTTGAAGTTAGAACAAGCGGCAATAATTTTGCTTTATCACACTTAATATTTCTGTCAAGTAGAGATTAGTACAAATGGAATATAATAGAAAATCAGAAGATGGCAGCATTATTGATATTAAAAGATGGAGCAAAAAGCAATTGAAAGTGTGTGTATTGACAGGTTCACATTACTTTTGTAATTATTATTTATCCTATTCTGCACAAAAAAAAAAATTATTTATCCTATGAAAAATGATAAGATTACAAATTTTCTTGTTTATAATTAGATTTAATAATACTTTTTTTAAATTTTTAGATAGTTGTAAATGCACCAATCCTGGAAGCGGAAGCCCAAGCCCACGAAGAACGGTGAGGCCTTGGCTTGGGAATTAAGCCCAAAACAAACTAATTTGTATAGAGAGTGGGAAGGAAATTCCATTGGGGGTTTAACTAATGAAGAGCCCAATAAGGATAATGGAGAGTATTCCAAAGAGCAATTTGTATTAAATCTATCATCAGATCACTCTGAGGATGTGTTCTTACACAAGGATTGTATGTCGGTCTTACACTGTGTTATCCACTACTATTCCGGTCTTTGTGTTCTACACCTATTTTCCTCCTCCCAAGTATTCCAGATCCCCTTAATTGAGGAGCTCCCTCCCCTTTTATACTCCTTTTCCTTTGCATCTTAGCCCTTCATTGGAAGATTCTCTGCACCTTTTCAAGATACTTGTCCCATCAAAGCTTCTTTTAAGGCAATAGAATGGGGGCTCCTAGCTGTGGTGTCACTATTTTGGTCATTTTTCCATTAATGTGGCTGATAAAGTTGCTACAACGCATTCAATGCAGAGGGAAGAGGTGTGCCTTCTTCAGGAAGCTTTCCTCCATTGCCCTGGTACTTCGGGTCGGGTATGGAGAGTCCTCAAGTAAGTCACACTTTTATGGGGGGGGCCCACATGAGATTCTTCACCAAAGATTCTCCTCGGTCCTCAAGCACTCACAATAGTATTATTAATCCTCCTTATAGTTTGTATTAAATAGATAAAATTTGGTAAATTAATATATACTTGTCATAAGGGTAATTATTTTATATTGTTTAAGAGAATGTGTTATGTCTAGCACAACTTACCCTACACTCCCTTAAAATTTACTATAGATTTTTAGTATAATTTTTTAGCCGACTCAATTTACATATAACTTATATTTGGTTAAAAATACTCAAAACCCTTTTCATTCACTTCTCGCATGAATTGAAACTTTGAATGCTTTATTGTTAAATAGGGACCAAATAATTCAATCTTGCAATAAACATTGCAAAAGATAGCTCTTCAACTGCACAAAATACTAAACAAAACAGTTTGTTACTTGTGTGTAAACTCTAAAGCCAAAGCCTACTTTCTCCCCTCTCTCCGTGTGTGTGTTAAAAATACTTAGTATTCTTAAAAAAAAAAAAAAAAAAAAAAAAAAAAAAAAAACAAACAAACAAACAAACAAACAAACAAATAGAAAACACCCCCAAAATAAACCCAAGTTAATTTACTAATGGATTGTCGGACTGCATTGGATGCGAGAAATTCTTCCCCAATAAACCAGGGCCGATTGACACTTTAATATTGCTTTCACAAATCTGTTTAAATCTTCAAATGCTAAAACACACACACACACACCAAACAAAAAAAATCAATAACATTTAATTGGTCAAACTACAAAGGCCTCAACCCATTAACTCAACCTCCTTGGTCTTGATCTACACAGTGCTTGACTTAATTGACTACCCGACGTCGTTCCCTGCCTCTCTACCTAATGACTCCATGGCTATCCAGTTCAAGATCTGCATGGACACTTCCACCTTAAGTTATTTATTTATTTTTATTTTATGTAATGTTGGGTTTTGGAACTTGGGTCGGTGTTTGGTTGGTCAAAAAATTTGGGAGAAAGTTTAGGAAAGGGAAAAGGTTTGATTTTTTAAAGGTAGATATTGTGGATTAAAGTTGATTAAGCATATGGGTTATGTAGGAGGGACATACATTTCTTTTCTTTTCTTCTTTGTTTTTTTTTTTTTACAAGATAAAATTTCTACTCTAACCTAAATCTTAATCTAAGTGTATATATGTATGAAGCTCATTCCTAGAGACTTGAACCCCGATTCTTATCCTTTACACTCTACAAGCATTTATATTTATAGAGTAGTGACCATCGCACTAAAGGTACGTAGTGGTAGAGACATACATTTCCAGTTAAAGGCATTTGTTAATGGTCTATTTTAAGAATATTTTGATATCACATTCATGGAAAATATATAATAATAAAAAACTATAAAAACAAATCAATTGTTTTTTTTTTCCTATAAAAATTTTCTAAACTAATACTCTTAGGACATTCATTAACTTTTCCCTTTCACAAAAAGAGTCCAAGAAATATGAGTATTATTTTGAAGTTCGTTGGGTTTTAAAGCTTGGGTTAGTGTTTGTTTTGTCAAAAAATGTAGGAAGAAGTAAAGGTTTTTTTTTTTTTTTCCCCATTTTTGTTAGGGTTTTGAGGGTTTTTGTATCTAATGTATAATTATACATCAATTCCATGTCAACAAAATTATTTGGATTAAATGACTTATGTTTGTCACGTCACCCTTTTCCATTCACAATTTGATGCTAAGTACATTTTTGAAACAATTATTAAAATAAAGGGATTAAAATGAAAAACTTTACAGGATAGAATTCATTTTGAAACTGTGGGGAGTAAAAAGACCCTGGTGGGTGTGTGGGCCTTTGGGCCGTGCTAAGGAAGGCCGACCTGCTCCTAGGTTAAGAATTTGATAGTACTACTTGTCGACCTATACGCCGAGGATCCGAGGACCCATCCGAGAGTGACTTTCTCCTCGGACGAACATAAGAGGACCCGTGATTTCGTTATAAAGGTTAAGGGATGACTAGGTTATGACCAATGGTTAAAAGGGGGGGAACTCCTGAATATCCTAGAAGCACCGATATTTGAGAAGTACCAAAGATAAAGGCTGCCACCTCTACATTAAAGACCCTTCACCTACCGCCCTGGCCGCATTAATGGGGAAGTGACCCCTGAACAGTAGAACGAAAACTTCAGGTTACCATTCAAAGGCACTAAGAAAAGAAATATTTAGGATAAAGGAGAGATGGGGCAACACGTGGATAAAGGATCAAAAAGGAGAGTATTTAAGGAGGAACCTGGAACAAGAGGAGAGGACTCCCTTTTTTTGTAATAAAAAAAAAGAAAGAAAAGAAAAGGACATAATATAAGAACCGCTCTCGACTTACGTCTGAGGAGGTTTATGTGCAATATTTCGTGTTGTTTTCAAGTATTTGCAATTTTTGGCTTGTCATCGAATCCTTAGCACTTCTAACCTGGGTTTCAAGCCCACACTCTACACATTCATATTATTTAAGGCTCATTGGGCCTGAGCCCATAGCCGTTCTTGGGTCCAGGTGCAATTGTGCACTTACAGAAACATGGCACAAAGTTTGAAGACCAAATGTGCAATTTAGACTTTATTTTTTCTTCTATGCTCAATTGTTTTATACTCCTTACAGAATACATTAAATTTATATATGAAAAATTATGAGTTATATTATATTATCAATGTAAGATTTACATTGCAGACTAAATAAATGTGTATTACATTGTATATTTTTTTGCAAATGTGTGCAATATTATGTACTTTTTACAAATGTGTATAATATTGTTTACTTTACAAAGTAAAATTTACATTGATAATTGTTCCTTTATATTATATGGCTTTCTTGATTGGTTCACCCAATTATAAAATTTAATATAAACTATAATGTAACGTTTGGTATAGGGTAATGTTTTAGAATTCTTAAAAATGTTTAAAGATTCCCATATTTGGTTGCAAATCACGCTAGAGAATCAGATGCCAAGGGAATCTGGATTCCCCCCTTAAACCCATCTGAGTAGGAATGTGGATTCCCTTTAAAATAGGTGGGAATCTAGATTCTCAAGTTTAAAGGAAATTTTATTTTTTATAAATTGACAATTTTAACAATTTTTCCTTATTATGGATTAAACTCTTTTAAAAATTATTATTAAGAATAAAAGCATTTGAGAATTTAAATAGTTATTTTTATATTGTACTTGTCATTTTGAAATGTTAGATTATAATTTTAATGAATTTGTCATAATTAATAGTTTATATTTGGTTTTTATTTATTTATTTAGAGGAAGTTTTTTTTTTTTTTTTAAAGACTTGATAGTTAACATTCAAATCTAAGGATAGGATGGAAAAAATAAATAATTTATTTAAGATTACTGGGAATAAACCAAATATTATCATTTCACATTCCTAGAAATCTTAAGAGATTTCCAATAAAACCAAACATAGGAATAGCTACATTCCTCGGATTGTGATTCTTAGGAATTACATTCCTAAGAATTTGGGTGTCAAGAGTAATGTGAATTCTTCGTACCAAACGCCACATAAGAAAGTTCAGTATAATCTCTTGGGCCAAGATGATAAAAACTGTAGCTAGAACTACATAATAATAGACTTGGCATATGGGTTGGGTCGGGTGAAAGTATGTTCGTCTGGGCTTGATTCGTATCAGAAAGAAAGAGTTGCTATTTTTATGATTCTTGTCCAAAATTTGCTGGGTTAATAGAGCTGCAAACCAAGCAGCCCATGTATTTGTAGTCTGGCCCTTACATAATTGGTGATAGATCCATCTATAATAAGGCCTTCTGTTTTGGTTGATGTCAATATGTCATTAAGTTGGACGTAGCTCCTGGGATGTCTGTTTCCTTCTTTTAAGTTTCTTTCAATAAAGATTTTCAGATTTTTTTTATAAAAAAAATTATCCAAATTTCGCTAGTTGATCATACTTGTTTTTTACATTAAAAAAATAAATAAGTAAGAAATTTGAATATATTTCTTTCAATAACAAATAAGGTAACATAGAAATTAAACTCGAAAAAATGAAAGTTAGAAAATACATTATTTTTTTTAAGTCTAGGTACTAATAATTAATTTCAAAATTCACTAATTAATCAAATGATTTCATAAAAGAGGAAAAGAAAAACTACATTTCAAATTGTAGATGTCAAATCTCAATTACATATGTTGTATGTAAAACTTAAATAAAGTTTTTTTTTTTTTTTTGAGAGAGGGAGAGTTTTAACCTATGGCATCCGCTCTTGATGATAGCTCTTTATTATTAGACCAAGACACCAATCATTTTTTGGTGTAGGAGGAGATTGAACCCCAAATCTCTTATAAATCACCTATAAGTATTGAGTTTTAATATATATATATATATATATATATATATATATATATATATAACCAAGCTTAGCAACCTATGAAAAAAATACTGAATATTAAAAATATTCATATTTAAGAATCGCAGTTCAACTAATAAATAATATCATCAATATTTTCATCTACATTATAAAAATTTAATACAACTTTATTATACAATGAGTCAATAATAAGAAATTAACATCTTAAATGTTATAACTATTTTCGCAAAAAAAAAAAAAATGTAATAACTAAATTGACCACTTTAAAATCGAACCAGGAACGATTTTTGGCATAGATTAAACATTACCTTTAAATCCAATAATAAATTATAAAAATAAATAAATAATCCCGACTCAACATGCATGTTTTATTGGTTGGGTATTGGTTAAGCTTTTTTTTTTTTTTTTTTTTATGGGTTCAATATACCCGTTCTAATCTTTCGGCTTCAAGCAAGTTAACCGATTTATGTCCCAATTTTCCGGTCCAACTACGAAGAGGTAAGTTATAATTTACAAAAATTTTACAAATAATAAAGTTTCATTGTATTTGAAAATTACACATTCCAAGCTCTAGCTAGTACTTATACTCATACGTACGGAAAGAAATGAATTAAAAATTTATATCAAATAATCCACTTGAATCTTCTCAAAAAAAAAAAAAAAAAAAAAAACCCACTTTGAAAGAACGACTATGTGGCTGTTGATTTGAAGATTCTTTTGACAATACCTGAAAGCAAAGTTTTGAAACGGTCAAGTGTTACTAGAAATCTTGGACTGTAAATTAAAGAAGGGGAAAAAGGAATGAGCAAAATCTTGAAAAGTCCCTAAATTACCAACCCCCTGGGTCCCCCGCATTCCAGTTTCTTCATTCTTAATTATAGATTTTTTTGGCTTGCTAGGAAAATATATATACAGTGTGAACCTTACAATCTTTGGACGGTACAGAATATGCATTTTCTAGAAGGGACTGTTGGCAAGAATAGTATTAAGTATTAACTTCTAGGTGGCAAATTGAATATGACTTCATTTGAAACTCAAGTATTATATTGGATCCAATAAATAAATCACTTGAAGACGGGTACTAATAATAAAAACTTGTATTATAGATTACACTATCAATTTACATAATTACATGGAGTAAATATTGTAACAATTTTAAACTTACTAGTATTTATCAAAAAATTTATAACTCATGCCATTGTTCAGTCTTTTTAATTATAAAATTATAAATAAAGAAAAAGTTATATAGTATTTATTGTATTAATTATTATAATAGCGTGAATTACTTATTGTAGATGAATTGATACTTCTTTATGCACAAAATACTTAGAAGTTATGGAGAAATGGTTTCATATGTGGAGTTAATGGCATATTACAATAATTTCTTTAAAAAAATTAAAAAAAAAACCCTGCACACGTGTTGGATCATTTGAAAGTCATTAAGATGCAGCTAATTCTATTATCGTCTTGACCTTACTTGGATCAATGATACATACATAGAGTCAAACACACCTATGTCCAGTACTGTCATGAAATTTTGAAAATACAAACAAGATAAAAACACTATCCTAACACATAACATAGTCCTCACCAAAGAGATAAGCAATCCTCTCCATCCTCCATGGATCTTTCTCATCTTTCACTTCCTCAGACAGTGCAGGCAGTAGCTTTAGTCTGCACAAAGGGCATGTTACCTGACCATGATCCACCCACCCATCTATGCACTCTCTATGATACACATGACTACAATTTGCAGGCTCTCTAATTTCTTCACTTTTCTCAATGCAATTCAAGCATATTGCACATAAAATGGAGTCCTCTCCCTCTTGAGCTCTTGATTGTTTGAGAAAATTGCTGAGTTCTACCACTGGTAACTTCTTCTTTATCAACTTTGAGACAACGGAACCTGTGAATGGTACCTGAACCATCAAGGGTGAGGGGCTATCTATATCTTCTTCCTCAACAGAGTCTTGGTTTGAGTTGCAATCTTGGTTCGACTCCCTACACTTATGTGGATAAAAGAAGGCCACCAAAACAAGGAATATGAGCCTACCTAGGAAGTTTAGGAGATTTGGAATAAATTTTGGCATTTTCATGTATTCAGATACCAATATTACCTTTGAGAACTAGAATTATGAGATTGATGAAAGTAAGGAACTTCTGAAGGAGGAGGACATATATATATGAGAGCCTTAGCTTGATGCTTAAGTAGTTGGTTTGGGTATATATATATTGAATGAAAAACACGTATTTATAAACTATTCAAGAATTTTGTACTTAGTTTACTCTTTCTTTAGTGTGAAATAATATTACGATATTATCCATTAAAATAATAACCTTGGAAGGACTGAAACCATTTTTTTTGGGGAGAATATGGAAATAGTACTAATACTGAAACCTGCTACGATAGTTACGTGTGCTTTATTCATTTATTTATTTTTTTATCTTACCTCCCCGGCTAACTAGTGAGAATAACACTCAACCTCACATATGTCAAAGCCGAATAGAAATAGAACCTTCTTGTTTATATGTTTTTTTCCTCAAAAGTATAAGTAGTGCTGGACCAGAGATGGGCCCAAGTGGGGCCCAAGGGGGCCCAGCCCCCTGGCCCAAAGAAAAAGAAAATTTAGTAGGTAAATTAAAATATATATAAATTATACTTGTACCCTTTTACGTTGAAGCTTAGACCCCCCCCCCCTCCCAAATCATGAACCATTAATTTAGCCCATGTAAATATTTAAAAAAAATAAATACAAATCCAAATTTTATTAAGAAAAAAGAAAATGAAAAAACAAGTGAAAAAAGAAAAAGAAAAATAGAGAATAGTCGAGATAAAGAAACTAAATTAATTCCTGCAAAATAGACCAAGAGGCACTCACACCCACGCCGCCACGTGAGACCCATCTTGCTGCCGATTGTTCGATTTTGCCTTCTTGAATGAGTCGAAACTTGGGCAAACTTACTATTTACTTATGGCATCCTTTGATCTTTTACGGAGGACGTGAAGAAGAAGATGCTGAGAAGGAGAATGAAATTTGGTTGTGAAAATAAAGAAAAGAGATCTAATGGTAAAAGTAAAATATGTGTTGGGCAGTGGAGAGATTCAAGAAACTTCTAGGAAACTTCCTATAAAAATATTCTTATATTCTTCCTTATTTACAAGATTGCCATGTGACCATAAGTAAATACTAAGTTAAAAATCTTATATAAAAAGTGAATAAGATTATAAATAAATATTTTTTTAAATCCCACCTTATTTAAGATTTCTAAAAAAAATTAAATTAAATTCATTATTTTATATAAAAGTAACAATTATTTTATATTTGTAGTTTTTAAGAATCCCGAATCACCCTAAAACGAGCAATAATAAAGACAAGTAACAAAGAGAGGAACAGTGATTCAACTTTTAAGAAATAAAAATGGTAAAGTTAGGAAATGTGCTTGTTGGTAGTGCATAACAAATTAATACTGTTTAGTTCCCTTTTCCATAGATAATGTATTAAGAAAAAATAGTGTTTTATGTCTTTTGTTTTTGTTGATAGATGATTGCATCTTAATATATTAAGATACAATAATTTTGTGCATTTGTATTAGTTGATACTTGATAGTTTGTTAATGATATATGGATGCATATTTGAAGTTTTTTTTTTTTTTTTTTGCTTATCTCTGGCTCCTCCTAACTTGAAATCCTGGGTTCATCCCTGTGCTAAACCATGCATTATCATTTAATGGAAATATATAATTGACATATTAATATATACTTGGCTTATATAATATTTCAATTATATATTGGAATTTGGAAACCTCCAATAATGCAGTGTGCATACTGCCATACTCACCAATCACCATCCAAGACAATATAATACCCAGGACAAACCAAAGTTGTTAATATTGTATCAGAGTTTCGGTTTGACATAAAAAAAACGAAATATTTATATACTAGTATACTATTTTGAGGTTACCATACATACATACATTAATAAATATATATATATATATATATGTATTTTTTTATTTACATATTTATAAACGTAGATGTTAAAACACATATTTTCTAAGTGTAAAAACATATCAGCCCAACATGTTTCATAAACCTTTGTCATTGTTTTTTTCTTTTTTTCTTTTTTTTTCCCTTGTCGAGGCTAAAATATTAATATCAATTCATACGCCTGAAAACTTCCCTTAATGACAGATACAAGCTGATATAGGTCGGTGTTTTGATCATTTTGGTGGAGTTCAGTGGTAATCTGATAATTTTTTTGGAGTGCAAGGATAGTCTAATAATTCTCATGAGCTTTTAGCACAATCCGGTAATTTTGAAGGTTTTAGAGACAATCAAATATCTCTAACCAAGTTCGGGGTTAATTTGATAATTTCGGAAGGCTCTAAGGATGATTTGGTAATCTTGGTGAAGTTTGAGAGTCCGTTAGGTTAGAATGGTAGAAAAGTGAGAGGATAAAAATTAAAAGTGATAAAAAGGTGGGAGAGGAAAGAAGAAATTTTAGTTTATCTCATTTGTGTTCGGTAGGGAGAGGAAAAGGGGATGGATGAAAAAAAAAATAGAGTTTGTATAAATTTACTCATATGTTCTTGTTAAAAAAATGATTCACAATTTAAAATAAAATTAAAAAAAGTGGCGAACAACCAAAAAAAAGAAGAAGAGGCAATCATCTAAATTTATTAAAAAAGAAAAATTATGCCTAGGAAAAAAAAAGTATATAAAAAAAATTCATGTCTAGTTAAACCCTAAATAAATAAATAAAAGAAGAAAATAAGGAGCAAAACTATATATGTCCCAGAGAGAGAGAGAAGAAGAGGAACCAACAAGTCCACGTCCCAGGAAAAGAGAGAGAGAGAGAGCCAACATCAACGTCTAATGATGAGAATGCAAAATATCATATTTGTTTCCCTTAATGTTTAGTCTTCTACACTCATTTGGTGCCTAAATCTACTCATTATTCTTATATTTTGATTTAGGATGCAAATGGACGCATTAAGTGCAAAACGTAGCTAATTGGGCGATTCTGGATAGCTTTGACATCGCTTTGTAATCTGGGCATAATTCTCTCATCGATTGAGATGCTATGGAATGCCAAAACAAAGCTCTACAACTTTCATGTTTTGAGTTTTGAGAGATACGGGCCGCATCAAGGTCAAAATTGGGCTTGAATTTGCTATACCTGCACTGTTAACGTTCTGGAACATTCCTTAGCCTGCAATTCTAATACGCGAATCTGATGGGGTTTATTTTCAGAAGCTTCCAGATCTAATGCATTAAAATTCTAGCTGAAAAACACCACTTTCCTAGTTATATTAGGATTTTGTTTTATTTTTAATATTTTTCCTTAATTAGTCAGATTTGGATATTATTATTTATAATATTTTTAGGAGATTTTGTAAGTTTGGGAAAGGGGGAATTAACGTGTAAAAGGGGTAGGAGAAATCACACTTCACACACGCCTCTCTCTCCCCTCTTCTTTGACTTCTCCTTTGAGTTTCTATCATGGCCCTACTTGGCTAAACTTTTATACTTGTCGAAGGAAACAGAAGCCTAGTAATCAATAAAACTGTGAGATCCAATTTGTTTTTACTGTTCAATTTTATGCTTTGAGTATCGGATGTTCTTCTATACCTATTTTCATGATTGTCTCGTTTAATTACTAGGAGGCCTACTAGTTTATTATTAATTGCAATCTACTGCTATGTTAGATATCAAATCTGTAATTGTTTGATCCCTCTAATTTGTGAAGCAACCAAGATTTAATGATTTGCTGCGTTAGAAATTATTAGATCTTAGGAAGAACGCTCGACTAAATTAAATACAACTGTTTGTGTTTGTGTTGTTTAGTTTCATCAATCTCTCTAATTCTTAAGGTTGTTACTAGATTAAACCTTTAGCGCTTGTATTGGGTTCTTTAGTAGTTAAGGTTGATTAGATCACTTATTTTCTAATTAACTGCGACTAAGGAGAGATGGGAAAATAGTTCCAACGGTGAATATTCAAAGTGTGAGTTGATATATACTTGCATCAATGATTAGTTGTAAATTCTGGTGGTGGATGTTGACTTAGACCAAGGTTTGTTCTTTGATTGATTTCGATATTTTAATTTGAATTGTTCCTTAATTGTTTTTCTTAAAGTTTTTTCATTATACTCAAACCCCCCTCCTTGTTCACGTAGCATAAAACTAGGCTAGATACTCTCTGTGAGAACGATCCTTACTCGCACTGCTACATATATTTTTAGGAGTATAGGTTTTATTTTTGGTTACCTGCGACAGCACACCACCTAAGAAAGAAAAAAAAATAGAGGGTAATTCAGTCATTGGCTGCAACTATTTCTCTCCCCTATATTTTTTCTCCAAATTGTAGAGATAGAATTTTTGTGGGCCATGAGAGAAAAAATATGGGCCCCACCAATTTTCCATCAACTTCTTCTCTCCAACCAAACACCTATAAAATCAGTTTTCTCTCTGCTAATTTCTATCTTCCTTGTTTCACCTCTAACCAAACAGACTCTAAGGAGTTTTCTAATAATTATGGAAGATTACAAGGGCATTGCCATATTTTACATGAGGTTTTAGAGGGGTTAGGTGAAAATAGAGATAATATAGTAATTTATGTGAGTTTAGGTGATGTTCTAGTAATTTATGTGTAGTGGATCGATATTAAGGTAATTCAATGTTGGGGTAATCTAGTAATTTTAATGGGGTTTCAAGGTAATTAGGTCATTTCAGTGGAGTTCAAGGGCAATTAGGTTTTTTTTTTTTTTTTTTTTTTTTGGAGTTTAAATGGTACTCATGTGATTTGGTAAAGTTTAGGGATAATTGGTAATTTGGGGTGGAAGGTGAGGCAATTTTGTAATTGCATGAAGTTTGTGGCATTTCTGTAACTTTGGTGAAGTGAGGAGGACATTTCTATAATTTTGGTAAAGTGGCATTTATGTAATTTTTGTAAGGTGTAGTGCATTTTTGTAATTTTATATTGATTTTGGTAGACTTTTGGGGTAGATTTCGGTCAACCAAATTTGGGCTCAATATTTTGTTTAACTTGGGTTGGACTGGGCCTTAATTGATTTAGACTAAAGTAGAAGGGTGTAAATCGAGTCCATTGAGAGAGTACCAAAACTAAATTGCTTATGAACTAGAACAAAACTAGCCTAAAATTTTCACCTAATAATTCTAAGAGTATCCATAAAAATTGCTTCTTAAAGTTTCTAATATTTTAGGAACTACACATTTTAGGCTAAATTTTCACCCAAAGTGGAGTCTATTAGTCTTCTAGGGGCAAATGGATCATAATGGTTGTTTGCCAAACCTAATTAAGCCAAAGGGTAGCCACACTCTCCCCACAACCATGTGACCCATGAATGAGCTTTGTTTGGAACCTTTAATGTCTATAACTCCTTCTCACAAACAAACTCTAGTTCCCACTCAATTGTATTAGTAGAATCTAACTATGAAAATTTTGTTAGGAAATTCTGAATAAAGATCATACTTATGACTACTTTCGGTACTAATCCCCTCCAAAAATCAAGTTATTAATAATCTAACAATAAGTCCTTAAATCCATCAAAGTGTGATGTTATTTAAACTCAATTAGCCTAATCATTTTCATGAAAACCCCTCAAATTCCAAAATCCTAAGCTATGCAAATATGAAACCAAAAAAAAAAAAAGTTTAAGATATTAGATAGGATCTCTTACCTTAGGTATATTTTGATTGATTTTATCTCCAAATATTCAAATTCAATCTTCTCCCTTTTGCAAATTTTTTGTTTGTGTTGAATGTATAACTCCAAGAGAAGTTGATTTTAAGAGTTAAATAACCTTGTACTACATACGGAACAAATACTATTTTGATCACCTCCAACTACAACCAAAGGTTATCTTTGACGGGGCTACTGGACTACTGGCTAAATAGCAGCTCCTCATGGTGAGTAGGGGTAACAATTCATGTTCGCGTGTCGGATTTGTGTTGTGTCAACTCATACATATCCGACTATATGGATCAACACTAACCCGACATGTTTATTAAACGGGTCAAGATTCCTCAACCCTAACATGATCCATTTATTAAACAGGTCAGTCATGTCGACCTTTTTATTTGATTTTATCAAAATGAAGAAAAACATTTATGAAAAAACAAGCAAACAAATATTTTAAATATAAAATTCAGAACTAATAAGTAACTGCATCACAAATAATCATTCAAAATTTAAACATATTTCAATATCATAAATAATCAATCACAATATGTCAAATAAAATAAACTACAACAACTAATAAGTTTATATACCTAGAGTTTGAAGAGTATATTGGTAAAATTTCATTTAATTAAACGGGTCAGATGGATCGAACGGGTTCCATAGGTTAAACCTTAACCCACCCCGTTAATCAAACTGGTCCATTGTATCAATTTGAATATGATACGAATTCATTAAGCGTCAACCCATAACTTGCTAATTTCGTATCATGTAATGTTAGGTTTGTGAGTTGTGTCCAATTTTACCACCCCAATGGTGACATAGCAAAAACCTCCTTAGAGTTTTTGGGCTTAAAAAAAAAATCTGTAAACCCCTAGTTTTGTTTCGACTTCTTGTTGTTTTAGGCGTTCTTGTTTGGTATTCCTTGTTTGACTACGTTTTACCTTTCAAATCTCCTTTGTATACTTTTTTTCTTTCTTTACATATCGATATAATTGTATCTTTTATCTTTAAAAAAATTACCCATTGACTCATTAAACCGCTAATTAATTTTTTAACTCAAATATTATAAATGTTTCTTTCTTTTTTTGGGTTCAGGTATTACAGAATGATTCTCCTTAATTATAATATCTTTTTAGAATTATTGCCTATGAACATGTGTTAAGAGTAAAGACCAATCCATCCAATATTTCGGATTCTCATGAATCTAATTCTCAAAAAAAAAAAAAAAAAAAAAAAAAAAAAAAAAAAAAAAAAAAAACACTCTAGTAGGACTAGTAGATCTCTATTAGGGATCAAGTGGTTCTTACACCAAAACCAATAATTGACAACACCTCTCCATCCTAATTCTCAAGGCTAATGATGTACCCTTGAGCTTATATTAGGGTGGGGTTACAATAGCTAGCACTAAATTCCATCGTAGGTGCTCATGATAGACACCAATGGTAACATGAGTTGTGAGTGTAAGAGGTGTAGTCTCACATGGATCTAGCACCACATATCACAAATTGCCAAGTGATAAGTTGTGACAAAAATTGTGTAAGTTAATGTGGTTCTAGCATTGCTCGGGACGTTATAAAATTATAAAAATAATAATAATAAAAAAAAATAAAAAACTTCTATTAGTACTCTCCAAAACAATATTTTAATTTTAAGTCTCTAGTAAAACTCAAAAGATATAGATGTAACAGAAAAATCATGTGACCATCACAGTCTTCTACCGACTATACTTTTTTTCCACAAACTTTTTGCTACTTTGATTAAAATGTGTGTTGGTGTTCCAATTTGTAGGCAGATTTAAACGTAACACAACTCTATCAAGCCTTGGAACTTCTAGGAATTGAAATATTTACGATATCAGCTTCAGTCATGTCTTCAACAAACCCCTCACATATTGAATCAGATTAGCCACCACCATCATTTGCTCCCTTCAAGATTCCTTCTTTGGGCCTCAGCTTGAACCCTCGTAGCCGAAGGGACACATCACATGACTCTTGAATAGACACTGGACTCAATTCAGTTATGCCCAACTTAAACTAATGGGCATCCCCACCAGCCCAATTAAAAACGAACCCAGAAACAAACAAATAAATAAATCAATAATTTCACGGTTTGTCCATGTTCACTCATCAGTCAACGTCATTGCTCATAATCATGTCTAAAAAAAAAATCATCTCTTTTTTGTTACCTATCCGTTGGTTTTTAGTGAGTATTGACTTGTATGATCCGAAATTGCATTTTCCATAATTGCCCATGCTTTTGTTACTTCGTTGACTAAAATGTTTGTTGGCCGCCAGGATCTTTGAAGTTTGAACTGCTGGGTAGGGTTAAAATGGTAATCTCAAGAGTCCTAGAATACCCACTAACTATATTTTGGGAACCATGAAACCCGAGTGGCAGAATCCGTTACTATATAAGACGAGACAGGTCGGTCTCTCCTCTACCTTGTGTTCGATTTTAGAGAAAACCCCAAAGGTACCCTTGTTTTTTTCATTTCATTTGTTATGCTCACTCAACTTCAATTTTATTTTATTTTAATTTATTTAGATTTCTATTATTGGTTGTGAATAGTTCTTTATTCGTTGACTCATTATCTATGAATTCTGGAATAGGTTGATGGTTCTGAATCATTACACAGTCACACCAATATTAGTTTTATGCAGGACTTTAGTTTCCATTGTTTCTGGGTTTCTTTGGAATGCTCTTGTTCTTTGGTTTGGTTTTGATTTGATCGGTGCCTGCTTACACATTTCGTGTTAAACTTAAATCCGAGGACTTTGATATTCTATTTGAAAGTGAGTATCTTACTGAGGTGTCATGCATTTTGTCTGTTTCTTTTTGTCGGGTTGGTGAAGTATCATGCTTGTAGTACTTAATACTAATTGTATATTTGTAATTCAATTAAAAAAGGCAAATTATAAACCAAATTATGGTGTTTGGTTTGGGTTTGGCATGTATTGAATCTGGGTTCATTGTATTCTTTGGTGAAAAGGAGTCTAGGTGAAGTCTTTCTCCTAATGGACAAAATAGTTAAGAAAACAGGTTTTTGTCTTTAGTTGTATGTGACAAGTTTTAATCAAAGCAGGAGTGTTTACTTGCATTGACTTTTGCCAGAGTTACTGTTATCACTCTTAATCATTGTTCTTTCTATTCTCTGCTTCGCTGTGCTGCTTCTGATCTCCAAGGCTGCTGAATTTTTTAATGCTGTACGATAGAATTTCCTGAAACTAGATCTTCTTTTTTCTTTTTTAGTGAATGAGTACTGAATTACCTTGTCATTTCTATACAATTTGATTGTTTGTTTTTATATATGAAAACCTGTTCCCCCTATAAAAGAAATTGCTTGCTGGGTTTTATTGAATTATTTCTGGTACTACAAATTTTTTGCATAACCTGTATTGTTCCGAGCTGCTACTTGACTTTGTCTAAGCTTAGATCTGTGTCTTTATTTTTCTTCCTTCATTTTTATATGTTGAAATTCTATTGTTCAAAGATTTATGGATTGCTGCGTGTTAAGGAAACACTCAGCTCAATGCTTCTTTTGTCTCGGTTTATGCTATATCCGGGAATTGCTGGCAAGTAAACTGCCTCTGATGAACATCTCTATGTATAAACTGCTCATGGATGATCAGTTAGGGGGACATAAAAAAATGTTATTTTGGTTGGTTTTTATAGATTAAGTATGTGATCCTAACATCATAAGTTTGATTTCCTAATCCAATCAAGTTTGTTGATTATAATTAAATGGGTGTTATCACATCTCAACTCAACAAAGTGTAAGTCCCATCTAACTGGTCTTTACTATATAGATGAGTCTTTGACTCTTTGTACAAAGAATACGAAGGCCTTGTTTTCCCTCTGATATTTGTTTGAGTTAGTATTTTTTTTTAATCACTTAGACTTGAAACATTATTGTATAAACATAGGTTGGCTGCAGAGTTTAGTAGATAAATTAAATGTCTTCTAAAGTAACCTGCACTATAGGTTTTTCATCCTATACAATAGCCTTCAATAGTAAGGTAGTAATGCTAACAGAGGATTTTATAGGTTTCACCCAATGGCCTGACCACCATAAATAAAATGGATGAATTAGGCAGGTCTTTGGGAAAGCAATTATGCATTCAACAAGTTCGTTATTCATTTGTTCTTGCAGGTTTTGAAAATGTATAATTTCAAAGTTGTAACACAAAACTATAAGATTTAAGCACTTGGTGCATAATTATGGTGCTTGGCTTTTAGTCAATGAGATCTAGCTCAAATGGCAATTTCTTCTCCAATAAAAAGGGGGATGTAGGCTGAGTTTATGGGTGCAAAGCCTACTAGATGCGAGTGTAACTTAGCAAAAAAAAAATTGATGATTGCCTTTTATCTAGAGTAACCATTTGTTCTTGAATGCCATTTTTCATTTGAACACAAGACACATTTTTTGTTTATTTGACAAACTTCCAATGGTTGTGGTTATTACTAGCTCATTTAAAAATTCAATAGTCTGTTGGTGATGTTCTTTTTTTAGTACACGGGGTCTTGTTCTGCTTCTGTGGTGATTTATGTGCCATTAAAGTCATCAGTGATATAATAAATCCTACCATTCTCTGTACTGTGCTCAATGTTGAAAGTTTCTAAACAATAGCATCTTTTTTTCCAGTTAAAGATAGGGCGGAAAGGCAATAATTGCTGTTTGGCCAATTTCATACAATTTAGTGTACATTCACTTCTTTCATAGTCATTCTCATCTCCTTGAATTTTCAGATGGAAGAGCAACATTCTCAAGGTAGGCAGATTATTGAAATCAGTGTGGATATTCCTACTGGAGAGGGGAGCACTGGAGCGGGTAAGTTTTGTGGGGAAGCACCTTGTGGATTCTCAGATGCTGGATCCAACTCTAAGGATGCTAAAGAACGATCAAGTTCGATGCGCAAGCTTTTAATTGCGGTGGCACTTTGTGTTGTCTTCATGAGTGTTGAAGTAGTTGGTGGCATCAAAGCTAATAGTCTATCAATATTGACTGATGCAGCACATTTGCTTTCAGATGTTGCAGCTTTCGCTATCTCCTTGTTCTCCATATGGGCTACTGGCTGGGAAGCCACTCCCCGTCAGTCCTATGGATTTTTTAGGATTGAGATCCTTGGTGCTTTGGTTTCTATCCAACTCATTTGGGTGCTTGCAGGGATTTTGGTATATGAAGCCATTGTTAGACTTATTAATGGTACAACTACGGTGAATGGCTTCCTGATGTTTCTTGTTGCTGCATTTGGTCTGGTGGTTAATATCATCATGGCTGTTTTATTGGGCCATGATCATGGCCATGGACATGGTGAACATGGTCATGGTCATGGTCATGGTATTAGCCACAGCCATGATATGACAATTTCTGCTCATCATCATCACGAGGAGCACCCAAAAGATGAGCATCATCCTGCTCATGAAGGTCCTGCACACCAACATGCTCATGAAGATCCTTCACACCATCATGGTCATGAAGATCCTGCACACCAACATGCTCTTGAAGACCCTGCACACCATCATGCTCATGACCATCATGGAGATCTTGCTGAGCCACTGCTGGATAAACCAGAAAATGCACATGAAAAGAAAAAAAGGAACGTAAATATACAGGGAGCTTATCTCCATGTACTAGGGGACTCCATCCAGAGTATCGGGGTAATGATTGGAGGGGCAATCATATGGTATAAGCCTGAGTGGAAGATAGTTGATCTGATTTGCACCCTAATCTTTTCTGTTGTAGTATTGGGGACTACATTCCAAATGCTGCGGAGCATTCTTGAAGTCCTGATGGAGAGCACACCTAGAGAAATTGATGCAACAAAGCTCGAGAAGGGGCTATTAGAAATGGATGAAGTGGTGGCCATTCATGAGCTACATATATGGGCTATCACAGTGGGGAAAGTCCTGTTGGCATGCCATGTCAAAATCAGGCCAGAAGCAAATGCAGACATGGTGCTGGACAATGTGGTAAACTATATCAGAAGGGAATATAACATCAGTCATGTAACTATACAGATAGAGCGTTAGTGGGCTCTTTACAGGGGAAATTATCATGGGGGAAAGTTTAAATGTATCCATGCCTCGTATTTCTAAGTGGTTGCTTCATACTCTTTCTGGTAGTAGGTGTTACACTTCTTAAAGGTGGGACTGATATTGAGCACTAAAATTGATTTTAAGCAGCAGATTTCTCTCATTTCATCAAACATGCAAATGTTTAGTATCTAAGAACTTCTCTTTTGTGTCTTGGAATTTACATATATTATTTCCTTTAGCTGGTAGAGTAGAAATGCATTCTTTACTACCACCAAGGATATTCAACTATTTTAACAAGAAAACCTTATAAAGAAAACAATAGTTCACCTCCTAATATAATCCACTCTTCATGGAAGTACTACTTCAGATTTAGAAAATTAGAATTGAAACTTTGATGGCAGAATGCCAATATTATTTCTAATGTGCACTTCAGGAGCTTTTAGTAGTTTAACAAGCACCAGGCCACCAGTTACAATGGGTGGGAACAGCTGAACAAGAACCTTCTCCATATTGTGGCACTTGGATGAGATGGGGATATGTCCCTCCCTGCAACACAAAAGAGCCCATTTGCTAAATTATGGGCAACAAAATTAGCTTCCTTGTATCCATGAATAACAAATCCAATCAGTGAAGGAATTTAAAACAACTTTAGTATCATCTAAAATATGTTTGATAGCCCATTGGGGATCCAAGCATGATTTCTGAAGTGGGTGATTAACATTAAGAGTGTCTACTTCGCAGATAACTTGTTCATAACCTGCCTTTATAGTTGTAGAGGCAACATATTTTAGTTTTCTTTTGCTCTCTTTACTAGTGGTTTAGCTTTATACATACATGCCTTGTTTCCTTTCGACATGAGAAGTATTTTTCAACCTGAAAAGGGAATCCGAGATTGAATCAAGCATTAGCTGACACCGAGTATTGGGGTCAACCACAAACTAGTTTTAGTTTCAAATGACTCCAACATCAGATGGAGTGAAGTTCATCCAGTTACTGCCAATAGAGTAAGCTCAGCATAAGTGAAACTTGTCAATTACTTTGTTCCATGCCTTGTTTCTAGAAAATTGCAACAGCATCCTCAGTACATTTACATGGCTGTTGGTGACCACAAGAAACTGGACAAAAACCAATTGAGCAGAAGCTCCACCTTATAAGTTAAGGATTAGGTTTATAGATTCCATTTCCAATGACTTCAGGGGTAATTCTAAGACTTACCATCTGTCATTATTTTGTTCACGTGCAGTGAATTTAATCCTTTTTGTGCTAAACCGCTTGAAGACAAGTCCAAAAGAGAATGCCTCTAGTTGTGTGGCTAGAGGGCGCAATAGTTTTCTAGAGATATGGAGGCCACGGTCCAAGAGATAAGGTTCCTAAACATTATCAAGTGAGATTGGGTGTTTTCAAGTTGGGGATTTCATTGGATTGTATTTGTCTTCTTTGTAAATTGAGTGTATATACATATCTGCTTTTTAAGTTGTAAACACAATCATAATTCATAAACAAATCTGTCTACTTTCAACCTGTGAATATGCATGGATGATTGAGCTGTTGCATCATTTCCTATTATGATGAAGTGAGACTGGTATCACATGTGAAATGATTACCAAAGCAAATCATAGAAGATATAGGAAATCGTCTTACAGGACAAGGTACATGTTCATATAACAGGTAACATAGTGACTGAGGTCTAAAGATAAATTAGAAAGAGGTGGCCCTTCAAAATTGTGTTTTTTTGTTAGACTTCTCAGAACATGATAGTTTGTGATACTGTGTAGTGCCTTGATACTCAGGTAATCCAGGTTATTCTTCCCACGTTTTAGAGGTCGGTGCTGAACCAAAAAGGCCATTTTCTCTGCAAGAATAATTTTTTGGACGTACTTAGAAAACTGGGATTCTAGGCTCTTTGGAACAATGACAGCTCAATCATCTATATATTTTTAGCTTATCCTGTAATGCCTTCTCATTAGAGCAACAAAGCATGGATTGATTTAATGTAACTATGTTTTTGTCCTTCCTACTTAATGTGTGTATATCCTACTCTTTTTTCTTTTTCTTTTTTTAAATACTAAATATTTTTAATACACACGGGGAGGGTAGCTGTGGAATGATTGTGAGGAATTGAATGAAGAAAAAATATAAATTCGATCTTGGATTCAATCCTATCATCTGTTCCCCTTTGAGACAAAGTTTCTGTTCCCGACACAATTAATTCAATTATGCCCTCAACTAGTGGTACAGGTCCCATATAAAAAACAAATAAATAAAAATTCAATTATTGAGTGAATGCAATGAAACAAGACAATCCTATGAGGCATCTAGCAAAAAAATATGACTGACAATTTCGTGAGACACTAAGGACTCGTCTATGGATGAAAATACGAGTGCGTGAACGAGGTTTAACTGTACTTGAGCTTTAATTGTTGAACCTAATTGTCAGCGAATGTCTTTCTGAGATGCTTATGCTTTTTTCTTTTTTTCAATTTTATGTTGGTTAGAATTATTTACATGCTATAAATATACTGTCCCGCAATTTGAATTCACGCTATTCTCTTACTCCTTCAAACACTTGGTATTTGGAGAGGTACCAATTCGCTCAAATAGTTTGGTGATTCATTCTAGACCTTTGAACTTACACTCCTATAATAAACACTATCTCAAAACTTATGCAACTTTTAACGCATATAGTTGTGATGCTACTACTTAAATTTTCTTGAAAAAAACTCTATTTTAAAGTTTAATTTCAACCTTCACCTTATCATTCAAAATTAGTGATTGGTGCACTATTCTCTTAAGGGGAAAAAAATAGTGCACTGTTATCATTTTAGTGAGTTGGTTGCATAGTTCGGTGGACTAAAATGTTAAAATTATTTTAAATACAAAAATTAATAAATTAGTTTCAATGTCCATAATAGTCAGTCAACATATTTATTGATTACAATTAACCCGGGTTTTTATTACTATGTTAGTGATGATGGCAAAATCTACAAGACAACATATTTTTTATATTACTTATTTAAATTAGCAATATTTTCAAGTTATTTAGGAATTTAGTTTTTTTTTAAAATCATTTTTCAAAATACGTTTTGAGTTAATATTTTAACACAATTTTAACACTTAGAATCATATTTTTGGAAGACATGATTTAAAAAATAATCAGATCATCAAATAGCTTTAAAACAGTGTTAATTTAAATAATTATTATAAAAATATTATTTAACAAATTTTGTCTAGTGATGATATATATATATATATATCAATACTAACATTTGAAATTTGCTATAACACTTAAGTTGTGACAAGTGCAATTATTTTTCTGCGTTTGGTTGGATCAAAATGGACAATATGTCTTCTCCAAAAATGAAAACGTACATATATGATTAATCAAAATGGGACAATATGGCTAGTATAATGATTCTTCTGGCTAAGAAAGCTCGGAAATTGTTGCAAAGCAAGATTTCTCTTTTCTATAGAGTTTTCAAGGCTCGCTTCTTTCCCAATTGCACAATCATGAAGGCTAAAGATTCGAGATCCGGGTCCTACACATGAAGAAGTATACTCAAAGGGAGAGCCATGATTCAGAGGGGTTTATGCTGGCAGATTGGAAGGTGACTCGGAGACAATAATTAAAGCTTCTACAAAAGATGACAATTCTTTGACAACCTATGGTTTGTTGATCCAAGATGCAAATGTTTGTTCTAGATCCTTTACTCAATTATGTTACTCTCACATTAGGTGTGCGTTTGGCATGATGAAATTTGCCAGCTTATATTACTATTCAATTTATTTTTACTACTATTTATGGATCTCACTGCACTTTTTGGTACAATTTATAAGTCCCACGGTACTATTTCAACTAACTTTTATCTTTATCTACAGTATTTTTAGTAAAAAGTTTTCAATTTCAGTAAAATAAACAGATCCCAAACAGACCCTAGGAGAGAAGGTAAAATGGTTGCACACAATCTAGCGTATGCAATAAATGTCTCAAATTATGTTGTGTGAATGAAGGATGTTCCATCACAAACCCTTAACGTAATTCAAGCTAATTTAGCCACCTTTTTAGAATAAAAATTTTCAGTCCTTCCCCTTAAAAAAAAAAAAAAAAAAAAAAAAAAAAAAGAGCATTTTCATGTGATGCAGATTAACTAATAAAAATAAATGATAACATAAACCACTGTAGATTGCATGATGAAAGAAATGAGGGTTTTTTTTTTTAATTTTTTATGTATGTGAGATGATATGTTAATTAAAAATATTGTGAACTCATTGTAAATTTTTAATGTGTCGTTAACTTTATTGGAAAGAATTACATGTAATTTCTGACAATTAAAAAAAATAATATATATATATATTGAAAACATGTGTAGCATGAATTTCATTATCAAAAGAATAAATTATCTTCAAAATAAATAATAAAATTTCATGGAATTTTTAATAATGGATTTCAAGCAATATAGTTTTTTAAATCTATTGCAAGTTTGAATAATAAAGTTTCATCTAAATTAAATTATCCTAATTGTTTTAATTGATAAGTTTAGAAAAAAAAATGAGAAAGGAAAATTACTGTTACTCATATTATGATAGTCAAAGAATATATGTAGTGATATTACTCCAAGTTACGTGGAAGGAGGAAAAAATAAAAATAAAATAACAAGTAATGGCTAAATATTTAGGCTATGTTTAACTGGATGGAAGAGGATAAAGTTATAAGGGAACGGAAAAGAAAATGTTTTGGATGTAAAGGAGAAGAGAAATATAAGAAATAGAATGTCTTTGACACTTTTATCATTTTAAATTATAAAGTAATAAGGATATAAAAGAAATTTCACATAAAAAGTCAAAAATCTCTAAGTGTATAAAAGTAACTTTACAAATTTGGAGAGACAGTGAAAATGAAAAATTGGTGTTGATGATGTCAAAATCGTTAGCAGCATAGGTTCGTCTAAACAGCGTCCAATCCTCGTCACTAAACCTGCAAGATATGAGATGAAAGCTCTCCACAAGTGGTCATCGGTTTGGTACCCGCCACCAGCCTCCAATAATAAAGTCAGTAATGGAAGCTATTTATGAAATAAGAGAGCTCAGAATATCATAATGAGGTAAACTGAAATGTAATTCAGTTGAGTGCATGTACCTGGTTCGGTCCTGGTGGACTTGTATATATAGTTCCATTGTTTCTAGCCGTTGGGGCTTTAATTGTGGCTTTAGTGCCTTTTTTGTAACGTCCCAAGGCTCATTAATGTGGGTGTTGATGAGCTTCCAACGATATGACAACTAATTGGTAACTGATCGAGGCATTAAAACCTCTTATTAATTATTTGCATGTGTTCGTCCATGTCGAGGCAAGGTGAGCGATCTTTCTTAATGAGGTTGTCTAGGCAGGAGAGTTCGTCGGTCCCATCATATGCCCCTCCAAATTTTGTGATCATCAGTGCATGCTAGGATGACTACCAGAAGCTGAAAGGTTTTCTGCCCAAACACGACTCTTGAAATTATGTTCCGCATTTAATGCATAGTGGCGGCACTATACACATCGTGACCACGTGGCTTGCCCTGATTGTTGGAGTAAATGCCCCACTTGTGTGACCCTTGAGTTTCTTATCACTGTTTTTTTTCTTTTATCTTTTTTCAGTTTTTTATGCCTTGTTTTTAAACTTCTTTCTTTTCTCACTTTCTCTCACTTTTTCACTATCATTGCTCTGTGCTCCTTCTTTTGCGACTTTGTGCTTTTGCTCCAAGCTGCAATTTTCTCATGCTTTCTCTCTCTGTGGTAGCTTCCTTTGAGGTATGTCATTTTTCCCACCTTTCTTCTTTTTGTTGCGTAGATAAGTTGTATAGACTTCTGATTTTCTTTTATGTTTTGGGTTTTGCTGCATTGTTTGGGTTTTTGGTTGCTTTGGGTTTTTGTGTTTTGATAAAGGGTAGGAGTTTTAGGATTTTTTCCTCTTTTCCTTGGTTCTTTAGGTTTCCATGGTTAGTGATTATGAGGTTAGGATAGCTTGCCCCTCAATTTCGTTTCTTTTTGTGCGTTTGGGGGCTTCTTTAGGTGCTTCCCGTTCCTTCTCCCCCTTAGTTGAAAGTTTTTTTTTTAGGGTAATAGCCTGAGTGTGGTGTTGACTGACTTGTTCCCCTTTCTGCGTCTGTCAGTAGATTGGTTCGAAAATCTAGCTAGTAAGCGAAAAGAGATGTCAAATGTGAGATCTAGTGAACTCGAGACGGGGTTGTTGTCTAGCGATAATCTTGTGGAGATGGAAGAGGACACCATCGCTTCTAATTCGCAGCAAATTAAGGCTTTTCACGCTCTCGGGGAGGCATGTGGCCTGGATGCCGAAACGTTGTCTAGGTTAAGAGAGAGATTTCAGTTCCCTGAGAGGGTTAGGGTTCGTCTTCCCCATGAGGAGGAACGAGCCTACCATTTTTGCCCAGGGAAGTATGCTTCTATAAGGCTGCTTCCCTGAGCAGGCTTAGACTCCACGTCCACCCTTTTATCATGGAGCTTCTGGGCCGCTTCAATATTGCTCTCGGGCAACTTATGCCCAACTCATGGAGGATAGTGGTCAGCTGTATGGAAATATAACTGGCCGTCACTGAAGGGATATGATTAAGATGGATAAGCTCGTTTACTTGTAACATTTAAAGAAGTCCAAGGAACATGGGTACTATGAATTGGTGCGTTAGGAGAGGAGGACTAGGATCATTAGGGACTTGCCCTCGTCATTCGATACTGGAAGTCTTGGTTTTTTTGTGTCCGGGGATGATTGGGAGACTCCCTCTGACGAGGTTTGTTGTGATCTCCCTAGGTTGCTCCATTGGTGAAGAACCCCGAGTCTAGGCGCGTTGTCTTTTCTGCTAGTCCTTGTCTTTTTTTCATTTGCATACATTGTCACGACTAATCCTGTTTGTTTCCGTGCAGTTAAGAGACAACCCAAGCTCAAGAGCAGGTATAGGCAATGCGTTAAGGCGGCCATAGAGTACGCTAAAACGATCGACGATTTTGACAATCTAGTCGATCCTCGCACTTTACCTCTGCACTGTCTTGGCCCAGAGCCATCCAGCTACATCTTGCGCACTATCGAGATTGAATAGAAGAAAAGTTAGTACTCTATTTAGTTCATCACTATTTTTGCCTTCCTTTTTTTTTTTCAAATGTTTCCTTCTTGTAAGGATGAAGACTGAATTCAACCAAGAGATGTACGCGAAAATGAGGTCGGAGAAAAACAAACCTCTATCCAGTCTTGGGAAGAGGACAGTTTGTGTTGTAGAAAAGGGGGTCTCCGTCACCCCAACTACTTGGGAACTGAGACGAAAAGGATGGCTTCTCTAGCTACCTCGGTTGAAGAGATCACTCCTATCACGAAGAAGCCCCATGTGGCCGAGAAGGGGAAGGAAAGGCTTTTTCTCGCTCGTCCAGCGTTTGGGATGATACTGGCCTTGCACTGGCAAAGGCAAGGGAGGCCTTTACTACCAAGGAGATGGGGGTTTTTTCGGGCACCCCTTCTAACGAGGTTATGGGCCAACACGTCCATAAGCTTGTCCAAGTAACGTACCTGTGTAGCATCATCCTGGCTCGCCAGCTCATCTGCCCCCATATTCTAGCTTCTGCGGGTCTATGTGAACTCTACTTGAACGAACTCCTGTGCCAGAAAATTCGTCAACTTTAGGTACTTTTACATCCTTTCCTATTTTGCTTGAAACTCCCCTTTTATCTGACCCACGACGAGGTTGGAATCACTCTGGAGGAGTAAATTTTTTATTCCTAGCGGCTTCCCGACCCTTAAGCCTGTCGATACTCCCTTATATTTAGCTTTGTTATTGGTGGCTGGGAATGCTAACCGAACTCCATACTTGAGCATCTCTCTTTAAGGGGAAATGATAATGACCCCTACTCCGCCCCGCTTTTGGACGACGAACTGTCAGTCTGAATCGTCCATCTTTCCTCCTCATCCGTATCCCCCTCCTCATCGGGGACTGTAAATTCAACGATGAAATTTGCTAGCGCCTGTGCCTTAATAGTTGTCCTAGGGTGGTATTCTATGTCAAATTGGTTGAGCTCTATAGCCCACTAGATCATCCTTCCTGCAACCTCGGGCTTGTTCATTACCTTCTTTATAGGTTGGCCCATCATCACCAAGATAGGATTCAAATGGAAATAAGTTCGCAGCTTGCGTGAAGCGACAATCAAAGTGAATGCAATCTTCTCTATCCGTGTGTATTTGGCTTTTGCCCCTGGAAGGCCTAGCTGACATAAAAGACTAGAAGCTGTCTTCTGTCCTCTTCTTGAACCAAGGTAGCATTCACAACTGTAGCTGACATTATCAAGCATAAATACAGGTTTTCTCCTTCTTTCGACAGACTCAAGAGGGGTGGATTGCTCAGGTACTGCTTAAGTTCCTGGAAGGCTTTCTCATACTCGTCCGTCTAAACAAAGGCCTTATTTAATGTTTGGAAAAGGGTAGGCATTTTTCCGTCGCTTTCAAGACGAATCTGTTAAGCACTGCTATCCTTCTTGTGAGCTTCTGGACTTCCTTCACGGTCTTAGGTGATGCCATCTCCAGTATGGCTCATACCTTCTCTAAGTTTGCTTTTACTCCCCTTTAGGACACCATGAGCCCTAAGAACTTCCCTAACGGCACCCTAAAGGTACACTTGCTGGGGTTTAACTTCATTTGATATCGTCTGAGAGTCGCGAACGTCTCTTGGAGGTCGTCCAGGTGTGTAGACTCTTCTTTACTTTTGATGAGTATGTCATTCACGTACACTTCCATGTTCCTCCCGATCTGTTTACTGAACATCTTGTTTACTAACCTTTGGTAGGTTGCTTTCGCATTTTTCAGCCCAAAAGGCATCACCTTGTAGCAGTAGAGCCCTTGGCTCGTGATGAATGCAGTTTTTTCCTGGTCTTCCTCTGCTAGTTTTATCTGGTTGTACCCTGAGGATGAGTCCATGAAAGTTAGGAGCTTGTGCCATGCTATGGAATCCACCATCTGATTTATCCTCGGCAGGGGGAAGCTGTCCTTCGGGCAGGCCTTGTTCAAGTCGGTGAAGTCCACGCACATTCTCCATTTCTCATTTGCCTTCTTCACGAGAACGACGTTGGTCAGCCAGTTCGGGTACTAGACCTCACGGATAAAGCCCGCTGTTAGTAGCTTATTTACTTCATCCATGATTGCTTGGTTCCGTCTGGAGCAAACACTCATCGTCTCTGCTGGATGGGCTTTTTCTCGGGGTCCACATCTAACTTGTGTTGGGTAATCTCCAAGGATATGCCTAGCATATTCTCGTGGCTCCAGGCAAAAATGTCCAGGTTGTCCCTGAGGAACTGGGCTAGCTTCTTCTTCGTGTCTAGACTCATGATCGTCCCCACTCTAGTGGTCTTCATTGGCTCCCCGTCTACCAGCTTCACAATGTCCAGGGCTTCCACCTTCTCCTCTTCTTTTTCCTCGATCATCCACGTATGGTTTTCCTTGGTTGCCAACACTGCTTGATAGCATTCCCTAGCCAGTACTTGATATCCTTTTACTTTGCCTATACCGTATTTTGTTAGGAATTTCACCTTTAGGCTATAGGTAGAAGTGGCTGCCTTCCAGTAGTTGAGTGTGGGCCTCCCAATGATCATATTGTATGAAGAAGGACAGTCTACCATCAGGAAATCCAATTGACGAGTCAACTATCGTGGATAAGATCCTACTATGACTGTTAATGTCACTATGCCTTTAGGATACACCCTGTCCCCACTAAAGCTAACAAGGGGGGACTCAAAAAGGCGCAGTCTTCTTGGATCTAGCTTCAACTGTTAAAAAGCAGAGAGGTAGATGATGTTCGCGGAGTTTCCATTATCCACAAGAATTCTCTTGGTGTTAAACCGTTCTATCATGAGCATTATGATCAAGGGGTCGTCATGAGGTTGCTTCACTCCTCTAGCGTCTTTTTCAAAGAAAAACATGTCCCTGTCTGTTCGTCTCTGCTTCAAGGGGGTATCTTGTGGATGTTGTTCACTTGCCTCTATTATGACTTCTTGTGGATGGCCCGCTTATGATAGTATTTATCTCTCCGATCACGCTTGGCGGACGTTGGGACATATAGTCCTCGTCCTTTGGTGAGGCTTCACTCTTGTCCTTGTCATCGTCCCTAGACCTACTAGGTTCTCCCTTTTTCACAAACCTCTGCAATTTCCCTTTTCGTATGAGCTCCTCTATCTGCTCCTTCAGGTCTTTGCAATCCTTTGTGTAATGGCCGTGATCATTGTGGAAATGACAATACTTCTTCTTATCACGCACGTTGGGTGAAGAATGTAATGGCCTAGGCCATTTGAGGTAGTGCTAATCTTTAATCTGCGCCAAAATTTTTTTGTCAACAAGCATTACTAAAGGAGTGAATTTTACCGTCCAAGGAGCTTTTTCATTTTTCCTTTTACCCCCATCATTAGTCTGACGATCTGAGCGTTCCCTATTCTGTCCTCTTTGGTCGTCTTCTTTCCTTCATTTTTCATTGATTTTCTCTACGTCTTTTATTGCAGCTAAAGCGTCTTCAGCATTCATGTACTTCTGTGCCTTCAAGAGCATCTCTGCCGTCATTTTTGGAGGATTCTTCGCGAGTGAGACCACGAACTCCTTGGATTTCAATCTAGCTTTAAAGGTTGTTAGCTGCACCTTGTCATCAGCTTCGTCTACCTCTAAAGTTTCTTAAGTGAAACCCTTCACATACGACCCCCGGGTCTCTTTCTCTCCTTGTTTGATGGTGAGTAAGTGGTTTTCTGGCCTCCTTAGGCATTGTCCTCTGACGAAGTGGCGTAGGAAAGGACTGCTAAACTGTTCGAAGTTGTTGATGGACGATGTGGGTAGCTTTATGAACCATTCCCTTACAGCTACTTTAAGAGTAGTGGGGAAAAAGCGCCACAGTATTTCGTCAGGGGGCTGCTGGAGACCTAGTGTTGTCTTGAAAGTTTTGAGGTGGTCCAAGGGATCCTTAAGTTCGTCAAACGGCTCAAGCTGAGGCAGGGGAAACTTTGACGGCATTGGGCATTATAGAAATGTTGTCCTAAAAGGGGAATCTATCATTCTATCCAAGCTTCGATCTGTTTTCCCTTTAATGGCATTCCTTAGCTCGTCCATGTCCTTTTTCATTTCCCAAAAAAGATCTAAGCTTGGTCCATCTAGAGTGGCTAGCCTTCGACGGTTGCTCCTTCTTTGACTATCTCCCTCGTCTTCCTGATTAATCCTGGACCGGTTGTCTTCCTATTGGAGTCGCTGCCTCATCTCTTGGTTTTGTCTGGTGAGCTCTTCCACACTAGCTGTAAGTGCTTGGATCTGTAGAGCCAGTGCAGCAGGATCTTGGTTGGACTCCATCTGAATTTAGAAAAGGACTGGAATTATGCTTTCAAACCCCAGTGTGAAAATGTCATCCCTACAGACGGCACCAAGCTGATGATGTCAAAATCGTCAGCCATGTAGGTTCGTCTAGATAGCGTCCAATCCTCATCACTAAACCTACAAGATATGAGATGAAAGCTCTCCTTAAGTGGTCACCTATGTGGTGCCTACCATAGGGCCTCTGATGATAAAGTCAGTAATGAAAGCTTTTTACGAAATAAGAGAGCTCGAAATATCATAATGAGGTAGGCTGGAATGTAATTCAATTGAGTGTATGTACTTGGTTCGGTCCTGGTGGACTTGTAAATATAGCTCCACTATTTCTAGTTGTTGGGGCTCTAATTGTGGCTTTAGTGCCTTTTTTGTAACTCCTTAAGGCTTATTAATGTGGGGGTTGATGAGCTTCCAACGGTTTGACAGTTAATTGGTAATTGATCGAGGCATTAAAACCTCTTATTAATGATTTGCCTATGTTCGTCCATGTCAAGGCAGGGTAGACGATCTTTCTTAATGAGGTCATCTAGGCAGGAGAATTTGTTGGTCCCATCAGGTGGGATCCATGAAAAACTATTTCTCTCCCCTCTTCCTTTTTCTCCTCTCTTTCCTTTCAATCAAACAAATGAACTTGAGTCTATTATCTTCCCTTCTCTCCCATTCCTTCTAACCAAACATAGTGTAATGGATATAACTCTTACAACTATGTTCGTTTGTGGCATAAGGCAAGTAGGATGTCCTTCCATTGACCTGTCAATCATGCTTGCTCGCAGCATAAAGATTATGTAAGGACCAAATATCCAAGTTTAGATGATGGACGATCGACTAATGGCCAAAGAGACATAAACGAGGGTAACTTATAAGAGATCCTTAAATGAAAAGAAAAAATCTCCTTAATTTGAAGGGCAATATTCTTACCCTATCAACTCACAATTTTAAATCATTAGTATCCCGAGTATTGTGCCTCGGATGAATACCATTGCCCACATTTTGCCATGACTTTTGATGATGGGAAATAATTATGGAACGAGTTGCTAGGAGAGACCTCTATATAAGCATCAAACTATACCATCTCAAGGTTTGAGAGAAAGGCCTTAGAACCTTTGTTTTCCCTACAAATTTCAATTTTTAGTGAGTTTTGACTTAAGCATAGGAGGAGTTTAGGTTAGCACCACATCTATGCTCTCCAATTGAATTTCATGTTTTATGAGTCTTTCACAACTTTTGTTTGGATGAGTGGCTCACTAAGATCCTCCGCATCATCATTAGTATGTTACAAATTGCGTGCATTGGGATGCTTAAAACTTGCTACATTTGCTTTCTTCTTCTTCTTTTTTTTTTTTTTTTTTTAAATGAACCAGTGCCTTTTGCACTGTTCATGTCCCATGAACAGTGCAAACATGCCAATAAACAGTAAATTCATTAATGAACGGTAATCGAAAAATTATTTTTTATTGTTTTCAGCAAACAGACCCATTATATAAGAGTAATTTGATACTTAAAAAATAAAAAATAAAACCAATTGTTGAGACATAATTTTGTTAATGTTTGGGTAATTCTCGAAGTTCTTGGACATACAATTTCAATTTATAAGGATTGGAAATATGTTTGATTTTGACCAAAATTTTAAAGGATACTTTTTTTTTTCATAGCAAAAATAATCCTCAACACATTATAAATACATTAGGGTTATTTAACTAATTCTATTTCTACTCTAGGTAAAACTTTATTACTTTTGTTTGAAGAAGTTTAGATTATTCTTTTTAATTATGGTGTTCTATTAATAAAATTTAAAATAATTTTTTTCCATTTTTAAAAATATTTTAAAATTTAACATTAATTTTAGTTTTGACCCAAAAAAATCAGTTTTATAAGGTAGGTTTAGGGCATATAAAATAGTATTTTATTTATTTTATCTTCTATTAACAAATTTTTGTTCGAATTTGATAATTTTGTGAAATTTTTTCTTTACTTGGCATATTAATTCTAATTAAACTGCGCATTATATGGCAATACTATCATATTAAGTCTCCATTTATATTTATTCTTCTTCTTTTAATTATCAAATTCTCTCTTTTGTATCTTCTCAAAAAAAAATCTCTTTTTTGTATGAATTACAAGCCCTTAATTCAAGTATAACTAATTAGCTGCATATCTTGATATCATTTTCTTTTATGGAATTTCCACGTGATTTTTTTAATTAAGATTATCAAATCCTTAAATAATATTGGCATCTTTGAATTATAATAGTAATTGAAATTTTTATCATTATTTATGCTTATAGATTTTGACTAATTAAGATTAGTATTTATTATATCATTGACAATTTGACACATGGCTATTCTAACTTATATATTAAAAAATGCAAATAAAAAATGCACGTAAATAGTAATTCTAAATCATATATGAAGGATCCTATGAAGGTTTTTAAACACAGACCGTTCATTGAACCGTAAAAGGAAGATGTTCAAGGTTTTGAGATAGAACCGAAGTTGAACCAGGGTCGAACCGTGATGATGTCATAATTAATTTAATAATTAATTAGAGCCTAAATATAGATATTAAATTTATAAAACTAGCAAAATTGACTAATATATCTATATATGTAAGGAAAATTTAATGATTTTCAAGCATATATTTATTAATTAAATAAGAAAGTTAATAAAATAAAATAATAACCATGAAAACATTAAAATTTATGATTAATTTTTGAAATAAAGTTGAATATTTTTGAAGGATTTTAATTATAATTTTGTTTTATTCCTTGTAAGAGATGAGTAATTTAATTAAGTAGAAGAAAATTGTGTTAAGTTGTTTTATTAAATAAATAAAAAATTGCTAAGGGGCACGGCCCAACCCCAGTTTCCGGGGTTCAATCACGGTTTTAGGGGTTTACGGAATTGCCACATATGCCCGGTTCTCTATGCTTAAAAAACCAATTTTTCATCCGATTTTCAGTTTTCACGGTCCGACCTCCCGGTTTGGTCTGGGTCTAAAAACCTTCCTATTAACTTCATTTATTGTGTTAAATTCCTTATTCTAACCCAAATATGGATTACAAAGTTTGTTGATGAACAAAAAATTATTCTTATTATTTCCGTATTGAATTTTGAAAATCGTATCAATAATAATGATAAACATATTTTTTGCTAAATAAGGTTAAACCTAGCCAAGTAGTCCCACATAGGAAGAAAGCATTTTATGCATTAGATACATACATACTTATTCTAATAGTGCATGTGACACATAACTGGTGAGAAAGAAAATTATCTTCTCTATTTCAAGTACTTTTAATTCGTCTATTTTACAATTCATATTAAATTTTACAAATCTAAAAGTGTAAGAGCATCCACATCTAATTATCTATAGTTTCTCTATTTTAATCCTCCAAAAATTCAACTTTAAAAAAAATATATAAAATAATCATTTTTGTAGTACACTATACATATCATTCTCAATTTCACAATATATCATATTAAAACAATCTAAAATAGCTCTTTTTAAATATTTGTTTTATTCCAACAAAGCAACCACTCAAATATGAGACACTTACCTAACCGCTACAAATCTAAAGACACCCACACAAAACATACAAATCAAACCCAAACAAATCTAAGACACCCACCCAAAACATACAAATCAAACCCAAACCATTTATCTTCACTTTCGACAATGCCAAACACAAATCCACCAAAATATCCAAAAACCCAAGCCTAGCTCCTTTTAGTGATGAAAGAGGAAGAGAATATTATTGTAGCTTTTATATTATTTCGTTTTGCAAAAAGAGTGATCGAATGTAGCATGTTTTCTTCTCTTTTTATTTGCAATTCCCTTTATAATAGTAACAACTCCAATTTAGAAACTCCAATGTGAATGTTATCTTATACAAAAATTTAATCTTCCCAATGGTAAAGATGATTCATATAATCAAATTATGAAATAATAACCTTCACTTTAGCAAGATGATAACTCCGACACATGAAACTTATGTCTAATTAGCATGTAGGCTCTACAAATATGAGGGTCACGTATCAATGAAATATAAGTCTAATTTGGGCACATGCTAAACTTTCGCCACTTTTAACTAGGTGCAATGCCGTTCGCAAGGTAAATAACAAGATTTTTTTTTTCTTTTCTTTAACCCATGTGCAGGTGCAAATTAAATGGTAGGTTACAGTAAATAAGTGAAACATTATGGACAAAAGATAGGATATCGAATTGGAAAATGTGGGAAACGGGAATGACCTATCATCAGACTAGTGATGAGCAATGACACAATCCATAGAAGGACTTTCCAAAGCCTTTCTTTCTTTGTTCTCTTTTTATTTTTATTTTTTATTTCTCCTTCTTTCTTTGCCGTACTCTCTCTTCCAGCTCTCTGAAGAGAGAGAAAGAGAGTCCCCACAACTGTCTGTCCCCGCTGCCGGACAAAACTGCCTCCGCCAATAATGCTTAGGACCTTGTAAACCAGACAACCCTACCTTTCGTCTCTCTGTCTCTCTCTTCTGCTAAGTCTCACCAACTCCTAGAGTTTCAAGTATATCTGTTATATCTTCAAACTCACTTGAGTAATTTCCACCCTTCATTTCTTACCACATCCCTTTCTGTTTCCATTTTCTTCACCTTTCTATTAACCCTTCTTCACCTCTCCCCAAGCCCTATTTCTAGTTCTTGTTACTCTCTCTCTCTCTCCTTCTGTGTGAGTTCTTCAAAGCAAAGCATTTAATGTATTCTATTTAAGGGTATCACAAGCATGTAGTTTCTGGAACAAAGGAATAAATTGTGGCCTGGATATGATATGGGGTCTCGTTCTGCTTCTTGGAGGTTACATTTATTACAATTGTTTTGTTAGTATCACTATATGGAATGTTGGTCACTGAGGGAGAGAGAGAGACATAGAATTTAAGGCGTACTGTAACAACTACTGCTTTGCTGTGATGGAGAGGCTCCAAGGACCCATGAATCCCTGTGTATGTTACTACCAAGCTCACTTCGTACTCTATATTTCTCTATATCTTTTCCTTTTCTTGAACCCCTTCTCTAGAATCAAGAAATAGACCACATTTACTTCTCAAAATGCTTGTATTTAATGCCTAGTGTTACTTTCCTGGAAGAGCTAACATATTCCATGCTGTTTTCCTTTTTAACAAATTCTATTCTCGTCCACTCTTGTTCTCTCTTTTCACTGGGGAGACTGGAACCCTCCAACCCAATACATGAAAGTATTTATCTTGCTCCCATTGGAGGTTGGGTTTAAACTTTGTAGCGCAGAGAAGAATAAAAATTTCTTATTTTTTTCCCTCTTCTTTTATAGTCTAATTTTCTGGTTTTTTTTTTTTTTTTTCTTTGCAGTTCTTTGGGGACCATTCAGACCTGGGTTATTTAGAGCAAGAATTTGTGACCACGGAAAGCTTGAAAGTTGAGGAAGAAGCACACTTTTCAAACTCAATGTTAGAGGACAAAATGCCATTTCTTCAGATGCTACAGAGTGTGGGATCCCCCCACTTTTTGCCTTTCAAAGAGCCTAGTTTTCAAACACTGTTGAGATTGCAACACCTAAAGAAGCCTTGCGAGGTGTACACCTATTTTCCTGAAATGGAAACCCAAATTCAGGCCCTAGAGCTTGAGAGCTGTGTCACCAATGACATAGTAGAGCTACATTCACCAATGAAATCCGAGACCATGGACCTTCAACACCCACATTCAACTTCATGTCTCGAAGCTACTGTGAGCTCAGAGTGCAACCAAGAAAAACCCAACTCAGCTGAAAAACATTACATAGAAAGTAACTCGGGCTCTCCACCTCCTTGGGCTAACCCACAATCCTGGCCTAAACAAACCCAGTTCTCCAAATCTCTAGCAACAGTTACACGGGAGAGAAAAAAGCGAAAGCGAACAAGACCAACCAAGAACAAAGAAGAGGTAGAGAACCAGCGCATGACCCACATTGCTGTAGAACGCAACCGGAGACGCCAAATGAATGACCATCTCAATGTCCTCAGGTCTCTCATGCCCGCCTCCTATATTCAAAGGGTAATTATATATCATTAAATTCTATAAAGTTCCAATCTTTAGTTTTTCAATTTTGAAAGATTGAAGCTTTCTTTGTTTTGGTTAAAATTAAGGGTGACCAAGCTTCTATTATTGGAGGTGCAATAGACTTTGTGAAGGAACTAGAGCATCTACTTCATTCCCTTGAAGCACAAAAGAGAATGAGAAAAAACAAAGAAGGAAACGAAAGCTCCACTGTGGTCCCATCCAATGGCTTCTTTATGTTGCCACAACGTAGAATTGGTTCTGACGAAGAAAACTGTGGAGAAGAGGTGAAGGCAGAGAACAAATCTGAGGTGGCGGAGATAGAAGTGACGGTGATTCAAACTCATGTTAACTTGAAAATTCATAGCCAAAGGAGGCCTGGTCAGTTGCTCAAAGCCATTGTTGCATTGGAGGATCTTAGGCTCACAGTTTTGCACCTTAACATTACCTCCTCGGAGAGCTCAGTACTTTACTCTTTCAATCTCAAGGTATTATTCTGTCTTTTCCTGTTTCTTTTTAGTCAACCATTCTGACTTGAAGCTCAAGCAACCCTAGCACTAGTTACTTTTTTTTTTTTTTTTTTTTGCATAATTTTAAGAGTATCTGTTATATTAATATATTGTAGTATTATTTTGGACTGGTGTGATTTTGGTGTGGGTTTTGGATGTGGTTGGTGATGCAGATGGAGGATGAGTGTAAATTAGGATCTGCTGATGAGATTGCATCAGAAGTTCATCAAATATTTCAGCTTTATCAACGGTAGCTGATTGTTCAAAGACTCGAAGCAAATAGAGAGGCAGCCGACTTCATTGTTTGGAGAGGGTAGGACTTTTAGGATAAGGCAAAAAACAAAAAACAAAAAAACAAAAAGGGATAGAATATGAAAAATGTATGGTGCTTTATGGGATGGGGGTATCGGGGAACAGAGGGCACCTCCAAATCCATTGCCCCCATTTCTTCTAGGCTGTGTGAGTTGTACCACATATGCAATGGGTGCAGTGCAGGACAAAACAGATGATGTTTACAGCCTAAACTTGAAAAGTTCCCATGTTCTTAGCTTCTCTTTTTCTGTTCTTTTTTTCTTTTGTTTAAGTTTAAGAGACCCCATGTTATTAGCTTAATTAATAATAAATGTTTAATTTATTTTTTTATTTTAGGGGGTTTTTTTTTTTTGGGGGGGGGGGGTTTAAATGTAAACTGTGGCATAGATATTTAGAATGGGGTCCGCATGCTTGGTTAACGAGGCTTGGTTTGAATATTTTCAGATTATCATCATTACATATATTGCGAATGATGCTTCTGTTTTTTACATTGACTTTTGGGGCTTACCGTACAAAATATAGATATTTCATCATTATATATATGTCCTTCAGGCCTTTTTGGGTTTTCTTTAGGTGATGAATGATGATCATCTCTATCCCGAATATGGGATTTTTCATTTTTGTCTTTTGTGATCTAACTTTCTAAAAAATTAAAATGAAAAAGTTTATTTTCAAATTCATTTGGAGAAAAAATTCTTTAATCCACTATTAATAAAATTAGCTAAAGTGTATTATGTCATGTGACTTGTTTAAATAATATATATTAATAGTCTTATAAGTTGTCAAGGAATGAAATAAAGAAGAATTTTCTATACTAATTTAGGAGAAAACTTTATCTAAAAAATAAAAAATAGTTTAGACTCCAATTATGGTTAATTACTAATTTTAGCAAATTAGTCAATTAAGCCTAGATAATTAATTAGCCAATCACATAGTTGCGTGGATATAATTAAAAACCCACAAACCCAACCCAAGATGTGTTATAGAGAAAAACCTAAAACGAGCTCAAACTAAGGAAGTCAATACCGTACCGGAGACTGCACCTGTTTGGCCATCGGTACGATATATTTTGGATACCGGTCAATACCAGTGTACCGTTTCGAGTTTACCGCTATTATATATATATATATATATATATACACACACATCAAAATATCTAGAACTATGTTTATAAACATATAATATTTTACTTATATTATAGTAAATATAAAAGTTTATTATAAAACATTACTTCAATTCAGAACAAATTATTCATAATTTAAGACTTTAGTATCAAATAAAAGAAAAAAAAACACAGTATAAAAAATAGAAAACTTAGTTGTTCATTGTATACTAAGAAAACAAATAATACTAAGAAGTTAATATAAATAAGTTACCATTATACCTTTACAAAAATTCGAAAATTACAAAACTAAAATTAAAAAATAAAAAAACTTTTTCTGTACCAGCTGGTACGCCCGGTACCGGCCAGTATTGCCCGAAATTGGCCGGTATGACCGGTAGGTGGCTGGTACGGCCGGTATTTTTTCCGGTACAATATAAAAGTATACCGGTACCGGTGCACTGGCCGGTACGGGTATGGTATCGGCCACACTGGCTCAAACTCTATGTCCCACCCATCGAATCAATTCACTAACAAAGATGGTTGCAATACATAGAACTTTCAAGTTTTAAGTAAGTGTAGATGTACGTGAGCTTCCACCTTTTGCTAGCACTCGATTGCACCAACTCTTTCTTTTCACTAGCTTCCGATTCTACTAGTTGGGTTGTCAATCACAAAGTCCAAGGACTTGGGCATTCAAGGCCTCTTGAAGATTTCTTAGGATTACTTGTATGATTTTTAGCTCCAAGCTTCAATCTATGATCACTTAAGGTATCAAGGTGTATGGCTTGGGTCTCCTCTTCATGAATGAGGCAATTTGGACTTTGGAGAGGGTAAAGGTATCGAGATTACAGTGGGTTTTGCTCTAATGGTGCCGTTAGCTCTCTCACTCTTCAATAAGAGAATTTGGTGTAAAAATAGTGGGTATTATGAGATTTATAAAATGATTAATTGGATGGGAACAATAGAGGATTAAACCAATTAAATTTTCTCGAGTTCTTAAACTTGCTAGACCAAAAGTCGTGAGTTTCAGATAAAAATTTGTGTATTGAATTTTTAAATTGCTCACTTCGCTTAAAATTCACCTGGCATCCTCAATTTTCTCAAGTGAAATTGTTGGTATTGCAACTTCAACTTTAGATTTTAATCCTCTCATCTTGAAATGCAATACAACTCAATAAAACACAAATACATGAAATCAATTTTGCAAAATACAATGAAATTTGGCATGGAACATGCTAACACAACAAATATCCTTACCAAAAAAAAAAAAAAATCAAGTCTTGTAACTTAATTAACACTTTTTGGTGTTTCCAACAAAGATGTTTAGGATTCAAATTCCTTCTTTCTTAAGTATTGAAAGAAAAATTTTACAAAATTAATTGGAAAAAAACCTTCTAATTGTGCTCATTTTTATCTAGGTTCTATAAAGAATGAAGTAATTTCTTTAAGATGAATTTATTTTAAAATTGAAAATATTTAATTTGAGCCTATTTCTTGTGCATTATAAATATTTGGTTTTATTGCCTAGAAAGTTGCATTTGGTTTTATCTTTCTTATATTTTGACTCTTTTTCATTATATTTTATTTTGTATAAATTTGATATCATTTTCTCCATTCAATCCATATTTTCACACACAAAAACTATAAGTACTCTCTCTCTCTCTCTCTCGGTGGATTTTTGTTTTTTAATTTCTTATAAATCTAATTAAAGTTGATGATTCTTTTTTGTTTGTTTTATTTTTAATATGTGTTTGGTATTGTGTTTTATTTTTTAATTTTCAATCAAAAAGTTTTCTCTTTCCCTTTTATTTCTTTGATTGAATTTTGGTTTGGGTTAGGGTTAATACTTAGTTTTTTGTGGAAATAAAAATTTGAGTTTATATCAAAACGCAATCTATGAATTTGAATGTCTACCAATTTTTTAAATAATAAGTTATTATAAAGTCTATTTTTTATTCATTTAGTTTCATTTTAATTTTGGTTATGATAACATTGTAATTTTGTGATGAGTTTTGATTATTAGATGAAATATTTGAATAATAAATTTAAAACTTATAAAATTTAGTTATATATTAGGCAAATATAACATACTACAATAGAAATTAGAAAAATACGATTCACCTTAAAAAAATAGTAACCAAACACAAAAATGTGTGTGTATAAAATGATGTATTTCAGTATTTGTAGAGATAAAAAAGATTAAAAAAATACTTGTAGGAATTAAAAATAAATAAATAAGATTTGAAGTAATTATTATTTTTTATATAATTTGTACTCTTTTTTTTTTTTTTTTTTTGTAAGTTTGTATATTATCGGGATCTTCTCGACGCCTTATTCATGCTAGTTGGACTGTCATGGGGACCAGTTCTATCACCTCTACTAAAAATCGTGCCCTTACTAGTCAGATTCAGATTGAAGTAATACATGGCAGAAAAACCATATTGGGTGAGACACGCATGGCATTCTCTGCTAATTGCTATACGAATGCATGGTTGAAAATGGACTTTTCTTTTTTTATAATGAAAATGGACTTTTATTTGGTCACAACTTCGTGAAGAAATAAATATGTAAAAGACAGATATGAGTGACGTGGTGGAAGCTTTGTTGACGAGAATAAATGGCCAAAGTCAAATAGACAAGAGCATTTAGCAAATCCTATTCCCAATTTCCCATCCCCCACACCAAAGTGAGAGAGTGAGAGGCTCTCAGTCTTTTAGAAAGGAGAGAGATGCACAGTGCAGGAGCATGCTCATATCCCCATGTGAAAAAGTATAAAGAGACAAATTACCCTCCTAGTTTTTCTTTTTGGTCTTCGTGTTTTCCTTTTCACAGGCTTTTCTTTTCTTTTTTTTTACTATTTTGTGTTTTCTTCTTTTTTTTTTCTTCGGTTTCTCCAAGGGTTAGTCTCAATCTCCTAGCATACAATTGAGGACCCTTTTCCCATTCCTACAGCTCCATGATAACAACCTTTTTCTTGGATTTATTCCTAGAGAGAACCTTTTTCATTCCAATGCCAAATTGAGTCAATGCCAATCGGCTGTCTAAAACTGTTCTTTCAACAGGAATTATTAATTAATTAATAATTACCTCCATTCAATACATTTTTTCATCAATATTCATGTTTTGTAGCACGATATTTTGCTTTCCCATGAACCAAATTAAGCTAGAAAAACCAGAATCTAGTTTAATATTAAGGATAATTTAATCTCTCTTTAGAAGTTGAGCCTCAAAGTCCACATTGATACTCCATTAACCTTATAAATTAAGTGTTGCCACAACCTCGGGCAACTCATTGAAACATTATTAGCAATGGACCCAAAAGGAACTTTGGTCTCAGATTTTTTGTAACTACTGTTTGTTTTATTTGGAATGGCGGGCCATCATTGAAGAACGCTGGCATATAATCAGTGTTTTCATACTATTATCATTAGCATTGGCTTCTTCATAATATCGCATTTCCACACTATCATTAGCATTAGTTTATTTCCTTGAAGAACATAAAGCTCAATTTTATAATACTATAGACGAGTGGAAACTTGGGGAGTCTCAAAGTATGAGTGTTTAGCGTTTACCAAAGAAAACGCCGTCAGCTGTCTAGGCTTTAGAGACCAGGTAGTGATCACATTACCAGAGGCGAACAGTTCCTTTGTTTTCTCGCTAGTTTCTTTTTCAACATCAGCCTCTACTTTCATTGGCAGTTGATGTGTCTATAATATGACTACGTCCCTCATGGGTCAGGGGGACCTTGCATATAGATATTAATGAATGCTCTATGAGAAGACAAGGTTAAGGAGTAATGTTGTGTTTGGATGAAAGGGAAAGGGAGAAGAAAAAAAACGAGAGGATCATTTAATACATTTTGTTTGGATCTTATTTTAATTTGGGTGGAGAAAAATGTTTGAGGGTATTTGGAGAGATATATATCTTACCCCTTCAAACATTTTTAAAGATTATGATATTAATTTTAACTTAAATTAAAAATTGGTATAAAATTATTAATTTTTACGATGTCTTACTGGACGATTATTGGCCCACTACTAGTAGGCTCAAATGTTATGGGGTTGATAATGGTTCCTTGGTAGACCCAATCTATGTTGCTCAGCAACTTAAGCCAAGGATTGTTAGGACCTCGGGGGTTCAATCCTGCTCGCGATGTACCTCGGTAATGGCTTGGGGGATACGGCCACTAAGAAGCGTTCGGCATCTAGAGCAAGTCCCAAAGATAGAGTCTCTATTTCTAAAGTGGGGCCTCATTACATCTGGAATAATTCTAGTGAACCTCACTTGCACGAGAAATGCTAAAAGTAATTATAGCTAGCCCACTAAAGGAGGCTATAAATAAGAGAAAAGCAGAGAGGAAAGGTTGGACACGAGAGAAAAAGAACTAGAGAGTGTAAAAGGTAGGGAGAAGAAAGTTAAGAGCAAGACTGTTTGGGAAACTTAGTCGGTGGTATTACAAGCTTTAGTTCCCATCCTAAGGAGTTTCCCATTGTCGGATATCCATAAACTCACTATAATAAATAAATTGTGAGCCCAATGAAGCAGCAAGCCCACTAGTTGAGGATAGGGTATGCGCACTTACTATTTTTAATTTATAAAATATCTAAATAAAAGAGAGAAATATTAATTTTTCTATCTTCACTTAATTTTTAAAACATCCAAATAAAGAGAATGATTAACCAATTCTCCTTCCTCTCCTCCCCTTCCTCCTTATAGTATTTTCTCTTTCCAAATTTCTAAACATGCTATTAAGGGGGGAGTGGCCATGCTTTGGAGTTTTTTTTTTTTTTTTTTTTAATAACTAAAGTACACTTGTGGCCATAAAGTTTTAATTGTGACCATTTACATATCAAAATTTCTATTTTGACCCTTTATGGTATAATTTAATTTTTATATTATGTCAACAATTTATGTTAGTAATTTGATTGTTAACTACCACATAACTACTAGATAACAATCATTAAGGGTATTTGAAGAGATATATATCTTACCCCTTCAATCTTTTTAAAGATTATGATATTAATTTTAACTTAAATTAAAAATTGGGATAAAATTATTAATTTCTATTGATGTCTTACTATTTTTAATTTATAAAACATCCAAATAAAAGTGAGAGATATTAATTTTTCTACCTTTACTTAATTTTTAAAACATTCAAAAAAAGGGAATGATTAACCATTTCTTCTTCCTCTCCTCTCCTCTCCTTCCACCGTATAAAATTTTCTCTTTCCAAACTTCTAAACATGCTAATAACGGGGGGTGGGCATGCTTTGGGTTTTTTTTTTTTATTAACTAAAGTACACTTTTGGGAATAAAGTTTGTAATTGTGATCATTTACATATCAAAATTTATATTTTGACCCTTTATGGTATAATTTAATTTTTATATTATGTTAAAAATTTCTATTAGAAATTTGATCGTTAACTACTAGATAAGTTGCCTCCATTAAACCACATCACCCATATAATGTCACATGTCTCTAGATTACTAATAGAAATGGACGGTAAGACTAATATCAAAATAGAATCAAATACGAAGGACTAAAATGTTGAAATGTAAATATCAAAATGAAAATAATCTAAACTGTAAGGGCCAAGAAGGTGCTTTAGTTTTTTATGGTCCAAATTATTTTAGAATTACTTCTCTTTTTACATTAATTATATATCTACAACATATTTTACAACTACAAAGGGGTCAAATTATTGATGATAGTAAGTAAAGTGGTGTTAATGGTAGATTTATATAAGAATCAATAACTTGTCAACTCAACTGTATTGGTGGCCTAACATGCAGAGAAAAGCACAGGATTATGCAAGAAAGTGTGATCAGTGTCAGAGGTATGCTCCCAACATTCATCAACCAAGAGGTGTCCTTAACCCTCTGTCTAGTCCATGGCCTTTTGCTTAGTGGGGCTTGGACATTGTGGAGCCTTTCCCAAAGGCAGCAGGGAATAGAAAGTGGTTGCTTGTTGGAACGGATTATTTCACGAAATGGTTGAAGCGGAGCCATTGTTAAACATTAGGGATGTGGATGCGAAGAGGTTTGTCTGGAAAAATATTGTCACTAGGCTCGGAATCCCTCATACTCTTATTTTAGATAATGACCTGCAATTTGATAGTAAGGCCTTCAGAAGGTATTGTGGAGCCTTTCCCAAAGGCAGCAGGGAATAGAAAGTGGTTGCTTGTTGGAACGGATTATTTCACGAAATGGTTGAAGCGGAGCCATTGTTAAACATTAGGGATGTGGATGCGAAGAGGTTTGTCTGGAAAAATATTGTCACTAGGCTCGGAATCCCTCATACTCTTATTTTAGATAATGACCTGCAATTTGATAATAAGGCCTTCAGAAGGTATTGTGGTGATCTGGGCATCACGAATAGGTACTCTACTCCAGTTTATCCACAAGGGAATGGGCCGGCCGTGGCAGTGAACAAGGTTATAGTCAGTGGGCTCAACAAAAGGTTGGATGATGCCAAGGGTAGATGGGTGGAAGAATTGCCACATGTTTTGTGGACGTATCGAACTACACCTCGTAGATCCACTGGAGAGACGCCTTTCTCTATGACTTATGGAGTCAAGGCTATAATCCCTCTGGAAACTGGGTTCTCAACACTGAGAACAAGTTCTTTCATCCCAAGTAATAATGATAATTTATTGGAGAGAAGCTTAAACCTAGTTGAGGAACAACGAGAGAATGCTATGGTTCATTTAGCTTATTATCAGCAAAAACTTAAACAGGGATATGATTCTCGTGTGAAGTTAAGGTTGCTAACCCCTGGTGACTTGGTGCTAAGAAAGGTCTTGGGAACTGCCAAGAATCCAACATGGGAAAAATTGGGACCTAACTGGGAAGGACCATATCATATCATATCACTTTAGTAGCTGGCATAAGGGCATATTATCTTGCAGATTTAGATGAAAAGGTTGTACAACGTCCTTGGAATGTAAATAACCTAAGAAGGTACTTATTATTAATGAAAGACACTTCTACCATCTTAGTTTTGTTATCATTGTGTTGTGTTGATTATTAGTTCTATTAAATGTTAAACAAAACTTTAGTTACATCTGGTCCTTAGACCATCTACTTTGGGAAAATTAACACTTCAGTTCATTTTTTTAAATATCAAATAAAAACTTAGTTATGTCTGGCTCCTCGGACCATATACCTTGTGGAAATTGATATTTTATTAAGCGTTAAACAGAATCTTAGTTACATCTGGTCCTCGGACCATCTAATTTGGGGAAATTAACACTTCAGTTTATTTTTGTAAATATCAAACAGAAACTTGGTTATGTCTGGCTCTTCGGACCATCTACTTTGGGAAAATTAACACTTTATTTCATTTTTCTGAGAATCAAATAGAATTGTTGCCATGTCTCAGCTCTTGGACCGTATTCCTTGGTGAGATTGATAGTTTAATTTTGTGTCTTAATTTCACATAAGATTTAGTTACAGATCATATTCCTCTCGTTTTAGGTTCATATATATTTCTACGTACTTAACTATTAGCTGCTGCATGATAAAAATTCCAACATACCAGTTATCTACTAAGGGCATAAGTCCATGAAATGAAATTATTCCCAGAATAGATTGTTGCTGTTATCCAATGTATTATTAAGACCTAAATTGTTCAGTTGCGCACTAAGTCATTTATACTATGTACACGAATTGTGCTAAGATAAAGAGTTAAACATTCACAGTGAGTAAAATTTGCAATGGATTAGTAATCAAAGTCTTGAATTCATCATTATAAATGAACATGATTACATGGGAGGTAACAAAAAAAAAACATATGACAGGATAACGAAAAGTAATTTTAGAATAAAGAATAGCTATCATGTCTTGGCTTTCAGTGGAGGGTCCTCTTTGGATTTTGTCTCGGCTTCTTTGGTTTTATCCTCCGCCCCCTTTGGCCCAGTCTTTGTGGATTTGGGAGCCACTTCCTTGATAACAAGAGGAACATTGGAAGGCTTCATCTCGGATGAGGTCATAATTTGTTTTCCTTTGTCTTTCGCCCTAAGTGGAGGATCAACCTGGTCAGCCTTCTTGTTTAGATCCTTGTCAGTCTCCTCACCTTGGGCTACAGCCTAATCAGAGCCTATAGACGCTTTAATGGGTGGAAGTGAGCCCTGAACAACTGAGGATTGGGTAGGAGGCGCTAACTCAGAGGCAGTTGGAGGAGGAGGCAGGGTTTCAATCACACAGATGTCTGGGGGAATCCATATGTTTTCGGCTTTTCTCCATTCTGAGGTAGCAGGGACCCCAGCAACATTAAGGGCTTATGCCCATACCTGTTGACAATATTCACTGCACACCTAAGCGAGTTCTTCGGCCAGCCAAGTCTTAGTCTCTTCAACTTCCTTATTGAAGGAAGCTAGTGAGGCAGCATCCACAATCTCCTTGATAGTGCGGGCTGCTTCTTGGGCCTGAGCTAGCTCACCCTTCAAGCGCAGAATGTCTTTTTGGGTAGTGGCAAGCTCTTGTCCTTTGTCAAGAAGCTGTTTGCGGTGCTCCTACGCCTGCCCCTCGACTGTTTTAAGGCCAGCCTCAACACTCCTCCTTAACTGTCCCTCTATTGTCAGTTTATCAGTGGCTTCTTTCTTCTCCTGCTTAGCTTGGCCCAAAGCTCGTTCGGTCTCAATCTTGACCTTGATCTCGGCATTAGTCTTGTTTCGAGCATCTTCTACCCATTTCTCGGCCACAAACACCTCTTGAATAGCCTGTGAGAAGGTGGTGAACAAATACATTATGATGGGAATAATAGGAAAGTACGTATGAAAAAGTTTATATAAAGTGAACAATGAAAATAACAAAGTGGAGATAATTGAGTAACATATACCAGAGCCAAATCCCTTTTTAGGGAAAGGAAGAGTTGTGGTTGCCTGATGTTCTCTAGGGCTTCCATGTCCTTTGGTAGAAGGAGGGGCTATTCCAGGACTTCAGCCAGGTAGTGAGCATGCCCTTTTTGGAATTCTCTTATAGAAAAGCTACGGGAAATGGGAACCACGTCCAATTCCAATGAAGGTGACCAGTGGGATTGAGCTTGGCGCACCTCAGCCAATTCATGGCTATCCCTACTCTCCACAGAAGAAGCTTGAACTTGGCCCTTTCTTGCTCTTTGTTGTTTTTGCTTCTTCTTCTGCACCATTTCCTCTTCTTCGACTTCATTTGCTCTTTTCTTCTTGAGGTTGGGTGCAGGAAGAAAAGGGCCTAGAGGAGGGGGAAGGGGTGGGAGATTGGTAGGAGGTTGAGACCCCGAGGCGCCCTTCGTAATGGCCTACTTATTCCTCCTGCTGAGAAGATCCTTCAAAATTGTTCCTATTTTTTGAGACATTGCTTCTTCTTCCTCTTTGTCATTGTTATCAAACTGTGCAACTATGAAACCATGAATACCCGAGCCCTTGGAGGATTCATTTTCTTCGTTCGAGAGGTTGACAACTAGGTCCTTTGAAGGTTTCTCCGCTACTTCAAGGGACAAGCGAGGAGATGTGGGCTCTTCTTAAATGGCTATTGTCTCACGTTGCACCCGAGGAGGGATTGCTTTTAGTGGGCGAACGTATAAGATGACGGAAAGGTCGTCCGGTAAATCGTGTGGAGCAAGGAAATTTGGTTTCGAGACGTCTATCCTTCTACGTCTTCGGTCTCCTGCGATGATTGTGTTGCCGATATCTTGGAAAGTCGTCGATAACGGTTCGTACCCCAAGATGAGATGGGCTACCCTCACTTATAGGTCTTCACTCACGAACACCTCGGATCTTAAAACTCTATTAAGGTCCGCGATGCTGGATAAGCTTAAATGGGGAGATACGTGTTTTTTGTCTGCAAGAATGTCCGAGGAACCAAATATGGTTAGGTCAACAGTAAACGTCAAATAAATAGGAAAATAAAATACAAAATCGATCTAAATGATAAAGTTAGAAAGAATGAACCCCAGGCTAGGGGATTTAAATCCTACGGAATCACACCTGGATTTTCCTTTTCAACTGGACAATGGAGACCGTTGTACCACTCCCCAGAGGCAATTAAATAGTCGTTCTTCATGCCTTTTTTAGATTTGGGAAGGCACGATATAAGTCTAACAATGTTAGATCTAGACTTGAGATAGTACCCTACACCCTTAAGTTTATAATACTCATACATGTGGGCGACATCATGCCATGTGAGGCTTAAACCCATTTGCTCATTGAGGGCATCGATACAACCTAAAATTCTAAACATGTTAGGTGTACACTGGTCTGGGCATAATCTATGGTTACGTAAGTATTCACTAGTTACATTCTTCATGGGAAGTGTCATCCCACCCTCTAAAAAAGCGATTATGGGAATGACAACTTCCCCTTCTTTCCTATCGCTAGCTATGGCTTCTGGGGGGCAATATCTTAAACCCACTTCTAGAGGGATGTGGTATTTGGCCCGTAAACCCTCCATACCGACATCAGTATCTACTTGACACTTGAATCTACCCATTTGGTTGCAATGAAAATGGAAATTTAGAAAGGGAAGGGATACAGTTAATGGCCGAGGACTATAGTCGAGGAGAAAAGGAACTTAAAAGAGTAAAAACTTACGGGAAAATGAGTAGACAATTCTTCGCGAGCTTCTTGGAGAAGGAGAGAAAGAGGAAGTTTAGAGATTTGATTGATTACTAGCGTAATGAGTTGAGTCGCGATTTCCTAGGCGTTTTGATGTCTGGGAGGCGGTATTGAATTTGGGTTATCCCGCCCAAATTTTGAGGAAAAACCCGAACCGTTGGATATGCATCTCACCGTTCAATGTGGAGGACAGGGCGTCACTTGGAGCAATTAATAGGGGCGTTATGAATTTCGAGGCGTTAGCAGCAGTTTCAAAAGAAGTGAGATGACATTCTCTCGTGTAACGGTTTTATAAGCGTGCAAAGGTTGTGGTGTTGAGTCAAAACTTCACTTTTCTCTTCGGATAGGAGAAAGAATGAATTTTTGAGGGGCTATTGTGGGGGCAGAATGGTCAGAATATGTTTTTGGGCCTTGGGCTAGATCCGAAGGTATTAATCTGTCCGAGAAGGGTTTAATGGTAATAACTATGTCGAACTTAAAAGCCCACAAGCCTACTATTGCTAATGAGATTAATGGGAATGGTTCGAGGAGGGGCATCTCCTCGGCTAAGTCAAGTGAAGGTCATATGATATGCCATGATGTATGGAAGGAAATTCTGAAAGATCTGGTGGATGAAGATGTGTTCCACAAGGGCACAGAGAGGAATAACGAATGAGAAATATCTTAGAAAAAGCTGTTACCATCGCATTAAAGACTCCGCACATACCTCTCTGGCCGCATTAATGGGGAAATGATATCTGAACAGTGGTGATCAACCTTACAGTTATTGTTTGAAGACTTCAAGAGGGCGGTGGATGGGACAAGTATCTGGGTCATTGAACTGATCCATACGTTGAAGATGGTGGGAAAAAGGAGAATGATATAAAAGGAAAATAAAGACATTCTAAGAAGGGGGATCGGAAAAGAAAGAGAAACATACTGTACACATCACCTACAATTGTACTTTGCCTTTAGAACAAGGAAAGGTAATACAAGTGGTCATCGGCTTATGTCCGAGGAGAGTTTTCTTTGACATAAACAGTTTTTGTTACATGTGAATCGTGGGTATAGTCCATCATCTTTGTTATCCAATATCCATAAAACCTAAGTTTCAAGTCCACACTCTACAAATTTCATTGTATTGGGCTTTTTGGGCATGTTCCCTTCACACTGTTGAGTTCGGGTACAAATTGTGGCCTTACATAAATAATTTAATTACTATTGAGTCTTTTTTATATTTTGTTAACTCTTTAAAAAAATTTGTAAGGATATTATTATGTATAAAATGTAAATTGTCCATGTTATTTATTTATTTATTATTGTTAAGCACTTTTTTTTAACGATTTATTTACTCTAAACTCTTTGATTTTTGTACTTAATAATTCACTTGAATGAATATTTATGATATGGTCTCATATTTTATTCTTAAATTAAAAATAAAACTTTTTAAGAATAAATAATTTGGAACACATAACATAAAGTTGAAATTTTAATTTAAAATTTTAATTTGAGTTTCTTTCAACTTCACCTATTATTATATATATATATATATATATATATATATATATATATATATATATATATATATATATAGATTAGTATAATACTACCTCTCAACACAAACAGAAATGCCATTGTTTCTTAATTTTAACCAATCGGTGACTTGTGAGGTACGAATTAAAGTGATAGTGACTTTCCAAATGAGATCTGGCTGTGTTTTCAATTTTTAGTAATTTTTTGGGGTAAGATATCATGCTCATTTTAACCAATAATATTTTTTTTGGCCTTACTGAATTCTGAGGTTTGTTGCTTGGTCCAATGGTCTGAATAGTATGTTCATGGGTAAATCTTTTTTTATCATTTTCAAAGACAAAAAACTACCAAAACCTTCCAAGTTCCAAAGTGGGAATAGGGGTGTGATTCAGATGCTAGTACTTTAAGGACCAGCGAGTTTTTAAGCTTCAAATTCCAAAGAGAACCTCTCTGTCTCTCATCAAATCTGACTCTCATCCCCATTGCGCGAGTCCAAGTTTCCTCTAAAAATGTTATTAAATTGGGGGCCATAATCCTAAATTAAAACAACCAAACAACCCTTCTAACCTTAGGCGTGAGAGTTAAGATTTGTTTGGCAGAGTAGTTTAAGATGATATTTTTGTAGTTTGAGATATGATTTTTGTTATTTTTTAAAATATATGTAAGTAAAAAAAGTGTGTAAAAATGTATGTAATGTTATTTAAAATGTAAAAATGTGAGTTTAAATTTAAAAACCAAATAAGCTCTTATTTTTTCGCTATATGCACGTGGGATCTACTCTTTAGGGTACATATTAATCCTCTATTTTAAGAAAATTTTTATAAAAAATTAACAAAAAGATTGTCAAATTTTTTTAGTTCTTATTAAAATTTTTTAAAAATATTTTATTAATGTATACCCTAGAAACACATGTTAATAAATCTCATAGATGTATATATATATATGAAAAAGTTTAGATTCATAAAATTTTTACAACTTCTTGTTACAATTCTAACGTGTCAAAGTACAATTAATAAAGATAAAATAATAAATTCATGTATAAGGAATAGTTAGTTACTCATAATTTATTACTATGATTTTTTATTGTAACAACTCTCTCTCTCTATATATATATATATATATATTTGGTTTGATTTTTTTTTTTTTTTTTGTTGGAGAAACATATTTGGTTTGATGTTGAGTTGAGAAGTTTTGGCCAAAGTAAAAAGCTGACATGGTATCCAGATTCCGATCATAGGGCATCCAGATCTTAACAGAGTGCGTCAGAGATCTCCTTGGAGACTCTGTGTTTTTGGAAATCTGTAATAACCCTATTTGATGGGGCCCCCTTCTATACCTACATAGTTCGGACCACCTGGTCCTTCTAACTTCTAAAGCCTTCTGTTCCTCCAAAAAGAAAAAAAGAACTTCTTAAGCCTACATCACCGTACAATCAATAAAAGATCAAATGGAACAGAGTCCCATCATACCTAACTCAATTCAGAGCTACATCACACCATATTCTTCCATGCTTTGACCAACGGTCAACCTCACCTCCAATCAAATACACTTTTAGAGTTATTAGAGCACTTGTAATAGTAGAGCTAAATAGCTATATAACTATTTTAGCTTTATCAAAATATTAAAAAAAAGTAATTAAATTTATATTTTTTTAGCTCATTGCTACAGTGCACATCTATAGATAGATATGCACTATTCATGAGAGCTAAAAAAAAATTAATTTTTTATTTTGTGTTTACATTACCTTTTTATTGTGGTGTTTTTATTGTAGTGAGATGTATTATTTTATTGTGGTAGATATATTATTTTATTATGATGTTTGTATTATTTTATTGTGTTGAAAGCTAAAATAGATCCACTGCTACAGCATGTGTATGGTAAAATAGATAAAGTAACTTTTGGTGGAGCTAAATTGCTAAATTTTTAGCTCCACTGCTGTGGATGCTCTTAGTTCATTAAATTTTCATTAAGGTTCGTTTAGTTAAAAGAGTGAAAAAAAAAAAAAGAATGAAAAATTGTGAAAGGATGAAAAAATAGAAGGATATAAAATATTTGGTTTTTTATTTTGTATGTTTAGTTAGAGGTGAAAAAGTGGAAGAATGAAAAACTCTTTTATTTGATTGGAGAGAAAAAAGAAAAGATAAAAAATGTAATTTATATAAATTAACTATTATACCCTTGTAACATAATAAGTAAGAAATAAAGTAAGGGTAAGTGAGATAGTATTTGTGTAAAATGCATTTCTTAGCACTTTTTCCTTCTCATTTTCCTCTCAATTTGGGAGGATAAAAAAAGTGAGTTTAGGAGGGAAAACTTTCTCCTCTATTTTTTAGCTCTCTTATTTTTCTTCCTCAATCAAATAGTGAAAAACAGTATTTTTCACCTTATTTTCCTCTCCTTATTTTTCATCATTCTTGTTTTCATCCCAACTAAACACACCCTAAAGGGTAATGTACCTAGTCGGATGGTGATATATGTTTAAAAATAAATACGTGTAACAAATTTAACGGGTTTAATGCTACTGAACATACCACCGTGCACCCTTGGTATGGTGGTCACTCCACTTGTATAAATGCTTATGGGGGGCAAGGGCTGGGTTCAAATCTCCAGGAGGGAGTTTCATACACATATACACTTAGATTAAGTTAAAGTAGAAATTTTATCTTGTATAAAAAAAAAAAAATGTTACTGAACATTTAACCTAAACCTTTCCTGAAAGATACAAATATGAGACATAAATTTCATTAAATTTAGTTCTTTTCATTATTATTATTTTTATGTTAACCAAATAACAGAAATGATTTAATTTCTCTCTATTTTTCTCCTTTTCCTCTCAAACTAAACAGCATTCTTTTTTTATTTTTTTACTTTTTTTTTCATATACAATAATGCCACACACAAATACATATAAGTAATGGGTCCATGAAATTATTACATTCAACTAATAAAGTATAAAACAGTCCCATCAAAAAAAAAAAAGTTAAACATTTATGACAAAATATATGTATATATTAATATTATTGTTTTATTTTTAACTTTTCTTTTAAGTTATAATTGGAAAAAAAAAATGGTCAAAGTATATGGATAGACGAGTTTGTACAGTCAATCACGCCTTGATGGCTTGCGCTTATGTCACAGCTCAGTGAACTGAGGCCGCGTATAATACGAGTAATTTTAAGAATATAATTAGAATTTTGTTAATGTGTGCCCTTAGGTCATACAATAATTAATTGTTTTTAAAAATATATTCTCAAAAATTAAAAAAAATATTGACAATTTTTTTAATTCTCGAAAAAATATTTTTAAAAATAGATAGTTTAGGGCACACATTAACCAGACCCATATAACAATTACACAGCAACTTTTTTTCTCAATTATTTTGGACATATTATAATTAATTATTTATCTGATGTACACTCATTATTTTTCTCTGTCGCTCATAGTTTATTACATCAAAATTGTGATAATATTGTATCATATTAAAGTTGTGGCAAAGTTCTATAACATAATATTTGTGACCTAACTAATAAAGTTTCTGATAACTGAATAAGAGATTTGAAGTTCAATCTCTACTTACACAAAAAATTAATTGGTATTTTAATTTAATGATAAAGAGTTATAATTAGTAGTGGATGCATGGTTTTTAACCGTTGAAACAAAAATTGATTGAGGTATTGTTTTAATGTTAAAATGATATAATGAGGTATACTTTGAAACTCTCCCAAAAGAAAGAAAAAAAGTTGTATAACTGTGTTAGTGGGGTTTTTGCTGATAAAAAACAAGGGCTATTTGGTAAGGTTGATCTAGTAATGTTGTAATATTTTTTGAAAATATGTGTGTGTGAAAATGAGAATAAAAATAAATGTAATGTTGTTTAAAAATTAAAAAAAAAAAAAAAAAAAAACTGAAAATTATTGCTTTTAAGTGCATGTACCCAATTCTTCGGTTGCTGCACGGATGCACGAAAGATGCTGGAAGATGCGGAAAAGCCGTATGAAAACTTTTGGCGTATGATGCTTTCCTTTAACGTGGCTGATTATTATTATTTTTTTGTTCACAGTGATCTGGTGAAGTTGGATTGAGATTGGGATCCGGTATATCAAGTAATTACAGTTTTTTTTTTTTTTTAAGAAATAAAAGGGAAAGATAAAACTTTTTGATTGGAAATTAAAAAAAAAAAAAGAAAGTAATTACAGTTTTTTAACCCAAAAAAAAAACGTAATTACAGTTATATATATATATATATATTTAAAGGAAAAATGCAATTACAGCTTGTTGCAAGATTTAAAGAGTAAAGATGTAATTTTTCTAAAACTTTTTCATTTTATTATTATTTTCACTTTTTTTTTTACTATCTTAACTTTTACATCTCACGTGGTAATTACATTGTGCGTTCCAAAATAAGGTTACTGGGCCTAAGGGGAGTTTGGGCTCATAATCTATTCATATGGTGGGCTTTTGGATTTTCTACTATGGGTGGAGCTATGCTCGGCTGCTCCGTTTCCTGAGTCTCCTCTCTTTTCTCACTGACACTCCCCTTCCTTCTTTAGGGATGATTAGTATTACTTTCTCTAGTCTTTCCACTCTGGAATTGCTAACCCCTCCAACTGAGTTTCCCTTGCCTATTTATAGTGAAGGTTAGTGGAGTAATCATCATCATTCCCCTGGTGGGTGGAATGAGAGGTCCAATACCTTCTCCCCTAGGTGAAGGTTTAATGGTGAGTGGGGAAGGTAGCAGTGGCATTGGAACTGGCTCCACCGTTGGATTTGATGCTCGGCAGGGGCGTTCCCTAGGCAATGGAAGGGCGGTCCAATACCGTTTCGTCTAAGTGGATGTTTGGTGATGGGAGGGAGAAAATGCTAGTGGTGTTGGGACCAGCCCTGCCTGTAAGTTCTGTGCTCTGCAGGGGCACGCTACAGGTTGTTTCGAGCACTCCGAGCTCAAACCCCTCGGACGGCACATGCGTTACCATGTGTGATCAGTGAGGGGCTCTTATACGAGTTAGTCTTCATGGGCCTTAGGGCGATTGGGCTTGACGGGGGGTGAGGCCCGTACAATAGCCCCCCTTGATTCATGCTCTGCTTCAGGCGATGAATCAAGGATCCCAGGCAAGTCGTGGTGATGGCTTCCCGCGGACGTATACTCTCTACACATGGCTAGGGCAATCGTCATAGCAGATTTCTCAAAAATGGCGTTGTATCAGGTCGTCACGTCAGTAATTAATATTTGGTAGTTGACGAACCACCTGACGGTTTGTGAACTGTGCCCATGCGCGTGGAGGGTTATCCAAGAAAGGGATTTGGGAGGGTTATCCAAGAAAGGGATTTGGGAGGGTTTCCCGCTCCTGGCCTCATTAAATGCTTCAAAGTCCTATAAATAGCCCATTATGGACTCCTTTTTTACTCTTCGCGTTCCTCTTGCTCCCAATCCCTCCTTTGCCGAGCATTCTTCTCCTGTGCAAAAACTCCCTTAGTTCTCCACTCCCTAGAGCCCAAAGTAAGTTCTTTCTGTCTCTCTTTCCCTTTCGATTCTCTTCCATTTCATACTCTAGGAATGAGGTTTTCTCACCTACTTACCCCTGGGGCTGCCTTGGCTAGTTTTAGAGAGACCTTTGGCATCCTAGGAGATGTCGACATTGCGTATTGCAATGTGGGCGACCTCGAACTTCAGAGGGTTGTTGACTCGAACGCAGCGTTCTTTCTGCTGATGTCCATTCTTGAGGATGGGGTTAGGTTCCTTGTAGACCCTCTTGTAATAGGTACCCTAGGGTTTTACGGTCTGTGCCTCGACCAGCTTCCCCCCAACTTTTATAGGGTTGTTAGTTGTGTCATTCGGTTAAATCACATGTTCGGGCTACAGTTGAACCAGCACGACATAAATTTCATGTATAAACTGTGTGGAAACTTCACATGTGGTTATTACTTGAAAACTAGAGGTATATGAGTCCGACTTATATCCTGCCTGCTTGACTCTAATAGGAACTCGGCTGGAGAGTTCGTTCGGGTGCGTGGTAACTGGCATGTCAGTGAGCTTCTTTGCCCGCTCTCACCAAGTGAAGTTGTTCAATACCGACAATCCCCATTTGATTTGTTCTTGCATCTTATATATATATATATATATATAGCTGATCGGTTTGTTCCCGGACTTGTTGCAGAATCCAAAAGGTTCTTTCTAGACCCTCGAGTTATACACGCGCGAGACCTCAACTTCATTCTTAGGTCAGAGATCTTCGTGCACGACGATGGTCAACTTATGGCATTTCATTTGATCCTTGGCGTCAACCCCGTGTACACCACTTGGCAAAACTTCAGCCAGGCGCTTTTGGTAAACAGTCCGCTCTTGTTGTACATTGACGTGCGGTACAAGACATTCCTTCCCCCCGGGCTCACCACAGGCGAGGCTCGAGAACGTGGCCCGCGCTATACTACTACAGACGACATTGTGCCTATGAGGGACGGTTCTGCCGAGCGCGTGTCCTAGAATCGACGGTGGCTCGAAGCGATCGGACAGCCTGAGGACGCTGCCCCCGTAGCCGAGGAACGAGCTGCCGAGCCAGTAGGTATTCCGGGCGTTACATCCGACCACGCAGAGAGAATGGTGAAGCATAGGGAGATGACCCTTTCTCGGTTCATTCCTGGCGTCGGACCTGCGGCTCAAACTCAGTCCCCAAAAGGAACGGGTCAAACTCCTCTTGGGGGCAAAAATAGGAAGAGAAAAAGGGTTGCCGAGAATAACCCTCCTATCCCGGGTGACACTTTGCCGAAGACCCCTCCCCGTGCAGTGGGCCATTCCAAGCTTCCGGAGGGGCCGGTGGTCACACCCCCTGCGGTTTAGGTTGGAACAAACGTGGCATCTTCTTCCCGACCGGGAGTTGGCTGGCAGCACACCTTTCGGTTAGGTGATGGGTGCTTGCCGGAAACTGCCAGCGTCCAGCTATGGGACAGGGGTGCAGGGGGCGAGTGGCCCAAAGTTTGGTGCAAGGCCTCATGCTGCACGAGGATGTCCATTATTATGCGCAGGGCAATGATGAGACACTTACCGCGCGACTACAATGGCATTCCATTGCGGTAACACTCTATTCTTCTTGGCTGTGTACATTGTAATGAGTGGTCTCCTTTTTTTTTTCCTTCCTAATTTCACCATTTGGCTACTATCCTATCTCTAGGCTGCGCAGATGACCAGCATTATGAACAGGCGGTTGAAGGATTCGGCCCAGGCCCTGGAGGGGGAAAAGGCGCTAAAGGTTGTTGCTGAGGCCACGACTAAGGAAAAGGGGGAGGCTGCCGCGACATCAGAGAGGAAAGCGATAGATGCCGAGAACGCCCGGCAGGCCGCCGAGAGAAAGCTGACCGTCTTGGAGGCGAAGCTAAGGGAGACAGAGCTTAAGTTAGCGACGGTGGATAGCTTGAGTCTAGCCCAAGCTAATGAAATCGTTGGCCTGAAAGAGTCCCTCGAAGCCTGCGAGGAAAAGTGGTACAATGTTGGCTTCTCGGAGGCCGAAAACTCTGTGGAGCCGATCATTCACCAAGCTCGGTGCCATGGATTCGGGGAGGGATGGTTGGCTGCCCTTCAGGTGATAGGAGTAGCCGTGGACTCTCCGTTGTGGGACCCCAAGCAGATCCCTTACTCGGCCCCTCCTCCCCCCGTCGTTCAGAGTCGGACCGAGGCTTCAGATGAGGAGGAGACTCCGAGTATGATTGACCTCGTGCGGGATATTGATGCTCACGGGGAGGCAGTTGACTCAGAGGTTACAAGCAACATCCGCATTGGGGCTGAAGCTGCACCAGACCAGGTCCCATCGATAATCCAGACAACTGCGAGCGGAACTGAGCAACCCGTTCCTCCACCCACACCAATCGACCCTGCCGTTTGAAGATTTAGCCTTTCTTTTGTCTTTTATTTTTTTATTTACTGTTATTATCATTTTTTTTTAATGTTTAATGAGCTTAAATCGCCGGGTTGTGGCAATGGAACAATTTCCCTGTCTTCCAGACAGTTATAATTAATGTCGTTTAAATATTGTTGCTTTAATTAATGTCGTTTAAATGTCATTTGTGCTACCCCGTCGCTTGCTTGGTAATTGCCGATCCTGTACATGATTAAGGTTAGGTTGCCCATCATACCTTACTTTCTCGCTTTTGGGGGCCGGGGGTAGCCCCTTTGAATTCAAGCCGTAGTGGCTTATGTTAGTGGACGCTCGGCGTCGCTGGCCATGCCGAGAACGGGTCCTTATACCTAGGCGAGAATAGCGTAAGGTTTTCACCTGCTCGGTGATAGGAATCGGACCGAGGGCAGGTTTCTGTCCTTAGATAAAATAGCCTAAGGTTTTCACCTTCTCGGTGATAGGAATCGAACTGAGGGCAGGTTTCTGTCCTTAGATAAAAATAGCCTAAGGTTTTCATCTTCTCGGTGATAGGAATCGAACTGAAGGCAGGTTTCTGTCCTTAGATAAAAATAGCCTAAGGTTTTAACCTACTCAGTGATAGGAATCGAATCGAGGGAAGATTTTTGTCCTTAGATAAAAATAGCCTAAGGTTTTCACCTTCTCGATGATAGGAATCGGACCGAGAGTAGGTTTCTGTCCTTAGATAAAAATAGCTTAAGGTTTTCACTTCCTCAGTGATAGGAATCGAACCGAGGGTAGGTTTCTGTCGTTAGATAAAAATAGCCTAAGGTTTTCACCTTTTCGGTGATAGGAATCGAACCGAGGGCAAGTTTCTGTCCTTACCGTGAATGAGTTGCCTTTACCCTCGTGATTCTCTTTATAATTCTTGCCTGGCAATAATAACTTGAAATAAGAAAAGGGGGAATCTAGCTGAATAAATGCCATCGTATTAAACATGTAGTAATGCAGGATTACATCAAGTTAATATCTTTGGAGGGTGTCCAGTCACTGATAAATTTTTTTCAAATTGCGAACATTCCATGGCCGGTGGAGCGGTTTTTCCTCCAAATCCTCCAGATGGTATGCCCCTACTCCGGCAATAGCAGTCACACGGTAAGGCCCTTCCCAGGACGGAGCTAGCTTTCCCGCGCTCGTCTTTCACGTATTCCCCACGACCTTACGGAGTACCAGATCTCCCGCGGCGAACTCCCTCCTTCTGACGGCTTTATTGTACCTCCGGGCAAGCTTCTGTTGATACTCTGCCAGCCGAATGGTGGCTACATCTCGGTGTTCCTCCAACAAGTTTAGCTCCTTAACCATCAACTTCTCATTCTCGTCAGAAGCGAATCCCGCAATTCGGGCGTTACACAGGTTTACTTCAGCAGGGATGACTGCCTCCGCCCCGTAAGTTAGAGAGAATGATGTTTCTCCCGTGGATCTCCTTGGAGTGGTTCGGTATGCCCATAGGACGCTTGGCAACTCCTCGGCCTAGCTACCCTTGGCTCCCTCCAATCTTTTCTTCAAACCGCTCACGATGGCCTAATTGGTCGCTTCTGCCTGGCCGTTACTCTGCGGGTAGGCTGGTGTGGAGTATTGGTTTCGGATACCGAGGTTCTCACAGAACTCCTAGAAAGCCCTGCTGTTGAACTGCAGGCCATTGTCCAATATTAAAGATTCCGGCACGTCGAACCTTGTTATAATGTTCCTCCACATGAATCTCTTAACGTCAACATCTTGGATGTTGGCCAGTGCCTCAGCTTCTGCCCACTTTGTGAAGTAGTTTACTGCCACCAGCACGAACCTTCGGTTGCCCGTTGCTCGGGAAAATGGTTCGACTATATTAAGCACCCAGCGGGCGAAAGGCCACGGGCTACAAACTGGGTTCAAGTTCCCGGCCGGTTGGTAGATCATCGGCGCGTGCACCTGACACTGTTCACACCTCTGAGCGTACTCGGTAGCTTCCTTCCTCATTTGCAGCCACCAGAACCCTTGGGTCATTGCTTGGTGCGCCAGCGAGCGTTCCTCCACGTGGCTACCGTAGACTCCCTCGTGTAGTTCAGCTAATAGTTCTTTAGCTTGGCTGGGACGAAGGCACTGTAGGTATGGCCCTTCGAACGATATGCGATATAGCTTCCGGTCAGCAGATAACCAGTACCGAGCGGAAGTTCACCGTACTGTGGCTGCCTTTTTCTCATCTTTCGGGGCTCGATCTTCTGCAAGAAAGTCGATGATTGGATCCATCCAGCATTTCTCGGCTTCAATGACCTGTAGAATTAGCGCCCTAGCGGTAATACTTGGTTCGGGCACCAGCTCCACCCTGATCAGTCGAGGTACCTCGTCAGCTATTGATGATGCTAGAGTTGCCAAAGAATCGGTGTGCCGGTTCTGTCCCTGGGCTATCTGCTCGATCTTGACTGTCACAAAGTTGCTCATCATCTGTTTTACTAGCTGTAAATATTCTATCATCCAGGGATCTTTGGCCTCGAAGTTCCCTTGGACCTGACTTACTACTAGGAGGGAGTTCGAGTACACTTCCACCTCCTTTGTCCCCAGATCCATGACAACCCTTAGTTCGGCCAGCAGAGCCTCCTATTCGGCCTCATTATTAGAAGCCCTGAAGTCTAATCTGAATGAGTGTTCTAGCTTCAGATCTTCCGGGGTGATAACCTCGATCCTAGCCCTCGCTCCAATAGCATTGGATGCTCTGTCCACAAATACCTTCCATGGCTTGACTTCTACTAGGCAGGTTATATCCGTACCTCTTGGCGAGAACTCGGCAATAAAGTCCGCAAGTACTTGTCCCTTCATTGAGTTCCTCGACTTGTATCTGATGTCGAAAGAGCCTAGCCAAGTCCCTCACTTGGCTATCCTCTCCGTAAAGTCAGATCTCCTCAACAATGACTGGAGTGGGTACTAGGTCAAGACGTGGACTGTGTGGGCCTGAAAATAATGGGGTAATTTTCGGGTGGAATGCACGAGTGTCAGCACCAGTTTTTCCAGTGGTAAATACCTGGTCTCCGCGTCGACTAACGTCTTGCTGATGTAATAAATCGGGAGCTGTACACCACTATCCCTCAGTAGTACGGCGCTCCCTGCATGCTCATATATCGAAAGGTACATATACAAGTCTTCTCCTGGTTCTGGGGTTGACAACGTCGGTTGCCGCCCAAGGTAATCCTTTAGATCTTGGAAGTCTCTGTTACACTCCTCGTCCCATTGGAACCCCTTCCACTTCTTCAGAAGTTGGTAAAAGGGTCGGCACCGATCAACAAACTTGGAAATAAATCGGTTAAGAGCAGCCAGCATACCAGTCAGCTTTTGAACCTTTTTCGGATTGCTCGGCAGTTTGAGACGTTTCACGGCTTCAATTTGATCGGGGTTAACTTCGATCCCCCGTTTAGTAATCAAATAACCCAGGAACTTGCCGGTTCCAACCTCGAAGGCACACTTATCGGCGTTGAGGAGCAGTCGGTGTCGTCGGAGTATCTCGAACACTTCTTTCAGGTCGTTAATGTGTTGCCCTTCTTGCTTGCTTTTTATCACCATGTTGCCAATGTACACTTCAACTGTCTGTCCAATCTTATCCCTAAACGTCTTCATCATCATTCGTTGATAAGTGACTCCGGCGTTCTTTAATTCGAACGGCACCACCGTATAGTGGTAGTTAGCATCGGGCGTTAAGAATGCCGTTTTCTCTTGATCCTCGGCGGCTAGGGTAATTTGGTGATAGCCCTGAAAAGCATTGAGGAAACTCATTCTTGGGTGCCCGAACATAGCGTCCACCAATTGATCGATTTTCGGTATTGGAAACGGATCCTTCGGACATGCTTGGTTCAGATCGGTAAAATCAACACAAAGTCTCCACTTACCGCTCTTCTTTTTCACAACCACCGTGTTTGCGAGCCATTCCGGAAAGAACGTTTCCCTTATGGCTCCCGCCTCTCTCAGCTTCCCAACTTCCTATCTGACGGCTTCCACATGCTCCTTAGCAGACCTTCTCGGTCTTTGTTTCTTGGAAGGGCATAGAGGATCCATATTCAGCTTGTGAACTATGAACTCGGGGTCGACACTGAGCACCTTATATGGATTCCATGCAAACGCATCCACGTTTTGTATGAAGAACAGCAGTAGCTGCACCCTCTCCCCATCATCCAAGCCTGCCCCTATCTGAAAACTCCTTTCACCTCCCAGTAAGATCTTTACGCTTACAAAATCCTAAGCAGCGTTGGTCCCCTCCACCTGGGGATGCTGTAATTGCTATAGGGGCGCCTTCTTGGCTGATTCTCTCTGCTCCGTTTGTTTGTTTGCCACGACTACCAAACACTGTCTGGCCGCTTGCTGATCACCCCTTATTACTGTAATCCCTTCGTCAGTTCGGAACTTGACTTTCACGTGCAAGGTAGATGGTACAACCCCCATGTCATGTATCCATGGCCTTCCGAATATTGCCGTGTACGGCGAGAAAGAGGCGACCACTATGAATGTCACCATTACCTCCCTACCTCCCATGATAACTGGGAGTGAAATCTACCATTCTGGAGTCACCATATGCCCATCGAATCCCATTAAAGGTGTATCATACTTGGACAAGTCCCCTTTTTTCAGGCCGAGCCCCCTGTATAGGTCTGGGTACATTACATCTGTGCCACTCCCTTGATCTATCATTATTATCATCACTATAAAACCCCTTATTCGGGCCGTGACTATTAAAGCATCATGGTGGGGCTGAGTAGTACCTTCTAGGTCGTCATCGTCGAATGCTATGGGTTGTCTACTGTACCTCGGCTTCTTCTCCGGGGATTGTTCGCTCGTGCTTCCTTTGTTGACATCACGGTCAACACCCCTTTTGTTGTGGGTGCTCTAATCGCCCTCGATGCTGCATGGATTACCTTTATCACTCCCAAAGGGGGTGGGAGAGGGTTTCGGTGCAGCCGATCTGCTTGCCCGGTCTCCTTATTCCCCGTCTCCACTAGAAAATCCTTCAAATGCCCCATCTTCACCAACTGTTCTAGGTGATCTTTCAACACCCTACACTGCTCGGTGGTGTGCCCTATATCTCTGTGATAGGTGCAATACAAATTCTGGTTTCTCCTTGACGGGTCGCCCGCCATCCTGTTCGGCTGCTTAAAATACGGCTCATTTTTTATCCTATCAATGATGCGGTGCACGGGCTCCTTGAACGTCGCATTGACTCCCCTAGTCGCCGGGCAGGGCTCTTGAATTCTCAAGTCCTTCCTGTGTCTGGGGTTGAAGCCATTGTTCCGAGGATAACTGAATATTGGTTCCTTCCCCTTGGTCTGTAGCTGATCATCCTCTAAGCACTTGTACTCCTCGATACGCCTCATCAACTGCCTCATATCCTCGGGAGGTTTTAGGGTCAACGATTCTCTCAGCCCGGATTCTTCAGGTAAGCCCATCTGAAAGGTGCTCGTCGCGATCTTTTCATTACCCCTGCCAATCTCGTTATACAACTCCCAGTACCGACTGGCATAGTTGCGAAGGGTCTCTCCAGCCCCCATCTTCATTGATAGCAACGCGTCCACGAGCTGCGGCACCTGGCTGCAAGTTATGAACTGCACTCCAAACCCTTGGATCAGTTCCGAAAAACTGCGGATCGAACCCTTCTTCAACCCGTTAAACCACCTCAAAGCAGTGGGGCTGAGGCTTGAGGGGAAAACCTTACACATCAATGCATCTTTGTGGGGGTGTAGGGACATCATCTGAATATAGTGACTTACATGCTCCACCGAGTCTATCGTCCCAGTGTAGGAATTGAACGGTAGACATGTGAACTGGCTCGGCATAGGCGCGCTCTTGATGTCTCTAGAAAATGAAGACCGGGCAGCTTGACGCAATGCTCGACTCATGGTATCCATGGTCGCATTACGCGGTCGCCCCGCGTCGGGGGAAGTCGATTCACGGTCTGCATACTCTCGTGAGCGGTTGCGGTGTCTGCGAGACTCGGATTGTTGAGATCCTGCCTCACAGCGACTCCCCACACTTACTGACCTTTCCATTCGTTCTCCCTGGTCCCTCATTTTGCATCGACCCTGTGCTTGCAACTCCAGATCCCTGACCGCCCTACGCAGGCGTTCGAGCTCTCGATCCCTCTGCTCAAGCTCCGGGTCTTGTCTGTCAGGGCGGCTGCGGCCCGAGGCTTCGGACATTGTCTGGAGGGTTTGGTACGATCCTTCTCCGGGCCCAGATTCTTCTACCTCCTCACGCCTTCTGTCCTCCAGCCTCTTTTGCCTCCTTTCTCACCATGTAGACCCCCGCGACGACCCTCTAGTGCCGCTCTTTGCATGACTTGTTTGTCCACTTCCAGACATCCTTACGAGCATGCAAAGATAGCACCACAGTTACGTAGGAGATTCCCATAGACGATATCAATTGTGCGTTCCAAAATATGGCTACTGGGCCTAAGGGGAGTTTGGGCTCACAATCTATTTGTATGGTGGACTTTTGGATTTCCTACCACGGGTGGAGCTATGCTCGGCTGCCCCGTTTCCTGAGTCTCCTCTCTTTTCTCACTAGCACTCCCCTTTCTTCATTGGGGATGATTAGTATTATTTTCTCTAGTCTTTCCACTCTGGAATTGCTAACCCCTCCAACTGAGTTCCCTTTGCCTATTTATAGCGAAGGTTAGTGGAGTGATCATCATCATTCCCCTGGTGGGTGGAATGAGAGGTTCAATACCTTCTCCCCTAGGTGGAGGTTTAATGGTGAGTAGGGAAGGTGGCAGTGGCATTAGAACTGACTCCACCACTGAATTTGATACTCGGCAGGAGCGTTTTCTAGGCAATGGAAGGGAGGTCCAATACTGTTTCACCTAAGTGGATGTTTGGTGACGGGAGGGAGAAAATGATAGTGGCGTTGGGACTAGCCCCGCTTGTAAGTTCTGTGCTTGGCAAGGGCATGCCACAGATTGCTTCGAGCACTTCGAGCTCAAACCCCTCGGACGGTACATGCGTTACCATGTGTGATCAGTGCGGGGCTCTTATACGAGTTAGTTTTCATGGGCCTTAGGGCGATTGGGCTTGACGGGAGGTGAGGCCCGTACATACATAATATAATAACTCAAAATCCAATAAATTGTACTTTCTTATTTCAATTTAGAATTAGAAGATTTACATTAAAATAGGCATAAATAGTGGGTTCTAAGGATTTTCTTCCAAATTTGAAAAGAAAATGTGAAAGTTTAATTGTACCATTAATTAACGGAATTGTGGTCCGTGTTGCTTCAAATGAGTTATCTCAAAATAACTTGCTCAATGATGTGGACTTTTTCACGAGAACCTCATGTAGTCATGTGCAAATTTTGTAAAAAATTTTGTAACTTTATTTTTCCTTTAAGAAGGGTTGGATTTTAGCTCAGCACAGCTAGTTGAACTTGAAAGCTGAAGCACATAGAGTGAGGGTGGGTCAGGGACTTGTGGGTTTGGGTTTGGCAGAGGTATATACAAAAGTAAGATGCCACTTCGGGTTCGGGAGAATTTACCAAACAAGAGAGATGCAAATATATATATGCACAAAGATGAAGTTAAAGGAGAGGACAAGATCCTGGTGATGTGGGGACATAGGTTTGAGTTTTGTATTTGGATCCAAAACATCCTTTCTCTTCACTGTCCACCCTTTTTAGCCAAGAAATTATTCACCTCTAAATGGTGTGTCCCCTCTCTTTTCTTCTTTCCTTTTCTCGAATCACTTTTTGATTCTTTTATGCTCTGTCTTTGTGAAATCGGTCCTTGACTTCACATGTTCTTTAATCTTTACTTGGAAATGGGCCCTTCGAGTTAGGAAATGCCCTTCTTTCTTAAGCCAGCACCATAAAATATCCTCACTACTAGCATTATTCATTCTAACTAAGCACATACCAAAACTTAATTCATGTGTCACGATTTCGAGTTTACAAACCAGTCTTTCTATGAATACAATTATTTACTAACCACATTTTTTTTAAAAAATAATTTTATTTCACTCACTAACCACATATTTCAAATCCTACAAAAATAAGGGAACTGGTACAACCTTTACCTTTGTTTGGAAAAGTGTACATTAAGTTAGGAAAATACTAAAAGTATTATAAGTTGTATTACAACATGTTTACAAATTGATAGGACATTAGCTGTGATTGGTTCTATTTTAATTAGATAATAAATTAGTGTTCAAATTACTTGTGATCAGTGACATATCATTTTATAAGACCTATGTAGTAAAATTATAGTATCATTATCCCACCTAGCTAAATTCCGTAGATATCACTTTTTCAAATTTCGCATTTGTAATTTTGTATACAATTCGGCCAGCCTATTGAGTATTGGTGGCAAGCCAAGAATAAAAAATGACACTCATTCAAAGATTTTTGGGATTTTTTTTTTCCCGACAAACCTTGAATTTTAATCTTGCCACTTTTGATTAAGATCTTATAGAATTTTAAAGAAAATTTTACTGTAATTCTGTAAAGTTCACGAAATCATATCCATTGCATTGGATTTGTATTGGGTTTGGGCCTTTGGAGGTATGAGCTCATGGGTTTTGATCAGTAAAGACGCCAATGGTTTTTGAATTGATGGGTTTGAGGTTCGGCCCGTTTGGGCTTCTATTCCAGTGTGTTTGATCCGCTTTCCATCAAGGACTTGAAGCAACTCCAGATTCAGTCTATTCTTTTTATTTTATTATTAATATATAGTTAACGTTTAGGGAACAGTGTTACACCAATTTTGACACCAGAGTTTAATTTGTTACATTTCAGAAGTTTGGGGTTTATTTTGATATTTTCAAATCATAGGGTTTAATTTAGACTACAAACTTAATAGGGTTTGAAATGAATTCCCCTAGAATTTATAATGTCATATATTGTATAAGTTTACTTGAACCTAATCTAGTTAAAAGACCAACTTAACCCAACCCGATATAGCGAACTAGCCAGAGCCCAAAACATTAAAAACAAGCTAGGCTTGGGCTGATTTGTTTGGTTTAAGGTTGGGTTAGGGCCTGAGGTTGAAAAGCTTAGGTTGAGTCTGGTTGGCCCCCAACCCACGTTTCGTTGTAGCCTTATGACTTTCCTTAATTTATTCTTCTATGAAAGTCCATAATTGAGAAGCTGCAACTAAGTTGTCCTGTATTATGTCAAACCAAGCTTGTAAACTATGGAAATAGAATATGTAATAATTTTTCTTTGCACTTATAATCACAGCTTTCTTAAGACAGTAGAATATGAATATAAAAAACAGAAGGGAAATGGAGAAAGAAATGAGAGAGGAAAGAGCTTTCACAGCTTAAACAAGCTGTAAGTTTTAGGCTAATAAGAGCAAAGATGTTTGATATACATGTTTTTGTTCTGTTGCTTACATATATAACCATCATAATAATCTCAAGAGAAATTATTTTTGACTAGTTAAAGCTGGCTACCCGAATTCCACAGTGCCTTTCATACAGTTCACTTCTTTCATATTATTTTCAGAAGATTTGCCTTTCAAAACCAAGTCTCATATATGTTGAAGTCTTTCTTTATGTATTCATTTTACTTTATGTATTCATTATTAGACGCTCTTTATCATAAAGCATAGACTACCAGCACCAAACACTTGTTGATTATTTTTTGGCCCCCTCTTTTCATTGCCTAATTTTTCTGGTACAGAACATCAGAAACCAGAGTAGACAATTATCTTGGAGTTATCACATTTATTGAGATGTTTAATGTAGCCGTGGACTCGTGTGGTTGTGATAATCTTATCTGCTTCAGCAGCGTGTGGGTTTTTTTTCCTTCAACTAAAAGAGATTTTTTTGGGCAGGCAGATACAAGGAAGTAATTTTGGCAGGAAAAAAATGGTACTAGTGGTAAATGCACAGGAGGCAACAGAAGAGATATTTTGATGTTTGGATATGCAAATTAGGTCAATTGAAGAGATATCTTGATGTTTGGATATTTTGATGTTTGGTCAAGTGGTCATAATCAGGTCGTGATTTTGCTTGGTGAGACGTTCTACGTCGGCCACAAGAGTTGGAACCTGTCTCTCGAGAGAGGTGGTACGTGGTTCATCCCCTTGGTTGTTGGTGGTGGTTGTCATTGAGAGAGTAAATACTATGCAACTTTTTGGTTCAGGAAGCAGTAGTATGGCTTACTTCCTTCGTTTCTCACAGACGGTGCCAATAATTGATGCCAAAAATCATCAGTAAGCTACACGGTCCTCACGTGCTCCAAACAAGACCTACACAACACACAAAGGAAGAAGAACCTTCGAAGAGTATCGATGTAGAGAATTTCTCACAACTCTAGAGTGCTAGAACTGGAGTAAATTGTGCGTATCTTGGTTTGTGAGGGTTTTGGGTTTTTTATAGTAGTATAGAGTTGACATCCATTCCTTGTTAGTGCGCGCATCTTTATGAGACTCTTTCATTGTAGAGATCTTCTCAATTAGGGTTATTCGTACAACACAAGATGTTTTCATATATACCATTTTGTGGAGTCTAAGCAAAGCCATGTTGGGCCTGTCAGGAGCTTCTTTGTCCTCGCCAGTTTAGGTGGCGTTTGAATCCGGATGAAACTATGTTTGCGTTTTTTGTGTTTTTTTTTTTTTTTCAGTGCCTTATGAACAGTTTCCCGCATTGTTCGTGCACGCGGATTACACTGTGTAGGAGACATTGTGTATTGTTTACGGGACTCACAACCGCTTTATTAAAAAAAAAAAAGGGGGGTTTTCGGTACTATTTACACATTTAAAAATTATTTTGTTACAGTGTTTTTAGTTTTCAATTTTTAGCAAAATAAGTTGTATCCAAACGGATCCTTAATCCCGTCAGCTTTTCATCTCATCTGGACGCTCAAGCTGTCAGGTCCAAGAAGCCGTCTGTGAAGAAGAAGAGTCGACGGGTCAACCTCAGAGTCATCTGCTTTGGGTATGTACACGCCATTTATATTAAATGTATGGCATGGCTGATGAGTCTATTGAAGACGACGGGCCTATTCTTTTCTTTCCAGAACTTACCCTTATCGGTTGGTATCATTGTTTTTAACTTAGTTGAGCTCATCTCGCTGAAATTAGACGCTCTTTATCATAAAGCATAGATTACCAGCCCCAAACACTTGTTGATTATTTTTTGGCCCCCTCTTTTCATTGCCTAATTTTTCTGGTACAGAACATCAGAAACCAGAGTAGCCAATTATCTTGGAGTTATGACATTTATTGAGATGTTTAATATAGCTGTGGACTCGTGTGGTTGTGATAATCTTATCTGCATCAGCAGCGTGTGGGTTTTTTTTCCTTCAACTAAAAGAGATTTTTTTTGGGCAGGCAGATACAAGGAAGTAATTTTAGCAGAAAAAAAAATGGTACTACTGGTAAATGTACAAGAGGCAATTGAAGAGATATTTTGATATGCAAATTACGTACATAGTATACACAAACATACAGACAGATACATCTATGCAATTTCCAACCTAAGCACTCCCTTTAGTTGCAGGAGATATAATTTATTAGCTACAAACCCCATGAGATTATATGTAGAGATATTTTGGTCCTCCAGAGAGAAAGATAACATAATGTAGGATTTTCAAGAACAAAGATCCAACCTGGAGCTTCCTATCCAATAAAACACCATAAAATACCTTATCCTACAGCCATGTCAGCACACTATCCTGATAAAAAGTAACGAGTGGTTGTCCATCTTCAACTTGGAAGAACAGGGATCTCCACTTTTCATTGCAAATTATCACCTCCCCCAAAACCAAAGTAATAAACCCAGACAAACAAAGAAAGCTTACCTATTAATCCTTTCTCCAAACTCTTCTCTCTCTAGTGGCCTCACAAAATATAATCTGTAGGGGTTTAGTAATAATGGCCTCAACCTCCTCCACACTCACAATCTCCTCCTCATCCACCCTTGTTGATGTCAAGGCTCCTCGCCAATCAGCTGCTTCATCACCACAGTGTGTGACACTCCCCACACTGCCCCCTCCTCCTGTGCAGCAATCTCAGAACAGACCATGGAAGACCACTGCTTATTGTGAGTCGATCACATACACATACACATACACATACAAGAGCAACCTTCAACTTAAACCTGCTTTATCCATGTTGCTACTAGTGTTTATAGGTATGGATGGCCATGATAATAGTTATTTATCTTCATGGTTTCAGGCCGTAAGCTAGCTCGCAATGTCATGGCCATGGCCACTGGAGAGGCACCAGCAGAAGTTGCAGTAGCTGAGCTGCCAGAGATTGTGAAGACAGTTCAAGAAGCCGTAAGGATTTGACATTATTATGAATGATCTAATCAATATTCTCTAGTGTTGTAAGAGAATTCCGTAAGTTTTGTAGACATGAATTCATGAAAATTGATTCCCTTGGATGCACAGTGGGACAAAGTCGAAGATAAGTATGCAGTGAGTTCACTTGCAGTAGCTGGTGTGGTTGCACTGTGGGGCTCCACTGGGATGATCTCGGTAAGGTTCTCCTATAATTGCATTTGTTAATAAATATAGTTGCATTTTTTAATCTTTCTTCAAAATATACTTTTATATGATTGGTAAGAAGGTTTTGAGAGATGGGTATTACTTTTCCAGGCAATTGATAGGCTTCCTTTAATTCCTGGTGTTCTTGAGCTTGTGGGCATTGGGTATTCTGGGGTAAGTTGAATTTGCTTTATTGCTTTATTCTTTTACAACTTTTATACCAATATAAAACTGGTAAGAACCTAGGGGGCCGTTTCATTGTCTTCCCTGCTGAACAATTTGAATTGTTCCAATTATGTGGTTGTCAACATTCATTGACTGTTTGCATCTTAGGAATGAATTCCTGAATGGAAATTAAAATTTTCCTCCAGATCAATCCTAGGAATTTCCTACCAACTATTAGGTGGGTGATCCAAGACAATCCTTGTGTTTTAATCACACAATTACTATCTTAGCCAAATAATCTAGGTTCGTCTTGATAATCAATTTCTATGACTCAGATGAAGTCTAATGCAAATAACAGCATGCTAAATTTTACACCCTTGATCCCCCAATCTCATGGACTAAAATTTATTTGATCAAAGACATATTGATAATATCATACTTGTCACAAAAGTTTAAACTATTAGGAAATTATAAATTTGATCATTTTAATCATTATTCTAAGCTGTTTTGATTCCATGATAAATTATTATAAGTCTTAAAAAAACTTAAGCTATTAAAAAGTGATAAAATAAATTATATTACCGTTATTCAAAGGGACATTCTTAGAAGAAAATCATTTTCTGGAGTGCTTAATTTGGAATTTTTGTGCTTTTGTCTATTTCTTATGCATCCATCTTCATTGTCTTTCTTTGCAGTGGTTTGCATACAAGAACCTGGTTTTCAAACCAGACAGGTTAGTGTCAAATTGGACTCTGCCATCAAAAACTTAGTTCCAATTTTCATGATAACTACCATCATTTTGAAGAATTTTTTTGTACAATTTTTTCACCATGTGTCATCAAATAAATTTCAGGGAAGCTTTGTTAGAGAAGATAAAAGTTACATACAAGGATATAATTGGGAGCAACTAGAGGAACTCAATAGGGAATGCTGCTGAGATTAGGCGGACCTCTGGTTTTTGAAGCAAATACCTTGCAGCATTATTACGAATCAAAGATCTTACAGCATTGTCATGAAAATGTAACCATAGTTCGTTTTCTTGGCATAAGCTTCTAACCCATTTAATATGTACTCCATCTTGACAATATATAACCATTATATTTTATTTCCCTTTTAGCACCAATTGAATCCCATGATCACCAATTTCTGTTACTTTGGAAGAGCTAGAAGAACTTCACTGACTACAAATATAGTATACATCTAGCATATAATTTACTTGCTTGGAAATTTAAGCTTTAAAAAAAATTCACTTGATTTTGAGGAAGCAAGGGAGGCATTTGATTAGTAACGAATTTGAGTAAGATATTCGGCACAATTACTTGCAATAGCTAATAGGAAGTGAAAAAAATCTAAAGGGTATGGAGAGACATCCACAAACAAAGAATTTGCATTTCGAGCCACATAAAATTAGTGGGTTTGAAAAACTTTTCCAATGGAAAGAGTGTAGACTAGGATTAAAGTCACCATGAGGAGCAGCAACACCACATGAATGTTGAGATAATTTTTAGCATCTAGGGAATTCTTATACTGCAGTCTGAAACTGGAAAACAGGGTTGTGAATTCTAAGCAAATAAAATTAACCACTCAGGGTTTCATGGCAGAAAGCACAAGGATTATAGGTATAATAGAGAGGTCACCAATCACAGTAGAGCTAGCTATAAACAGCTCTTCATGATAGCAAGCTCATTAATCTTGATTTTCATGAATTTTCAAACTGACTTACAAAACAAAGGGATTTAAACCCAAAAAGAGCTTGAAACAAAGTTTATAAACATTCAAACCTTTCCACATATTTCTCAAGAAGAATGATTCCCTTTGGTCCCAAAATTTGACTCTGACCATATATCAAACACTTCCAAACAGGTGCACTTCAACAGTGATGATAATAGACTCGCTTATCAGATATACAGTAAATTAGCAATTATCAAATCCAGAACAAAATCCTAGAGTAACGAAAAATAGGAAGCTAATTAAATTCTCATAGAATGAGTCACAAACATCCCATATTGAGATAATAATATCATCAGAAACAGGTCCTTAAGTCTCAGTGATTAGGCAAAACATTTAGAGACTGTCAGCTCCTACAAAAGATGTGTTCAACCTACACCACAATTGACACGGATTTCAAACCCTTCTTGTAGAACTCCATCACATGCGAATTACAGAAATAGCAAGGAAGAGCAAAACTCATAAAACCAGATCCAAATGCCAATGAATCAAATTCATGTTGCTTCCGCTCCTTTCCCCCCGGTTTTTGAGTCATCAAAAGCATATCAAGTAGGGATTTGCTCCTTGCAAAAGTGGAAATCTCTGGATAAATTGGAAGAATTTGCTCCACAACAATCACCTTTCCATCATTTGGAAGAGAATTGTAGCAGTTCTCCAGCAATTTCAAGCAGCAATCGTCACTCCAATCATGAAGTATCCCCTACATAACATCAACAATCTCATAATTTTTCATTCAGGAAAAAAAATGCATAATTTTTTACTGAATTTTAAAAATGGATTATTTACTGACACAGCATATAATGTTTACGTCATCAGTACCAATTCTTAATTTCAAAAAAAGAAAAGAAAAAAAAAAGCATAAGACCAATGAAAATCAGGAAAGAATGCCCAACATACTCAGAAGTCAAAAACTCACCATCAAAAGTATGGCATCTCCTTTTGGAATGCTTTCAAACATATCTCCAGCTACATGTTTCACACCTGCAAGATAATTAACTCACCCTTAAATCGAGGCACTCAATGAACTAATCACTGAAGACCATCTAGGACACTCGGCCATACATTAACGACCACAAATGATAGATGAAGACCATCTAGGCTCTTAAACACTCAGTTATACATTAACAACCACAAATAACAGATTAATTGGAATTATACTCTCTCTCTCTCTCTCTCTCTCATGCAGGTTTGGAAAGATGTGGCACAAAGAAATTGATAATATGAAGGTTGCAGAGAATACAGCAGCAGAGACCTGGTGAACCTGCATCTAAATTCATTCAAGTGATGAAATATATGATGCAATGTATCACCAACCATTTTGTTGATCATTTCATTCTTATAAGCCAATAAGCTCATCAAATTGAAAATTACCTTCAATGAACAATTAACTCCACAATAGTATTTAAAGAAGTTACATAATGGGGAGACATCATACCAGGATAGGGTGGGGCATGTTGTATAACATGAGGCAAGTCAAAATTAATGCCCTTTATAAAGGGGTATTTTGAAGTGATTAAGCTAAGAGCCACTCCAATGCCACCACCAACAACAACGAGCTGCTTGAGGTTCTGAAAACCTTTGTAGGACTCGAGCATCTTCTTAACAAGTATGGTAGTGTGGTTGAACATTCCTGTGTTGAAAACTTGACTGAACCTGCCGTCCCTGCCAGCGTACTCATAGGCTTGAGTTCCGTGGACCCTGTTAAAGGGAAGTCCCCCTTCAAGAACGGCATTCTTCAGTTGAGACCTAACATCCATTCAATTTAGCAATAAAGTTAGCCACCATTACAAACTTCTTATAAAATCTGGGAATAACTTCTCATATAGGGTTAGAATGAGGCATCCAGGTATTCCTTTGAGCTGGGCGTTAGACAACCAGATTATGACCACTTGACCATTTGCATAACTTTCCCAATATGCCAAACAATCGGCCACAACTACATTTGCTCATAGGTAACAATGATGATAATAACAACAATGAAAATAAATCTAAGTACCCAAGTGACTTGTAGCCAGATGGTACCTTGGCCTCCCGGCTACCATGTTGCGGGTCGACCCACCTCCCCAAAAATCAAAGTAATAATAATAATAATAATAATAAATCGAAGTATTGATTTAACAACACTTTGGCTTATAGCTCGACTAGCATCTCATGTGTTTTTACGGTAGACATTTGGATTAAAATCCCTCATGTATGCATGTTCATTGTCGTATGCATGTTCATAAAAAACAACACTTTGGCCGTATGCATGTTCATTGTCGTTATCATTCCACAGTTTCTACAATACTTGTTGGTGCAAAAATGCTCCAACAAATGCAACTATTTATTGATAGTTCAAATACTTAACAAACATGGCCAGCAGTGGGGTCGATTAAAGAAAGATTTGGGTGGCAAAAGTAACATAAATAATTGATAAATCAACAAGCTATATGAAAAAGAAGTCCGCCCTAGTCAAAGCAGCAGTAAGCTTTGATGATTTGGTTCATATATAGGTTTTCCTCTATTATTGTGGATTCAAGAAAAATCTCAAAGAAACTTTCTCATACTATGGACATGAAGATTGCAAAGCAAAACTAACTAAAACGAATATACAAATGAAAGTGATACTTATGATTAAAGAAAATATGGGATTTTTATATGATTAAAGAAAAGGAAAGAAAGAAAGAAATGAGTAGTGGAGTAACGACTGACCAACTATCCATGTAAACCTTGTCATGAAGCAAGGTCATCAACGGTGCCAAGGAAACCCCATCTTGGTTACAACGCGCAAAGTACTTGGACACGCTATTCAGGCAATAGTTTCTGCGAAAAGGAAGCTTTCTAACATTATCATCCACAGAGACACCAAGCACGCCGTGTTGAACCAGTAGGCTACAGATGCGGTCAATCATGGCCGGCGCGTCTGGGTTTGTAGTGGGCATTTGGGTCACGATCTGCTCAGCGGAGAGAGTAGCATCTGGACCCGCATTTCCCAAGATGTCAAAGACACCAAGCTCCATGGCTGCGTGTATGGTCATGGGTAGGACTGACCCGTACACCAGTTCCATGGCCTGAGAGAATGCTTCTTCTTCTTCTTCTTCTTGTAGTCTTGGTTGGCCATGGTTACTTGTTGTTGGGGTTTGTCTTGAAGGTGAAGAAGCCATTTGTGCTTGCTTTTGGTTTGGCTTCTGCTGTTTGTGCTTCTTGTCCAATTTTTTTTTTTTTTGGGTGAGAAAAAAGACCTAATATTTTGTGTCAGTGAAAGTCTAAAAGGCTGTCAAAGATCTTATTATCATTTGAGTAGCCTTGCACAACAAGATATATGCCTTTTTTCAAATGAACGGGAGGAGAAAGTAAGGGGGAAAAAAATTAAAGAATTTTAATTTTACTTTTTAGCATTGATCAAGATAAGTAAATAGAGCTTATTTTTAAGTATTTAAGACTTTGTATGAGAGTTTATAAAAAAAAAAAAGAATAAAATAAAATAAAATTATCATAAAAGAATAGAAAATTTATTCCATCCTTTTACATTTTCTACATTAGAACTTCAAAAAGAAAAAGAAAAAAAAATATTATAAAATTATCCTTTTTATTTATTTCTATTCTATATTCCATTGCTTTCCTTCCTCTCAAATTAGGAAATAGTGATTTATCCTGCAATACACTTTCGTTTTCCCATGCATCATTTGTTGCCAGACCCTGCTTGCTCTTGTTTACTTTCCAATGTAAACAATTTATTTTATATGAAAATAACATGAAAAAAGAAAAAAGAAGAAGGTAGTTTAAGCTAGATAAAATCTAAAAAAGATGTAAAATATCTACTCATCATTTAAGTTGCCTTGCACAACAAGGTGTCCTTTTATTTATTTATATTTTTTAGATAACATTTTTTTTGAAAACTTTTAAAAATAAGATTTTAGAAAGTTTTATTGATAAAGATTAAAGAATACTATAAGATAATCAAGATGCTATTGCAGCCATAAAATGTGGAGGTAAATCCTCCATTAAGTAAACTTGAAGGTATCCTTTTATCCTGTATCAATGGGAGATTGAGTGAGTGGAGAGAATGGGAGAAGAAACTATAGGAAAAATTGGAGATAATGTCATGTTTAAATTTTAAGCATGTTCAGATATTCGACAAAGTTTAGATACCTCCCTTTTTCAAAAGTTAAAACAATAATAATAAATAAAATTTTTAATTAGAGTTGTCACTCTTCCGACTTTATTATATACTTAAATTCCAATATCTTTGCAATGAACCCTAGAAAATAATTCTGCCTCAAAGTGGCTGTATCAGTTCCTATTTATATAAAAGAAAATGTGGCTGTATCATTCATCCAAAAAGTGTGAAGTACGTCGGGCACATGAATTTATCAATGGGTCAAATAATATGTCTGCTTTTTTTTTTTGGTTGAGGGAAAAATAATATGTCTACTTAGATGCTCAATGGTAAGGCTAATGAAGTAACTGCTCTTTTGTTTGGCTTAGAGAATCCAGAAGAAGAGCCAACTTCAATGAGCCAGATTAAAATGTAATGGAGTCCTATGAAGATAATGATATATGTTTCTAAGCATCTTCATCAGCCAAGAAATGAGGACTTTTCCCAAAAAATGGGACTTATGTTTATGTTGAAGGCTTAAAGCTCATCATAATATGTGGAATAAGCTCTTCCATGAGAAGTACAACATTGATTTTTCATGCCTTTGGCAGGTGCAAATTTAGGCATTTCTAAATGATGGGCTTTCATTTTACGATATAATTTGAATTTAGAAATTTAGGGGCAATTTTATTTTGCAAGCATCTTTATTTTGAGGTTTTCAGAGAACTGAATGATGCCCATGCATTTTTTAATACTGCAAGCCAGCCTTACTTAAAAAACTCCTTAACACAAACATTACAGATAAAACATTCATATCTAATGCCACTAAATCCAACTTTGGTTGCCAAGGCCATGAATTCTTGTGGGTCCTTTCCTTCCCTGCTGGGGTTTGAGTCATCATAATCAAATCCATTTGAGAGGTGCTCTTTGTAGAACTGCTAATCTTTGGCGTAATTGGAAGAATTGCCTCAACGACTATTTCCTTTCCATCATGTGGAGTAGCATTGTGGCAGTTTTTCAACAGCTTTAGGCAATGTTCATCATCCCAATCATGAAGTATATACTACAAAATTAACCAATTACGATATTATTTGTCTTGAATTCTTTTTCTCTGTTTTTTCGCGAAACATTTAATTTTAAAGGAAATTACTGTCACACAAAAACAAATTCAAAGAAATAGCCCATAATTATATATATATATAATATATATATATATATATATATTATATATATATATATATATAAAATTGTTTATAATGCTAATAAAGCAAGATTATATGTCATAACTTAATCCCTATCCCAACTGACGTGGCTATTGAGCTCTTGTAATTTGGTCCCATTTCTCATAAGAATGCCATTGCCACATCAATTGGATGTGATATAATTTATTTATTATTGTTGAGGGTGACAGATTTTTGAATACTTGACTATTTCACTATTGTATGAACTATGTACTTTCCACCCCACACATACCACATAATTATAAAGAGAAGTTCCTTGAGAGTGATCATAAGATGCTGATTAGAGGTTTTAAATCTAAGATCTCATGAATCTCATGAAACCTTAAGAATCACTAAACCAGTCACTTGGAATTTTTTGATGAGGTCTAACTGAGAGCTAAAGACAATATGATGGAAATGAAAGCATTTCCTGTATCATATTTGGATTTAAAACCATGGCTTTAGGTTAATCAAAACAAAATACCTACAAATTAAATTTAAAACTTACCTTCATAAAAATGTTGTCCCCTTTGGGAACGCTTTCGAACATATCTCCTCTCACATGTTCCACACTTGCAACATAAGTTTTATTTTTTATTTGTTACACCTCTTTTTATCTACACAAATTGTGTATTTATAAACCCTAGGCAATCCAAGTCCTTAAAATTATGTTATTAACATTATTTTCCACGAAAATTGTATATTCATCAAATTTCAAACTTTTGATGTAAGAAAATGCCTTGACACAACAACATTATGAAAAAAAAAGTAAACTTATGAATCTATATATTACTAAAAGCTAAAACATAGAATTTAATGTTGTTACGTTTGCTACGTTCCTGTTGAGCCACCTCATCCTCCACGTCATGCTTTTTTTTCTAAATCATTTTTTCCTTTATGATTTCTCTCTCTATTTTTTTTAATTATAAAATAACTAAATATAGATCATGGGCAAACATATTGATGCACTCTATTACCATTTAGCCGTTACCATTTATTTGTCTTAAATGTAATAATGTTTTTTGTTCTATGATCAATTCTTGCCGGTCTTAAGCAAGGAAGTCAATACCGTACTGGAGGCCGTACCGGTTTGGCCACCGGTACGATATATTTCGGATACCGGTCAATACCAGTGTACCGTTTCGGATTTACCACTATTATATATATATATTATACACACACCAAAATCTTTAGAACCATGTTTATAAGCATATAATATTTCACTTATATTATAGTAAATATAAAAATTTATCATAAAATATTACCTCAATTCAGAACAAATTATTCATAGTTTTAGACTTTAGTATCAATTAAAAGGAAAAAAAAACACAATATAAAAAATAGAAAGCTTAGTTGTTCATTGCATACTAAGAAAACAAATAATACTAATAAGTTAATGTAAATAAGTTACCATTATGCCCTTACAAAAATTAAAAAATTACAAAACTAAAAAAAAAAAAAAAAAAAAGCTTTTTTCTGTATCGGCCGGTACGCTTGGTACCGGCCAGTATTGCCCGAAATTGGCCGGTATGACTGGTATGCAGCCGGTACGGCTGATATTTTTTCCGATACAAAATAAAAGTGTACCGATATCGGTACGGTATCGATCACCCTGGTCTTAAGTCCCCTAACCAGCCCCAGTCCATTTTTAGGAAGTTTGTCATTTTCTTTCTTTCTTATGTGTATCTCCTTCCTCATATTTGCATTTACCTTTTACCTTGAAGGTGACACAAATTCCAAAAAACTATTACTTCCACCAAAATCATCTATCCATAAGTCATACAACATATACCAGCAAGGGTTGGTTCTATGTAATTGTAGTTCGAACACACATCATGGAAACCATCATGCTTGTCAGGGCAGCGGCCATAGCTCCAACACGTATATTTGGGTTTGACTTTGAAGTGTCCCTCCATTTCCATCCTCCTAACTCCTTTACAATTATACTTGATCTTATTCAGCCACCCAAATTGATTTCAACCTTTTGTTTTTTTCTTTCGAATTTCAAGTAGGTGTTAAAATTGAATAGTTCATTATATTTTTAGTGGATACAATTAAAATTTCAAGTATAATCACCAACCCAAAGATGAGTTTTGTGTCTCTTCGTTTGTCTACTGTTACAATGTTTCCTATTCCAAATTTTCAGTTTTTCACAACCTTATATCTCTCTCACTCACACTTCAATTATTTATTTAAGTTTTGCGATGTTATATCTACCAATGTCCATTCTAGATATGATCACCCCATCATCTACAACGAAAATAAATTAGTTCAACACAATCACCCCCATCAAGCTTTAGTTTTCACAATTTTGAGAAGACATTGATTGTTTTTGTCGAAGATTTTCAAAGTTAAGTTGGCAATCGAATAACCATTGAGGTAAACAAAACACACAATTAGAAATGATCTTCTTCCTTTCTTTTCTTTTTCTTTTTGGTATTCTTGCATTTAGTCTTTATGAAGTGATTTTGTTGTTTTCTTTCCCCAATTTTTAATAATATTTACTTTTGTTATTCTTAATTGACTTAGAATTGTCAACGCAATTTTATTTGGCCTGTCATTGTAGTGGAAATTCTTAATGTTGATATGAAACATATTGATAATGAATTATTATTTTTGTTTATATGTAGAGTGTTGGGAAAGTAAAAAAATATTAGTGTAGTAATTTTGCTATTGTTGCATCACATGTGTTTGGTAAAATTCTTTTAGAAATCTTATGTGTTATTCTCAAATCCGTTTGTTATTTTTATTTGGTCATTCTATTACAAATAATTAGCATCTCTGTCATTGGATTTTTAGCTAATCTGAGCTTCCTTGTAAGATACTTTGCTATTAATATTTTTATGTATAGATACTTGAGGACTTTGATTAATTCTTTATTGGAATTTGAATTATTCTTTTTTCTAAGCTCTTAGATTGATTTCTGAGGGTTAAAATGATAGCGTAGTGGTAAAGGCATTCTTCGTGGTGTTCTTGCATTTAGTCTTTATGAAGTGATTTTGTTATTTTCTTTCCCCAATTTTTTAATGATATTTACTTTTGTTATTCTTAATTGACTTAGAATTGTCAACGCAATTTTATTTGGCCCATCATTGTTGTGGAAATTCTTAATGTTGATATGAAACATATTGAAAATGAATTATTGTTTTTGTTTATATGTAGAGTATTGAGAAAGTTAATAAAAAAAAAATTGGTGTAGTAATTTTGTCATTGTTGCATCACATGTGTTTGGTAAAATATTTTTTAGAAATCTTATGTGTTATTCTCAAATCCATTTATTATTTTTATTTGGTCATTCTATTACAAATAATTAGCATCTTTGTCATCAGATTTTTAGCTAAGCTGAGCTTTTTTGTTAAGCTTTTACTTTGCTATTAATGTTTTTATGTATAGATACTTGAGGAACTTGATTAATTTTTTTTTAGAATTCAAATGATTCTTTTTTCTAACATCTTAGATTAATTTTTTAGGGTGAAAATGATAGTGTAGCGGTAAAGACATTCTTTGTGGTATCCCATGTTTGTGGTTCAAACCCCACAACACTCCTCAACTACTATCTACCTATGAAAAAGAAAAAAGAAAAAAAAAAGGTTAGTGTTAGTTTGAATAAACTTTGATGTTCCATTATTTACTTAAATATTATATATATGCAATGCTTAATTCATTTAACATTTTTGAATTGATTTTTTGTTTTTTCCCCTTTTAGTCTCTTTGTGAATTTGAAATTGCAAAAATTCTATTACATAGCACCAGATTAAGCTAATGTTGTAGGAACAACAAATGCAATGCCTAAGGTACCCCCAGTTTTGCCCAATTAAGCATCACACCACATAAATTTCTCAATAGAGTTGGTTTCTATAATGAAGTCATTGGTATTTTTAATGCAAGCCTTAATGCAGAATGAATTTTTATATTCCATAAGTATGTACAACATATGGAACATGAAAAAGAATTTATTTGTACAAAGTTTTGAACAATAGTTTTTGAATAGATTTGTATAATTACTCTATAATTGTTGTAGTTTAAATATGTTAATGTCATCTTCATTCTGAAAAGTGAGAAACCATGAAAAGCAAAGAGCAAACTAACATAGTTTATTGTGATTAAAAATTCTTTGATTAATTCCTCTTGGTTGAACGTGTACACTCCCTATAAAACAATATCTTAATTTCACTAAGTTGAAGGTAGTATTCTATTCAATCATTTTGGTAAATTTTTGAATTAAAGTTATAGATTCTATCTTCGATGTTTTTGTTGGATGATTTATGTATATAATTGGCTGTTCAAACTAAGAATTCCCCATCATATGTTATTCTCTGAAGATCTTATTAGTTGTATAGAAGATACTTTAGGTTAATGGGACAAGATCAATAGAACATGATTTTTATATAATAATATCTAGACGATACTGCAATGTCATGATGGATAGCTAGGTTGGTCTTATTTTACTATATAATCTAAGTAATCATATGGTTAATGAATTTGAAGAGTTATATATTGTGGGATTTATTCATATGTTCATATGATGAAAAAATAGTTTGCTATTTGCATTTTATTTTACTTTATGATGGAGTATATGATTTATTGATTATAAAGAAAGAAATGTTGATCTATGTTTTGGAGAAAAATATAACTATAAAAGGTAATTCACGTACATTTTTATAGTAATTAACAAAATATACATGGTTACAACTTGATTTAATAGTTCTCACACTATAAAATAAGTCTAATAGTTCTCACACTATAAAATAAGAGATAATTTTTTTATTGCATTGTGTTTCAAATTTTTCTGCGCGCGAGTAGTTTAAATAATTCCGGGATAAGGCGGGGCATGTTGTATAACATGATGCAAGTCGAAACTAATGCCTTTGATATGAGGGTATTTGGAAGTGATCGAGGTTTAGAGTAACTCCTAGGCTACCGCGAACATCAACAAGTTGCCTGAGTTGCTCAAAGCCTTTGTAAAACTCAACAATATGCTTAATAACAATATTAGTGTAGTTGAGCATCGCGGTTTTAAAATTCTGATTGAACCTGGGGTCCAAAGAGAGATACTCAAAGACATGCATGCCATAGACCTGTTGAACGGAATCCGTCCCTCAAGAATTGAGTCTTTACATGCCACTCATGCATGTTAGAAGTTACTAAAACGTGATGGACCACTAGAGTAGTACTCGACTAGCATTTCATAACAAATTCACTTGCAGGCAGTGCCAAAGTTGTCATGTAACGAGCAAGGTAAATAAAAAGGGTTGTGTTAATGCACACCGCAAGGTGCTCTTTAACAACAATATTTTTGTATTTTTTCTGACAAAAGTTTTTGTTTTTATTCATCTTTATGTCAAATTTTCAACTTTTTGAGTAGTATATGGTGTTCTTTTTGACTTTTTCTGACAATTTTTTTTTGGGTCATTTTTCACCTTAATAAGCACCGGCTCGGTGTTTGTTAACAAATCCCAAATAAAAAAGGAAGGAAAGGCAACACAAAGAAAACCTTGTCATGAAGCAAGGCAATAATGGGGGCCAATGATACCATCTTCATTGCGCACAAAGTGTTTAGACATGGGAGAGAGAGAGAGTGTAGAGTCTCTGGAAAGAACCAAACTCATCAGCAACCACAAAGCAACCAAGCACAGAGTGGCTGGTCAGCATTCTGAGTATGTGGTCCAGCATAATGGTGGCATCGGGAGCATTTGTGCTACAATCTGTGAAGGGGAGAGGCCATTACATATTCTTTAAATTGAATTGAGTCTCTTTTTGTTCACAAATTGGAAATTTTGTTAGTGGATTTATAAACATTGAGAATGTTCTGACAATATATCTTTTTTGTCTCCATATTTAGGGTTACCGTGTTCTCATACTGCAGCTGGCCTGCAGCAGGAAAACTTATCAATAGTTGTGCATACTGAGCAAGGTAGTTTGTGATCAAATGAAATTTGCCACTCGGGGATTTCAGGGCAAAAACCACAAGGATTATATGCATCAACAGAAGCTTCATGATAGCAAGCTTTAAAGATACAGACTTTTTATGAATGTTCAAATCGACAGCACACCCAAAAAGTGATTGAAACAAAGGTTATGGCCATTCAAAAAACCTCTACATATTTCTCAACAAGAATGATTCCCTTGTTCACAAAATTTGACTCTGACCAGATCAAACACCTTCCAACAAGAGCACTTCAATAGTGATAATAGACTCATAGATATGTTGTAAAACCACACTTCAATGGCTGATTGATGATTGAAGAAACCAGCACAAAATCAGAGAGAGATGAAAAATAGGAAGCTAAAATCTCAATTCTCACAGAATGAGCCACAAACAGGCTCCCCTAACTAATCTGAGCCTTGGCTATCCCTTAACATGAAAAGGTAGCCAATCACAGCATCCACATCCGAGAATGCAGGTGCTGCACTATTTGATGGAAGATAAAAGGTGTGCCATCATTAGCTTCATTAATAAGAATAATTTCATTATCCAATATTTACACACAAAACATCCCATATTGATATCACCAGAAACTGGTCATTATCCTATCTCAGTAATTAGGCAAAACAGTTTAGAAGAGATTGTCAGCTCCTACAAAAGATACGTTCAACCTACAGCGCAAATGATACAGATTCCTTATCTTTCTTATTGAACTCCATAACAGCCGAATTGCAGACAAAACAAGCAAAAGAAATTGTCTTAAATCCAGCTCCAAATGCCAAGTCAAACAATTCGTGTTGCATCCACACCTTTCCTCCCGGTTTTTGAGTCATCATAAGCATATCAAGTAGGGATTTGCCCCTTGCAAAAGTGGTCATCTCTGGGAAAATTGGAAGAATTTGCTCCACAACGATTACCTTTCCGTCTTTTGGAAGAGAATTGTAGCAGTTCTTCAACAACTTCAAGCAGCGATCATCACTCCAATCACGAAGTATTCCCTGCATAATATCCATAATCTCACGATATTTACTGAATTTATTTCTTAATTAAAAAGAAAGATGGTCCTTTAAGTCATCAGTACAAGTAAATCAGGAAATAATGCCAGAAAAACTCAAAACTCACATTCAAAAATATGGCATCTCCTTTTGGAACACTCTTGAACATATCTCCAGCTACATGTTTTACACCTGCAAGACAAATTAACACAACCTTTAATCTAAGCAATCAATGAACTAATCCCCAAAAGCCATCTAGGTTCTTGTAACATGCGGTCACGCATTAACAACCACAAGTCAGTAATATTGAGTTGGCTAGATTTAAATAATCAATCTCAACAGACAATATGAGATTTTCCATTTTGGCCATCTCAAATAATAGATGATTCGGAGTTGCTCTCTCTGTTTCTCTCAATTTAGAGTGCAGTTCTGGAGTGATGTGGTACAAAGAAAGTGATAATATGAAGGTTGTAAACAGTACAATAGACAGTACAACAGAAGGGACCTGGTGGAACTGCACTTAAATCAACTCAAGTGATGAAATATAAAACGCAATATATCACCAACCAGTTTATTGATCATTTCAATTTCAAATGCCAATAAAAGAGCTCGTCAAAGTGAAAGTTACCTTTGGAGAAATGATACAAAAAATCCACAATATTATTTCGAATATTACATATCGAAGAGACATCATACCAGGAAAGGGTGGGGCATGTTTTATGACATGAGGCAAGTCAAAGTTAATGCCCTTTATATTGGGGTATTTGGAAGTGATTAAGTTAAGTGCCACTCCAATGCCACCACCAACATCAACCACCTGCTTGAGGTTCTCAAAACCTTTGGAGGACTCAAGGATCTTCTTAACAACTATGGCAGCGTGGCTGAACATTGCTGTGTTGAAAACTTGACTGAACCTGCCGTCCCTGCCAGCATGCTCATAGGCATGCATTCCATGGACCTAGTTAAATGGAAGTCCGCCTTCAAGAATGGCATTCTTCAGTTGAGACCTAACATTCATTCAATTCAACAACAAAGTTAGCCACCATTAGAAAATTTTTGATGAAGTCTGGGAACAACTAGCATAAGGCACAAAGGTAATCCCTTTGAGATGGGTGTTAGACCACATTATTAAACTACTTGACTATGCCAAAAAATCAGCCACAACTACAATTCCTAATAGGTAACAATGACTATGATAACAACAACGAACATAAATCCAAATACCCAAATGTCTTGTAGCCAGATGGCATCGACCACTCCCCTGTCTCCCATGTTGGGGACTTGGGCTCGACCCACCACCCCAAAAATCAACATAACAACAATAATAAATCTGAGTATTGAATTAACAACACTTTGTCCTTATGCAAGTTTGTCATTGTCGTTTATCATTCTACTATACAACTATAAATGATCAGCACCAAGTGGGGGCAAAAGTAATATAACAAATTGACTAATCAACGAGTTATGTATGTCAAATAATGCTGTGGATTCAAGCAAATTATCCCAGGAACATTCTCTATGGCAGGGAACAAATCACAAAACTTAACATGAAAATTGCAAAACAGAACTAATTAAAACGAATGAAGAAATAAAGGGATTTCTTTATGATTTAAGAAATAAAATTAAAAAATATATATATCAAAAAGTGATGACTGAGTCACTGACCAACTATCCAAGTAAACTTTGTCATGAACCAAATCCATCAAGGGTGCCACGGAAACCCCATCTAGTTGGTTACCACGCGCAAAGTACTTGGACACTGAAGTGAGACAGTATCGCCTGCGAGAAGTATCATCATCAAAAGGGACACCAAGCACGCCATGGTGCACCAGTAGGCTACAAATGCGGTTAATCATGGCTGGTGCGTCCGGGTTCGTAGTGGGCATTTGGGCCACAATCTCCTCAGCGGAGAGCTTGACACTGGGACCCACATTGGCCAAGATGTCAAAGACACCAAGGTCTATGGCTGTGTGTATAGCCATGGGTAGCATTGACCCGTACACCAGTTCCACGGCCTCAGAGAAAGCTTCTTCTTCTTCTCTTCTTTGAATGCGTTGTGGTTCTTGGTTGTCAATGATTGTTGTTGGGTCGATGAAGATGTGGGTTTGTGCTGAAGATGATGAAGCCGCAGCAGCGGCAGCAGCAGTAGCCATTTGACTTGCCTTCTGTTCCTGCTCTTGGATCCTTTCCTTTTTGCTTTTCCTCTCGCTTTTATAGGCGAGAAATGAGTAATGAAGGGTCAAATAAAGTCTTGGAGGATGTCGAAGATTCATGATAACTGCCCATATTTTTAATTATTATTATCTTTTTTTTTTTTTTTTTTTTTTTTGCGGTTGTATTTTGTAGGAAAAAAAAAAGTGTTTTTATTTTATTTTATATATATAATTTTTATTTTAAAAATTGAATTTATAAGTGGATAAAGTAATTTGAAAATTAACAGGAAAGTTGTCTTATTTTTTAGGTAATATTTTAATGAGAGTTAGAGTTGCATTTTTACTAAATTATCTTTTAGTTTTATCTCTACTTAAATATAAGGGTATATGAGCATTTTTTTAATTATTATTATCTTTTTTTTTGTTAGCGGTCCTATTTTGTAGGAAAAAAATAGTCCTATTTTAGTGGTCTTATTTTATAGTCCTTTTTTTTTTACTAAACAAAAAATCTCATCGCACGTACGAAGCATGTGTGATGAGGCTAGTTTTTATAAAATAAAAAAAAAAAATTAAGTGATAGTTTACTATTAGTGAACAAAAAAATAATTTTAATAGTTGTTATAAATTAGAACCAATAACAATTTATTATCTATGATTTGTTCTAAAAGTATTATGAAAATATTGTAGATGTAATATATATATATATATATATATATATATATTATATATATATATATATATATATATATATTTTTTTTTTTTTAAATGGAAATTGCATAATAGTAATATGTTTGTGCGATTTTTTTTTATTGGAAATTTTTCTTTTCATTTTATTTTTTGGTGATTAGGGATTCATCTTTCAATTTTTATACAATTTCGTCATAACATGATAATTGGTATACAAATAGAATATGACTTTCTAGCTAGTTTGAAATATATGACTTTGTTCCTAGAATTTTAGTACGTGTAATTTGGGTGTGTAGCTAACTCGTCAAAATCGATCTGATCCAACTTAATTTGTTAGTTTGGGTTAGTTTTTAGGGGTTTGATGGGTTGTGTTGGATTGTGAATCTATTTATTTATTTTTTATTTTTTATTTTTTTTACAGTGGGTTAGGTTGGATTCGGGTCATAAGATTCGCAAATCTGCCTAACTCAACTCAACCCACTTATATTTAATATATATTTAAAATTTAAAAAATATTTAATATATATTTAAAAATATACTATAAAATTTTGTTATTACTTTTTTACCCATCTTCCTAAATTAAATTCATACCCTACATTCTCCTCATTTCAATCTCTTCCTTATCTCATGTGTTGGTTTGAACTTTGAAGCATTATTAAAATTTAAAATAGTTTGTGGTAGTGTTGTTCTAATTATTAATTTAATAATAATAATATAATAATAATAATAATAATAATAATAATAATAATAGTTATTAAAATGTGGGTTGGGTTAGGTTGGATTTTTTTAACCCACCATGGTGGGTTGGGTTAAAATAACCCCTCAACCTGACCCAACTTAATCCATGCACACCCTTATCCCTACCCTTACATGTAATAATGAGATTTTAATTTGTAAAGACTTAGTAATTGTTTTATAATAATGTCCTTCTATTTTATGTTTTTTGGTGTTTAGAATCAATTTTATTAATAACTTAGTTTTTTTTTTTTTTTTTGAAAACTAGGTATGTTTATTTTTAAATTTGCATTTTATCTTAAGATTTCATAAACTTAAGCTTTTTTATTTCTTAAAGTTTTTATTTTGCCCATTGGTTGAACTAATGATCCCATGACCCAGCTCTTAATCTTAACTATAATTGAGTCTTAATAATGTATAAGTGAAAATGTGAAAATTAACCTCCCAAAGGTTTTCTATTATTGCACTCATTTTCTCTTTAGCTTAGAATGAAACACTCCCCTCCCCTAAAATGCAAACTATTTACACTAGCATCTCCTAGATGACAGACATGGTTAATGATCTAAACAAAAGTTATAAAATAAAAATAAAAACTTTTAAATCCTAAATTTACTGTTGTCATTTATCCCTTGCGGGGGTTATAATACGCTCTTTTGTGAGAAATACAACATTTTTGGCTGGTGCAATATAGGCGTTTCCAAATGCTAGGCTTTCAATGTATGGCTGAATATGAACAACTAAGTTGGGTTTGTGAGCATCTTTATTATTATTTTTTTGATTGACGAACCAAATAAATCCCCTTGTCCAGATAGGTCGACACTGGACGAAGGGGAATGCCATTTAGCGTACATTCAATGAGAAATCATTACTCACCAATGAATGTAGGAGATATGGCCATTGGAGATGATATCAAATCACCTCATTAAGACCACCCAGAGACGTTACAAAAAGGCATTCAAGCCACCTTTGAATGCCACCAACAGCTAGAAGAGAAGGCCTTTTATATACACATTGTTAAATCCCAAGAAAAGGTATTCACTCATTTCTCACATATAACAGAATTAGAGCTCTTGCAATTATCACTACTCTACTTTCATCTGACTTTGCCATTGGGGACTCAGTGGCCTGCATCACACCAGTGACCACTCGGGTAAAACTTTCTTTTTGCCCTCGTGCAAGTACCCTTGATGAGCTTGAGCAGCAAACTATCCAAGTAAGTCAATATCGTACCGAAGGCTGTACCGGTTTGGCTACCGGTACGATATATTTCGGATCCCGGTCAATATCGGTGTACCGTTTCGGGTTTACCGCTATTTTATATATTAAATATATATACACACACAAAAAAAAAATGCAGCAAATCATGTTTCGGTCCAGTATTCATTTACCGGCCAGTACGGCGAGTATTTTTCCTGGTACGAAATAGATGGTGTACCTGTATTGGTGCATTGGCCAGTACGGTATGTACCGCCCGATACGGTATGGTATTGTCTTCCTTGATCCTATCTGGACAATCAATTTAGTTGACGATTTTGGTATTATCATTGATGCATGCACATCATTATTATTTTAAGGGTCGGAGAAATGAAGGATGCATTCCTATATATTACAAGCAAGCCTTACTTAAAGAACACCATAACCCAATAATTACAGACAAAACATTCATATTTGATGCCACTAAACCTAGCTTTGGTTGCCAAGGTCGTGAATATTGCAAGCAATTCTTACTTAAAGAACTCCAAAGCCCAAAAATTACAAACAAACATTCATATCTAATACCACTAAATCCAGCTTTGGCTGCCAAAGCCATAAGTTCTTGTTGGGTCCTTTCCTTCCCTCCTGAGTTTTGAGTCATTAGAACCACATCCATTTGAGAGGTGCTCTTTGTAAAACTGCTATTCTCTAGTGTAATTGGAAGAACTTCCTCAACGACAATTACTTTTCCATCATATGGAATAGCGTTGTAGCATTTCAGCAGCTTCAAGCAATCTTCACCATTCAAATGATGAAGTATCCACTACAAAATTAACCAATTAGACATCATTTTCTTAAATTCATATGCATTTTTTTTTTCCGCAAAACATTTGATCTCAATGGGCATTACTGTCACAATTTTAAATCATCCTTTTTTTTTTTTTTTTTTCTACTCTCAAAAGATTGCCATTGCCATTGCCACATCACAATTGGACAGGATCTAATTTATTTATTTATTTATTATATATTGTCGAGGGTGTGCAGGGCTTTTACTTTTAAGCATTTGATTGTTCCTTTGAGTGTGTCTAGCTTCCATTCTAACACACCTACATATAATTAAAAGGAGGAATCCTTTGAGGTAACTCCAAAATGCTAGTCAGATGTTTCAAATTTAAGACCTCATGAATCTTATGAGTTCCTTAACAACCACTAAACCAATCCCTTGGAGTTTTTTAAGGGGTCAAATCAAGAGTTTGAAGCAATCTAAAGGGAATAAAAGCATTTATGTGTTACACAATGTATTTGGATTTAAATCATGGTTATGGTCAATCAAAACAAAAATGCCTACAAATTAAAATTGAAATTTACCTTCATGAAAATGTTGTCCCCTTTTGTAATACTTTCGAACATATCTCCTCCTAAATGTTCCACGCTTGCAACATAAGTTAACGCCCCTCTTTTTCTACATATCTTGTATTTATATTTTATACAACTTATCTAGGCTTTTAAAATGATGATATTATCATTATTATTCCATAAAATTCATATGTTGATCCCATCATTTAAAAATAGGACCGGCTGGTCGAATTGGCTGAACTGGGAACCATTCACCAATCCAATCCAATAAAAATCCCTAAAATAGGCCAGAGCTAATTAAAAATTGATAAAAAATGGGAACTGGGAGCAAAAATGTTTCATTGACCGTGCCTATTTTTAAAACTATGGTTAATACAACTTCTTCTTCTTCTTTTTTTGTTGAGAAAATGGTTGATACAACTTTAAATTGATAAAATAAGAAAATTCCTCAATAATATTGTGAAAAAAAAAGACTATGAGTTAAAATAATAATAGAATATGGTGGGGCATATTGTATAACATGAGGCAAGTCGAAATTAATGCCTTTGATGTGGGGATATCGAAGTGATGAAGTTAAGAGTAACTCCTAGATCATCGCCAACATCAACTAATTGCCTAAATTGTTTTTCATACTAAACATTGCTTTATTTGCCTTTTTTTTTTTAAAAAAAAAAGGACTTCCCCACTAGAATTGGGTAATTACTAAAGAAAGGTTAAAAGACTATCACCAACATCAACTAATTGCCTGAATTGCTTTTCATACAAATCATTGCTCTATTTGCCTTTTGAAAAAGAGAAAAAAAGAAAAGAAAAGACTTCCCCACTAGAATTGGGTAATTACTAAAGAAAGGTTTCAAATTGGCGCGCGTTGATACAAAAGAAAGAATTGAGGTGTCAGAATATGAAATTTATGTCGTACAAAATTGCTTTAGCATACGAACCCAAGTTTTAAAGGTAAAAAAAGAAAAAAAAATTATTATAATTCTAATTCTAATTTTTTTTCAAAATATAAAATTTATATAAATTAGAATCTTGGTGTCTGTTTTAGTTGATGGTTTAAAATACCCGTAATATGTACTATTTTAACTGAAAATTTAATGGCTCATTTTTTTTTTTTACTACTACAATATTATTTTAATTTGCTACCTCCTTTGGTACTTACTAATATGACCATACGAAATTCTGAATTCATTAACTCTTCTATTAATGAATTATGTTAAATATGAATATACAGCTCATGATTTCAAGTATCCACTTGAAGATTTGATATCTAGAAACATTGCTGTAATCAAACTGCAAAAACTTTGTCTTGATCACTAGATTTTCAAAATTATGAACTCGAATCTTTTGATTGATGCCAAATTCTAGATGCAAAGGCACATCTCTCCAAAGTTTGAAATCACGTCCTATAAGGTTTCTTATATACCTAGGCTTTAATAGCATGAAACCCTAGAAGTTTGGGTGGTGCCCTAGGCTTGAAAACTAAATTCTGCCTCGATTCTTGACATGTCAAAATTCTATCTAAGGGTGAGTTTGGTTTAGCTTTTTGATATTATACTTTTTGAAAAAGTGAGAGTTTTAAAAAGTGCGGTATGAAACTAAGCTTTTTGAAAAAACTGAATTTTTTAAAAAGTGTTTTTTGAAAAAACTAAGTGTTTCGCTAGCACTTATAAAAATAGCGGTTTGAGCAGTAAATTACCAAAAATAACAATGTATATATAAAAGAGTTTATTTCATACTTAAATCAACCACTTCATAATACTTACTCAAAAAAAAAAAAAACTACTTAATAATAATAACAATAATAAAAATAAAAATATATTATTGGTATTATTTTAATAATATTATTTTGCAAGGAAGCTTCCTTTTTCACTCTTTAACCCCCCACCGCATATATCTGACCACATTCTCTTTTTTCCATTTCCTCTCATCGTTGTTTTTTCTCTTCATCTTCATCTTCCTTTTTTTTTTTCTTTTTAATCTTTTCTGTTGCTGTGCTACTAGAGCTCTCAAGTTCTTGTTTTTCCCTTGTCATCTTTAGATCTTCTTCATCGTTTGTTTCATTCACCTCCTCAGTTTATCAATTTTCACAGAGGAGAGGAACCTGGGGCTGCACCGTTGATCAAGCTTGTTTGTGATCTGCTCTGGTTCTCTGGGGCTGCTGCTGCAATCTTTGATTTTTGGTGCTCACTTTCACTGTGTAAAATTGTGTTATAAGCAAATTAAGGGATAAAATTGGATTTTTAAGAATAACTAGTGGGCAATTTGGGAAATTTGCACAACTTCTAACGGTTACATGAAACGCACTTCAGAGCTTTTTTGCAATGGAGCTCCTTGTTGCTTTCTCAATTTGGGCTTTTCTTTCACAAATGAAAATGCAGCTTTATTTTCTTACCCAAAAAAAAAAGAATCTAGTCCTATGGACTAAACAATTCTTTATAACGGGAGAAATATAGGATAATCATCTAACCATAAATGCTCCCAACCCGGAGATACTGCCTTGGTGTTTAACATCCTTGCATCCTAGTTGCATGCTATAGTGGTAGTTGAAAAAACCTATTCTCTCTAAATATCAAAATAATTATAAATAATGGCCATCTCCATTTCCCTAGTGTACATCCAAAGGCACTATTAAAAGGTATGGGATATAGAAACAAACAAAAAAGTATGGGATATTGTAATTTGGGGGGGGGGGGGGGGGGGGGGGATGATTTTGACACAACAAATTATTATTATTATTATTGGGAGTGGGGTGGGGGTTGAAATAATGTGATACAATATATAGAATCTACCACGCTCTTGCATGTCCCACCACCATGTTTGAAATCACAGACTTTGCATTATTCATTATTGTGCCGAATGATGTTTTATAAATCAATCATCTCATAATTTTAAGTTGAAAAGGTAAAGTTTTTCAGCATAAAGACAAATCATATGTTTGGCAATTTTTTTTATTCTATTTTCTATTTTCAAAAACTATTTTGTATTTTCTAGATGAGAAAACTTGTTTGGTAACTCAAAAAAAAAAAAAAGGGTTTAAATCTCAAATTTTCAAAGAGAGCTGAGAAAAGCTAGTCTTTTGCCTATTTTCAATTTCCTATTGAGAACAATTTTCGTTTTCTATTTATTTTGGATTACCAAACAAGTTTTATAGTCTTAAAAGTAAAAAATTGTTTTTAGAAACAAAAAATAAGAGGAAAAAAACAGTTACCAAACATACCCTAATGACATGATTTAGCTATGAAAATATGGAAAAACCAATTACACTTAACGGAATCTAGGCTTCAAATCGTGGCTGAAAAAAAAAAAATCAAAAGCACAATAACAAAGTCCAAAACTTGTGGCCAAACCCAAACCCACCACTCTCTCCCTCCCTGCTCCACTTCCTCTCCTCATCCATGAAATCCTCTTTGGTTCATGGCAAACTTCAGCATCAGTTACCAGTTATATACGAAGAAACAACCCAAGCCTAGAGTTAAATGAGATTTCATGTTCAGCTTTTGGTCTCATGTTTGAAAGATACAATGCCTATGTGTTTAGTGAGCTTGTTATAGTTTGGCAACAAATGCATGTACCTAATGTTCTGGCATGGGATTTTTAAACACATCTATTTGCTTTTTATTAGTAAATTTATAAATTATCCTAAAGAACAATATATATTGGTTCACCACTTACGTCAAACAATATAATTTTGGTTAAATAATTTATGATCCAAATAAAAACAAAGTCTCATCAGTAGAAGTGCTAACAGAGCTGCTCACTCACTAGCTGTTTGATCTCTTCACAAATTGATTTTGGGGTCTCTTAATGTTATTTTTGGTTCCCCGATTTTTGTAGATTGTATCACAGAAATATGCTTCCAGAAGTACAACATTGATTTTTCATGCCTTCAGCAGGTGCAAAATTTAGGCATTTCTTGATGCTAGGATTTCATTTTACGACTGAACATGAACAACCAACAACTTAGAAATTTTGGATCAAATTTTTTTGTTAAGAGCATCTTTATTTTAAGGTTCAGAGAAATGAAGGATGCATTCCTAAATATTACAAGCAAATCTTACTTAAAGAACTCCATAACCCAAAAATTACAGACAAAACATTCATATTTGATGCCACTAAATCCAGCTTTGGTTGCCAAGGCAGTAAATTCTTGTCGAGTCCTTTCCTTCCCTCCTGGGTTTTGAGTCATCATAAGCACATCCATTTGAGAGGTGCACTTTGTAGAACTGCCAATATCTGGTGTAATTGGAAGAACTGCATCCATGACTATTACCTTTCCATCATGTGGAATAGCGTTGTAGCAGTTTTTCAACAGTTTCAAGCAATGTTCATCATTCCAATCATGAAGTATCCACTACAAAATTAACCAATTATGGTATCATTTTTTTTTTTATATTCTTTTTTTGCACGAAACATTTAATACTAAAGGGCATTACTGTAAAAAAAAAACCAAAGAAATTGTCCATACTTTTATATATATATATATAAAATTGTCCATAATGCTTATAAAGTGAGATCATATGTCATAACTTAATCCCAATCCCAATTGATGTGGCTATTGAGTTCTTGTAATTTGGCTCCATTTCCATATCAATTGGAAGAGATCTATTTTATTTATTTATTTACTATTGTCAAGAGTGTACAAAGTTTTTTGAGCACTTGATTGTTTCGCCAAGTGTGTATAGTCTCTCTTCCCGCACATACTACATAATTCCAAGGGGAAATCTTTTAAGATGCTTGTTAGAAAGGTTTCAAAGTTAGAACCTCGTGAATCTCATGAGGCCTTAGGAATTATTATTATTATTATTATTTCACTTTTTGATAAGGTCTAATTGAGAGTTTGAGACAATCCAACGGGAATAAAAGCATTACGAGTTTGGATTTAAATCATGGCAATAGGTCAATCAAAATAGGATGCCTACAAATTAAATATGGAACTAACCTTCATAAAAATGTTTTCCCCTTTAGGAATGCTTTCAAACATATTTCCTCCTAAATGTTCCACACCTGCAACATAAGTTAACACCTCTCTTTATCTACATATATTGTGTATTTAACTATTTATACACCATAGGCTATCTAGGCTTTTAAAATTATTCATATACACATTATTATTCCACAAAAACTATATGTTGATCAAATTTTAAACTAGTGAAAAAGGAAACTATGAATTAAAGTAATACCAGGATAAGGTGGAGCATGTTGTATAACATGAGGCAAGTCAAAATTAATGCCTTTGATGTGTGGGTATCTGGAAGTGATTAAGTTGAGAGTAACTCCTAGCCCACCACCAACATCAATCAGTTGTTTGAGTTGCTCAAAACCTTTGTAAGACTCAAGGGTTTGTTTAATAACAATAGTAGTGTGGTTGAGCATCGCTGTGTTAAAAACTTGATTGAACCTGGGGTCCACGGAGGGATACTCAAAGGCATGCATGCCATAGACCCTGTTGAATGGAATTCCTCCCTCAAGAATAGCGTCTTTCAATTGCGGCCTATGAACAAGTTCAGGTTAGATACCACCATGGTTGTCAAAATCCCGATCTGAATCCTACGATCCTACGATTTTACGATCTCACCTGCTCAAAACGATTCGAATCTTTCAAGGATCTTTGCGATCGTTCAGGATCGATAGGATCACACGATTCTGACGATCCCAAACGACCTTTATTTCTTGTAATGTTTTTAAACTTAATAGATTGCTCAGTTGGACTTAAATGAAAAATAAAATCTCAATAGACCAAATTTTTCAACTCTAATGTAGAGAGTGTGCCAGTTGGATCCGAATAAAAAATATTCCAATAGAATGTCATGTTTTGAAATTTTTGACCTCTTTAAATGATACTTATAAATGAATATAGTGATGTATGGTAATTATATTAATGAATGTATAATTTATATGATTATTTAGCATACAAATGTTTATTTTTTTTGTTTTTTTCTCAAATAATATAGGATCTTACGATTTACGATCCGATCTTACGATTTACGATCCGATCCTACGATCCACGATCTCACCTACCTCCTACGATCCTACGTAGGATCCCAATTTTGACAACCTTGGATACCACATATATCATTTATTTAAAATTTTAGTAGCATGTGAATTAGTTTGTTGGAGTATTAGCTTAATAAATTTAGGTCTAATTATATTATATTAATTCTTCAGTTTTTTTCTTTAAATAAAATTTCTTTAAATAGGATTTCCACTTATGCATTAATAGAGTTTCATAACAAATTTCACTTCCAGACAGTGCCACTGCCAAAGTTGTCCCTTTTTTTTTTGGATAATTAAATCGAAACTTGGAAGGAAAAGAGAGTAGCAAGGACAGGTATGAAAACATAAACTTTAAAAAAAAAAAAATCAATGAAAACATGATAGATATGCTATGAAAAATTAGTATCCATTCAATGTTAACAAAATTAAAGGCACACATGATTTGTCTCTTTATACATTTTAAATCAATCATTTATAAAAATGAAATTTAGTGTTCTAAATCCTGAAAATAATCTATAATTGATTATGCACTATATATACTAGTAGAAAGTTTTTTACTCAATTTACAAAGTCAGTAGTTTTAAAATATTATATTCATTTTTGTTGCCAAACCTAGTTTTAACAATATTCATGTTTGAAAATGTTTATCTTGTAGTTGTACTAGAAACAAGAAAGATAAATACAAGTAAAATCACCCTGTAAATAAGTTGATAGGTTGTTAATTTTTTAATCCTCATCAACCATTTGGCCTAATTCAAAACAAATGATTATAAATATAAATAATAATAAATGAAAGAATAATCTTACTTGAGAAAACCCTTAGTCTCTTTTTTTTTTTTTTTTTTTTTTATGTTTGCCCTTAATTTTCTTTAGACTTTCAAAAAAACAGTTGTATAAAAGAACAAAAAAACAGAAATTTTATTTTTAAAATGTTTTATGATAAAAGATGTTTTTGTGTGCGCGTGCTGTTTTTAAACTATTTAGTGGTAAGCACAATTTAAGTATTTGTGCCTTCGTGACACTTGTTAACAAGGATTCTAATCCTTTGGATTTCTTAGGTACTTTACCAAATAAATTTCTTTAAATCCTAACCACTCTTTTATGATTTAAGGATCTAAATTCTACCATGTTAACATTCCACTAACAATACTTTTAAAATAATAAAATAATGTTACAAACAAAATAATTAAGATTATTATTAGTGGAATGCTGACATGGCAAAAGGCCCTTAAATCATAAAAGAGTTGTTAGGATTTAAGGAAATCTATTAGTAGAATATCTAAGGAAATCTAGAGAATCTGAATTCATCTATAAAATGTGTACGATATATATAGCAAAACTATAAAGTGGCACATGAGAGGGAAGACTTTGGCAAAAGAAAAGTTTCTTGAGAATTGTCTATCTTATAAATGCCATCACATACTTTTTTATTTATAAGATGGACAAAATTTAGTTACAAAATTGGTTCACATGAGAAGGAAGATTTTGTCAAAAGAAAAGTTTCTTGAGAATTGTCTATCTTATAAATGCCATCACATACTTTTTTATTTATAAGATGGACAAAGTTTAGTTATAAAATTGGTTGTAGCTTAAGGTTACAACCTTATTTAATATCTTTTTATTGGAGGTGAATTTTGACAAATCCACCATTATATTACATCTTCTTCTTATATTCTCAATATTTGCAAAATTTCTAAAAAATTAAAGATCAAAAGCTATGTCATCAATAAATTGTTTAAATTGCAAGTTTTTGTAGTTTAAAATTATGCATAAAATATAATCTTATAGATCATCTAATAAATAATCTCTTATTGACACAAAATTTGACATATGTATGCAATAATTTTTATTTTATTAAGTAAAGTTATAGCCTTAAGTTTTAATCAATTTTGTAATTAAACTTTATCCTTATAAGATTACTTCTTTTACTTTTAGGTAAGAAGTTGAGATTTTTTTAGAGTAAATTTGGCAAAATTGTTGGAGGTGGGGGGTCAATCTTTGCTCTAAGATTACCTCTTAATGGACCCCAAAAATAAAAACGTCAAAAAAAAAAAAAAAAAAAGGTTCAAGAAGAACTTGTCTTGAAGCAGGGCCATTAATGGGTAAAAAGGAAAAAAAGACAACACGTACCAGCTATCCAAGAAGACTTTATCTTGAAGCAGGGCCATGAATGGGCCCAACGACACACCATCTTCATTACGCACAAAGTGTTTAGACACAGGAGAAAGACTGTAGAGTCTCTGGTAAGAACCAAACTCATCAGCAACCACAGAGCAACCAAGAACAGAGTAACTGGCTAGCATTCTGAGAATGCGGTCCAGCATCACAGTTGCCTCCGGGTTCTTGGTGGGCATCAGAGCTACAATCTGTGAGGGAGAGAGGTTGGCTCCTGGACCCGCTTTGGCTAGGATGTCAAAAACGCCTAGCTCAATGGTTGATTGCAGTGCCATGGGAAGTGCACAAGAATTCACTAGCTGCATAGCATAGGGGAAGCTCTCTTCTTCTTCTTGTTTTAAATTACCGTTAAGAATGCCTTGGTGGGATTGTATGGGAGAGGCCATTGCAGAAAGTTTTAAGTTGAGTTGAACCTCTTTTGTGTTCACAAACTGAACGTTTTGTTTAGTGGATTGGTAAGGACTGAGGGTCGTTTGGTTTTTTCTATTAGTATTGTTTGTATTATTTTGAAATATATATAGGTGAGAAAATTATAAAAATAATTGTAATATTATTGAAAAACTAAAAACATGTTATTAAACTACCGTATTATACCAGCCTAAATTATTGTGGTACTAGTAGACAACAACTAGCTACCAACTTTTATTTTGTTTTCCAAGATAAGATGTGGACCTATGCTGACAGATTCGAGCACTGGTCTGGACAATTATTATTATTATATGAAGACCTGCTGTTTTATTGCTCATGTGAATCACGTACATCATTTGTAGAAAAATAATAATAATAATAGAAATATTACTTTGGACATTCTCACGGTAAATGAAGAGAATTAATTATAACCTTACTTTTAAAATTTATTGTAAAAATATTGCGAACGTAATTATTAGAATATAAAAAGAATGCTAAATTTTGCTATAATATAGAAAGAAGGCTAAATTTTGCACACTTTTTATTACACACTTCATAAACAATCGGAATGTGTTTTTAATATATGATTTCACATCCCATAAAATTAATGTTTCTCAATACTACATCCACAATATTTTCACAATATTTTTATAACAAATAATAAGTGGTTAGTTGTTATTGGTTCTAATGAACCTTCCACCAAAATTACTTTTCTACCATACTAATAACAACCCGTAACTACCTATCACATAAGATTTGTTGTGAAAATATTGTGGATATAACATTTCCCTTAACTGAAATAAAGAAATATAATTTCAGTTCGGCACGACAATTAATGTATGTACAATAAGCATGCAATAGTTGGTGTGCTTGATAATCATTGTCATGAATTAAAGAGATGCTACATCAACAATATTTTTACAATAAATGATAGGTGATTAGTTATTATTAGTTCAAATTTAAACTTAACACTAAGATTAATTTTTTGCCCCACCAATATCAACCCGTAATAACCTGCCATTTAATATTTATTGTAAAAATGTTGTGAAAATATTGTAGACATATCATTTCTCCATGAATTAAATACTTCTAACTTTTGTAAGAACTTTGCATATGATCTGCTTAAATTAAGTAATTCTAACTTTGCCAATGGGGACAGTTCAGTTGGTAAGGCTCGGGCACTTCATCTAACTCATTTAAGTTCAAGTCCAATTGTCAACAATCTGTCAGCAGTCTTTCATTGGTGGGCATCCATAAGAATTGGCCCGCGAGTCTTAACTTCTGCTCGAAAGCTGGTGTAACTTAGCTAACCCTATTTTTTATTACCAAAAAAAAAAAAAGTAATTCTAACTTTTGTAACAACTTTCACGTGCAAAATGTGATCGCTTACTGCTGGAGAAGATTCCCCACACCACAGTGAAGCATGTTTTTAGGGAGGCAAATACAAGTGCTAATGCACTTGTTAGAATAGGTTGTAATTTGCAAGAAGATCTTGTACTTTTTGATTCTCTCCCATCTGATGTAGTTGCTGGCTTGCTGCCTTAGCGAGTGCAAACAAAAATGGGGAAACATTTTGGAAGCACTTGCTAGTCTTTATATATATATATATATTATATATATATTCCTTTTAACCAAAAAAAAAAAAAAAACGTGATCGCTTAACACAAGGAGCATGATGCTTCACTAAAGTTGCATAAAATACTATTTGCAGGAAACACATCTTATCTCCAACGCTTTTGCATGGTACGATTTCATTTTAGTCAAGTTTAATTATTTCAATTTAGATTCCGTTTAGATAGTGTATGGGACAAACTATTTCAATTTTAATTTAGTGTGCATTTGCTGCTTCTTCAACATTTGTATTTGCCTGGTCCCATGGCACTGTTTGTGGACCAGTCAAGGTGCACAAAACATGTGAATAGTATTTTGGTTGTTTAAAAAATATTTTGTTATAGTGTTTTCAGCAATAAGTTTCAGTTTTTAGCAAATAAGCGATATTTAAACACACTCTTAGGCTACGTTTAGTCAAGTTAAATTATCTCAATTTATGTCCACCCTTATGATTAATAAACTAGTGTGTAGTCTAATGCATATACATGGGTACAATTAATAATAATCACAATTATAACACATCTTATCTCCATTGCTTTCACATGGTATGATTTCATTTTAGTCAAGTCTAATTATTTCAATTTAGATTGCGTTTAGATTGTGTTTGGGATAAACTATTTCAATTTTAATTTAGTGTGCATTTGAGTACTGCTTCTTCACAATTTGCATTTGTGTTTGCCTGGTCCCATGGCACTGTTCATGGACCAGCCAAGGTGCACAAAACGCGTGAATAGTATTTTGATTGTTTAAAAAATATTTTGCTACAATGTTTTTAGCAATAAATTTTCATTTTTTTTAGCATATAAGTGGTATCCCAACACACTCTTAGGCTACATTTAGTCAAGTTAAATTATTTCAATTTATGTCTACCCTTATCATTAATAAACTAGTATATAGTCTCATGCATATACACGAGTACAATTAAAAATAATCACAACGATATGATTTAAATTATACATTTTTTAAGAGATGTTTAAATTATACATGATATTAGTTTACACTTTTTTTAAACTATACATTTTTAAAATATGTAATAGTTTTTTGTTATATATGTGTGTGTGTGTGTGTGTGTGTGTGTGTGTGTGTGTATAGATGGGGTGAGCAAGGAACAACCTTACCCGAAGGGTTTTAGGTGAGTCAGTAAACATTCGGTTCAGGATTGGGTCTAACGCTCAATGTGTATATATATATATATATATATATATATATATATATATATATATTATATATATATATAGATGGGGTGAGCAAGGAACAACCTAGCCCGAAGGGTTTTAGGTGAGTCAGTAAACATTCAGTTTAGGGTTGGGTCTAACGCTCAATATATATATAGATGGGGTGAGCAAGGAACAACCTAACCCAAAGGGTTTTAGGTGAGTCAGTAAACATTCAGTTCAGGGTTGGGTCTAGCGCTCAAGAATTTTTAGGTTGGTCTCAAGTTTAACCCAATTTGTCCATTCCTAAATTTTTATTTTATTTTTTAAAAATTTTCCTCTCTTGAGTTTTTCACCTTTGGCTTCTTTCCTGTTATATATCCTAATATAGTGTTCTTAAACCAAAAAATCGTCTTGTGAATATTTTTATTTCTGATTATAAATATTAAAGAAATTCTCATTTTTCCTCTTATTTTCTTTTTCAATTTATAACCTTGACCAAATCTCCTCATTTAAGACCCAAACATCTTTTATACTTTCAAAATTTAAATCTAATTCAAATTTAAACTAAAATTTAAAAGAAAATTTATTGGCATTATCGACCCAATTGAGTTAACATATCAGATTTTAGTGCAATAAACTTTTCTTTTCTTTTTTGGGAGGAAAATTAGTGCATTTAACTTGAATTAGGAAATATGCAATTGCCAATTTGATTTCCTTACACACCACTCTATCTTTGCATTTCTTTGTTCTGTTGATTGGATGTCTTAATTTTTTTTTGAAATTGTTAAACATAGAAACTTGGGATAGATGTCTAGAACTGAAGGACTTACAATGGCTGAGTCAACCTAGTAAATAACGCTGAGTAGAGAATGAAAGCCTTTATAGGTGGATGAAAACTAACAAGAGCTGAGTCCTCTATAATAGTATAATCTATACAACTCAACCCCCAAAAGAAAGCTAAGTTAAAAAATGGAAATCAAGTTTGCATGTCTCACCGCTTAAGAAATTACTTGCGTGTCTTTAGGCTCATAGCTTAAAAATAAATAATGACTCATATTCCATCTAAACATCATCACTTATTTTTTATATAAATAAACAAAAAAGGTCTGAATTACTTTCCATTTAAATTATGACCGTAGCAAATTAAATCTAATGTATTGAAAGTTTGAAAATTAAAGTTTCTTTTTGAGTAATGTCTTTATGTGTGGTAATTCTAAAAATTGAAGGTTCCATAACTATTCTTCCTCATTTTGAGCTTAATTCCAAATTTAAATCCTATTTTGAATTTGGACGTGCATGATAGATTATGAATTTGGCTAAATGAGTTAAATGTAAACTTTTCTTTTGGAAGAAAATCAATCAAGAGGGGTAATAAATTCAGATTGTGTTTTCTAAATGAATTAGGTCATTAATGCTGATTTTCTCTTGAAACTTCAATTTGAATTCAAATGAAACTTGACAATTGAGAAGTAATAAAATATTGAGTCTTAAATGTTAAGATTCGGTCAAGCTCTCAAATTGGAAAGAGATCATGAATGTCAATATCAAAGAAAAGAACCCAATACCATGCACCTTTGTCGCGATAGTCACTTCAGAAGTATTAGTTTTTATGAGGTGTGAGGGGACAAGCAGTAGCGGAGCCAAGAAATTTTTCAAGGGGGGCCAAGCTATATATAACAAAGCTCTTAAGTTCAAATATATATATATATATATATATATATATATATATATATATATATATATATATATATATATATATTTATAAATCATTGACTCAAAGAAGCTCTGTTTATTTGTTTGATTTCAAATCTTTAAACCTTTCTAGGAGGTTCAATATCAAAAATAAAACCATCATTTCCCAATATTAAGTTAATAACAAACATATCTCCAAAGTAAAGAAGGGCAGTGAACATCTATAAAATTAAAAAAAATTAAAAAGAGTAAAAAACAGAGTAGTAAACGCAACACACCCAGAGAGAAACAGAAAGTGAGGCACACACACGGAGAGAGAGATACCAGTGGGTGTTGGACTAGAGAGGGAGTCGAGTAGATGATGAGATGGAAACATGGCAAGGTGACTGGCGATGTGGTGGCATGAGGATATAGTCAATATGGAAGGTGTTTACACAGTAACCACAAATATGTTTTATTTTGTCCTTTTGTTGTAAGTGTTTGGGCGATTTAGAATTTGTTAAAGGAAAATTTTAGGGTTTTGTTAGCATTTAGTGAGGCCACGGGCTAAGGAATGGGCTTGAATAATGAATATGGGTAAGTCATTTTTGGTTTTTTTTTTTTTGTACTAAGTTTATTTTTTTTGGAGGTTATTCTGTACAACTTAAAAATTTTGAGGGCCAAATTAATGTTTAAGTTCTAAATTCTAGACTTTGAGATTTCAGAGTTTTAAATTCAAGGGGGGGCCAGGTAAGGAAATTGTTATTGCATTTATACTCTTATTTGAAAATATTGACTATTTTAAAATGGAAATTTGAAAAGCTAGAGGGGTCATGCCCCCTCCCCCCAGCCCCCCTTGGCTTTGCTACTAGGGATAGGGGTCGAGATTTAAGTTTTCAGGAAGAAATTTCACATACACACATACATTCATATACTTAGATTAGGTTAGAGTAAAATTTCTATCTTGTATAAATTAAAAAAAAATTAAAAGGAACCCAAAAATCGAAAGGAAATAAAAAGTCCAAAACAACTTGGGAAAAAAACACACTGATCCAATCGAGACCCGAGGATCCAATCCAATAACGGAATCCAAATTTTTGGGCAGGTGCAGGTTGCAAAACTGAATTGTCGATTTGGGTTGCAGTTGGGCTCTAAATTGACCTGACCCGAACACTTGCTCACAGTCCTAATATTATTTTATTCATTTTCACACTCCTAGTTCAAACTAATGGTATGACTAGTGAAATGCTTAGGCAAAACTACAATGTTGGTCCCTCAAGTTTATCCTATGTGTGCAATTAGCCCTTCAAGTTTGAAGCAAGCACAATTAGTCCTTTAAGTTTTAAAATTGAGTTGTATTAGTCCTTTTACTAACTGCCGTTAATGGTGTTACTTACGTAGCTAACGGAACAATGACTTGACATTTTTTTAATAATGTAGTATTTTTTTTATTAAAAAATTACAAAATAAATTTACACAAACCATATTTACAACTTGTACCAAATAAATTAAAGACTGTGAACTTGCCAATAAAAGGCATAGAGAAAACAAAGCAAATTAATTTAAGGTGAACAGAAGAATCAGAATTGAGAAAGAAGAAGAAGAGTTGTTGGAAACTAATAATTATCGGAGAGAGTTATGGATATGCATGATCTTGTAACCAGTGAAGCTCCTTGTGCAGTTCCAGGCTCTTCTTCTTCATCTTCTAATCCTCTTGCTGCTCTCGCCAACACTCTATTTGGCTCTTCTTCTAAGATTCAGGTCTTCTTCTCTCTCTCTCTTTTTTAATTTATTTCTTTTATAAAAAGTAAAAACTCAAAATCCTCAAATTTTTGTTTGTTTATTAATTAATAGGAAAATATGGAGATTCCTACATCTATAACCCCCAGTTAGAGCATCCACACCAATGGATGGATAAGTGTGTATAAATGTGCAAAATGAGAAAAAGTCATTAATTTTACACATTTTGAGCAAAAATGTTTCTACATCGATACCTCTAAACTCATCTATAAGATACACTTTGCTACAATACCGTGTAAATTTACACGGATACTGTAGCAGGTGTATTTGATTTTTTTTATAGTTTTTTCTCTCTCCTCCCTACTGACTCTCACCTCCCTCTCTCTCTCTTAGACACAGCCCAACTCTCTCTTTCTCTCATCTCATCCATTTTTTCCTCTAGCCGCCGATCGCCAATAAGAATAAGGTCGAGCAAGCCAAGTCGCCGGATGGCCATCGCGAGGAGGTGGTGGTGCTGCAAGGCGTTGATCTTGCTCTGATTCGTTGGTTGTTGGTTGTTGTTTTTTTTCTTTTTTCCTGGTGTAGGTGAGGCTCGACGGATCAGTGGGTTTGGCTAGACGGATCGATGGGTTTGTTGAAGGATCTTGCCGCCGATTTTGTTCGATGAATGGGTTTGTTGAAGACAGTGAGGAAGGGAAAGTGGCTCGCCGGAGAAGACGCAGTGACGGTCGGAAAGTGGCTCACCAGAGAAGATGCAGTGAGGGAGGGAAAGAAATAATAAAAAATGTAAAAAGAATAAATATTTTATTGAATAAATGTGTAGAATAGATAAACTGATGTGGGTGTTTTGTAAAAATGAATGTGTAAAATAGAAAAAGTAGGTTTTTTTCGTGTAAAATAGAAAAAATTTAAACGAGCTGATGTGGTTGCTCTTACAACAGGCAAATTTACACACAGACCAATGCCCATCTGGGACCCCTTGATCAGCCATTTGTGGACCCCAACGCCCCTCAACATCAACCTCACTTTGACTTTCTTCGCGGCTTTCACGGTTTAGGAGGAGGTCAGACTGAACTTGACGCCGCCTGGAATGATATACACACCCGTGTGGCTTTGCATTTTTTAATGTTTTCTATTCGCTTTGCTTTTTTTTTTTTAATTTGGTACCAGGTTGTAAATTTATTTTGTAATTTTTTAATAAAAAAAGCCATGTCATTAAAAAAATGCTAAGTCATTGTTCTGTTAACCATGTAAGTAACACCACTAACAGCAGTTAGTAAAAAGACTAATATAACTCAATTTTAAAACTTAAGGGACTAATTATGCTCACTTCAAACTTAAGAGACCAATTGCGCACATAGGGTAAACTTGAGAGACCAACATTGTAGTTTCGCCAAATGCTTACATGTCATTTAATTACAATTAAAATTAATTTATGCCATCTTTTGAATAAAAATAGTTAAAAAATTATTTATCGCACTGTCAAATATTAACTCTTATTCTAGTTTTTAAACTTCTTATAGTAACATTTGGTAATAACTTTAGTATTTTATTATTACTATTATTATGATGCTGGACAACATGAACATATTGACAAACACATCAATTATTTCTGTGAATGAGAAAGAATGGTAAAGACTAAACTGACACCATTAAACTTTTGAAGATGAAAATAACATTATAAAAATTGTTGAGATGATAAGCTATGACTAATGTATAAAAAGTGTCTAAAAATAGATATTTCTTAAAGGACAAAGTTTAGGTACAAAATTAGTTATGCTCTGTTTGTTTCAACCATGATGTTTTTTAGAAAATGAGTTATTTTCTAAAAAACTTTTTCTATAAAACTATCTCATTTTTCAATGTTTGGTAACAACTTTAAATGAGTTGAAAAACAACTTCTTAACTTCTCTTATTTAGCTTGATGTGAGATAGAGTTGTTTTCTAAAAAAATTTAATGGAAAACAATCTAAAAAAATAAGTTATACTTTTTATGTTGACTAAAGATAATTTTCCTTTGACTCATTTTTTTTATGCTATCAAACACTGGAAAACAAGGAAAACTATCTTTACACAAGGTTTTCCATTGAAACAAACGGAGCGTTATAGTCTTATAATCCGGAAACACAGGAATGTTAATCTCATATCATAGTTTATTTTATTAATTAAATTCATGGAGATTTTTATACCTTCATGCACTACCTCCTTCAAACGGCTTGACAGTGGATTTTTAAATAGATATGCCTCTTTGATGGGTTGAATCTCTCGTTTCTCTAAAAAAAAAAAAAAACAAGATGTGCTGAATCTCTTAATCCACAAATCTTTCACTTGATTAGTGGAGGGAGTTGTGCGTGTTGATGAGTGCAGGATGTTGTGATGTGTGTTGTAGCTTGATTTATGTAGATGATTGAAATGTTTAAATGTGTAAGTTGGATTTGTGTTTAAAGCTCTAAACCAAATGGGGCCGCTTACCTCACCGGGTCTTGATGGTATGTCCCCTATTTTTTATAAGTCCTTTTGACACATTGCGGGTGATGATGTCATTGTAGTTGTGCTTCAAGCTCTGAATTCAGGTATTGTCCCATAATCCATTAATACTACTTTCATTATTCTTATCCCAAAAATAAAAAACCGAAAGAAAATGTTAGATTTTAGGCTCATTAGTTTATGCAATGTCATTTATAAGCTAATTGCAAAGGTGGTGGCTAATCGCTTAAAGAAGTTTTTGTCTAGCTCTGTTCCAAATTCCCAAAGTGCATTCCTGTCGGGTCGGCTAATCACTGATAACATCCTTGTGGCATTTGAGACTCTTCATTATCTTAAGAGAAAGGCTCAAGGCAAGTTGGGTTATATGGCTCTTAAGCTGAACATGAGTAAATCTTACGACCAGATAGAAAAGGCTTCTTGGAGAAACTAATGCATCACCTGGGACTGGAGGAACAAATGGTCAGAATCATTATGTCATGCTTGAATTCAGTGTCTTATTCAGTACTTCTTAATGGGCAACTAGCTGGGAACATTAAACCTTCAAGGGGTCTTTGCCAAGGTAACCCTCTATCACCCTATTTGTTTCTTTTGTGTGCCATGGGAATACAAAGCTTATTACAATAGGTTGAGGTTGATAGGAGTATTAAGGGTGTGGCTATTAGAAGAAATGGTCCTCAGGTTCCCACTTATGAAGATTATAGTGTGCTTTTCTGTCGTGCTACAGAAGATGAATGCCAGAAGATTATGTATATTTTTACAATTTATGAGAGAGGATGAGGTCAAAAAATTATTCGGGAGAAGACTAATATTTTCTTCAGCTCAAATACCCCTCAACCAATCCAAGCTCGGATTCAACTTCTATTGGGAGTTCCGGCAATTAGAAAATTTGAAAAATATTTGGGGTTGCCAGCCTTAGTGGGAAGAGATATAAAAGAAGCTTCATCTATATATTTTAAGGAAATGGTTTGGAAGAAATTACAAGGTAGGAAGGAAAAGTTGCTATCCATAGCAGGTAGGGAGGTCCTCATCAAATCTATTATTGAAGCCATACCGACTTATACAATGAGTTGCTTTAAGCTCTCTAAAGGTTTGATTAAAGATTTAGAAGTTCTTATTTGCAGATTTTGGTGGGGTTATAATGGAGACTTGAGGAAGGTGCATTAGGTTAATTGGAAGAGGTTATGTGAAGCAAAAGATTTTGGTAGTTTGGGTTTCAAATAAATTGAGAGGTTTAGTGATGCTTTTTTACCTAAACAAGTTTGGCGGATGATACACAACTCTGAGTCTCTTTGCTATAGAGTTTTCAAAGCTCATTTCTTCCCAAATTGCTCTATTCTTGAGGCTAAGGATTCTATCATCGAGTCCTATGCCTAGAAGAGTATCCTTAGTGCTCAAGATGTTATTTGGAAAGGTATGATTTGGCGTATTGGGAATGGTCAATCAGTCCAGATTAAGGAAGATAAGTGGCTACCCGTGAAGCCCAGTTGTCGATTGTCCCACCTCTCCCTTCAGTTCTGCCCGAAACAAAGGTGAGCTCACTTATTAATTTGGAATTGGACTTGTGGAAATTTGGAGAAGCACAACATTTGTTTCTGCCCCATGAGCTACTACTTGTCGCACCTCTAACCAATAGCTTGTAAGCAGTGCTTACAAGCTATTGGTTGCCTCAGCCTCAACTAGTCTTGCAGGGAGAGCTTGTAATAATGCATTGCCAACTAAATGCAACCTGGTTCAAAGACATATTGCAGAATCTGACCTATGTGAGTTGTGCAATGAGGCTCCAGAATTGAAGATGCTATTCATGCCTTATGCTTCTGCAAAGAAGCAGTACTTGTGTGGAACTCTTCCCATTGGTTTCAGACCTCGGTAGTTCCCCCTCGGATTTTTGTGATTTGCTTAACAGATTTCTGCAGGTACAAGAGGATTTCAGAAAGGAGATGTTTGTAGTGACAGCTTGGTGTTTATGGAATCGTCGTAATGCAATCCACTTTGGTCGGTCTGGCCATCCCATCTCAAGCATCAGCTCCTTAGCAGGTTCATTGCTCCAGGAATTCATTGCAATCTAGTACGATGAGCCAGCTCTACCGTGGTCTGTCGTGTTGCATTAGTGGCACCCCCCAGAATCAGACACAGCTAGAATTGGTGAAATAGTTCGTGATTGGCGTGGTGTAGCTCTTGGTGCGCTGTCAATGCCAATTCCGTTGTCTTCTTCAGTTGCTGATATGGAAGCTCTAGCTTGTCGTCGAGCAGTCCAATTTGCTACCGAACTTGGTCTTCACAGTGTGACCTTCGAAGGAGATTTGGCTACAATCATTAACGCAGTATTTAAGGGAAACGCAGCGTTATCTTCATTTGGAAACATCGTAGATGATATTCAGTGTTTAGCTTATGGTTTTTCATTTTTTAATTTCCTTCATGTTCACCATTCTGGTAATTTTGTGGCCGATGCTCTAGCCAAAAAAGCTAAGAACATTGCAAGTTGCCAGGTATGGTTGGCTGCCATGCCTCTAGACATTGCTGCCCTGATCGACTTTGATGTCCATTAATTTGTGTTACTCAATCTGCTCCCAGGCTATTTCTCAAAAAAAAAAAAAAAAAAAAATGTTGCATAAATGTGCAACCTAATATCCTTTCTTAGTAAATTTTTGCGGTGCCTCGTTACTCAACTTTTTATAGTAAGTGTCAAAGCCACCAAAAAAAAAATAGTCCTTTAATTTGTTCATGAGTGTTTTTCTTTTTTAATATATGTATATGAAGGGGAATGGATTAGAGGGTCCAGACTTCCCTCATTTCCATTTCTCCATTAGTTTTTGAAATTGTTTTTATCCTTATGCATAAACTCAAATTTGGTGGTAATCAGGACATAAGTGTCGTTCGGCACCCATGTTTTTGGAAAGAGGTGTCAATCGATACTTGTGTCATGGGCTGTTTTGATTCCAATTTTAAATTTTCATGGGTTTTTTTTTTTCACTATACAATTACGAGTTTTAAAGGTATTGTGAAGCCACTTGATAATTGAAATATTATCCTAACAATTTTCAATTTATAATCTTTAACTTTTCCCCTTCTTCAAGGAGGGAAAATAAAATAAAAAATTATGATTTATCTTGTAGAATTTTATGATTATTATTAATTACATCCTTATATAATTAATTCTAGTTATCCTACTTAAGGACCAATCAGAATTAATCACTCAATCATATGGTTTATGTCATATTGTGTAAGAATACATATTAATCGTTGAATCTTGATGTGGCTCAATGTTTTGATCACATGGTTTGAGCATCATGTTTGACATTTTGTTTTCATTTTTGTGAACTCAATTATATTTTAGAGTGAAATTCATGTTCATTAAATAATTCAAATAACATTTTTACTCATATAGTGTTTGAAAAATTACAATTTTGCCCCTAGATTGATTACTATTTCAAAAATGAGGCTTCTACAATATGAATATTCTTCTATTGTCCCATTAAGAAGCTTTATTGGAATACTCTATAGAGGAAGTACATTGAATTTATGTATACAATGCATCATAAACTCCATTCAAGTATAATCTTGATGACGTGGAAGCCTAAAGAAAATACACACAATACTCTCTTTGATGGAACAGGAACTAAACTGTTAGTTTTCTGATAGTAAAACCTCGAATCCATAATATGATAGGTCTAGAATTTACCAAAGAAAACAATAGACAAAGTTTGTATTTTATTAGTTTGAAAAATTGAAATGCCTTTAGAAGCTACAATGCGATTAAATAGTAAAAATAAAATCTAGAATGGTTAGAAAACATAGGATGGCTAGGAAAACACACAAAACCCTAATTTGACTAAACAATATGAAAAGCACCTAAAAATAAGGAAATAAATTCTCTAAACCTAAAATGACATAAATTACATAAAATACCAAAATTAATGAATTACAAAATATTAAATTGTAGATCCTACATCAGACCCCCCCCCCCCACTTGAAGAAAAAAAAAAACTCGTCCTCGAGTTGATAGTCGAAATCTGAAATCTTTTAATCCAAATAAACAAATACTTTGAATGCTTTAATAACTTGATTTCATTTTGAAACTTGAATCCTCATAAAGTGTAGCATAAAATTTCTTCTCATCTATCTTCAATTTATTTGCAACATTAATCAACAAAGGGTTGATAATAAAATTAAATTTTCTACTCCAAGAAAATCAACATATTGTGCAGTCATCTTCAACAAATCAACTGGAACTTAGAGATTGTGGGTGATGGATTCATTCTCATATTTGACCTCAATTGGATTTTCTACAGTATTTTTAATAATTACCATCTCTTGATTTCCACCTTTATCGACAATCAACTCAATCTTCTTTTCTTTGACCTCTTCTTTGAACTTTTGAAATGTGCTATCGTTAAACTTGAATTCAACGACTTGTTGCAAGTCTTGATATTTTTCAACCACTTCAAAATTTTCTTTAGAAATTGGTTGCATCTTGTCAATCTTCAAACACTTTTCTTTTCTTAACACGTGGACTTGATTGTGATCATTTTGGTTTTTTGGTTGGCCTTTTATGTTTTGACAATATTGCTTTTCATATGAATATACAGATCTATAATCAACATTTGTATAATCTAGTATATCATAATAATCATGGGGAAAACATAAATCAATAACACCTTTCTCATTCTTTGCCAAGAGCAAATTGGATGTTTACCTTCACGCTCACTATCGATTTGAATGTCTTCCCACCATTCCTCTGCTTTAATTATCTTCTAATTATTATATGCAAGCCATACTTTTTCTTCTTCACAAATCATCCAAAATTAAAATACTCTTCCAAATTAAGAATCCAATCAATGAAATCCAACTTACACATATTTCCATCAAAGAATGGAATGTTCTTGTAATTAGGAGTGTGTCTTTGAATATATTGATCATTGTTGTTGTGATTTGATTTCCTAGCAAGAAGAGTAGCAATTCCTTGCCAGAATTCGCGCATAGTTTGTTGTCTCTCAACAAAATTGCTGGAACTTAGCCCTAGTAAGAATTGTGTCTTCAACTTCATTGTTGTTGTTGTGGTAGTTACCGTCTCGCCAATTAGCCTTCAAACTAGGGTAAGTTAAGACTTTAATACCAACTGATGTCGTAGAAGCTTAAAGAAAGCACATACAATACTCTCTTTGATGGAAACAGAAACTAAGTTGTTAGTTTCTTCTAGTAAACCTTGAATCCACGAGAAGTTCCTTGAACCTACAAGTTGATAAGTCTAGAATCCATCAAAGAGAGCAATAGACAAAGTCTATATTTTATTGATCTGAAAAACTGAATTGCCTTTAGAGGTTACAGTGCATTTAAATAGTAAAAAGAAAACCTAAAACAGCTAGAAAACTTAAGATGGTTAGGAAAACACACAAAAAAAAAATATCCTAATTTGACTAAACAATGTTAAAAGTACCTTAAAACAGGAAATTAAATACCTAAAACTAAAATAACATAAATTACATAAAATACCAAAATTAATGAATTACAAATATTAAATTGTAGATTCTGTCATATGTTTATCAGTCCATTTATTATTGTTGTTTAAACAACAATTTTAAGTGTTTAAATAATATTACACGTATTTTCACACACTTTTTCAGCCTGTCTAAAAAAATATAAACAATGTTATGATGGCTTGTGTCGTGTCTAGAGACTTTCTCATCGTGATTAAGGATGGGATGTTTTGAACAGGTCGGAACAGGTTTCAGTTGTGAGGCCCCGCTTCCAAAACTTTTCGTAGTATTCACTATAAGCAAAGTTCCTATAGTGGGTAAAAGAATCAGTATCAGTCAACTGTGGCGCTGGCCCTATCATGGCATCAGGCGATGGGCAATAGAATGTTGGAATAGAGATCCTCTCCTTGTCACAATTCACCACTGCTCGATGTAGCACACTCTTGTAACGGTCATTGCTAAGTACCTGCATTATATTTGTACATGGCTTCACGTTAATCAATTTATGTATATATATTGTATTTAGATGCCGATAAATATAATTGGTAATACTAGACTGAGTCATCACATGAAAAGGGGAACCCAGAAAAGTAAAAGGCGTTCGACCATTGTGAATTTGTAATTGACTGCCATTCGAATCAATTAACGACGGTCAAATCTTGAGCTTTGAAAATGGCGTAACACATGCATGACAAATCTATAATAAACATGAGTGACATATGAGCTGACAAACGCATCAGTTTTTGTGGAATATTTTTTTTGGTTTGAGTATAAAAGTTGACGCACGTTGCAGAAGAATGCGAAGATCACTCAGAACAGAAGAAAAGAATGATACCATGAAGTGATCTCATACACGCACACTCACACATCTGCCCATACAAACACGAATATAGTGCATTTTAAATCTGATTTTGGAAATTGCGCATCTCATGTCCTAGGTAAAGCCTTGAACTACATCATTTTGATACGGAAGAAAATTAATTAACTAGAATACCGTACACTTTAACAAACAATTTTCGTTGTAGAAAGTGAGCAATGGAAAAAAAAATAATAGCTCCGTTTGACATGATAGACAGTCAATCATTGGTAATAGTATACAGTCAATCACTAGTTATAAAATATGTATAAAAATGTACGGTGCTAACAGCTAACATTAATTATAGATAATTAATAGAACTTATAATGTCTTTTATTCAATTGTATTTGAATATATTCTGGGTTAGGTATAAATTAATTATTCATTTCAAAAAAAAATTATGAAAAATTGAAAATGTTGTAAAAGAAAAGTTAGTCACTTTTTTTATTTTTCCCTTTAAAATTTTCCATTTAGAGTTTTTTTTTTTTTTTTTGAAAGCTCATTTAGAGTTTTTTTTTTTTTTTTTGTGATATAAGATAGGAATTCTACTTTAATTTAATCTAAGTGTATATGTGTGTAAAATTCTCTCTTAGAGATTTAAACTCCAGCTCCTACCTTTTATATATCACAAACATTTATATTTGTAGAGTAACTATCGCGTCAAAAATATACGGTGGTATGTATTAAATTTCTTACCTGTATTTGATCACCAATATTGACAATAAAGGTAGATGGAATGGGACTGACAGCAACCCACTTGCCATTTCTAAGTACTTGCAAACCTGGCACGTCATCTTGGAGAAGTATGGTAATGGCGTTAGGATCAGAATGCCCAGGTAATCCATAGGTTAAATCTGGCTGTGGACAAGGTGGGTAGTAGTTGATAGCCATGTGCTGACCATGCTTCCCCAGAGCCTTATCTATGTAATCTTTTTCAAGTCCTAAGCTCTCTGATATTGCTTCAAGCAGCCTTAGTGCTAGGCCTCTTGCATTTCTACAGTACTCACCAACAACTTCTCTGCAAAACAAAAATTATTAGACACTTGATTATTTAGAACAAATGTAATTATATTTCCTATCGATCACGACCCGAGAAAACATTAATCATATTTATATTATAATTAACCAAAACAGAAGACGTAGGTAGCATACGTTTGACATAATTAAGATGATTAGTGTTCACTAGAATCACTGTATAATATATATATATATATATATATAATCCATATATGTTTATATCACAAATTCATTTTGCTTCTTCACGTCAAGGGGCCTAGCTACGTTCCTGTTTTAGGGGGCAGGTTTCAAAAAAATAGCATTCGTCCTTAAAGAAAAATAGCTTTGAAAAAAAAAAAAAAAAAAAAAAAAAAAAAAAAAAAAAAAGAGAAGAAGAAGAAGAAGAAGAAGAAGATAGTTTAAAATTTAAATTAGAGACTTACAAATGTATAATTTTCTTTCATTTTTTTAGTATAAAAGTTGGAAGTTTTTTTTAAAAATTCAGTTTTGTATAACAATTTCTTATTGAGTTTTACACAATCGTTTGAGAGATGATAACTACAAAGTTTTAAATTTTAAAAATTTTCTTTTTAATCTCCGAAAATACCTAACCAAACAGACTCTTAAAAAGAAAAATATATATAAAATTAAGAAATTCAAAAGAGAAACTGAATCAATAATCTTTGTATGAAGTTTTTTTTTTTTTTAAGAAAAAAAAAAACCACACTATGAAGTTAGTTACTTAGTTTATTACTTTCTCAAAACCCACACTATTAATTTTTTTTCACTAAGACTTTTTAAATAAAATTGTAAGTCGCATATACCTAGAAAGCATGGACATGGATACGAGCAGAGGCAGAAGGAAAGGGGGGGGGGGGGGGCATCACCCTCTTAACTATTCAAAAATCCCCCATCCCTCTTATATTTTTTGCTAAAAAAAAATTAATTTAAATAATGACTCTATCTAAATTTTTACTAAAAACATGTAACACTCTTTTTTTTTTTTTTTTTTTGAGAAGGATGTAACACATTTATTTAGATGACTAATACATCATTTTTTTTCTTCTAATTACTCTCATACCAAAAATAACTTATTAATTCTTGGTGTATTTAATATATTCCATAAAAATATAAAATTTTATATATTATTAATACACTATTTCTTTCTCTAATTACTATAATACCATAATAGCATATCTTCCAAATATATAAGTAAATATTTTTAATAAAAAAATTCTTATTTTTTTCATTTTTCATTTAACAAATTAGAGATTTGGTCATTACTTTTTTTCCTTTTAGAAGAAAGTATAATTTTTTTTAATAAAAAAAAAGTATAAATGTTTTTTTTAGAAGAAAGTATAAATGTTTTTTTTTTTTTTTTTGGTTTGGAAGAAAGTATAAATGTTGATTTCACCATTAGGAGTTAAGAGCCTTTAGTTTTTATTAATATTATATAATGTTTTGTTATATGTAAGAAAATAACAATTTCTAAATCATGTTTCAAACATATATTATAGGTGTGTAGGTTATTCTTTAGATTTTTTTTTTTTTTTGTATATATTCAACTTAGCCCACAGAGAAATTTTCTTGTTCCATCAATAAGTACAGGGTACAATACGGTGTACATGTATGTATTAAAATCTGGATAAAAAATTGAACCACTCCTCAGTCATGTCTTTATCAGTGGAGTTAGGTTTTTTTTTTTTGGTAATACCTGAAGGATGGAGGGTTTGTTGGCCATTCCTGGATGTAGTCCTCTAGAGGGTGACAATGGAGTCTTAAGTAATCCCTCCAGCTGGATACGTTTTCAGTTCTTACGTTGAAACTAGTCGAGAGTCTCATTGTCTTCATTGGATCATCAGAGTAATTCTTTAACCTCTCACTTTCCGGCATATGGAAAAAATCCCTTGATATATCTAACATGTTATTGATCACTGCTTCTGAAATTCCATGGCTGCTAACCTTGGAACGATGTTGAAAAGAGAAAAATGATGTGATGTATATTAATTGAAAGAAAATACACTAATGCAAGTTCAGTAGAAATATGTGTATGTGAGAGAGAGAGAGAAAGTACCTGAAAGAAGCCATAGTTTAGGCAGGCGAGGCCTATCTCTTTGACTATTTCTGAGCGCTTAGGACCATAGAGGCCTTGAAGATCAATAAGAGGTATTGAACCATCAAATGACACAACCTCATGAAAATTTGGACGATCGTTGGCGGGTCGGATGTAGTTAGCGGGAACAGAGCTCATGCCGGAGACAAGGTCAGATAATAGTGGCTGTGGCTGTTTCAGTTTGGAAGCCATATTGCAATAGACAACAGCTAGCACGGTTCTTGCGGCTTGATTTCTGTGTATTCCTTACTAGTTTTGCTATGCCCCTATGATAGGGCCATAGGGGTAAGCTTCAAATTTATATAAGTGGTTGGTGGCTATGGCTAGAAACACAAATTATTTTATAAAATATTTTACATAATTATTAGTAAATGAAAAAGTGATATTAATGGTAGATCTAGATAAGAACCAATAAAAGGTTGACCATATCAATAGTTTGTAAAAATATTATAAAATAGTTTATAACTATAGAATTCCTCTTTATTTAAAAAAATCAATTTTTTCTTTTTCTGTAAAATATTTTTAAAAATAATTTTTAAACCAATATTTACTTCTCCCATAAATAAAAAAATGCGCTGGTCCTATGTTTTTTGTACTTTGTAGGTCCAGTCCAACTAAATTCCAATAAGATTCCTGCCTCAAAAAAAAAAAATAATAATAATAAAATAAAATAAACCTCCAATAAAACTCCCATAAAATAAAAATAAAAAGTTCCAATAAGATTCTCAGAGAGGAAAAAAATAATAATAATAAATGAAAGATAAGAGTAAATTTTTTTTTTTTTTTTGGGTAAAATAAGATGAGAGTAATTATTGCCTTGAAAACGTGGGCGTTAATAATTTAATATACATAAATGACTTGCTAGTTATGTGCAACATTTTGTTCCCTAATTAATTAAATCCATCTTTTGCGAGGTACAGGCTATTTAATATTTTATCAAATGAAAAAATTTTAAAAACAGTTAATCTATTTTTCTTTTTACAAAATGGAAATTCTATCCTAGAATAATCTAAGCTCTATTTGGTTGGAGAAATAAAAAAGTGGAAAGATAGAAAATGAGAAATTGTGAAAAAATAGGAGGATAGAAAATATTTTAATTTCCCTTATTTTTGTTTAGTTGGAATGATGGAAAAGTAGAGGAATGGAAAAAAAAAAATTTGTTTAATTGAAAAGAAAAAATGACAGGATAGAAAAGTAGTTTGTATAAATTCACTCTTATGCCCTGCATAAATCATTATAATTTTTTTGTATTATATTACTCAAACACTATAAGTCATAATATAAACATGTTAACGAGTAATACCAATCAGGAAAATGGTTTTGTGGAAGGGCATTTGATCACTAAAAGTTTCGAATAAGGTTAAGAATATGGTATGAAGGGCTTGCCGGAATTCTTTGCCTATGAAGACGAATTTGGTTTGGCGTATGATCATTGATTCTCCCATTTGTGATCGCTGCCAAGATTGCCCAGAATCTGTGCTTCACGCTTTGTGGTCATGCCGAGAGGTCGATATAGTTCGGTCAGATGCGGAGCTATGGAGTTTTCGGTCAGGTATGCAATTCGATGATTTTAAAAATCTTGTAGCTTGGATATTGCAGAAAAACAAGAGAGAAGAAATTTTCACAATGACCATATGGAACCAGCAAAATCAGGTTCTTCCTTGGGTGTGTTGGCAACCTCCACATGGTTTTGTCAAAGTAAATGTTGATGGTGCTGTGTTTTCCTAGGAGAATAGGTCCAGTGTTGGTGTTGTTATTCAAAACAGAGAAGGATTGTTGTTGACATCCCAGTCTCAGCAGCTACATCATGCATACAGCCCGGGTGAGATCGAAGCCTTAGTTGCTCATAGAGGTCTCCAGTTTGCAACAGAGTTAGGATTTGAGAATGTTGTGCTCGAAGGAGACTCTCAGTTCCTTATGTTCGCTTTGCAACAAGAGAAGGCAACTCTGACTTCGGGTGGTTTGTTAATCGAAGATGTTTGTCTCTGTTCTAAGTTTTTTAACCAATTACGTATTTACATTACTCTCATGTCAAGAGAGGAAGTAATAAAGTTGCTCATGGTTTTGTACGTTATGCATTACACATTTCAGACTTTGTTGTGTGGATTTCTGCACTTCAAACTGATTTAGCCTACTTCTTTTAATTAATAGTTTCTATGGTTTCTTCCTAAAAATAATTTTAAAAAAAAAAAAATTTTTACTTATTCAATTATGATTAAAATCCCACATAGCAATACCCGGCGTTGGTGCTTATTTTTGGGGGGTCTAATACTGAACCTTTATAAGACTTGATTCTGGCAAGTTTTTTTTTTCTTTTTTTTATTATAACTAATTCTGGTAAGTTGGTATTTGTTAAGACTTAAGATCCCAAAGAAAAAAGAAAGAGAAGATGTTAAAGAGTCATGCGTTACTTTTACTATTAGAGGGAACTAAAGGGCAAAAAGACTTTTTGAGGTGTGAACAAGAAAGCACAATTTTCTTCTTTGTCTTCTCCCCGATTTAGGGAGATTTATTTTTGGTGGCTTGGGTGAAAAACACTTAGGCCTACTATTTTTCTCTTTCTAACCAAATATTAAGTGTATATATGTGTAAAACTCTCTTCTGAAAGCTTGAATTTGTATAGGTTGTAAATATAAAGAAAATGACAGAGTTTAGCAACAAAATTGGTTGTAACTTAAGGCTATAACTTTACTCAATAAAATAAACATTACTACATATTTTGAAAATCTAACCATTGAATTGAATATTACGCATATCAAATATTGTGTCAATCAGATATTATTTAATATATGAACTATAAGTTTATATTTTATATATAACTAGTGTAAAACTCATGCATATGTACAGTTCAATTAAAAAAATTATAATTACACACATATATGAATTCAAATTATACTCTCTCTCTCTCTCTCTCTTATTTTTTAATTTTAATTTCTTTTGGATATACATGTGTTTACCCTTTCTTACTTTCTTTTTTTGTTTATTGAGTTTTTGATAATTTATTTATATTAGACTTTTAGTTTTTTGCAATTCATTAAGTTACCTAGAACAAAAATTAAATAAACTTAAATTGGGCACATGTCACAAACTTAGGTAACAATTGAAGTCAAATTTAAAACTTAATTAGATTTTCTCTCAGTTTTGTCTATTATTTTAATTATTATTATATTTTAAAAAAATTACAAAAACTTGTAATTTATTGATGATATAGCTATTGATCTTTAATTTTCTAACAATTTTGCAAGTATGAAAGATATAAGGAGAAAATATAATCCAATTGTAGATTTGTCAAAATCCACCTCTAATAAAAAATATATATTCAGTAAGGTGGTAGCCTAAGGTTACAACTAATTGTTAACTAAACTTTGTCTGGATATCACATATTTATATATACTAGTATTTATGAATGACAGGGAAGGGGATTTAAATCCTAAATATCTTAAAAATATCAAGAAGTGTCAACCAATTAATGTATAAGACTCTTGAGATCTTTATATTATTTTGACTTTCAAGCAGCATGCCCTATTGCTCATAATTGAACTTTTTGTCTTCCTTATTCTATTCCATTAATGAATCGGTCAAAGACCCAATAAATATTGGCCTTTGTTAAAGAATACTTTAACGGTAGTTATTGAAGTGGTTTTTTTTTTGTTTTAAAGAATTTCAACCTATAATATTTGCTCCTGATAATAACTGTTAAGGTTTTTTTTTTTTTTTTTTTTGGTTGAGAATCCTCTTCAAGTGCATTTGATACTTTATTATTAAGTAATATTTGTACACATTTTTCAAACAATAAAGTCAAATTGCATGCACAAGCATAATAAATTTGGAATAATCCAATGAATTATTCCCTCCATTCCAATTTATTTGTCCTATTTGAAAAGTCAAACTTTTTAAAAGAACATTATTTATTGTTTTGTCTGTCTTATAAAAATGAATAAATTTACAAAACTACCCTTAAATAAATTTATCAATTTTTTTTAAAGAGTTATTCTTAATGAGACAACTAAAAATGTGCCCCAATTAAAGTAATTTTTTAAATATTTGTTAGTTTTCTTTTCAAATAATTTTGAAAATAAAGTAGGGGTATAATAGAAATATTTGAAAATTTATTAATTTTATTTTTAGAAACAGGACAATATTTCCAAAATAGAATAGATAACGAACAAACTTGGACGGAGGGAGTACTAACAAGTATATTTTATTCTTTAAAATTTGTGTATTATAACTTATAATTGATCATTTATTAATCTTTAATATATGTTTTTTTTTTAAGAAAACTTTAATATATGTTCTTAAGGTAGTTAACAAGTCTCATAAATATAATATCATATATACAAAATTTTTGGTCTATAGTCGTGTTTGTATGATATATCATGTGATTTATTCAATAGTGGATTCCAGTTAGTTCAATTGATAGAATCTCATGATAGTTAAATAAGAAATTTAGGGTTCAATTCTTACCTACACCAAAAACCGACTAGTGTATTGATCTAATAATAAATAACTATCATCAAAAGTGGATACTATAATTTAAACTCTCTAAAAAAATTATTTATTTAATGTTATGCGTTAAACGATAATATATTAAAATTATTAATGTACTTTTTTCTAAGTGAAAATCTATTGCCAATATTTTAAAAGGTTTGAAAAAAACTTTAATTAAAATTCTATTATAATTTTCTATAAACGTAAAAGGAAATCTTTTTATTTGTTTAAAATTATTTTAATGATCTATATATCTTAATTTATTCTCTTTAAATTTTTTTTTTTTTTTTTTTTGATGAACTTTAAAATAAAAGTTGAGTATTACACATTGCGCATGCGCTGTATGATCCAATTCAACGTCAGTACAATAAATTTTCGTGTTTCTTTTTTATGACGCTGCTGATCCGTAATTTGCTCTAGCTTTTCGCCTTTGACTGTCAATGCGGGGATTCACCCCTCTTTTTCTTTTCTTCGATAGAATCCATCGTATATATTTCATCACTCTACATTAAAGTCATTCTTTTTTCGCAACTTAGCTTTCACATACTCTTTTATTAAGGAGTCCAAATCTTCTGTCTCACTTTTCCTGTTCCACTTTATACTCCACTAATAAAAACTTGCCACGTGTTCACCTAATTAATTAAATACTATCATTATTGACTTAATTAATGCTACTGTTATTAATTAATAGTAGTATTTAATTAATTAGGTGAACACATGGCAAGTTTTTATTGGTAGAGTATAGAGTGGAGCAGAAGATTTGGACTCTTCGGACCTAAAAGTATCTCAAATTGCAAAGAGAAAAATGTGTACATATTGACAGTCAAAAGAGAATAGGTAGAAAATTCACACAGCTTTCTAAAAGTATATATATCAGCCAAAATTTTATCAACAGAACGTTTTGACCAGCTACTTATATTGAATTCTTCAACGTAACTTTCCGACAAGCTAATCTCAGAAAGCTATCTATCAGATATTGTGTAGTGTCAAGTGTGTAACGAAAATCTACGAGCATAAAAAGAGAATAAAGGACGTTGAAATATTTGATTAAAATATTACGGAAAGGACCCAAAGGTAGATGCACGCTGTTTTGGAATGATACTTTTAGTATCTGTTTGGATTCAAAAGATTGCATCCCCATTTACTGAGTTTCAAGTTTCAGCTTTTTTTTTTTTTTTTTTAAGGCACAATTGTTGACTTTTCTCTCGTGAAAAGTGTATTCGTACACTGTTTATAAGACCCACAAACTTCACTTTTCAGCAACTTTTTTATTAAAAATATATCTCACGATACTATTCACACATTTAAAAATTATTTTGCTACAGTGTTTTCAGTTTTCAGCTGTATCCAAACGGACACTTAATCGTAGAGATTAGGGATCAGGGGAGGTAAGATTCATATTTCAAACCACTTAGGTTGTAGGGACAAGATTTTGCACCTACAAAAGAGAAAATGAAATAGGCCCAAAAAGCTCAATACAATGAATTTATAGAGAGTTAATTCAAAATTTAGGTTCTAATGAGTTTGGATAATAATCACTATGGGCCAAGATAACAAAAGAGTAAAAATGAAGCAATTTTATATAGGAAAAGTTGTCCTCGGACCCAATCCAAGGAGACTAATTCTTTTATTTCTCTTACTTAGGGACAAACTATAAATATTATTCTTCAGTCTACAGTGTTTTTCTCTCCTTTTTTCGATCCCCATCCTCTGGGTCCTTTCTCTATTTTATACTATCTTCCCTATCGGCCTCTACCCTCCACGTGTAGATCAAACTGTTGGTATTCATCTTTGTCCCATCAACACCTTCCTAAAGTCTTTGGGAGTAGCTGTAAAGCTGGAAACTGCTGCTTAGGTATCGTTTCTTCATTAATGCAGTCATAAAGTTAGCTACAGAGTATTCAATGAGGTGGTAGCAGCTTTCTCTTAGATATTTCATAACTTTTCTTTGTCCTATACTTTCACGATGTACATCCTTACCAATAGAACCTCCTGGAACATTGCTTCTGAGGGGGGAGGGGGCAAACCACACTTTCTGACCTCTGACACACCCAGCCAAGGAGACATTTCTCCTCGGCCCCCTCCTCGGACCTTCGTAACTAAACCCCGTTCTCTGTTTATCAATGCTGATCTCTATAACAATGTTTACCCCGTCCTCAAAAAATTAGCCGTCCTCGAACCAAGCCCCAAGCCTAGCATACACTATTAGGCCTATCCCCCCTACATAGGTATTACAAATATATATATATATATAATATATATATATATATTATATATATATATATTATATATATATATATATATATATATATATATATATATATTTTAATGCCTTCACACTTCTGAATGTTCAACTACTTGTCAAAACACCTCTTGAACTTTTACATTAGCTAATTTTCTCTATAAACTATTCACAGCTATCAAATCAATACATTAGTTAGTCTTCCATTAGAATATTGACAGAACAGTCACGTGGACTTCAAAAAACCAAATCTAATCCATGAACTTGATGGTAGAGGAGAGAGAAACTTGGGAGCCAGGTTTAGAGAGAGAGAGAGCCCATCAAACCAAACCAACCATCTATCTCAACGGAGCTAGAGTTTGTGTCCTATTGTCGTCCAACTCCTATGCAAGTCAATTAGGCCAGAGTAGAAAACTCACCCAACGCAAAATGCAAAATCAAATTAATATCAACACAAAACACACCCATCTGCATAATCAAATCAATCTCAACCAAATACAAATAGTAGAAACCCAATAAAAAGTGAAAAAAAAAAAAAAAAGAAAAAGAAAACCATAACAGAGCTTATGATTGAAGAAAACATAAGTCTATGTGGTACTTGAAATTCCAAATAAAATGCAAAATCAAACACCAATCTCATCAAATACCTCATCTACATCAAGGGAGTTAATCTCATACAGGAGGCTGAACTGGTTTGACCAGCGGAACGATATTTCGATACCGATCAATACTGGTGTATCATTTCGAGTTTACCGTTATTTTTTTATATTTGTGTGTGTGTGTGTGTGTGTGTTCTAATAATATAAAAATTTACCATAAAACATTACCTCAATTCAGAACAAATTATTCATGGTTTTAGACTTTAGCATCAATAAAAAAAAAAACAAAATATATTATAATAAATATAAAAGTTTACCATAAAACATTACCTTAATTCAAAACAAATTATTCATGATTTTAGACTTTAGCATCAATCAAAAGAAAAAAAAAACTATAAAAAATAAAAAGCTTAATTGTTCATTACATACTAAGAAAACAAATAATACTAATAAATTAATGCATTTAAGTTATCATTCTACCCTTACAAAAATTCAAAAATTACAAACAAAAAAAAAAAGCTTCTTTTCTGTATTGGCCCGGTACAGGCCGGTATGGCCAATACATGGCTGGTACGGTTGGTATTTAAACCGGTACAAAACGTTGATATTTCAATATTGATTTACGTACCGGCTGATACCGGTATATTATCGACCACTATAATCTACATAACTGTCTCCTTTAGAGCTTACAACCAATTAAACCCAAGTTTTTTTTTTTTACTGCAAATAAACCCAAGTCTTGCCACCCAAAAAAAAAAAAGGCTCAATTGAAAATGCTAAAATCACTAAATGCATCCAAGGAGGCCAACGAGCTTGCTGGAATGTCCTACTCAAACTTGGCACCAAGTATCTTAAACTGCCTTCTAATCTCGTTGTCTTTCAAAACCCTCTGCATCCCACCCAATGTATCATCCTTGTTTACCATATCAATTGGGTACTTCTCTGAAACAATGGCCCCCAACTTGAGATGATTCACCACCAACATGGCATTATAGTATCGGTCATCCATAATGGGTCATGCCAAGAGTGGGGCCCCACGTGGCCCACACACAATTGCCTCTACAGTAGAGTTCAAACAACAATGGGATACAAATCCGCCTGTTGATGGATGACTCAATATCAACAACTATGGTGCCCACTCGCCACCCGTGTATTATCAAACCCTTCTTCCCTAATTTCCCATCCAACCCATTATTAAGAATATAATAAGATTTTTTCTTGGATGACCCATATTATCAAACCCTTCTTTAATTGAACTTGTTTTTCATAAACACAACAGAACAAGGCTAGTATTTGAGGTGAATTGAGTTGAGCATACTAAAATTCGGTTTGGTTCAATGGGCTCTGACTCCGGTGAGACAACAAATGACCGATCTGGTTCAATAGGCTCTCTCCCTCTCTCTCTCTAACTTTGACCCCACCATCGCGCACCCTTGGTGCGACGATTACTCTACAAGTATAAGTGCTTGTGAGGTGTGGGGGGCAAGGGTCGGGGTTCAAGTTTTCTAAGAGAGAGCTTCACACACATATGCACTTAGATTAAGCTAGAGTAAAAATTTTATCTTGTATAAAAAATAAAAATAAAAAAACTCTGACCCCATGGTTTCTCTCTCCTCTACTATCAGGTTCATGGATTAGATTTAGTTTTTTGAAGTCAGCGTAATTGTTCTGTTAGTATTCTAACGGTGACTAACTAATATATTGATTTGACAACTGTGAATAGTTTATGGAGTAAATTGGCTAATATAAAAGTTTAGGGGGTGTCTTGGCTAGTAGTTGAAAGTTCAGGGGTACATTTTTCCCAAAAAAAAATATACAATATATCATTATTATTTGGCTACCACAACATCACTTAAACTCCTTGGTGCGATGATCACTCCACAAGTATAAGTGCTTGTGGGGTCTGAAAGGCAAGGGTTGGGGTTCAAATCATCAGGAGAGAGCTTCAAACACATATATATTTAGATTAAGCTAGAGTAGAATTTCTATCTTGTATAAAAACCCCCCTCAATTGCTATTTTACCAACCAAGACACTAAAAAAGGGTTTTACTTGAGTATGGATACCTAAATTTTTTTGCTTAACCAAGACACTAAAAAAGGGTTTTACCCGAGTATGGGTTACCTAAATTTTTTTGTTTATATTATTAGTTGGTATAGTTTATATTATTTTAATGAGTTGTATATAAAAATAGAAATAGGAATGTTGTTGGGTGAGTTGTAAAATAAAATGGTAAAATAGATAAAATAAGTTTTGAAAATGCATAATAGACACTTTTTTCTTTTTTTTTATCTCCAAATACAAATACTCTAAGAAATTACTGCATTTTATAAGTGTAGAATTAAAAGGAAAATATCATTACTATTTGACTATGACAATATCACTTGAACCCCTGTAGTAAATTACTACATTTTATCTATGCTTATACATTCTAGACTAATGGTGGTGGTTAACTTGTGTGCGTGGCAGATGGAGAATTTTTCTCATTTCATTTTATCACGGCGGAACCATAGAGACTAATTAGAAAGTCATTGACTAACGCATATATTTGCAACAACAGCCATAAAAGCTGTGACAAAAGCCGTTTTTAGCTTCAAACTTTCGGCGTCATGATTTAAATTTCACGGACCTCAGATTTAGCAATTAGCAGCATGGCTTATGCAGATTTTTCGTAGGACACTAGGACGTATTGACCTCAACAACCATGACAACATTAGACCTTCGTCACACAAGACAATAGTGTCACCGATTTTCATGAATGGGGACCTTGATTTTTTCAAACTTAAGTTATTTAAATCAGTCCATCTAAAATTTAATTTTTTATTATACACCCTATTTTATTTAACTCACACAACCACCGCCCACGTCAAGGTAGTTGGTACTTCCTCAAGCCTTAAAGACTTGAGGGGTTCATGGACAGGTTCAAGTGGTCTCGGTGTGGGGAGAAGTAGGATTATACTGTCGATTTTCCAAAAATAAAAAAATAAAAAACTCACACACATTTCACCCCTCCACCAACTATTTGCCTCTCTCTCTCATAGCAAACCCCCCCCCCCCCCCCACACACACACACACGCGGCGGCAGTAACTCTAAGGTCATATTTGTGACAACTCTAGCAAGTTTTTCTTTGGGTTTGCGCATGATAAAAATAAAATTCTTCCTTTTTTATTTTTGATGAACAAAAATGGGTAGGGGGTGGCCTAAGTGGGCATCTTTCACCTGGGCGTAATTATAGTAGCACCCTATTCGTTAAGCCCGTTATATATGGGTATAGGAGGTGTTAACATTTGTGAAGCTTCTACCTTATAGTAGGTGGCTGAGTTTGTTGTATCCTGAGAACAATATGCCAAATAACTTCTCTGCACTAGTAATACTACAAAGAGGGTGCGAATTGTCTCAAAAAAACGAAATGGTCCACACATCAGTCCCTGTCACCTACCTTTTGTAATTTTCACCATAAAAATAAAAGGGATAATTAAGGTCACCACTTTTAAGTGCTAGATGAGGATGTATGGGACAAAGTATCAATATTCTCCACAATTGATTCTTCTCAAATTGTTGGAGAATAAGATAAGCTATACCACAAAAATGGTATATAATAAGTTACAAAAAGATTTGGGTGATAGAGATTGAGGTGCAGACTAAGTTGCTCCTTTAAAACAATTCGCATCCTATCGGTAGTATTATTGGTGCATAAAGGTTATTTGGCATGTCGTCCCCAAGATACAATAAGCTTAGCTAACCATTGTACACCTTACAAATTTGCACAAATTTATAAGGTAGAAGCTCCACAAATGTTAACCACCTCCTATTACCCATAAATAAAAAGGATTTTATTTTTATTGGTTTGATGAATGGAAGTAGGAGAGTGTGTGGCTATGGAAGGAGCTTAGGAAGAAGCTTATGTTTTTTGAGTGGTGAAAAGAGATCATGTAATTGTGCTATTTATAAGCTTAGTTTATAAAGAAACCTATAGTTGTACATAAATGAACATAAGCTTGATGGGGTCATACTTTTATGTAATTGACATATCCTATAACAAGACGCACTTTACTTGTAATCAGTTTACTTGTTATTGGATAGTTCTAAGTGGTTTCAAGAATATCATGAAGTACTTTGAAGAAGTATAACAAATGGTATTATTGAAGACATAAATATTACCCAAGAAAAAGTACAAGAAAATATCCTATAACAAGATGCACTTTACTTGTAATCGAATAGTTCTAAGTGGTTTCAAGAATATCATGAAGTACTTTGAAGAAGTATAACAAGTGGTATTATTGAAGAGATAAATATTACTTAAGAAATAGTACAAGAAAAGTTGAAATAGGTTGTCTCAATACCTAGCTCAACATTTTCAATCTATTGAGCTTTAATGAATCGCGATACCTACCTCGATACTTCTTGAACTATTGAAGTATGCATACTTTGATTTTTCAAATCTGTTTTCGGCCCATGGATATTCTAGGGTTTCGTGATCTAGGTTTCTAGACTATATAAAAGCAATATCTTATAGTTGTCATCATACACCCAGAGAAAAAAAATATTGAGATACATGCTTTTGTGAAGTTACTGCGACTTCTTGTGCATCGTAAAAATTATGTACCAAGCTGCTTTCAGATCTATAGGCGTGGATTGAAGAACTTTTCATCAACAACAACAATCAAGTTGATGTGTAATTAGCCACTGATTGTGATTCATGTAGAGAAGAATCTCAGCAAGACCAAGTTTAATTGGAGATTAGCATAAGGGTTCAACTTTAGGTTGTTATTTTGGGATAAGACGGGTATGGGTAGGATTTCTTATACTTGTAACCGCTTGATCTTGATTAGCAAATTATTCGAAAGTGGTGACCTAAAATTTATCTAATAAGGTTTTTGCCTTTGAAAGTTTTTCTTATTCGTTAACAAATCCTTGTGTCAATGTAGTTTCTGTTGCACACTAGTTTAGATTGGTGATTTGTTTGTGGCTCCATGATATTGCATTTAATTTGACAAATTAATTAATTTGAGTAATTGAATTAATTAATCAATGTCAATCTATAAGCCAACAAAGCTTAACTCACACCCAATAACTTCATATTAAAAAAAAAAAATTAAAATTAAAAAAAAAACGATGCAAAGTGAGTTATCATTCTTATATTTTTGCTTTTAAGACGAAAGGTAAAAGAGAAGTGAGTTTGTACTCTCCTGGTTTACGGCATCAAGTTCAAAGGCTTTTTTTATATACAAATTAAAATACTAACAATGTTCAATACTTGAAGTTCAAAATTTACCAAAAATAGCTATTCTTAAGTGCATAATAAGTTTGTTTTTCATGTTTACCTTTTACAATACATGCGTGACATCATAAACACAAAATGTACTAATAGAGCGTTTAGATCCTAAAAAAAGACAGAGGAGAAGGGAAGAAAGTGAGGTGTTAACGTATTAGACTAGCAAATGTATCTCATCAGAAATCTCTCATAATATGAAAGATCTACACGTATAAAGTCATACATACTATGAGAGAGATGTCTTATGAAATTGTTTTATAAGATAATTTTTCATTAAATTGAGTGTAGGATTCAATGAGAGGGAATTTATCATATATTTTTTTTTAGAATATGTGTAAAACATGCATTGAGAGTAGTATGCTATTAAATCTAAGCAGATCTAAATTTCACCGATACATGCATCTCTCACACTATACCGAAAGTTACAAAATGCCAAGTTGCCAACAACTAAAACTGTTATCGTGAGAAAAATGCACCCTGTTACGAGTGTATATTTCCTCACACTCACAACTAGTGAGACCCACATAGCTGTGAGTGGGAGGAAGTATACACCTGTAACATGGTATACTTCCTCGTTATTGTGGGCCCATGGCAAATCTTTAATTTTGAAAGGTCAAAGTCAAACAACATATAAATTATTTGTTTATTCCTCTTGATTTTTTATTTTATTTTTAACAAAACCTTTGACTTTCTCTCGATGCTACTTTGTTTGGCTTGATTTGCTAAGAAATTTATAAATTAAAAATTGCTTGTTTTTGCTGCATATGTTTATAAGTTCGAATTTTGTAAAGATGAGGTGTAAAACTCATATTTTACACTATTTAATAATAAATTGTCACATAAGCTTTGTGCTTAAGACTCAATATATTTTACCACACCTAATAACACTGTATTTGACCTTTACTTAAAACCTAAAATATAATGTTTCTTGAGATGTTATCATGTGAAATGTATTTATGTTCTAATAATTTAATGATGTGGCATGTCTTTATTAAAGAGTGTAAACTAAAGGGGTTTACACCAATTCCTATATAATTTATTCTGTGTATATATATGGATTTACATCGTTTTTGGGCGTGGAATTCTCCATCTCAAAGACTGGATAAAAAGAACTAGAATTTTCAAAGAGATTAAACTGTAGGAAGATCTTATATGAGAATTGCCAATAAAATAGGGATATTTTGACAATTATTCTTCTTGCTAATCAATCAATTTATATGTATGGGCTTTTTTCTTTGGGTCAAGCTGCTTTTACGGATCTATTTCAATTTGGGGCCTCCTTTTGTTTATTTTTCCTGAGGATCAGAGGCTCAGAGTGGTCAATTGTTAAAGTAATAGACCCGAATTTTTTTTCTGGCCTATAAAGTTGGATTTGGCCCATTCAAGTGGCTTATTTCCCATGCCCAAGCCCACTTAACTTAAAGTTGGCTGGCATGGCAATTTCCTTGCCTTTCATTAGTGAGGCGGCCGAAAAAAAAAGCTCTAAACAAATTGTAACGAGTCATGTCATGTGCACCGTGCGGTCCGTGCCCATGTATGTACTATGTACAGGGCTTAACAAACAAATATTACGTAATAAAAGCAAAAGACCTTCTCCACTAATTTTTTTTTTTTTTAAAAAAAAAACCTATCTTTTATAGATTGGAACAGGGAAGGAATGAAGTGGGTTTTTGTTTTAGGGGTGTCTTAAATTGAAAGTTTAAGAAGCTTTTTGTGGGTTTATAAAGTAACACAAATACTAACTAACAAAAAAATTTAAAGAAGTTATGAACGTATGGCTCTAGAACATTCATACAAGCATAAGTGGTGGGTGGTATTCTGGCACACTTGACACTTGTTTGTGTGATGATCAAACAATTCTTTTTTATTTTATTAAAATAAGATGAGATGAATTAGACCATAACCTGTGAAAGTTATTTTTGGATACAAAAATAACTGAACTTAAAAGATAATTGTTTTTTTTAAAAAAAAAAGGTTATGAATTATTCTAAAAAGCCATATTATTTAGAAAATATGTCAATTTAAATGAAGAGACATAACTTTTCATTGTTTATGAATTAAGAACTTGAATCAAAATCAAATATCAAAGATGCAATTTTAGTAAGCAATTCTTTGGGAAGACAATTTACATTTATTGTCTGCAATTGGTTACATTTTTATATCCTCTAAGTAAATTACTCTTAATCCGATCACTGATTTTTTATAATGAGGGTAATTAAAACTTTAAAGAAAGTGTTTCTAACACGTCTCAAAGTCACATTATATTTTTGATCATTTTCAATATTTTCAATACTAAGTGTGCATTTAGCTCCAGCTTAAAAAGTCAGCTTATTTTACTATTTAGCTTATTTTTGTTACTATTTATAGGCCCACTGTACTTTTTAATACTATTCATGGGTCTCACTGTACTATTTCAACTAATTTTTACTTTTATCTATAGTACTTTCAATAAAAAAATTTCAATTTTAGCAAAATAAGCAGATCTCAAACAGACCTTATGATTTTCCGTTGAGCATGCACACAAGCTATCAACCCAAAACAAAGGCATTAGCCATGGAGAGAGTTCTTCTGTATGCAAAATGATGAGAAAATAGATTCCCAAGTGTCAATTGGAAGAATCTTTGGTCCTTGAACTTACCTTATAAATTACTTGTTTTTATGTGAAAATTTCGATTAAAAAAAGTTCTGCCTAGGAGAAACATTTGTACTTCTACCTTCTATATTCTACCAAAGCTGAATGGCTAGGTTTAGACCCTTTTTTTTCTTTTTTCTTTTTTATTTGGCTAGGTTTAGACCTGAATCTCATAGTAGATCTTTTCCATTTATGACAAGGGCAACACCGGCTAGCATCATAGCTACAGAATGTTCATTTGTAGAATGATAAAATTTCAATTTATTAGCAAAATTATATAATTAGTTGGATAAAAAGTTATATTTGTCAATTTAGTTTTTATAAAATCATAATTAAAAATGAGTCTTTGATTCGAACAATGTAATATAAATAAATTCTTAGTATAGTTTTACAAAAAAAGTCCAAAATATATATTAATGATATTTACTTTAGATAAAAATAAAAAAATTTAATTAAATATCACAATCGGGTAAGTTCAACAAAAAAATGAGTTTGAATATATAATCTAGTTTGAGATGAAATTGAATAAGAGAGAAACTTATGCTTGAAACAAGAGTAAATATTCTTGTGCAAATATTAAACTAAAATAGAGCACGCTAAACCCAAGTGTCATGCGGTGTTCTAGTCCAACATTTGATTATTCACATTGGACTAGGTAAAAACTTAGTCAAATTTAACCCAAAAAAGTATTATATCTATTTTAGTTAACCACTTTTTAGTTTTCACATTAAATTGTGTAAAACTCTTCATTTTTTCTTTATTTTTAAGTAAATATTCTTTTTATTTTTGTTTATTATTATTTTTATCTCTACTTATTGACCATACAAACCCAAAGTCACCACCAATAGCTGCTGCCACCGTAACTACCACCCAAACAAACCCTAGAATCCAAAACCATCAATGCCACCCATAGTCACTACCCGTGTAAACCCATAGATTCACCACTGCCACCCATGGCCACAATCTATACCAACCCACAAACTTTAAGCAACTTTTGTAACCACCATAGACGATGGTCAAATTCGAAGCAATCCTACATCACCCTCATCTAAAACCCTATTCAACCAAGCCACATCTCAACTAAACCCCATCTTGAACATAAACAACTATGGCCAATCCACAAAGAAGCCATCAAAAGCCCCCTTTTGGTTGAACCATCACCTATGACTTATATTCTTCATCATTGAAACCCCTTCATTGACAAACTCAAATCAAGCCTATATGTCTAATTATTCATGCCTAAACTCACGGTTTCATGGTTTAAAGATGAGTTAGATTAAGAAACTAAGGAGAAGATGAGGGGAGGCCAGTTATAACTAAGCTCAAATAGATTTAACCATGTTTAAATTAGACTGAAAACATGAAATGAAAGGGGCTTTAATCGTTACTCAATGGAAAGAAAAAAGAGATGTTTCAATTGAGAGAGAGAGAGAGAGAGAGAGAGAGAGAGAGAGATAGAGAGAGAGAGAGAGTTTAGGCTTTAGTGTTATGATAAGTGTCTTCCACCAAAAACAATAGCTCAAAAGTTCATGCATGCAAAGTAACTTCTCCAAAATAAATTGAATGTAAGATTACCTACCAATTACCTCACCTAAATTCCGCAAAAGTGAGAGATTTGCACACGAGGTACAAAAATTTTATGAAGATGAGAAGATGAGGGTGAGAGTTAAGAGACAGAGAATATGAGAAATAGAGAAAACTAAGGGGAGGGAGATGTTAAAAAAAAAAAAAAAAAAAGAAAAAAAGGAAAAAAAGAAAAAAAAAAGAGCTCATTTTAGTATTTTACTAAACTATAGTGCTAATCAAATTTAGGATCAAGTGATAATCTAATGATAGTGATATTTTATTTTTGATACCTCCTGTATGTGGTTGGAATTTGGAATTAGGCACCCCCCTCCCCCAACCCACCCCTAAAATATTTCATATATACTACTATTAGAAATTATTTTTAAGTGCTTTACCCTCTCTAATGCAGAAAATAAACACAAATCAAGAAAATAGCTTCTTGACCATGTTGAAATAAAGGGAAAATGGCAAGCTTAACTAATGCCCAATAATATAATAATAATAATAATAATCACACATTTTAGTGTATTTCCTATGACATTCAATTGATAGTTCTATATTTTACGCCAATTTTAATAACTTTAAAAAATAAATAGAAAGTTAAACTTTACCTATAGTTTCAAAAACAAGCACAAAAAGACGTGTATATAACTTTGCAAGTAAATTATTTTACTTTTAATTTTTTTCAAATTAATTTATTCCCTCAATTTATTTTAACTTGTATGACACTTATAGTTATTATTTTATTGTTAATATAGATTTATTTTTTCATTTTTTTATATTAACTTCTAATTTTGCCTTCTTTGAACTAAAATCTTACCTTTGTTACCTTCATTGCCCCTCCTATCTTCCATTCTTCCTAATTCCTATCCCAGAAGATAAAAATAAAATATGACTACAAACTTGATTAAAACTTTAGATCTCAACTTCTGCCAGTTAACGACTGCAGCCAAAATTTTTTAAAATAAAAACAAATTTGTTACTCCAATTTGACTAAACACTATAGTTAGTAATAAATTTGACTATCTACAAAAATACCGACGCCACTTTTGGTTGATTTTTTTTATTTTTATTAGAATATTTTGGGTTAATCTGGATTCTTGAAGTACCAAACTTTGACGTACGATCGATCCTAAAATCCTTTTGAAAGTAGCCACGTAGCGGTTCCCATAGCCGTTCGTTTTATTACGCTTTTTATGGAAGTAAGTTCCAGAACGCCACGTATGTGAAAAGAGTTAAAATCACTTGTTTCACTTTCCTGCTTCACTCTATATTCTACTGATAAAAATTTGATATTACTATTAATTAATAACGGTAGCAGTATTAATAAGTTAATAATGATAGTATTTAATTACTTAAGTGAATACTTGGCAAATTTTTATTAGTGAAGTATAAAGTAGAGCAAAAAAAGTGAAACAAAAAATTTAGTCTAAAAAAAACGTGGTAGTGTGAAGCGCGCACATGACCGGCAACCGTTCAAAACAGTTTCCCTTCAGATGACACGTAGACAGGGGGTCCCACGCGCACAGCTGGAGGCGCTTTTACGGACTTAACCTCAGCCCAGCTGCCCCAAGAAACAAGTTTGTGGACGAGATTTGAAGAATCACTCATCACCAAATAAAATAATAATTAAAATTTTTTTCGAGACAAAAAAGTGCAAGGAGGTGGGCGATAACCGAAATCACCCACTACATTTTCGCCACGTGTCGTCAACTTGTGACTCGCTTGTCTCTGTTTGCCCCTTTCGCTCTTTCACAGCCTCAAATAAAAATCGAAACCCAAAAAATATTTTCTTCTAAAAATTTAATACACAAAAAAAAAAAAAAAAATTGTAGTGGCTGAGATTTCTCGCCTCTCTCAAAACTGTTGTGCTTATAGTCCTCACATCAAGCTCTCACTTCTTCTTCCTTCTTCTTTTGATATTCGCTCTCAATTCACTCTCTTTTCTTTTCTTTTCTCTCTCTGTGGAAAATTTATATGGTTGTTGTTTATTGCGATTTCTGAGATTCCGATCCACCATTGCTGGAAACCATGGGTTCTCCGGTAAGTCCCTCGTGACTCCACTCTCTCCATGCATGATCCGAGTCACCGTCGTTGCCTCCAGATTTCTCTCCTCTACCATGGTTTTCTCGGAAGGTACTTTTTCATTTCCAATCTCTAGGTCTTTTTTTACACTCTTGCTCTCCGTTTGGTTACCGAGAAAAATATTACAGCAAAGCAAGTGAAAAAAGCAGAACCGAGTTTTTTTTTTTTTTTTTGAAAAGATTTTATGTGGTTTTGGATCGGAATAACTCGCGCCTCAGCTGAGTTAAAGCAGAATCTGAGATTAGGAGCTGTATTTTCTTAGTTTTTTTTTCCTTACACTTTCTCGGTAGCCAAACAGAGGAAATAGCATAATTGTAAACTGGTAAGAGTATGCGTATTGAAGTTCAAGCATGTGTAGAGATTGATGCGTACTGATTAAAGTTTCTCTCTACATTTTTTTCTTGTTTCCTAAAGGATTTGGCGTCTTCAAGTTCGTTTTGGTGAGGATTCTGAATAAGGAAATTTACTTTTAGTTCATTCGGAGAAGCGTCTCTCTCTGTTGCGGTGGATTCTCTAAAAAACCAAAACAAACAAAAAACTCTATTTGTGAATGGATTTGAATTTCAATTATTTTTGTAGTATAATAGTACTAAAGAAAAGAAAGAAAAACTTGCTTGTGAATTTGGAATGTGCTAAAAAAACGTGCCGTTAAATACAGAGACGGATCTCTACCGATTTGTTGTCGCCTTTTTTTTTTTTTTGCAGTAGTATCGGCATATCAGCTTTTGTTATTGACAACGGTGGCTTTAGTATTTATAGTAATTGATGTCCTCGCAAGAAAAGAAGGCGTGTTTTCGAATCAATTTTTGCGCTGTAGTGAGGATTTGAAGCAGCCCTGCCGGCTGCTCCGCGTCCAGTAATGGACACATACTCCTCTGGGGAAGAACTGGTTATTAAGGTGATAATAGTAGATGAATAGAGAGAAGGGGAGAGGATTATGGTTTAAATTTTGTTATTTTGAGCTTTGATTGCTTGCTTACTTGTTGAGAGTTAAATGTTGGGTTTAAGAAGCTAATTATGTGAATTATGAATTTCTGTTAATGGTAGGCTAGAAAACCATATACAATAACTAAGCAACGGGAGAGATGGACGGAGGACGAGCATAATAGGTTTCTAGAAGCCTTGAAGCTCTATGGACGAGCATGGCAGCGGATAGAAGGTTACTCTCTTGTACCTTTAATGTATATTTGTTTTCTGTGTTAATTTCTTTACATATAGTCAATTGGTTAGTCAGGTAGGGTTCGCAAATTGAACTTTGTGCAATTTATTATACAAATATAGGATGATTGGATTTTAAGATATATCTTGAGCTGAAACCAGGAAATTCTATTTTTATGTACTTTTCTCTTAATTGGAGATTCGTTGCGTTTTTCTCCTTTTTGTGTTTTACTTGGTGATGCGCAGAACATATAGGAACAAAGACTGCTGTGCAGATCAGAAGTCATGCACAGAAATTCTTTTCAAAGGTCAATTGCTACCTTCTCACCTTATGCTTGTATGAGATGTATTTTTTTCAATTGCAAACAATATCTTTACTCTTGTTTGCAGTTATGGTTCATTAGTTCTCTCTTGAAAAACTGTTGATAATTTTTATTCCCTTTTATATTTCATTTAGCTCCATCATTGTGTATTACTAGTTTTCTTGGCATTTGACTATATGATAGAATGGAGTTTGAGAGGGGACAAATTTTGTTATGCATATCTACACACATACATACACCATATGCATTTGGCCTATAATTTTTTTGAGAGCCTCTCTATGTGAAAGCACTACTTGTGTGTACTTGGTCATAATGAGAAACGAATTTTTCAACAGTTGTAGAGGCTGTATAAGTTCCTTCCCAGACTGCCATTTTTAGGAGGGGAGTGAGATTAAGTCGCTTACTAAATTTCTCCTCAGTACCCTCAGGCTAAAAGCACTTACCACTTTAGATATGTGATATTTAAATATTAAAAAAAAAATTGAGGTCACTAAGTAACGAGGAGAAGCTAGAAAATAAATACTGTATCTGACTTAAAAATTCATTGGTGGAAGAGAAATGATCCATTATGCATTCAGGCTTCATTGCAATCTGAAAAGACAGGACAAGAAAATAAATTTTGAATTTGATGGGAAAACAAGTTTTGTAAGCTTCCAAGTTCTTTCAAACAGCTAATATCCAATGGGCTGAAGTCAACAGTCACAAACAGCTCTTAAAAGCACAAAATATATGGAAATGAGATAAAATTAAATTAAAAAAAAGCCCGAAGTAAAACTAACCCAGACTTACGTGAGCAAGACGATATGGGGTGGGGTGGGGTGGAGTGGAGCACTTGTGTATGATATAATAAGGCCCAAGTTCACACTAGGCCCCATATGCTAAGATATCCAAGGAGATTCACAATGAAGGTCAAAGTGTTTGGAAGTTGGAACACAACTATACCAACAAGAATATCACCAAATTAAGCAGACATTTTGATCATTTGCAGTTTAGTTCACATACTCCTGAAATATCTTACATTTTGATCAATTGCAACATATAATAGTTAAAATCTCTCTCTCTCTCTCTCTCTCTCTCTCACAATAGAGTATTTCCCCATTTTAGTAAAGAAGGTATGATATAATATTTTCCCATTGTAGTGTAAGGGGGGCTGGTTTGGCCAAGCGGTCTTGGCCAAACCAGCCCCCCTTTTTTTATTTAACAGTATAGTTACTCCACTAGAGTAGGAGTAATTAGAAAAAATCTTGGCCAAACCAGCCCCCCTTTTTTTATTTAACAGTATAGTTACTCCACTAGAGTAGGAGTAATTTGATTTTTCTAAAGGTCCTATCCAATGCACAAATCTCCCTCTAGAGTCAGAGTAATTTGAATTTTCTAAAAAACTTAATTTACATATGTAAATCATGAATGTTAAATAAAGAACCCATGAATATGATACATAGATAAACAGAATAAAAATTAGAGGAAATAAAATTAGAATATTAGAGAACTCAACCATGACTGGTTTATAATCTAAAATATGATAATAAATCCACACAAATAAAGAAGGTATCTAAACAAGTATTTGTAAGTTTACGAGTCCACTTTGTTTTGCCAAAAAATGGGGAAATGAGTCAAATGACTATACTTTACAAATCCCATTCTTTAAGAAAGTTTTCATGAAATTAATACCCAAAGAAAAATCACTGAGAAAGCTGACACGTGGTTAGATTAGCTACTACTTTTGAGTCATCCATTTAAATCTTCTGGGATGTGAAGGTGCCCCACCATGGCATACTAAGATATAGCTTGCCTTACATGCTCTAAGCTATGGAAAATTTGAAGAATCATAAGAACTGCTGTCAGTGCTGGACAATCTAGTGCTATGCTATTACAGTATTCCATGCTCTCTAATATACCTCGCATAATAGCCAATCTTTACATATGTAGTGTTTATGGTTAGTATGGCTTCTATGTAGAGTAAGTTTGCTTGAAAATTAGAGTGGAATAGAGTAAGTGAACTATCAACAGAAAGACTATGTTACTTTTCTATAAGAAATTTGGCATGTACTTCTAGTACTAATAAAAATGGCTTTTTTTTCATTTTTTTTATACAGCAGCAACAATACAACAAAGCCTTAATCCCAAAATTTTGGGTTCTTTTATGGATTCTCAATACATTAGTTAAGATTGGCACACATATTCTTTTCCCCCATTCCATTCTTTCTAAATTCATACTCTCTTTTACTTCCTTAGTTGAAATGTCATTTTTTATTACTTCTACTAATGTTATTTTTGATCTTCTTCTATCTTTTTTTGTTCCCTTAAGTTGGATCAACTAACTCCTTTCTTTTATAGATAAAACTAAAAAATAAGTACAAGAAAGAAGAGTATAAAAGTTGGAAGGGAATCACTCGATGTGAGTCCTCAAGACCAATACCAATCAAATAAAGTGCCTACAATGAGTTTAGGAGCTAAAAAGTTGTGTTGTGGTTATAGATCCACCGGGAGAGGTGCGGAGCTTTAACCGGATGTATAGGTAACAGGTAAGGCCAAAGGCTGTCTTGTCCCTGTCAGGGGAGATGCCAACCATCTCTCCTTTCTATGAACACTCTTTCTCACAGGTGCATCATTCTCCTCTAAACATGATCAAACTATCTCATGCGACTCTCTCTCGTCTTTTCATCATTAGTGGTGTAGGGACACTAAAAATAAGGGCTCAAGCCCACCTAGAACAATGGTACCTTATCCTTTAAATCAAGCCTAAACAATAGACTTTTTAAGAGAGTGGGTCTCTAACTCAAATGCAATGCAAAAGTAAGTCCAAGTCTAAAACTATGGAGTCCAAAATAACAAGCACTTGGAACAATAATTGAGGAAAATACCCTCTTTGGGCAGGTTCAAGGATCAATCTTTTATAAATACGTTTAGTTCTTGTTCCTTACAAGGTAATCCTCTGCTCTTCTCACTTGTTTCTTTTTTCTTGAAGATTGTTCATCGCCTTTTTTTGGAAGGTTTCCTTCCTTTTATAGTCCCTTTCTTAGCATCTCAGCCCACCATCTGTATGCTTCAAGTGATCCCTCTGGATACTTATCCCATCAAGACCCTTTTAGAGGTGGTAGAGAGAGTTGTTAGCTGTGATGTTGCTGTTCAGAGATCATATCTTATTAATGCAGCTGATTAGGTTGGTGCAGAGCATTAAATGCGGAGGTTGGAGGTGTCTTCTTCAAGAAGCTTCCTCTTACCACCCTCGCAGGTCTCTTTTCTTCCCGTTGTTGTCCTTTTCTTTGTCCCTAAGCTTCACAAAGGGTGCTAGTCATCCTTTGGCTTTCTCACTCTCCTCGGGTATGCACAGTCCTTTGAGTTTGCCTGTCTTTCTTCACTTAGATTGGACAAATTCGTCCTCGGATTGGGCTCCTCAGTCCTCGGCTCCCCCACAAGAGGTTACCCGTCTTCAAGTTGATTTCCTCACTTCAAATCTATCTTTTCGTTTATTTCTACTTATTCATCTTAACATTCTCATTTGAGCTACCCTAAATTTTACATTTTTTCATAAAACACAAAATTATAGGTGTTAATAATTTTGTCAACAAACTAACAGAGTGTTTATTTCATAATTGTTTTACAATCGTATGCACATGTGCACACACACACGCGCATGTGTTTAGTATCATAATCCCAGAAACAGATCTTGCTGTGCTGTCTGCAACCAGAAATCATAGATTGAATGAAATGGTCAATGCAAGGTCTATCTGGTTAGCCATGTCTGGTTTCTCAGAATGCATGGTGGAAGCAATGGAGTAAAAAGATAGTGACAGAGTATGAGAACTGTATTGATAGGAGAATGGAGAGACTTATACCATGAGAATTTTTAACTCACCTTTTTTCAAATGGTTCCACTAATGAAATGAAATTGCTAAGTGGTGTATGGGAGAAGAAGCATAAGCATAAATTTATACTCTATAAAAGGTGTAAATCTGGTCAATGAGTTATACCTCAAATCATGCTTCCCCTTTTTGTAAAAATAAGGAGGAATAAGGTGGAGGATGAGATTGTGAATTCAAAATTTACTGGTAGCATGTATGACTTACCAATAAAAAAAAGTTAGAAAACTGATATTAGAAATTTAAAAAGTCACATACACCCATTTTATGGGATATAAGTAATAGTTTTAATAATCACTTTAACCTTCTTTCTTTCTTTTTTTCTTAAATTTCAAATACTTTTAATGCTTATTTTTTGATAGATACTTTTAATGTTACGATGTTGTAGTTGTGTCTAGAAAGAACTATTTTACCACGATTGCAGTTAAGATGCATCAAAAAATAATTTATATAAATATATTAAAGCAGAAGTAGGGAGAAAATTCAGTCCTACACACCCCTAGAAGTGTCCTCTTTTATTTTGGAGATTGTTAATTCCAGAAAATTAATCAAATTAATAGAAATATTGTTAAAACCAAAGAGTCATTCCAATTTTTATGTTTTAAACCATAGATTTCGTGTCACCCATCAAAATAGACGCTATTGCTATTTTTGCTCTGTCTCTCTCTCTCTCTCAATGTGTGTTAGTGTTTTATTTTTCAACCTCTTAAAAAAATATTTTATATCTTTGAAATGTTTTTCATGTTTCAATTAAAAAAATATGACCATGGTATATAAAAGCACCAAGTTCTTAGTAATTTATATTTCATATTAAACCTTCATTTATTTTTCTTCTTCTAATTTTGATCACCTTCTTTTTTGTTTATTAGTTTAAATTTTCTGATTCAAGTTGTAGTAAAAAAAGGTGTAGCTGATCTTATTACTACATAATCAATTTGAACAACTAGACCCAAGTTTAGTTGTGATTGGCTTTTGGTTATACATACATTTTTGTGTGTGTATTCTTATCATGTCATTGACATAAGACTGCTAACTTTAGATATTCTTATCATTTTAATAAGATTACCAAATGCCTTCAATTTGGCATCTTTAAATTATACTGCTATATAAAAGTTCAACTATTCTTTCAACAGATTCATATCAAAATCACTGACATAGGGCTGTACGTTATAATTTTAAAATGTATGTTTAATACTCATGCAAAGAGTAATTCTTGGTCACATATGAAGGTTCCATCAACTTCATATATTGTAGATACTTTATATTAGCTTAAATTTTGAAGAGATATGGATAAATATTGATTATGAAGTCAATTTTTTATTGTTACTTTCTCCAAATCAAATCTGAAAATTATGTAGGTACTAAAAAAAAAGATTTATTTATCTATATGCTTTTCCAATGAACTCAAGCTCAAATCACACATCTTCCCTTGTAAGAGCAAGGTGGAGGGTGAGGGGTTCAAGACCCACCAAGTGCAAGTGTAACTTACCGATAAATTTTTTAAAAAAAATGACTTGTGCAATGCACAAGTTATACATTAATCTTTTTTTCTTTTTTCTTTTTTAAGTGGTAAGTTACACATGCACCCAACAGGTCTTGAACCCAACAATCTCACCTTCCGCCTAGAACTTATAAGGTAAGGAAGTGTCAGTTGAGCTAGAGTAGGTTGGTGCATGAGCTATAAGATAATCTAAAATAAAAGGTGTGCATTAGGTAACACTTCTTTGCAGTTTAATCTTGTATTTTTAGCATTATTGCTAAAAATAATTTCTTCGCTAGTTTTGCATTAGGACCAGTACTGGGCCTCTTGTGTGTATCTTTTTTTTATTAGTAATAAAGATTTATTGATATCAAAAAAAAAAAGACACCCAAGTACACAAGGAGTATACAAGGGTCTAACATATCAATTACATAAATCAAGTAAATCCAAAATTGAAGAAAAATGTTGGTTTCTCCACAATGAGAACCAGTCTAATAAGGTTTTGAAAAATAAAAGCTTGAGATCAGGCATAGAACGCTCACTGTCTTCAAAACACCTACTATTTCTTTCCTTCCAAATACACCACATCAAACAAAGAGAAACAACCATCCATATATCTCTATTACGATGACGACCAAATTGACCTTGCCAACAAACAAGAAGCTCAACAACAGACATTGGCATAACCAACAAACTCCAAATAAACCAAAAACCATTTCTCACAACTCCAGAGCGCTGGACAATGAAGGAATAGATGGTCAACAGTTTCACTATTACACTTGCACATATAATACCGATCCAAAATGCATACCTTTCTTTTTCTTAAATTGTCAATTGTCAGACATATCTCCAAGTTAGCAGTTCATACAAAGAAAGCCACTCTAGAAGGAATATTTTGCTTCCAAATGCTTTTTCAAGAGAAAAACTGCTCACTATGATCAACTAGAAGATGGTAGTACGCCCTAACCATAAACCCTTAGTCTTACAAGGTAGCCAACATCTCTTATCTTCCCCAATCCCTCTTACAGGAGTGCTATAAATGGTATTTATGAAGCTCTAGAAAGCTACCAATTCCCAATTATGTACATCCCTACAAGAATGTATTTCCCAATGAAGGACTCCATTGGTGTACCTCATTAGATCAACTACACTAGCCTCTTTGTTTCGACAAATCCTATATTTTTCAGGATAGCAGGCTGTAAGAGAAGATGTTCCGCACCATCAATCTAGCCAAAACTACACTTTTGATCCATCTCCAATTTCATACAAAATAAACCGAGATAAAGAGGGCCACCCCCTTCTAATATTTTTCCACAAACTAACTCCATATGGACTAGAGAATGAGCTAGAACACCACCACCCCAATCACAACCATACTTCACCTCTATCACTTGTTGCCATAGAGAATCTCTTTTTTGCCCAAATCTCCATAACCACTTCCCTAATAAAACTACATTAAAGGTTCTCAAGTTCCTAATCCCCAAACCACCTGAAGAAAGTGGAGTACAAACCGTAGTCCAATTAACAAGATGAAATTTGGGCTCATCCCCTAGGCCACCTCATAGAAAGTCCCGTTGAAGTCTTGCAATTCAGTTGACCACTAAAGCAAGAATAGAAAATAAAGAAAGAAAATAAGTAGGAAGATTTGAGAGAGTGCTTTTAATCAAAGTGACTCTACCACCCTTGGATAAATATAATTTTTTCCAACCTGCTAATTTTCTTTCCATCTTCTCCATAATTGGATTCCAAATTGTCTTGCCCTTGAATTTTGCCTTCAACGGAAGACCCAAATATTTCATTGGAAGAGACCATTGCTTACAGCCTAAAGACAGCCACCAAAAGTTCAATGTTATGAACTGTCCCCACAGCCACCAGTTCAGACATCTGTGGCTGTGGGGGCAGGCATGCTCTTGTGCATTCACATATAATGGATGTGGACCCTTGTTCCCACATGAAAATGCAAATTAGCAAGGGCAGGAGGCTTATATAAGAATTGCATCTATCATTCTTTTTTCTATGTAAATGGAAGCCTACTTTCTTTAACCCGGTCTTTTGTCTAATCATAATTGAATGAAAGAGTTTAAAACTTGAATCCCCCTTTCCCTCTGTATTATCTTCCTCATATTCTGTTCAGTTTCTAGTTCTAGGGTCTTGATTATTATTAAATGGAAAAGATATCCTTAAATCAACTTTAATCAAAATCATCTAGGGAATGTAACTCTATAGATTTTGAATATAATCATAGACATTGCATGTTAAGGAAAACGAGACCAATTTTAATCTTCTACAAGTTGGTGGTTCAATATTGGTGTCCTTTTCTTATTCCAGTAAGGCTGGAGCATTTGGGATGTTCAACCAAATGGTTCTGCTTATTGTAATGGAACATCCTTTGACTTGTATTTTCTCTCTCTTTTTTTCAAGTAAATTTATTGAGAAAGAAAAGGGAGAATCATGTTAAGAGAAAGAAAAGGGGTCACGTTAACTTGAAGTAAACATGATACCTTTGTGCATTCACTTATAATGGAAGTTGGTCCTTGTTCCCCCATGAAAATGCAAATTAGCAAGGACAGGAAGCGTAGTTAGGGAGACTGCTGTTTGTTTTGAAATCATATCATAGACAAAAGCATATGTTTCATGAGGATACCATCCATTTAGATGATCTAGGATAATTATATTCACTCTGGATGCTTCATGTTAACTATACCACCTGAGCACAAGTAATTAATTGAATATTAGATTGGGTTTAAGATTGAATGAAATAGAAAGTGTAATGCAAGTAAAATAACAAAATATACATAAGTTGTTTCACACAAAGTTTTTTAATGGGTTTGCAATTCAAAGGTCAATTCTAAGGAATCCATGATTCAGTTCATAAACTTCAATTTCATCTTATTCAGCCAAAAAAAAAAAAACTTTATTTTATCTTGAGAGCAGATCAAATAATCAGAGGGAAGAACTGATATGGTAATATGTCTTGTTGTTTTAAGGGGAGATGTGTGTTACCTTCCTTAAAATCATTGAAGCTGTCACATGTTATAATTTCTATCTCATTCATGAGTGAAGTTTATACATTGTAAAGATTCTGTGATAGGATCTAGAATAGAGTAGTTCAAATTATAAGTACTTGCAACCAAGCATATATAAGAATATCTGATCTGAACATCTCTTGCAATAAATAATGTGGGCTACCATGCTTCCCCCACCCCCCTCCACCCTTCTCTCTCTCTTCTAGAGTTCTACCGTCAGGCACCCTTCCTCTCCATTTCAACAGTTCTAGACCATGCCACAAGGTGAATGTGTTATTGTATTGCCTTGATTAAAAAGGCCTCTTAGCACCGTTATTCTTGCATTGCTGTTAGGTAGTTCTTTCCAAAGCTAAAGAATGTCCATTTTCATTGTTTGGCTACTTAGGCTTTCAGGCAATGAATATTTTTTCATACACAGTATTTGAGCTATTCAAAAAGCATTTGAGTTATTCCATAAATTACCTTTAAAGTTATACTGCTGCTTTTAGTGTTTTTGAATGCTATTTATACTGAAATGTTGTCTCTTGCAGAGAATATAAGTATACAACTCTGTTGGTTTTGCTAACAGAATTTTCACTTTCAGTTGGAGAAGGAGGCTCTTGTTAAAGGTGTTCCAATAGGCCAAGCTCTTGACATAGATATTCCACCTCCACGCCCTAAAAGGAAACCAAGCAATCCTTATCCTCGAAAGACAAGCATTGGCGCTCCCACATCACAGGTGGGAACGAAGGATGGAAAACTTTTCACATCAGCTTCTTCTTCGGATTGCAAACAAGCACTGGACTTGGAGAAAGAACCACTTCCTGAGGTTGATATCTCATTTTTGTTCACTAAAATTCATTTGCTGTTCTTGTTTCCTCACCTTTTTTTTTCTGAGTAAGAATGTCACTCATGCCTTTCAATTTTTTATCAGAAACCTAATGGAGATGAGAAACCAGAAAATGCAAAAGATAATCAGGATGACAATTGCTCAGAAGTCTTTACCCTTCACCAAGAAGTTCATTGTTCTTCTGTTTCTTCAGCAAACAGGAGTTCTGTACCGACTCCCATTGCTCTCAGAAATTCAAACACGTTAAGGGAGTTTGTCCCTTCAATGAAAAGGTCAATAACCCAAGATGAAACAAATGAATCTTATGTCACTATTGAACTTAAAGGAAATCAGAAGTTGGAGAAAGCTGATGCCAAACAGACAATTCAAGATACTGGCACAAGTAATGGCTCAAAGTTGGGGAATCATAATGTTCCACATGAGAAGCCAATTCAAGGTGACAAGACAGAGGATTTAAATTGTGCTTTGCCAACGGATGAGATGCAAGCCACTCAGAACTACCCAAGGCATGTCCCTGTGCAAGTTGTAGATGGAAGCTTAGGAACATGTACTCAAACTCCTTCCTCAGATATGTCATTCCAGGACTCCATATTTCACCCAATGGGAGAGGTTCACAGACACCATAATCCCTTTACAAATCCAGCAGCATCTGCTACCACTGAACATCAAAATAATGTTCCCAGATCTGTTAATCAATCATTTCCGGCTTTCCATCCTCCCTTTACCCCAATTCGCCATAACCAGGATGACTACCAATCATTTCTCCACATGTCCTCCACATTTTCAAGCCTTATTGTCTCTACTTTGATGCAAAATCCTGCAGCCCATGCTGCAGCAAGTTTTGCAGCTACAGTTTGGCCCTATGCAAATGTGGAGGCTTCTGCAGATTCTCCTGCAAGCACGCAAGGGGTTTTTCCACCGAGGCAAATGGGCTCTACTCCAAGTATGGCAGCTATTGCTGCTGCTACTGTAGCTGCTGCAACTGCATGGTGGGCAGCCCACGGACTGATTCCCTTATGTGCTCCTCTTCCTACTGCTTTTACCTGCAATCCTGCATCTACAGCTGCAGTTCCACCAACAGATTCTGGCCAAGCCCCTGCAGCCAAGACGGAGGGAGAAGTGAATACTCTTCAAAATCCTCCCTTGCAACAACTCGACCCAGAATATTCAGAAGCTGTTCAAGCTCAGCTTTCAGACTCAAAATTGCCAATTCCGTCATCATCAGACTCTGAGGAGAGTGGAGGTGCAAAGCTAAACTCTGGGCCAAAAGCTACTGATCATGAGAATGCTGTAACAGCTACTGAGCTCCATGATTCAAACAAAACAAAAGGCAGAAAACAGGTTGACCGTTCCTCATGTGGTTCCAACACAGCTTCTAGCAGTGACAGAGAGACAGATGCATTAGAGAAGCAGGAGATGGGGAAGGAAGAGCCGAAAGAACCTGATGCAAACCATTCAGCTGCTGATACTAGTAATCGTCGTTGTAGTAGTAGTAGTAGTAGAAGTGTCAGCTACATGAATGATTCCTGGAAGTCAGTCTCTGAAGAGGTAATAGGACAATCTTGTCAATTAATGAATTTTTTACTACATTAATACCTAAAAGATTTTGAATTCTCTTTTTTGTATACCTTCTGCATTCATTGCTGCTCTGCATGATGTTTCTTTTTCAGGGCCGGCTGGCCTTTCAAGCACTGTTCTCTAGAGAGGTACTGCCTCAAAGTTTTTCACCTCCACATGATCTGAAGAACATGGGGAATCAAAAGGACAATACCACAGACGATAAGCAAAATGCAAATGAGAATGATGGAAATGCATCACTGTTAGACCTCAACAGTCAAAAATCTGGGTCTTGTTCTGTCCAACAAGGAATCTTAAACTTTGAACGCAACAACAATGGGGAGGGGCTGCTGACAATAGGGCTTGGATATGGAAAGCTTAAGGCTCGTCGAACGGGGTTTAAGCCATACAAAAGGTGTTCAGCAGAGGCCAAGGAGAATAGGGTGGCAAATGCTAGTGGCCAAGGTGAAGAGAAAGGTCCAAAGAGGATACGCTTGGAAGGGGAGGCTTCAATTTGAGATTTGATATTGCATTCAATCAAAGGAAACCTTTGTTGTGCATATCTTATTTTCCCCGTAATTATGTTCTAATCTCTTTCATTTCAAGTCCATCTCACGAAACTTGTCGTGCATGTGTGTACTATATTATGTCTACATTTGCTCATATACTATGTTGAACCCCATGCAACTGCACTAGAAGACTTTCCTAAATAGACTTAGATAAGAATCGGTAAATTATCGAATAAACCTTGATCTGGCTACCTTTAAAGGTATGTCTTAAAACAATTATTTTTTTCTGTTGTCTCATCAAGTGAACCAAAGGCTGTTGGTTCTGGTAAATATATTGAATGAGAGGTGCTTGTGTCCAATGGCCTAAGGAATTTCGCTGATGTGAAGAGAATCATATCAACTGGCCCAACTTTATCTTTCCTTTGTATGATGTTTTGAGATGCACGTGCACCATTAGCGTAAGCAATACCCCACATATGATAAGATGAGGATGGTGAATGGTGATGGCAATCAACAAGATTTTTCTTGCTGCTGAGTCAAAATTAGATAAAAACTATCACTTGAATGATTGCAAGTACTGCGGAGAATTTGAGAGAGGGAGAGAGATCAGTTCAACGTATTTGGGCTTAACATAATTGTACGAGAATAATTGCAAGCAATTATTATTGTTTACACAAAGCACCTGAATGGATGACGGATAAATTCAACAGATGTAGTCCTAGTATAAAAATACAGTAACTTATTTTTTGCTGCATAGAAAAATACAGCACCTGCTATTAAAAGGTCGAGAGCCATGTTTATAACAATGTCAACTGCTATCTACAACCAAACATTTGCATTCTTATGCTACGCAAGCTTGGGTAAATTTGCAATCAGACTGGGAAAATATTGTTAATATAGCCTAAACCACCCAGCAGCCCATTTGTGACCTCTGATGTCTTTCCAGTATGCATACGCACTCGCTTAAAAAATCCAAACTGTACAAGTTTCTTTTACTATTAATATTTACAAAGTTGTCTGGACAAAGAATAAACAAATTATTTACATAAGTTCAGGAAATGAAGGCCAATTTCTCATTATAGATGGCCAGCAATCAGTTATATACTTCCATGTACATTAGACACCTGTCAGATATTTTCATCATCAAGTCATCACTAGAGAATAGCTAACGTATAATCCGTGTCTTCACCAAAGTTTAAAAATTTGTTCATTGCATCTGATAACAATTTCGGACACCTACTTCAGTAATCAGCAACACATTAAAGCTGGTGTTCTAATGAGTGCTGTTCACTACAGTAGTATATACTTGGCTAGAGAGTCCAGTAGGTTGCTTAGGAGGAAGGCCGTGACATCAGGAACTGAGTCTGACGGGACTGCAAGTTGACAATGTATTGCTGGATCCGCTTCTTATCATCAGCAGTTAATGAAAAAGGTGGTCTCAATGGCAGGGATGTTGCTTCTTCCACAATAAACGAAAGCAGAAGCATTGCTTTGGAGTACGATGCTGCTGCACTACCCTCGTTCTGTAAATATTCATCTACCTGGAACCAGGGCAAAGACTTAGAAGGTTTAAGATGAGAGGATACAGAAACAGAAGGAAGTATACTTACAGCACCACTTTTCGCAACAGTAAGTGCTCTTTGGAATATGATTTCCATCGCATCTGGCATCTCAGCAGCACCTGCAATATGCATTTGATACACTTGAATAAATTGCAAAGCAAGTTTTGTAATTGTCAAAAAGAAGGCATTTGTATAGAGCATTAAAAGGCAGCCTAACCATTCATATCTCTGATATGATAGGACAACTTTTCCGCACGATCAAATGCAACAATAAACCCTTGTTCTGCCCACAAGGAGACAGATGAAGGCCTGCTAAAATCTATGTGTTCCTCCGCACCTATTCTAGAAGTTATGGATTCATTGGTGGAACTACTTTCAGGTAATTCACCTTCTGAAGCAGAAGCCAGCCAAGAGCTGCAGATTTCAATAGCTTTATTCCATACAGCCAAAACAATTAGCTCAACTGAAAATGATTCTAGAAAATGTCCTGCATTATACTGCACGCAGTAGCAATTACCAGTCAGTTATAAAAGATCAGAAAGCATTCAAAAGCTCAAGAAGAAAGACAAACCCTATGCAATCACACTCTCAAAGCTTAACAAAGCTGCAGGAATTTTATCAAACTTAATCTATCTATAAATTTGATTCACTTACATAAGGCCTATAAATAGGGCTATTGGCAATCCTTGTGTTAGAAAGACTAGCACCTTTTAAAAATCAAAAGAAAAGTAATTAACACTATGTTTGGATCGGAGGAGAGGAGAGTAGCATTATCCTTAATGTTTCTCTAAAGGGGCAGGTAAAGGATTTGAGGGGGTTTGAAGGGTTACCTTACCCATCCAAACCCTTATTTTTAAGTCCAACAAATTGGGGAATGTGGAGGCAAAGGGATTCTAGTTTAATGATTTTTTTATGTACTTCCAATTTTGCCCGTAATAAATATTAAGCATAGCGTACAATAAAAGAAGGGTATACTTGTCCATTTTTTTATATTATCTTTTCTTCTCCTTTCCACCATACAACCAAAAAAAGGGAATGGGTTTCTACTCCTCTGCTCCCTTTTTATTTTTAAAACATCCAAACAAGAGGGAGGGATATCTACTCTACTGTCTACTCCTTTCCTCTCTTCTCCCTCCTCCTCTTATCCTCTCCTCTCCAAAGTACAGGTTGTTACTAAATAACATCCCATTGACATGAAATTTAGTGTATATATTATGCATATATATAGCACATAATCCTACTTATCAAAAGTATATATATATAACACATTATCCATTTGTGGGATTGTCAAAAATATGAATTTAATAAATAATACTATTAGTTTAACCCTTCGTAGTGTTACACCACTATAAATTGTCACTGGATTGATATTTTGCCAACCCCAATGCTGAATCAGCCACACACTTGTCTTGGATGTCAAATTTCACATCAATCAAATGTCATATGCTATCAAATCTATATCTCATATATCTAGTAGATTTTCAAAATAGAAGAAAACTATACTCTATAAATATCCGAGATGAGATATCAATATTGATCAAATGAAAGATTATTGAATGGTGTATATTGTAAAGAATTTACACTATGTATGTATGTATCAGATTCAATTATGAGCACAATATCCAATTATCTACTAAAGCCAAGAGCATTAAATAACCTTTTCTTGTGATAGTTCTGCAAGAGCCTGAACATACTGACATAACAAGAGAAGTCTAGTCGAAGGATGCAATATGGTTAGTCCTTGAACTCCCCTTAATATAGATGATGCACTTGATGTCACTAAGAGATCTGGTCCATGGCTTTGTGCCGCACCAACAGAACTACCAGTCAGCTCCATTGTTTGCATTGCATCAGCTATATCCTCGTTACTCTTCCTTGAAGGGCATGGAGAAACTCTGGTCGTGGATTTATCTTGCAGGGAAGACTCGAGATAATAAGAGAAAGCCTCCACTGAAGCAAAATGAGCGTTGACATTGACAATGACATAATCTTTCTCAATAGGCTCCATTGAATCAGAAACTGGATAGACAAGACCAAAAAAGAAAAAAGCAATTTCAAATACAGCATGAGCATTTATGGAAACATACTAAACAGAGAAACAGCTGATCAGACGAACATGCATCACCATCAACACTCTTAGTTACAGATGTAGTTAATGCTTGACTTCTGCTGGATGAATTCAAAGGATGCCCAGAGTGTAATTGCAATCTGTCATCAGAAGCAGTATAACTGCACTGCCCAACCATTGGTTTCATCATTGGAAGTACAGAAGAGTGCTCAGCCTCCACTATTGGCCTAAATATTACAAGATAAGATTACAACTACCTTAACCCCGAAAGAATCAAAATATTATGGATATCCAGCGCCAATATGAAAAGGAAATTGCCCAACGTAATGCATTATAATTTATAAATATTGGAAACTTGAATGCAAACCTGGGCTCCCCTAGGAAATTATGATTGAAGAACTCTGTGAAGGTTAATCGCTGAACTGCAAATTGAATTTCAAATAAACAAGGAGGTTTTTAGACAAGCTAAACTAACAAACTCTAGAGATTTATAAATAACTAGTAGTGGAATTTTTTTTTAATGGTGGAACATAATATTAATTTCTTATTGTTGAGCACTAATTGAAAAATTGAAATAAAAGGGCAAACCAACCCGCCCCATCCCCCCCCCCCCCCTTCAAAAAAAAGAAGACAAGATATACCAAAGTGAATACCACAGCACAGTACCTGGGTCTTGACGTAGAAGGCTTCTGCAAAGATCCACACAATCTGGGTGCAGTTCCTCTAAAGCACCTTGTGGAAACTGCAGCTCGGTCGATGTTAAGATGTTCTGAAAAAGCTGTATATAGCGACTAATCAGGAAAGATACAAAACAATTCTGAAAGAAAAAAAAAAATTATATATATATTGGTAGCCCTCTTAGAAAATCTTACATTCTTTCAATATTAATTAAAATTTTATAATCTTTAATATATAAATTATCAATTATTTTTCAAAAAACCTGCAATTGACTATTGCCATCAAATGGTGGCTTCCCAGTCACCAGCTGGAACAATATCGCCCCAACACTCCATAAGTCAGCCTGCAGGCAGATAACAATAAGAAAAGATAACATTAGAATGGCACACTTATTTTCGAGAACAATGATGGATCACTCACCTTGGCATCATACTTCTGGTTTCGAATAATCTCTGGAGCCATGTACAATGGTGAACCACATAGGGTGTCAGCCAAGCCTTGGGGTGTCAGGGACCTGGCAAACAAGTCAAGGAAAAAATCAAGTGTAAATGATAATTTGAGAGATTTGACACTCTTTTTTGTTCTAGTTTTAGTTTGATAAAAGTGATAAAGTTTTCAATGTTTTCCTGTCTAGTTCCAACTCAATCTGCTTGAGTAATGTCTCTATCAACTGGAGTTGTCTACAGACTGGGGGTGTCTAAAATTGAAAAGCTTAGTTAATACAAGACTGTTTGTTACTCAGTAGTATTTAACAATTTTACAATTTACAAAAACTCCAAGTTACAGAGGAAAAAGTTCATGAAAATTTTGGGAATGCAAATTCTGATTACAAACAGAATAATCTTTCATACAGTATGATCATGTTTAATGCTCAAAAATGACCCAAGGGTGTGGCCAACAACTTAAGATTTTAACAAAATATATGACCTTAGATAGGGATAAGTGTTTGTTGACATGTTCATGTAATGATGTCCTTTCCATTCCAAGAAATTGCCAAAATTCTTGGAGTTAATAGACTCAGAACAGTTTACCTTGCAAAACCAAAATCTCCAATCCTCAAAAGTGGAGTCACTTCCCCCGTTGTTAAGAGCAAATTCTACAAATTTGAGAAGGATCAATCAGGAAGACTTGAGCCAAACACAAAATATGTCCAATCTTTTATCAAAATCTAGTTATAGAAGTTATACCTATACCATCTGATTACGGGCACCACAATGATTTACAAATTTGTCCCTCATGAGATATTAAATACCAATTGATTATTAAGTTCACTTCATTCAAAGATCCCCCTTCACTTTCAAATAACTAAATGCACAAACACCCAAAAAAAGAGAGGATAATATAGTGGAAAGGAGAACAGGTACTCCTCTAGTAGTAGTTAACCATAAAACAGAAGCCATGCACGTGCAAAAACTTTGTCCTAAACAAAAGTGCACGAGAGTCCCACAAATTAATTACGATATGAATCATCAGCATAGCATTCTAATTTCTGACAAACATACATGTCCAGTACAAAGGCACTCATGGTTACATGGTCTACATATGACTTCAAAGTATAACATCATATCAATCATCTGAGCTGATCTTCAAAATTCCAGTTTGAGGAGAAGCATAAATACCTGAGGTTTCAAATCTCTGTGAATGAGGTGTTTTTCTTGAAGCACCTGCAATCCTGCCGCTGCAGAAGAAGACAAACAAAATTGAACAATTAAAAGTCCAAACTTCTTCTATTTTGTAAACACATGCAACAAAGGTAAACATGGGAAGTAACAACTAACATGTAGGCTATTAAAAATTGACACCTCTAAAATACCCCACGAGCTTAATCATTAAAGACATTAATTTGATTACGTTTTTACACAGACTAAAATCGTTAACTTTATGTATCTCTAAGGTTATGCACATACCCAATTGCCTAAACATTAAAAAAGAAAAAGAAAAAAGAACTTGATTGTAATTCAAGAGCCAAAAAAGTAAATGCAAGGGTGATCATAAATACCCAATTGCCTCATAAAATGTCTAGCGATGGCCTCGGAAACTTTGCCATGTTTATTAATATAAGCCGCAAGGTCACCACCATCACAATACTCCAAAACAAGGTAAATTCTATCCTTAGTCTGCAAAAACCAAAAACCCCCAAAAAAAAAACCAACATTGAAATACAACTATAAACATCATGAGTAAAAAACACAACATCATCTATAAAACGCCAAAAGAGAAGCTTGAAAAGAACACAATGGGTCGTATCATATTAAAACCTCGATGGCCTCAAAAAGTCGAATGATGTTAGGGTGATCGATGGTGCTGAGAATGGAAATCTCTTTGAGCAAATTCTCACTGACTTTTGGGCTAAGCTGTTTCTTGTCAATCTCTTTGACAGCGACTTCAACGCCTGAGTGGCGATGCTTGGACTTCCACACCACGGCGAATGAACCCGACCCGATTCTCGGACCCAGTATGTAGTCCCCCACCAAGCGAGGTTGGTGGCTCGGGTCACGAAGATCCATAGCAAAATCCAGTTTTTTTGACCAACTGGGTCTCCCTCAATTTTTCTTTAGATAGTAACCATGATGGTGTGTGTGTGTTTTGTTAATTGGGGTATCATTGAATTTTGAGAGGCTTTGGATACCATGTTGGATTCTTTAATGATAATGTCTTTGCGTGTGGAAACGACGCCGATGTTGTTTTGAAGTTGAGGCAGCAGGAACAGTAGTTCACTGATTCACTCTCTTTTTTCTTTGGAGAGAGAGAGAGAGATGGGGAGAAAGTGCTTCGGTCTCTCTTAGTGGGTGTGTTGCCTTATCTATCATCAGCAAACTCCCTTTTTTTTTTTTTTTTTTTTGGGAGTTTCTCTATGTTTAAAGAAGACTATTGGATTAAAAAAAATAGTTTCTTTTTCTTTACGTTAATGACCTATGTTGAGTGGATAATTAGATATTTTATTATTCCATCATGGTCTTTTTTTCGTAGATGTCTTTTTTTTCCCCCCTTTTTTCTAGATAAAGAGTTTATAGAATTTTATTAATTAAAGTAATTAACTTGGAATACACGTATGTTTGTTGAGAAAAATGGCTAAATACTTTTTATTTTTTAAGTAAGTAGCAAAACAGTCATCTTTTTAAAGTATTTAACAAGATACCTATGTTTTGGGAACTTGATATTGCTGATATCGAAATCTTGATATAGTGCGTTGTTACTTTTTTGAAAATTTAATAGAAATATTTTGCTAGATATTTTGAAAAAAATGGTTGTTTAGCTAGATAGTCTAAAAACAAAGAGTAAGTAACCATTTTTTCCGTATTTGTTTTGTTTGTGTCCAACTTATTTGGTTAGTTTTTAGTTTTTTTTTTTTATTAAGCGGTTAATTTGCCTTCTTTTAAAAGGTAATGGTCTTGAAGAAAGAATATGAATATCTAGCTAGAAATGGTCCAATTGAGAGGTCCATGTTCGCCTTTTCAATGAAATTGTCTTTGGCCAATAAAAGAGACAATATAAACTTCTGTTGTCGCAGTTGATCTTCTAAACACAGAAACAATAGCTTGACAAATTGTTTGATAATTATTGAATTTTCCAAATGCCACGAAAACGCAGAAAAATACATGTCTCATTTCTTCGGAATTTCAATTTTGTGTTCATCATCGAAATAACTGCTTTCAAACATAGTAGAGCAACAAAATGAACTACATGAGCATTTAATCCCACATACTGCTCTCTTTTTTAAGTTTGGGACATCTATGATTATATGATCTACATTTTAATCAATAATCATATTTAAATTTACAAAAAAATTAACAATATAATTAAAATTGAATATAAAATAAATAGTAAAATAAAGACTAATGCAAATTATGTGAGATCAAGCTTTTATCAACAAAAAAAAAATTATAATTGATTATAAATAATTTAAAAGATTAGTAACGAACATCATTTTACAACTCTTAATCTTTTAATAGTTGAATTTTAATTGAATTATTGTTTATTTTTTAAAAATAGCAATAACGAGAATTGTGTTAACAATTTTAAAAAACTATGATTATAATTTTTAGTGTGCTTCTAGGAGACACATGGTAAAATTATGTTGTACAACTTGGTAGATTAAACACAACCTACAGGACGCGACATTCATAATTAAAGCAAAAGGCATGGTAGATTAAGAAAATAATATAAAATAAAAAATAAACTTAGCTTTAATTTTAGAAATTATTGGCAGTAGGATTTTAATTAGAGTTATTCTAATAAAAAATAATTAGAGTTAAATTTTAAAACTTTTTAAATTTATAGTAATAGAATTTACGTTAGAGCAACTATAATAACTAGTAAGTTACCCGTACAATGCATGGATAATGTTGTAATGTTTTATATAAGATGATTTTAGAGAATGTTGTATATGTATTATAGTTGAAGAGGATAAAATTAAGGTAGACATACTCGTTCAATAAAACTTGTCATGGGTGTGAGGTCACTTCCCCAATTAACCGGTATTGTCCGCTTCGGGGAGCCAGTCCCTCACGGTTTTGTCCTCGTCCCCGAGTGCAGGCAGGCTTTTCACCTGGACCAAGGGCTGGCCTTGTAATCGCAGGCTTGACACCAAGTCCCACATCGGTTAGAGAACCCTCCCACTCATGGTTTATAAGCTTCTGGAGCGACCATGAGTGTACCACTACAACATGGTCGCTTTAGAAGCTTATAAACCATGAGTGGGAGGGTTCTCTAACCGATGTGGGACTTGGTGTCAAGCCTGCGATTACAAGGCCAGCCCTTGGTCCAGGTGAAAATCCTGCCTGCACTCGGGGACGAGGACAAAACCGTGAGGGACTGGCTCCCCAAAGCGGACAATACCGGTTAATTGGGGAAGTGACCTCACATTAAAATGGCTACGGTTCTAGGATAATGGATGATCCAAATGTAAGAAGAAGATGACAAATTGTGTCCAAGGAGGACGGACTCTCCCTGATGAACGGATTCTAAGTAGACTAATACAAAGTGGACAGGTGGCAAAGCCACGCGGCATCCACATGGCTTAAGTGGTCTTCAAGAAATTTCAAATGGAAATGTCTTGTGCCCCACGATTAATCCTAATCAACAAAATCTCTATATGGAAAAGATTCCGTAAAATATGTATATTTATGAGGATCTTCCCTATAAGGAAACATCTTCTTTGCCAAGAAACAAAATTCGGTTCTACACTACTATAAAAACTCAAAACCCTCAGAAATTAAGGTATGCATAATTTACCTCAGCTCTGACACTTTAAAGTTGTAAAAGTTCTCTAACTTAACCTTCGGAGGGTATTTGGCCGGTATCACACCAGTACTCTCTGTAGGGTCTTCTTCTTTTTTGTTGCGCAAGTCTCGTCTAAGAGTACGTAAGGACCGTGTAGCTTATTGACTATTTTCAGCATCATCAGTTGGCGCCGTCTATAGGGAAGAAGTAAGCCATACTCTCGTTTTCCAGACAAAGAGTTGCATGGTACTTACTCGCTTAATGGCGACCACTAACAATAATCAAGGAGACGAACCACGCACCATCGCGCTCGAAAGACAGGTCCAAACCCTCACCGCGGTTATAGAACACCTCACCAAGCAAAACCATGACCTAGAGGAACAACTATGCCAAAAGAAAGTAGGGCTTAATACTTAGGATGAGGACCAAGAAGGTACTAGCACTGAGCAAAGGGATAAAAAAGGGCCAAAAGGCAGCAATGCCCTAAGCAGACCAGAGCGACAAGATAAAAGTCGTCCATCCGCCATGGATACAGCTCCACCATACATGGTCGCAGAGATGCAGATGATGAAGGAACGGATGGACTTTATGATGAACACCCTAAAAGGACGGGTATCGAACGACTCGATGAGCTAGTCCATCGGACGAACTCACCCTTCACCACAACCGTCACTTCATTCCCCTTTCCACCGAAGTTCCGTATGCCACAAATAGAAACCTACGACGGGTCAAGGGATCCTTTGGACCACCTGGAGTCATTCAAAACCCTCATACACCTGCAAGGCATGGTAGATGAGATCATGTGTCGAGCCTTTCCCACTATGCTGAAGGACCCTGCAAGGGTATGGTTCAGCAGGTTGACACCAAACTCCATTAATAACTTTAAAGAGTTGAGCGCTTAATTTGCCTCAAACTTTATCGAAGGGGCACAAGCAAATGAAGTTTACTGCTTGCCTGATGAACATCAAGCAATGGGAAGATGAGACATTGAGGTCTTACATCACCCGCTTTAACAAGGAGGCTCTCTCGATCGATGAACCTCACGACAAGATACTCGTGGCTGCATTCACCAATGGACTATGGAAGGGGAAGTTTTTGTTTTCCTTGTACAAAAACGACCCGAAAAACTATGTTGGATGTACTTTATAGGGCTACTAAGTACATGAACACAAAAGACGCGTTGCTTACCAGAAAAGAAAAACCCAAGAAGAGGGAAAGACAAGAAGAAGCATAGCAGGACAAGGGATGGAAGACAATAAGGACTTGAGACAGACGGGAGGATATGTGCTCTAAACCCCTCACTGGAAGTTTCGCGAGCTTCACCCTATTAAATGCCCCACTTGACCAAGTCCTAATGCAAATTAAGGACGAAGAAGCCTTGACATTTCCTAGCAAGCTGAAAGGAGACCTGAGCAAGAGGTCTAGAGACAAGTATTGTCGCTTTCACTGTGATTATTGTCACGATACATTCGACTGCTACGACTTGAAGCAGTAGATAGAAGCCCTTATCAGACAAGGAAAATTGCAAAGATTTATCAATAAGGAAAGAACGGACCAATCACAAGAGCAAGCTGCTCGGAAGGAAAACAAACATCCCAGACCACCCATAGGAGACATAAGGATGATTATAGGGGCACCACAACCTTCGATTCAACTAGGAAGGCACGTAAGACCTACCTCAGGATGGTACAGAACGTTTAGCTGACGGGTTTAGTCCCAAAGATAGCACACATCAACAACCCTGTAATTGGGTTCACAGAGGAGGTCGCTTGACATCTCCACCACCCACATGACGATGCACTTATAGTTAGCATCCAGGTCGGGGACTATAACACTCACCGGGTCTTTGTGGACAACAGGAACTCTGCTGATATACTCTACTACCCGACATTCCAATAGATAAGGATTGAAAGAGAACGGCTGGTTCCAACTAATGCGCCACTTGTTGGATTAAGAGGAACAAGAGTATACCCCTTCGATACAGTCACTTTGCCCGTAACAATCGATGATTACCCTCAACAGATCACCAAGGATGTCACATTCCCGGTTGTTAACTATTTGTCCATTTACAATGCCATCCTAGGATATCCTACCCTTAATTCATGGAAGGGCGTAACTTCAACTTACCACCTAATGATCAAATTTCCCACTGAGTACAGAGTGGAAGAGGTACAAGGAGATCAAGTAGCAGCATGCAAGTGCTACATTGCCATGCTGGAGATGGACGACCATTTACAAACCATGTGCATAAAAGAATAGTGGACGGTGGCAGAGTCCGTAGAGGGGTTGGAAGAGGTACTCCTTGATGACTCTAAACCTGAGTGAATGACTAGAAACGACACTCTCGCTAGCCTACCAATCTGTAAAGCACTCACAACATTTCTAAAGGAGAACCAAGACATCTTCGCCTGGAGCCATGAAAACATGCCCAGAATTGATCCTTCGGTCATAGTCCACAAGTTTAACGTATTGCTCTCTTTTTCCCCCATCTATTAGAAGAAACGGGTGTTCGCACAGGAGTAGTTTAAGATCATAATAAAAGAGGTTCACAAATTACAAGAAGCAGAATTCATACAAAAAGTATACTACCCCAACTAGCTAGCCAACGTGGTGGTGGTCAAAAAGGCCACCGAGAAGTGGAAAATGTGCGTGGACTTCATGGACTTAAACAGGGCATGCCCCAAGGACAGCTACCCACTTCCGCAAATTGACATCTTGGTGGATTCGACAGCAAGACACTAGCTGCTAAGTTTCATGGACGCATTTTTTTGTTAAAACCAGATTAAGCTGAACAAAGTTGATTAAGAGAAGACTTCATTCATCACCAGCCAAGGTCTCTTCTGCTACACAGTAATGTCATTTGAACTCAAGAATGGAAGTGCCACATATCAAAGGTTGATGAACAAGATGTTCACACATCAGATTGGGAGGAACGTTTAAGTCTACGTGGACAACATGTTGGTAAAAAGCCAATTGGAAGACAACCATTTAGACGACCTCAAGGAAACCTTTGATACCCTTTCGTTCTTACAATTTAAAGCTGAATCCAAACAAATGCGCATTTGGGGTGACAGCATGAAAATTCTTGGGGCTTATGGTAGCCCAGAGAGGTATTGAGGTCAACCTGGACAAGATACGGGCAATAATGGAGATGATGCCGCCAACAAACATCAAGGAAGTACAAAACCTCAATGGCAAAGTAGCCGCACTAAACAGGTTTGTTTCAAGAGCAACAGACAAATGCTTGCCCTTCTTTCGCACATTGAAGAAGTCATTTAAATGGACGGCCGAGTAAGCATTCGAAGACCTAAAAGCATACATGTCCTCCCCACCATTGCTGAGTCTTTCTAAACCAGGGAAAGAATTGTTCCTCTATCTAGTCATCTCCCCGGTGGTTGTCAGCGCAGCCTTGGTCAGAGAAGAAGACAAGGTACAAAAGCCTATCTACTACACTAGTCGGGCGCTCCAAGGCGCAGAAGAGAGGTACCCCTCGATGGAGAAGCTCGTCTTCACATTAGTGATTGCAGCTCGTAAATTCAAGACATTCTTTCAGGCCCACACTGTTGTCATCCTAACAGATAAGCCTCTACAGAGAGTAATGAGCAGCCCTGAAACCGCTAGACGAATGACGCTATAGGCAATTGAGTTGAGTGAATTCGACATACAATATCCCCCACTTACGGCCATAAAAGGGCAAGTCATCACTGACTTCATCGCGAAATTCACCAACATGGAAGGCTAGGGGGCAAAAGCACAACCTCAATGGAGTATCCACACAAACAAATCGTCCAACAGACAGGTAGGCAGAGCTGGTATAGTACTCCGTTCCCCAGAAGGGGATGAGATCAAATGCATGATCCGACTCAACTTCCCTACGACCAATAACGAGGCGGAGTACGAAGCCTTGATAGCAAGGCTCGATCTAGCCAAAGCAGTACAAGCCGCGAATGTGGTCATGTATTGTGACTCTCAGGTAGTCACAAGTCATGTAAACGGCGACTATGTGTGCATGGACAAACGGATGAAGAAGTACTTGGAGCAAGTGAAGAATCAAGTGAACAACCTCCAAGCAAAGTTTGTTCAAATCCTAAGGGAAGAGAACGAGCAAGTTGACCGTCTTACCAAGGCAACACATGCTCTTCCCTAGTCAGGTATTGTCCTTTGTTTAAAATTCACCATTAATAGACAGCGTCAGTGTGCATGAGATAGATTCCAAAAGCAACTGAACCACACCAATAACCTCCTACTTAAAGGATGGCATGCTACCAGACAGCAAGGAAGCCGTTAGGAAGTTAAAGGTTCAGGCAGCACAGTTCATGCTAATGATAGGCATCTTGTACAAAAGGGGCTTCTCCTATCCGTACCTGAGGTGTCTTAACTTCGAGGAGGCAGACTATGTCATGAGAGAAATCCACGAAGGAATCTGTGAGAACCATTTAGGATTGTGATCTTTAGTGCATAAACTGATTCGGGCAGGATACTACTGGCCCACCATGCAAAAGGACGCCCATGTGTACATTAAAGCTTGTGACAAGTGTTAGAGGTTTGGCAACCTCATCAGATAACCAACAAAAGAGCTCACCCAAATGGCGTCCCCGTGGCCTTTTGCTCAATGGATGTGGATATCATGGGCCTCATTCCCAACAGCAGTTAGACAATTGAAATTCCTAGTAGTTGGTATAGACTACTTCACCAAGTGGTTAGAAGTTGAAGCCCTCACCACCATCACAAAGAAGAATGTGCGAAGTTTCGTATAGAGGAACATCATCTGCAGGTACGATATACCAGGAGTACTGGTCTCAGACAACGGGAAGCAATTTGACAACGATTCATTCAGGGATTTTTGCTTACAGTTTGGAATAAAAAATCACTACTCATCACCCGCTCACCCTCAAGCCAACGAACAAGTCGAGGTCACGAACCAATCATTGCTTAAAATTATCAAGACTCAACTCGATGGGCAAAGGGAATATGGCCGAAAGAATTGCCAAGCATTTTATGGGCTTATAGGATGATGGCAAAGATGCCTACAGGAGAGACTCTGTTTCAACTAGCATATGAAAGCGAGGCAGTCATCCTGGCTGAGGTCGGACTCACAAGTTACAGAGTTGAAAACCATGATGAGAGTAGGAATGATGAAGCTATGCGCCTTTAGCTCGATTTGGTGGATGAGGTCAAGGCGACGACTAAGCAAAGGTTAGCATGGTACTAGGACCTCATGGCCAAGTACTACAAGTTCAAAGTCAGATACAGGGACTTCTAAGTTGGAGATCTCGTCTTGAGGAAGGTGATAGGTGCCACAAGAAATCCCGCCTAGGAAAGCTAGGACCTAATTGGGAAAGACCCTATAGGATCGCACCACGGCAAAGGAGAGGCACCTACCACCTGGAGCCGCTAGACAAACAAAAGTTACATCACCCATGGAACCTAGAGCACTTGAAGAAATATTACCAGTAGATGACGACACGAGCAACAACACTCCCCATTTCCAATTATTTTCTTTTAATTAATTTTTACTATCTGCAATACTTTTTAAGCCCGAAGGGCATTTTTTATTCTTTGAGAACAATTTCTACATGCATATTTATCACAATAAGAGTAGTTATTCAGATATGTCATGTGTATGTCTACAAAAATATTTATTAAGTCCACAAGTAGACAGGTTCATCCTAGGGGATGTCCTACATTTATTAAATCCACAAGTGGACGGGCTCATTCCAAGGGATGATTTACTTTAATGAAGTCCACAAGTGGACGGGCTCATCCTAAGGGATGACTTACATATATGAAGTCCACAAGTGGATAAGTTCATCCTAGGAAATGACTTAAATTTAGTAAGTCCACAAGTTGATGGATTCATCCTAAGGGATGATTTAAATCTATAGTCCACAAGTGGACGGGTTCATCCTAAGAGATGACTTACATTAATGAAGTCCACGAATGGATGGGTTCATCCCAAGGGATGACTTAAATTTATTAAGTGGACGGATTCATCCCAATGGATGATTTAAAATCCACAAGTCGATGGGTTCATCTTAAGGGATGACTTAAATCTATGAAATCCATAAGTGGACAGATTCATCTTAAAGGATGATTCAAAGCTATGAAGTCCACAAGTGGATGGGTTCATCCCAAAGGATGATTTAAATTTATTAAGTCCAAAGTAGACGGATATATTGCAAATATATATATATAATCAAAATACAAGCGACGAATACCAAAATATTATAAAGGCCCGTAAAGGGAAAATGCCTACATGCAAAACCTAGAAAGCAATAGGCAACGGTTAAACTGACAAAAATATTGTTCTCCCAATAGATCTTTATGTTCGGAAAAGGAAAATTAAATCAATGTAAAAAAGAAAAACTACTGCTCATCAACGAGGTTCTTTCCATCCTTCCCTTTAGCCGTTTGGTCCCCTTCAAGTGGACGAGGTTCGTTCCCGATAGATTTGGCTTGATCTTCATGAGCAATCTCCCAGTCACATTGAGGGTCGACAGTGGTGTCATTAGCAAACAACTTATCGGTGCTTTCGGAGTAAACGATCTGGACTAGAGTTTGGGCCTAGGCATCAATTGAAATATGGGACAAATCCAGGTTCGGAAAAGAGGCCTTGACTTGACGGAAGTAATCATCAAAGCCATCAGCAAAAGAGCCACCAAGCTCTTTTAAGAGGGTGTCGAAGTCACGATATTTTTGTATTTCGTCTTCCTTAGCCTAACGGAGCTTATCCTTAGCATCTTTAATCTCTCCCTTCTTGTCGTCGAGGACTTTTCTCAGCACCCCCGTCTACTTCTGCAACTCACCCCGGAGTTACTCTGATGTAGCAAGCTTTTTCTCTTGGACCGCCTTCCAGGCCTTCAGCTCCCCCAGCTCTACCTCCGTTCTAACACGATCCACCACCGTCTCCTGGGATAGGCAATGGTCCATTAGGCCTTTCATCATAAGCATCCCCTGCAAAAATAAAAAATAAGGGTTAGAAAAGTAAAGAGACAACTTGATGGAAAGAAGAAAGGGACGGATATACATACATGTGCAATGCTAAAGAGACTCGTCTCCCCCATAGCCTCGGTTGCATGGTTGATTAAGTCCTCCTAGTTATCATCTTTGATGATGGACGAAAGCTGCTCAAAAGCATACCGAAAGTCCTCACAAAAGAGGACAGAGTGTTTTTCAATGATGGGAACTTGACCGATCATGAGGCCCTTACCTTTCCCTGGACCAGGAAAATGAGGCAACTTCTTCGTTTTAGGGTTCACCTCAATGGCTAACCCCGCTGTAACCTTGGGTTTCTTAGAAAGATGGTTGGTCTTGTCCAATGGTTTCCTCTTCATGGACAGGTTGACCGGACCTGTCCCCTTGGGAGGCAGGCTTCCCTCCTGCTTCTTTCGCGCAACTGCTTGTTGTTTGATAAAAGCCTTCCTTTTGTCTTCTTCCATTTCTGCACCAAATTGGATGGAAAGAAAGAATTACGTCTGCATGCTTAACTATCGTAGCGATAGGTAGCTGCAATAGGTTCAGAACCGTCACAATACCAATGGATCGAGTCCAAGGTAATAAACTTCGCCCACGTCCTCTCTGCTAATTTAATCTTAAATATTTTTTCCCAAAAGCTCCACTGCTCCAAGGTCAACTCTGGATGGTCTCGAGTTGCAAAAAAGGAGATGGTTAGGCCAACAACGATAAATAATAAAAAACAAAATTTAGACCAGACACACATCTACCAGATGGAGGCATTATACCCTAAGTTTTTCTATAGGCATGTACTCCTAATCGTCGGGGTGACTCATCTAGTCGTCATCCAGAATAAAGAAGTACCGACTCTTCCAATTTTTGTTTGAATCAGGGGTGTCACACGCTAGCCTAAGTACAGGCTTCCTTGGTAGGAAACTGTACATACCCTTAAACTGGTTGATTTCTGATGGACAGTAGTAGTGGAAGAACTCCTCCACCATCATCCTACGCTCTCCATCAGACAAGACTCCATACAAAAATTTTGCACCAAGGAAGACTTTCCAGGCATTCGGAGAAGTCTAGGTGACGGCCAACCCCAGGTATTGAAGTAGATGGCGGTGAAGAGCACTTAGAGGGAATCTAAGTCCCGCCTTAAACATCTGCTCGTACACCCTGGTAGTAGCACTTTTTGGATTTGAAAGGCAAACGGATAGGGATGCTGACGAGAATCTGATATATTTCCTTAAGGGTCTTAAAGTGTTTGCCTTATGCTAGAGTTGAATCATTACCATCAGGGCCTATGACAGATTCAATGGGAGGATCAACGAAGTATACGTCTTCACTATTTGAATCCCCACTTGAGCCACCCTCTGATCTGACCACGTCCACATCCTTATCCTTCTCCACAGAAGGAGAATTGGCAAACGGAACCCTTTCATCATAAGAGGTGCCGAGGTCATCCTAATCTGACGAATACACCTCATTGTAACCCGCTCATTCGCGGACACATGATTGATCACTTAACGCCTCACTAGACTTTATCACCTATACGTGATGGATAAATCCCTAAAACTTTACAGGATGGGCATGCAACATTTAAATTAAATAGCAAAAAAGTTCAGCATAAGGAGAGGGATACTTACAATTGAACGACGCAAAGGAAGGAAAAGGAGAAAGCAGGGCAGACGGTCACACCAAGCAACGGAGAAGACGTAGCTAAAAAGCAAGTAGACGATAGCATTTTGGCAGTGGAAAAATGTTATGGAAAGTAAAAATGAAAGGGAGAAGCAACATATATATATAGAGGGAACGACACGGAAGACGAAGGGGTGCTTTGGTCTGAGTGATTAACCACTAAAAACATGCCACGTGCCCCTACTGCATTAATGGCTCTAGACTAGCATGTCAATCAGAATGCATTTCCTAAGAATTGAGTTAGACCATCACTCTACAAGTCCGTCCGAAAAATAAGGCGACGAACCCATAGAGTGAAGGGGCAACTGAAGATGATAAAATTAAGGTAGACGGACTCATTCAATAAAACTTGCCATGGGCAACGGTACTAAGATAATGGATGATCAAAATGTAAGAAGAAGACGACGGATTGTGTCTAATGAGGACGGACTCTTCCTGATGAACGGATTCCAAGTAGACGGATACAAAGTGGACAAGTGGCAAAGCCATGTGGCATCCATATGACTTAAGCGGTCTTCAAGAAAATTCAAATGAAAATATCTTGTCTCCCACAATTAACCCTAATCAACAAAATCTCTATATGGAAAAGATCCCGTAAAATGCGTGTATTTATGAGGATCTTCCCTACAAGGAAACATCTTCTTCGCCAAGTAACAAAAGTCGGTTTTACACTACTATAAAAACTCAAAACCCTCAGAAATCAATGTACGAATAATTTACCCCAATTTTGGCACTCTAGAGTTGTGAAAGTTCTCTAATTAACCTTCGGAGGGTATTTGGCCGGTACCACACCGGTACTCTCTGTAGGGTCTACTTCTTTTTTGTGCGCAGGTCTCGTCTAAGAGTACGTAGGGACCGTGTAACTTACTGACGATTTTTAGCATCATCAATAGTATAACTATTATAAAAATTTATGAGCAATGATTTTATCATAGAAAACAACAATTATAAATTGCATACATATCTATTATAATTATTCAATTGAAGTAATGAGAAATTAAAATTAAAAATAAAAAACTGTGGAGGAATGTGTCTTTTTTTTTCTCCTTAATTCTAAAACAAAATACACATTCTAAACACTCACAGTCGAAATCCACAACGTCTTATCTTAACATCAAAATCGTAATTGCCATTGTCACTTAATATAAAATGCAAGTCCCTCTTCCTTGGTTGTAGCTAACTTATACATGCTAGGATTATATGATACAATAATGTTAAAGCTATGTAGGTGTCGCTGAAATATTGAAGATAAATGAAATCATTTTTGGTGTGTGTGTATTTGAAATGGGATGGCATGAAAGACTATAAGTAGGTATATATAAAATGGTAGAAGTGCAAGAGGTGAAAATAATGAATTAAAGTGCAAAAAGTTTTGTGTGTATCTGTGAGGGATGAAAAGTCTTAAAATATTGAACCAAATGATACAAAGAATATTTATTTTTTAATTAGAAAAGTCTTGAAATATTGAACAAAATGAAACATAAAGTCCATATTTAATTTGTTCTTATCTCTGATGTGGCACTTCTTTTTGCATAAAATGTGCCACCTAATAGAATCTCATATTTTCCCACATGAGGTCTCTCTTTTTATATATATATTGATTATTTTAATTTACTTATAGTGGGCCACATTACATAAGGAAAAAAATGAATAAAAATGAATAATTAATTAATTTTATCATTGAAAGTGTATCAGATTACATAAGGAGAAATAATAATAATAATAATAATCTTTCACTTGATGCAACCATAGCATGCGGGACACAATTTTTTTATTATATAGAATATGGTAGGGTATAATTTAAACCTGAGTTTATATAATATTAATTTTATTGTGAATGTTTTTACTACAACAACTCAATGATTGGTTATTATATACTTTAACAATTATCAAATAGCGTATCAAAAGTCTTATAATTTCACATCAAATATTTTATTTTAAATCTTAGATAGTTTTTAGCCACAATTTAATATGAATTTTTAGTTTTAAGAACAAAAATTTAAAATTCAAAGTTTAATTTGAAATTACCCCAAATTTTAAGGAAGTTACAACTAATGTCTTTAATAAATTATAACCACATGGTGGAAGGAAAGTTAGGTCCTAGGTTATAAATTTGTCATGCAAACATGTAATTAGAAACTAGTCTCATCACAAGCGCTTCGCGCGTGCAATGAGACTTTTCTTTTTTAGTGGTCTTATTTTGTAAAAAAAAAAAAAATTGTATTTAATTATTTTATATATATATATATGATTTTTATTTTAAAAATCTAATTTATAAGTGAATAAATCAATTTAAAAATTAATAGGAGAGTGGTCCTATTTTTTAGGCAATATTTTAGTGGGAGTTAGAGTTGCATTTTTACCGGATTGTCCTTTAGTTTTGTCTCTACTTAAACATAAGACTGTAGGGGCATCTTTGAACTAAAAAATGAGTTTTTACCAGATTGTCCTTTAGTTTTATCTCTACTTAAACATGAGACTGTATGACCATTTTTGAACTAAAAATATAGGAATCCAAACAGGGAAAGCCCCTTAAATAGTAGTATAGATACTAGTTTCTATCACCGCACACTCTTGACATAATAGTCACTCCATAAACCTAAGTTTTTATGAGATGGAGAGGGAGGGCAAATAATAGGGTTCAAATTAGGAAATTTTGTGTCTAGACGTTAACCCATGAACACTTAAAAATGAAATTAACAATTTTTTTAAGAAACAAATTAAGGATCCTAATTAAATATTATAACTCCTAATTAGGTCATATTATGGTCGTATGAATGTGATCTAACAAAAGTGAGTATTACGGATTATATTTTAGTATGTTAAATTAATCTAGTAATGGTTTAACCGAATTGTCTAATATAATATGTAATTGGGATATCTAATTAAGGTTTTTTAATTAATTTTGATTGATTTAAATCATTATATATTTGAAAGTAATCAAATAATTAAAATAATTAAGTTGAAGTCACAAGCCCAAATTTGGGGGTGTTGATGATCTAAGCGCTTTTATCTCAAGTTGAAGGCTCGTACATGAAATTAAGGTACGCAATTGCAGGTTTGAATGTTTAATTTGGTGAGATAATCAAAAGATTATGATTAAATAAAATTTATTCTTCTAATTAAAAGAGGATTTTCCTTAAATTAAGGTTTATATATATACGATTTTTCCTATTTTTCGTCTTTTGAAAATCATTAAAAAAAAAAATGTTGAGTTTGAGCTAGAAATTTTTACAGCATCAATGGCATGCCTATGTGCGCGCCCCCAAAGGCATGGCAGCCCTCGTGGGCACTCACAGCCAAGGCCTTGGCAATCCCGTGGGCAAGCTGCCCAGGCCATGGTATCCTAGCATACCCAAATAACCTCTTTTGGACATGATGGCATGCCCATGACAGCTTTGCGTACGCGTTGTCAAATTTGTGATAGGTTTACGGATCTTATAAGTTATTAATGGATAAAGTAAATTAAATATATTCTTAATTGGATGTTATTATAATTCTTTGACTTAGACTTCAAAAATTTGGTGACGCATCTTGTGAAGGTTGATTAATTAATTAATTGGTTGGTCACTTTTTTTTTTTTTTTTTTGATACAAGATAAAATTCTATCTTAGTCTAATTTAAGTGTAAATATGTGTGAAACTCCCTCTAATTGGTTGGTCACTTGGTTGTGCTTAAGATAAATAAGACTTTACACATCATGTTTTTCTCTTTTCCTTCTTAGTAGTTAATACATATCCTTTCGAAATATCATTTTTTTACAAATTCTACATTAACTTGTGACTTTGTTACTTGTTATTTTTCACTTATCGATTTTCCTACGTTTGTACATGCCTTGAGATATTTCCAATATCTTATTTCATTAAAATTTATGACGTATCACCTTTTCTTATTCACGATACTTGCATATTTGAACAATGGCATTTGGGATATTCTCGTATTTTGCAAAATACCTGCAAACATACTGTGTTCCTTCGTGAGTATATTTAGTCTTGTTGTCACAAGCATTAATTAATTAATAAAACGAATTTCGTAATTTACAAAATAATTATTTAAAGAATAATATTTCACAAAAATCTATAAAATAAGACACTACTAAAAATGCGCTCTATAACCATGTTTTTTCTAGCCACATTTTTAAAAAACGTGGCTACAATTATCCTATAGCTGTGTTTTTAAAAAATGTAGCTTAAACTATTCATTTATAGTTGCGTTTTTCAAACGCAGCTATAAGTTAAGTCTATAAAAGGTCTGTTTGGATAGGCTGTTCACAAAAGTGCGTTTTAAAAATGAGTGTTTTTAAAATGTGCATTTTGAAAATGTCATTTTAAAAACCACAGATAAGCGTTTGGTGAAAATGTGAAAATATGCGTTTTTTAGTTTTAAAGCTACATTAAGCATCTGGATAAGCTGCTTTAAAAATGGCTGTTTTGAGTGTAAATTCTAAACATTATTCTCAAGGGCACCTCACATTGAGAAGATACACAAACACTGTTCTAGGAGTGCATTTACAATACCCATTAAGCCTTTTATCACTAAAGAATGTTAAAAATTAAATTTTTATCAAAAGCCCATAAACACAAACCTGATTCTTGAATGAGAAACATAATAAAGCAATAATTATAATCAAAACCCAAAATGGGCAAGTCTCAGAAGCAGCCAGAAACCCAAATAAATCCACAACACAGAAACAGAAACAACCGTAGCAATAATTATATCAGTCAAAATAAGTTCTAACATTTAGGATTCTAACAATGTGTAACCCACCATGCAAAAAGCCCAAATCTATAACATAAATTTAGCAAAAGAGGAATGGAGAATTGTTACCTAGCAAGCAAGATGAAGAACGAAGACCATAAACAAAGCAGAAGAGAGCTTGTGGAGACTGAGAGAACAGGGTAGCAGATATACATGGAGAGCCCGTGGAGACTGATTGAGAAAATAGAGGAAAAGATATACATGGGGAAGGGATAAAGCTGGTATTTCAATAAAATCGATTATCGTTTTGGCGCTATTTTTATTTCCTAAAGAAAACAATAGCGGCAATCCAACCTGCGTTTCTAAAAAAGCAGAGCTTTGCAATGTTTTGTAAACATGAAAAATCTAAATTTTGAAAACGAAAACGTGCTGATTTTTGTGGAGCCAAATGGTTTATAAAATCACGTTTTGTCTAAAACGCATGTTAAGGCTTTGTGAACAGCCTATCCAAACGGGCTTAAAATGAAATATTACCTCACTAGTACTTCAACATGTCTTATAAAATGAAATATTAATTGTTATTGTCAACTCCATGAGTTTGAGGTTGACCAAATTAAGGTGCAAAACAATGTTGCTCTCTTAAGATATTAATCTTACTAGTCTGCACTACTAAGTAAGATTGTAAGTTATAAACTAGTTCTCTGATCATTTATATCCAGGTCATTTTTTTTTTAGAATACTAAGTATTTTAACACACACACACACACACACAAGAGGAGTGGGGAGAAGGTTCTAAAGAAACTAACATTGGTGTATCCAAAAGGGTCTAACTCTTGGATGCAAAATACAAACTTTAAATCTCTATAACTCACTCATTTTTCAATGTGGGATTAGCCCACAATTTTTTCTTTTGAGAATACTAAGTTTTTTAACACACACATAGAGTATATCCAAGTTACATAGTTATAGAAAAACACTACTAAATATTTTGTAAGTAATGAGAGTGACAAATACAAAGAATAAGAGAGATTAGACTAATATTATGTGGCTCTCTAATAAGTGGAGGAAGAGGACGTATTTGTAAACTTAGTGAATTGGTTAGTTACACAAGGATTAAATTGCCCACTAAATATTAAATAATGGAATATACGAGTTTAATAGGATTATAACTCTCAAATAAAATCTATAAATGACAAACATTTATGGTTAAATTTTGACTTACAAATTAAAGGAGAAATAATTACACATATTATTTTTATATTAAACTACTACAACAAATCCTACTTGTGATTTATAGCCCATGAATTTTTTTAACCCCACCCCATGGCCAATATATGTGATCCAAATTAGATTACTTTTATGGAAAAGTTAACGAATGACTTAAGGATATTTATTAATGGACCGTTCTTAGAAACTTTTTATGAGAAAAAAAAGTAACTAACTTTTATGGTAATTTTTTATATTTCTCATAAAAGTAATATTAATTTTTTTTAAAATTGTCAATTAACAAGCCCTGAAGGGATATGTTAATTGACCCCTTATTTTTATTGGTGGTGTTGTGGAAGCTGATGCCAGTGGACCAGTAGTTATGAGAATTTATGTGATCTCCCAAGGGCCAATGAATGGGATGTTGGTCCTACCTGTGGAGTCCAATACATAGGATATGATGCTATGAATTAGATCTTGAATATAACAATTACAATTTATTGTGTTAATATGTAAACTCTGAGCAAACTTGGATCAATAAGTTATTCTTTTATTTCATACCCGTTTAAGATCATCGTACCTTATCTTTTTTTGCTTGCATTACTATCATGTACAATTGTTTTCGGCTGTTATAGTTTAATTATATATTGATAATTCTTTTGTGGCAATTTTGATTCTATTTATACCATTATATTGACCTATATTATTTATCTCATTTAGTGGTGTGGGACTTTCTTCTTACTATCATTTCAATATTTATAAGATTAGTTACTCAAGTCATAAGAGATATTTTGGTCATGATTATATTGCCTTCAAGTGGACAGTGGACTATTCATTGAGATTTGAAGCACACAGTTACTTTTGGGGAATTTTATATATGTATTAGAAGTTTAAATAATATATTGGGAGTTTATTTTATTAGGATTTTTGTTTGTGCTTAAATTTGAGGAGTTTAGAATCTTTAGATCACTTGGAAATTTAATTAATTACATTTTTTTAGATATTAAGAGTTGGAATTTTTTTTAAACCTTTATTGTGAGGATGACTCAAGTATTAAATTGTACTTTTTAGTCCCTTATAGCTTTATAGCTTCAAGATATTGCTATGCTATGTCATTTAGAGATGGATGCACATTTTGATTTCATCGCCTCTCAAGTCTCACCATAGAAGTCCAGACAGTCAAGTGCCTTGTCAACAATGACTGCCACCGCCCTCTTTACTACTCACAAAGTCGCAAGTCACAACAATTAAGGTCCAACCCTCTAGCAATTACCCACTCTCCCTCCATGAATTGGCATCTTTTGTCGACAATAAAGGTCTGAGTCAAGTTTGCATTTGATATAGCTAGGTAGGTTTTACACAAGACAAGGAGAGTAGGAGACCCGTCACACTTAACCCGCACGAAACGAAATCACCTCCCCTTCATTGGGTTACCACTCAAAATCATTGCTTCTAAAATATGAGAGAGAGAGAGAGAGAGAGAGAGAGATGGGTATATTAGTGAAAGCAAATAATAAAAATAAAAAAGAGGCCAAAGGAAAGAGATAATTTTATTCTTTAAATATTTTGTTATTCTTTAATTTTTAATAAAAATTAAAGCTTACATCAATTAAGCAATTTTAAAAAATACATAGATTCAAATAGGATAATTACATTGTAATTTTGAGCTTTGTTAAAAATATGTGATTAAATGATTAAATTTACCATATCTTTAGAACAATTAGTAATTTAACATGATATTAAGTTTTAAGTTCGATTCTCTCATTTAATAGATGAAAAATGAACATTTTCAAACACAAAGGATCAAAATAAAGAACTCCGGAACTCCCAAACAAAAAAGCACAAAAGTGTTATTTTTTGTAATATAAAAAATATTAAAATTATATATACATACACACAATTTTTATAAGAGGGTAAAATATAAATCATAGTCAAATTAATGAGCTTTTTCCTTAATTCCTTCCATTCATCCTTCTCTCTTTTCTCTACCAAACAAAAGAAATCACTAACGTTCTTTATTTATTTTCATTTTTCATCCTCATCATAGAGTTAAGAGAGACTGCATTTTATAATCCACCATTTGATGACACGAATGGAATTGATTAAAAAATTGGTCAATTAGTTGATTTCAATTTTATATAAATAATAATAATAATACCGTGGGTCTTAAGAATCTCATCTCAAACTTTTTGCACATAAAGAAATGTCTCATGACTGAGCTCTAAAGTTCAACTAAAAAACAACTTGCAGGGATTCAATTTTTTGTTCACGCTAAATTTAGCGGTGAGCATAAGCTATTTCGCCACATGACCCGGCAAGTTTGGCATCCCAACACAAAGGTCACAAGACTCGCAACAGTACCAAGAAGATGGCATACCCATATATAGTGATATTGTTTAATTTCCACATCCACACGTTGCCTGAGCACAAATGTCACTGCACAGTGACTTAATAAGCGAGTTATATATAGAAAAGTATCCATATAGGCACATATACAAAGTACAAACCAAAGGCCCCCAAAAGGAGAAAAAAAAAGAAGGTTAAAAGAGTAGCCACCACGCGTGGTCTTGGAGCTTGAGGAGCTCTCTAAGTAGCAGCAACAGATTCGTATTTTCAAGATAGATACATATATTAACACAACTCAGATTACAGATCTGAAATTCCGTAATTCTCAAACTACATAATATAATTTTGTACTATTTTGTATTATAGTACTTGGTTATATATATATTATGTATATAAATCTCGAAAGCCATGCAAATTTTTATATAAACTAGGCCCATGCAAATTGTTTATAAAGTAAAGAGTCACCGAAATGAGTTGAAAAACTCAAAATAACTCGTACATCGGCGCCCATGCTTACATAGATCACACTACCCCATATCGTACAAACTGTAGCCCATTTCACAGACCAATCTTCTCACCCTTCCCTAACTTCTATATGCTCCTCCTTAATCAAGACCCTACTTCATCTCTGATCTCGCCACGTTATCTTTCTCCTTCATCCTTGATTGTGTTTGTGAGTCTCTATCATCTGACACGCCAAATCATAGTGTCATATGTTTGCTTTTTTTGTTAGAGATATGTACTGTAAGTAATATATGTCTCTTACTACTTAGTACTATTCAAAAACCATCTTATTCAACCATAGCAACAAAAAGGCCATGTACGTATTCTCTCCTTTACTACCTTACTACCTTTTCCTTCCAAAATATTCTCTGCAGCCAAACCTTTCACTGCAAATGTTACCTCTATTCTTTGCTTCCTTGTTTCTCCTCAGGATTCTTAACCAACTACCTTTATCTCACTCTCTTATAGAACCACAACACCACCACCAAGAGCTACAAGCCCTTTTGCTTCCAAATCAATGCAATGAAAAATGTGGGAGCTTTGGTCATATCCCATTTCCATTTCACTTGAACACTTCATGTGGCTCTGTACCTTTTAGTGCTTTTCATCTCTCTTGCCAAAACTTCACCACCCTTTTTCTCAACATTGGCTCTGAGAGCTACCGGGTTCTTGAATTCTTTTCTGATGGTGTGCTAGTGGATTTTCCAGGTCTCTCTTCTTGTCGTCAGTATAATGACCTACACTCATTCAGTTTTGCTAAAAACTTTGACTTTGCTGTGTCGGTTGATAATGTGATTGGCTTGTATGACTGTGAGGATTCTTCTTTGTGTAAAGCAGAATGTGAAACAATTGACTTGCCTGGTTGTGATGGCAGTGATGGTGGTACTGGTTGTTGCTACCCACTCTCTGATCATAGTATATGGCATGTTGGAGATGGGTTTTCGGGATTTTCCAAGTTTGGTTGCAGAGGGTTCTCAAGTTGGGCTGTTCTGCGAGGGTCTAATTCAGGCAAGCGTGGAGTTAAGTTGGAATGGGCTATTCCAAGAAATTTATCTAGTGGAGCTTGTGCTAGCAATGCAGACATTGTCAATGCTACAGCAGTTCAAGCAGGGGTGAGGTGCCTGTGTGAGGATGGGTTTGTAGGCGATGGATTTGCTAATGGAGCAAGGTGCTTTAAGTGTGAGTAGTTCTTTGAATTTTTATGGTCAAATTTTGCACATTTTATATAGCACTTCTTTGAAATTGGATGAGAATTAAACTTCATTTTAAGCATCAAATGTGTTTGGTTTGTTGCAATAATCCTATAGATCTTCCACTTCCAGTCAGTGGATGTGTTTGGGAGGCTCTGAATAAGGTAGTTCTGGTATGGTTAAATTAGTATTTTGGCCCTACAACTATGGGATAAAGTTTAATTTGGTCCCCTTAACTATTTGATTGTGTAAAATTTGCCCCTTAAATCTCTAATGTTGAGTTTGCTCTCCAATAAAAACTTAAAACGGTAAATTTTATTTTGGTCTCTTAACTATTAATTGTGTCAATTTTGCCATTTAACTCCTAAAAAATCAAGTCAATTACATGATGAGGTTTGCTCTATTCTAAAAACTTAAAATATTAAAGGAATTTTCTGTCTTAAAATTGACTTGATTTTCAAAATTGAATGATGGAATTGACACAATCAATATTTTAGGGACTAAATTGGTACAATCCATGGTAAAAGGACCAAATTGAACTGGGGAGTAGTTAAAAGATCAACTTAGTAATTTAACCTTCCAATATTAAGAGAAATCTGACCACTAATTGTGTTTAGTGGCTTTTGTTTTGTTGCAATAATCATCTATAGATCTTTCGGTCAGTATAATGTGTCTGAGTGGCTCTGAAAGTGGTAGTTCCGGTACTAGGAAAAATCTCACTATTAATTGCACCCATAACAAAGGTGCAGAGCATCCTAAGATTGATCTTTTGATTCTATTTTCAGTTGGGATGTCTGAAGATAAGGATATAGTGAGAGATGCAGCACTATTCATAGTTGTTGCATCCTACTCACATCATTATTACATATCATTACCTTTTAGACAAATGCTCATCAGTCATCATGAGGTCTGCAACAGTACTAAGTTTTTTAGGAAAAGTTTATATTCTTTTCCTTGGTGATCCACTAGTAATAGACATCACTCATCAGGCCTTTCATAAGCCATAGTTGAGACTTTTGCTTTCCCTAGAGTACCGTGTTTCTTGAAGCAATAAGGAATGAGGTAGTTTTCATTTTATCTATATGTTGTGTGGGCCATTCTGAACTTCATTATGTACCGAAAGCAGTTCAAAATTCTTAGAAGTTGTTCTGTTAACTTTAATCTCAAATTCTGAAGTACTTAACCATACAGCGGGATAAAAGTCTGCGCCTTTAGAAAGGGAAGTGCAAACAGGATATCATCCAACTAACATGTTCTAATTATGTACTACCAATTGAACTAATGCAAACAGTTATCAGGTGAATTCACTCATTTGGCTTAATGTGATAGCTCACCCAATCAAATTATATTTACATAAATCAGTGGGTCTCATCAGTCTTCTCCTTCAAACTTGCTTAGAAAAAATAAAAGATATTTAAAAATAAATCGATGTAAAATTTAATAACAATAAGTTATTACTTCAATATTCAAGTTCAAGGGCACTGAATCATTTGAAAGTGCACATCTTTGAATTGGGCTCTACTTGCTTGAATTTGGTATATGTCACAAGGTTGGTGTCGCTGAAACTGCTAAAGACACCTCCATATAACTATGATATTCACTTCTATGAATGTCTTTGACAGCATGCATCAAGGATGGACAGGAAGTATATGGGAGTGACTGCTATACCAAAGGACATGGTGAAAGGAAAGCGATTATTATAGCTGGTATGTAATCAAGAATTAGGCCCTATGTGACTTACAATTTTCATATGAATGGTGGTTTGTAGATTTTGTCTCAATAAAAACTGCTATATATGTTATTGAAAATTATCCTTACCCACACAGTAAAAGGCTAAATGCAACTTGAATGTTAGAATCATTTTGGTAATTGTACATTCATCTCGTCATTTTCCATTTTAGATAAATGGGACATGGTCAGTCTTGAATTTCTTTAATATTTCTAGTCCCTGAGAGTTTAACATAATGGCATCCTTACCATGCAGGAGTTCTTGCAACAGTTCTCATAATCGCCTCCTTCATAGCAATTTTTTATCTACTTAAGCGGCCTGTTAAGCAGGGGAAATATGATCCAGATAAGGGTTACTTTCACAGCACCATCTCATTCCGGAAAGCTTGTACAACTCGATTATTCGCTTACCATGAGCTAGTCCAAGCCACCAAAGGGTTTGAAGAGGCTCAGAAACTTGTAGACAGTAGTAATGGCACAATCTATGCTGGGGTTCTTGGGGATGGATTGCACGTAGCTGTGCATAAATTACAATGTGACAATGAAAGAGACTTGCTTCAAGTTCTATCCCAAATTGAGGTTTTATCTGCAGTTCAACACAGGAATATGGCCCGCCTTCTTGGATGTTGTATTGACTCTGGCTACAACCCACTAGTTCTCTATGAGTATCCCGCAAATGGTACCTTGGAGGAACATTTACATCAAAGGAGAGAACATAGTATTAGTCTTGACTGGTACAAACGACTGCACATTGCCGCTGAAACAGCTAGTGTTCTTGCATTCCTGCAGTATGAAATTTCTCCTCCTATCTTCCACCATCATCTCAAATCCGGTTACATTTTTTTAGACCAAGATTTTTCTGTGAAGATTGCTGGGTTTGGTCTACTTAGCTCAAGCCTTAGGAATGGGGCTGATTTGTATAACAGCTATGAAGGTTCATGTTGTTTGCACAAAAATGATGTTTATGACATGGGTATGCTGCTTCTTGAGATTATTGCAGGCTCAAATCACCTAGACATGCCAACTGTAGCTTTGCAAAAAATGAGGAGTGGAAAGCTAGAAGAGATTGTGGATCCACTCCTTTACTATCATGAGCAACCGCCTTTTCGCAGAGAGCAAATAGAGATTGTTGCAGACCTTGCAACGAGGTGCTTCTTGTTTGGTGCAGATGGCAAACTTGGTTTGATCGATGTTGCAAGGGAACTGGTACATATTACTAAAGAAAGCATTGATGGAGATAGTAAGAGGGTTCCTGCACTAGAGGAAACATTTTCAAATTCCAGTCTCCTTCAAATGATATCCATGTCTCCTGATTCTATATATGTGCCTTGAAATAATGCTTCTTGCTGATCTACTGCCAGTCAGCAAAATTATCTGTCCAATGTCCAGGCCACAAGCCAAAAACTGTGTTGTGTGTGCACTTGCACACATCTGAAATTCTGTACATTGATTAGTGAATTGGGAACTCACTTTTAAGGATTTGAATGCTGCTAGTTCTCTGTAGTGTGTATCACCTGCATGTATAAACATATCTCATATATTTGTTGTTTCTTCCTTCAGAGAGAGAAATTAGAAAACTATTGTGCACGCATATTGCATAGAAGTTTGTCTCCGACAGATAGCTTCTTTTGGTCTTTATATTTTTTTTTTTGTAGGGGCACAGTAAAATATCTCATGCATCCTATATATGCAACCTCCCTCTTATGGGATATAGATCCTACATGCTATAGGATCTACACTATAAGAGGATCCTATATATGCACCCTCCCTCTTATGGGATATAGATCCTACATACTATAGGATCTATACTATAAGAGGAATGATACATATATTAAATGCCTAAAATAATTATTGAACATGTATTTCTTTTCACTTCCAATAAAAGCTTTAGACCATAATTTTGGAATTCACAATTTGTCACTCATTTAGACAAGTGTAGGTAGATTTTTCAAATTTAATTGAGCCTTAATGCGTTTCTTGCATTCTTTCCTATAACAACAACAAACTTTAGTCCCAAAATTTTGAGTTGGCTATTGGTTTTTAACAAATTAATTTGGGTTAGCCACATTCTTTTCCACTGTACTATTGATTTATCCAAAATCATACTTTTTGTTAATTTCATAATTAACTTGTTCATTTTTATTAATTCTACTAGTATTATTTTAAGTCTTCTTTTATCTTTTCTTGTTTCTACTACTTGAATCAAATTACTTTTTCAAGTGACTAGACCCTCTCAAGTGACCATTTGTCATTTTTCATTGATAGAAGCCCACCTTATATGTAGACTGTGGGGGGATTGGGCCTGGGGCCCATTGGGGCAGCTTGCTGTGATACATGTGGAGGCAGTTGACTCCAAACACTACAATCGCAAGCCCAACCCCAAGATCAAGATGACAATAAACGGACACCATGCCAAGGTAGTTTCAAGTGATCGGCCCAGACATTGTCGGGTGAAGAGGAAAGCAAGCATAAGATGTTTACATGGCAGGGTCAGTAACCAAGGGCATACTGTGCCTGTGGGGAAGTTCATTGTCGATTACTCATTGGCGTCTGGAACAAGTTCCAAGGAATCCTCTAAAGTCATGAGGATCCCTTGGATTTTGAGAGGTGTGGAAATAAGTGAGAAGTGGGAAAGCATTGATTAAGACCCCACTAGCAAGAGGCTATAAAAGGGGAAGTAGGACAAATAGCAAGGGGTTGGGGAAAAAATTAAGGGGAAAGGAAAGTGTAGAAGAGGAAACATTGGGGTGGGAGAGAGACTTGGTGAGTGCTAGCAACTAAGGCTTGGGGAAGCTAGTCCAGGCAAAGCTCAAAGCCCAATTGGTAGGATTGTGTGATAGCCCACTTACAAATTAATTGGGGGTTCAAATACCATCATCCCAATAGGATTTGGTGCCCACATAGACAAATTTAGGTGATTTAGCCATTATTTTCCAACTATATAATTAGCAGTTCCTGTTTACAAACTATATTTTTTACTAGCATCTTGAGTCTAAAAAACTCGATTTTGGGCCTATAAATCGAGTCTTTAAGGGTCGATTTTTATGGTATAATTCTGTCTGATGTGGCATATTTTCCACGTGGCGTCTAGTTGGAAATCGAGTCTTAGAAACTCGATTTATATCTTATATCTATTCCTGTTTTCTTCTTATTTTTTCCATTTTTTGCGTTTCACATCTAGTCATCAGGTCTTTCTTCCTCACTACTCTCAATCTGCTTCTTTCTTCCTCACTGCTTCTTTCTTCCTCCTCCTGCACAAGCCCAGCTGCCGTCGACCCAAGCCGCGACCCAGGCCGGCGAGCCCCAGTTCCGTGCGACCCAGGTAGCGGGGCATTGGTTTTTTTTTTTTTTTTTTTTTTTTGTGCATGCTGGGTTCTGTTCAGTCTTGATCTTCCCATGGTGGTGAATGGATTTTGATGGTTGTTATGAATTTTGATGGTTGTTGTGGATTTCAGATGGTAAAATACTTAGATTTTTTTAATTTTTGGTTTGTAAATCGAGTCTTAGAGACTCGATTTTCAGGTAGATTTCACGTAAAAAAAAATGCCACATCAGACATTAAAAATCGACCTTCAAAAACTTGATTTTTGGCTCAAAAATCGAGCTTCTTAGACTCGAGATGCTAGTAAAAAATATAGTTTGTAAACAGAAACTGCTAATTATATAGTTGGAAAATAGTGACTAATTTGCTATTTTTGCCACAAATTTATTCATTCCATATTTTATCTTGTATTTGTATTTATTCATTTTAACATTTTCATTATTTTAGTTATGACACATTAACTAATGACAAGGTTACATATATAGTAACTGTGTCATATTTTTTGGTTACTCGTATCATATTTAGAAGTAGCTCCACATTTTTCTAGTATTTTTCGTTTTATTTTTTTATTTTAGATTGTGATAATGTCAAATAAGATAGTGTCTATATCAAATCTAATGATAAGTTAGCCCGTCACATTATGCCTTTTATTTTTTTTCTTTTTCTTTTTGTCATTTTTGATAGGCAGTAACATAGTCACGGGTAGTAATTTTGTCACACTCAACTACTTACGTCACTTTTGAACATTAGCCTCCAAAAATATTGGGAGCACCACAAAAGACCCATATAAGAAATTTTAACAAACATCCCCCTTGAATTTTATGGAAGTGGCTATTCATCTTTGAATTTTTAATTTTAAACAATTAACCCTTAAAATTATGTTCATAACAAATAGAACTTTATGTTAAACAATTTCACTAAATCTTACTGGAATAAAATTACATTATATGATACGATTTTTTTACAGCACTTGAATTCATAGATATTTTCTTCTCAAAAAAAAGTCATAGATATTTTTTTTCATAAATATTATTATATACACATATATCAAACCCATAAGTAAAAATGAATGAAAAAAGAAGACAGGATAATTGTATGTGGAAAAAACATACAAATAATAGTCTTTTGGCAAAATATAGCTTAAATATGAGTGACTTTTTTTTTTTTGAGCAAAAAATATGAGTGACTTTATGTGCACTGTACAAAGTTTTTTAACTAAATAATAAGAGATGCAAATCCTAGGGGCTGAATTTAGCCCTGCCCATATGTTTGCTCGGTACCCAGAAATAGAGAGAGGAGGAAGAAAATGTGGGTGTATATTATTATTATTATCATTATCCTAAATTTAGCTTAATAAATCATTTATTTGAGTTTCTTTTGATTTCATCATGGTTAGGAATTTAGGATAATAAACTTAATAGTTACTATTAATGAATTTTATTATTTTGTAGTGTTGTTATTTTTTGTTTATTTATGATTTTATGATTTTTTTTTTTCTTAAAGTGTCACTCTAGTTCTTACAATCATTTACTTGGTATCACAATTGTAGTAAGCTTCTTGAGTCATTATAAAGTATCACTTTATAATTTTTATTATGCTTGTGTTTATTAATTGGAAAATAAATTTATTGTATTTGTATATGTGATTAATTTGTAAAAAATATATGCTAATATATTGTAATTTTTCATGTTAGTGTTTAGATATTAAAGATATTGTGAAAATGCATCTTCCATTGCATTATATGGTTACTATTATATGTGTATGATTTTTTTTTTTCTCCCCGTTTCCGGACACCAAGCAAAAAACAGGCATGGGACAAATTTTTCAGCAAAAGTGGCACCGATTGGGCCACTTTTGGTTTCTCTCTCCTCTCTCCTCTCTCCTCTGTCCCCTCATTTTCTTTCAATACAAGGGTACATTTGGTTGAAGACGTGAAAAAGTGGGAGTATATAAAAAATTTTAATTTCTCTCATTTTTGTTTGGTTGGGAGTGGAAAAATGGAGGGATGGAAAAAGTGAATTTGTATAAATTTATTCATACACCCTTGTTAAAAAATGATGGCCAATTAAAACAAAAAAAAGTGACAAACAACAAAAAAAAAAAAACAATCACCCAATTTATTAAAAAATAAAAATCATGTAAAAAAAATTATGTCTAGTTAAACAAAAAAAACCAACTATCACACCCACACCTTAGGAAAAAAGAAAAAGAAAAAAGAAAAAAGAAAAAGGGAACGTCCAGGAAAGAAAGAAATAGGCATTGTGCTCGCCCACAACCCAGGAAATCAAAAAATGGAAAAAAAAAAAAAAAAAAAAAAAAAAAGGTAACATCCAATAAATAAAAGAAAAAAAAAAAAAAGAAGAAGAAAGAGGCAACGTGCCCATAAAAAAAAATAATAAATAAAAAAGGAATTGGGCATGGCCATTTTTGTCCATTAAGTAACCTCATTTTTTCATTCAGTTTTCTCTCTATTTTGGAAAGAAAACTTTTCGTAGGCTCGGGGAGAAAGCATCTGGGCTCCACCATTTATTTTCCTCCCTCCCCACCTAGCCAAACACACTCCAAAAAAGTTTACTTTCCATTTTCTCTTCAAAATTTTCCTTTCCATTTTCTTTTCAAAGTTTTCCATCCACCTTATCTCACCTCCAAACAAACACACCCTAAGGGTTCGTTTGATTGGGTAGATTTTAGGGGTAAGAAAAAGAGAAGAGAGAAAAGGGGGAGAATGATTTTAAGAGGGAAAACTGTTGTAACTTAATGTGGCATTTGGTACGAGAGAATCCACATTACTCTTGGCATCTAGATTCTTAGGAATGTGATTCCATGCAATCTGGATGCCTAAGAATATAGCTATTTTTATGTTTGGTTTTATTGGGAATCTTTTAAGATTCTTAGAAATATGAGATGATAATGTTTGATTTATTCCCAAGAATCTTAAATGAATTATTTATTTTTCTCATCCTATCGTTAGATTTGAATGCGAACTAACAAGTCTTTTTTAAAAAAAATATTTCTCTAAATAAATAATGAAAAACAAAATATAAACTATTAATAATTTGTTGAGCAACACACACACAATGGCAAAAGTGAATACTTGGCAATAATGGAGGGTCTCCTTCAAACTTTTTTTTCCCCACACGTGAAACCTAAATAGAACTTTGTTAAAGAATATATCAACAAAGTTGTCTATCCTATTTATGTTATTTTGGCGAGAAAATATATTGATGATTTGTTTTATATTTTATCTTAATTGCTTAAATGATAAGGAAAAATGGTTAAAATTATCAATTTATAAAAGATACAATTTTTTTAAAACTTGGGAATCTAGATACCCACTTGTTTTAAAGGCAATCCACATTCTTACGGAGAGGGGTTAAAAAGGGAATCCAGATTCTTTTGACATTTGATTTTCTGACGTGATTTGCAATCAAACATAAGAATTTTTAAATATTTTTAAGAATTCTAAAATATTAACCTGTATCAAATGCCACATAAATATTTTCTCCTCAGGCCTGCCAAAATATTTTCTCCCCAACCAAATAAAAAGTTTTCTTTCTTTCTACTTTTCCACCCCTCAAACAAAAGAGTTCTCTATCTTCCCATTTTTTATCACCTTCTCATTTTCTTTTTTCTCACTTTTTCACTCTTCATTTTTTGAGCAATCAGGCACCTAGGATCCCGAATTTTGCATCTCCCCTAATTTAGCTAAAGAACTGTGTACATGTACGCGAAGCCTATAAACAGATATTTAAGCAATATTTAATAGTAATCATTGAAGGAAATTAACTTATACAAGATGCTGACTAGATTGATACACAAACTTACCATGAGCCATCATTATTGTTATTTTTTGTATAATTGTATCCATGAGTCAATTACTCGAATTTGATAATGTACAGAGACTGGGAATGATCCTACCCAAACCACACAGAGAGAGAGAGAGAGATTACCTTTAAAACGTGCAGGCAAGTGGCAACGTGATGTGAACAAGAATCAGAAAAGGGAGGTTCTCAATTTTTTCAGAACCCAAACTTATTAACAAACAAACAAGGAATATCTCTACATCACTTGGAATTGTCCCCATTCGACCACCAAAAGGACAGGACACATTGACATTCATAATTCATTAACGGGACGCCTTTTTCCTTGCCAATAGGGTTTTACTCGTAAACTTCCATAGATTTTCCTGCCATACATTTACCCAAGAAAACAACAAGAATCCCACTCTAATTTGTACTGAATCTTAATATTTCCATTATAAATTCAAATAATGGCTTACCTCCTTTATCTTTCTATGCACATTGTGAAAAGTTTGTTTCTTTTTTCTTTTTGATTTTTTATTTATAATTATGGATACCCTTTATTTATTAATTTAAATTCATTATTCTTGTATTTAATTTTTTTTTAACCTTTTTTTAATGTAAATAAATGGTGTCTTAACCTTTGATCATATTATTTTACTCCCTATCCAGGAGCTTTACATTTTCAACATGTCTTTTAAGTCTATTAACCAACTATTTTCGTGTTCAAACTATTTTTTTTTATTAATCTAATTGTACAAGATTCTAGAAAATCTTATTATTATTTTTTTGATAATTTTATAATTACTAAGAGCAATAGCATTTGGGAATGCAAAAAAAATATATATATATATATATATTGTAAGGACCTCAAACGCTTCACTTTTGTTTATGCACTCGAAGTTCTCATACAATACATTTGGTAGAGAGGGTTCAACAACCAAGAAGCCAAAGAAAAATGTCCAATCCCTTTTCCTAGTGTTCGGACTTTAATTTATATCATCAGTTCCCTTCATCATGGCCTTACACCTCACATCTACTAAGCTTCTCCCTCTAACACCTGTCCGTCGGTAATGGAGCAGAGTTCTAACTTTTCATTCGGCACTGTTCAGGTCATATCTACATTAATGCAACGGATTGAGTTGGTGTCCTCCCATTAATGCGACCAGAGTGGTTGTTGGGCATTAATGCAACTAAGATTGGCTTGTCACCTTTAGATATTTTTGATCTTAAGTCTGCAATGCCCGTGCCACATCATCTTCGGGTCTCCCAGATAATTTCTTACTCCTTTACTTCATCTTGCTAAGGCACGTCGATCTCCCTTTCCTCGGGTCTTCGGGGTCACGGGTCCTCAGAACCTCACAACAGACCCTTTAACACTTGAGTTATTAACGACCAGTTAATAACCAAGTTTTAATATTTTACACACGCTTCTTTCCTACCCCTTACTTTCACACGTGCAACCGTCTTTTCACTGCCCCATGACCCGCATCTGGCGCCTCGTATCCCACGACAGAGCATTTATGGAATCTGGCGTTTCGTTTCCCGTGCACGTTCTACGGCTGGATGTGTTATGTACGGTCCAAATCCCGCGTTCAATTATGAGTGGGAAAATTACCGCTCTTATTTATTTCGCCCTTCCCCTATAAAAGCAACCCTTTGGCCATAAGTAGCTCATTTTGGCATTCTGAAGGATTAAAGGAAGAGTGAGCTCCCGAGGACCATTTTTAGGCGATCTCCAGAGGTGTGTTCATTTTCCCTTTACTTCTTTTTATTTGCTTACTTTACCGCGGGAATTAATGGGTAGGTATGCTAAGTTAGTAAACACGGATGAGGCAAAGGCGGCCTTTAAAACCCGGTATAGGATCCCTGATGACGTAGATATCATGTATTGCGAGCTAGAAGAGATTCCACTCGTGCCTCGCCCCCCCGAGTCCGTTTTGATTCCCATTATTGCGTTTATTGAGGGGGGCATGGAGATACCTATGGGTAGGGTGACCAGGGATTTCTTAATAAACTATAGGCTTACCCCCTCACAATGTTCCCCGAACGTCCTTAGAATTTTAGGATGCACAGATGCCCTTAATCGGAAAATGGGGACCAATCTGACCTGGCAGGATGTAAATTGGGTATACAACTGTCAAAAAGGGGATAGAACTAAATATTATATGAAGTGTAGGGTCCCCTCCGTTAGGTTGATTTCTGTCTACCTGATTCAAGCAAAGGGATGGATGAAGATTTCCTTGTCATCTCGGGCAACTGGCATGACGGTTTACACTGCCCTACCCGAGAAGGGGTTCCAGGTAGGGTTCCCGAGGACTAATTTAGTACTTAGGATTTGACCGAATTCCTTTTATGTGCCTCCTAATACTTTAACGTGTTTGTCCTTAATGGGTTTGTTCCTTGTTACAGACGATTACCACACCGCTCCGAACTTGTCTGCTGTGAACCGCGCCGATCTGAACAGAATTCTACGATCAGAGATCTTTTTACATCGGGACGGACAACTCCGAGCAGCCCACGTCATCCTAGGATACACCCCATCCACGAGACGTTTCCAAAGCCCGAAGAACGTAATACGAGCGAGGGATCTACGCCTTGCTCAAATTGACGTAGCGGCCCCAGGATTTCTGCTACCCACACCCCCGCCCGCAGGAACTCAAGACGCCCAGCTGCCTGCTCCCCTTGCCGCCCAGTTACTTTATCCCCCCTTGGACCAAGCTGCTAATCTTGCTGCCGAGGACAGAGTTGCTACCCCCGAGCCAAATCCTCCCGAAGTGACCGATAAGGACTTTGAGGTGTTCTACCGTCCAGACGCTCCCTCCAACTCCAACCCTTCGACCAGCGACATGGGTTTCCAAGAGAAAGAGCCCGACTTGTTAGCCTTACTGCAGGCGCATGCGGGAGACTCCTCTCCGGCAATCACGGTCCCCCCTCGTCCAGTCACTCCGGTTGTGACCCATGCCCCTTCCTCGGAGGCGGTGGACAAGAAACGGAAAAGGGGCCAAAGCAGTAAAGTGATAGAAATTGAAGAAGGGGAGAGTCTTGACCCTTCCGCTAAAGATACCAGAGCGGGGAAAGCCCTTTCCAAGAAAGCTGCTCCTACTGGTTCGTCTAAGGACCCCAGTGGTGAGTCTGTGAAGAAGGCGTCAGTCTGGCGACCCAACTTTACTCTTAGTTCGGGTAGCCCCGTCATGGATGATGCTAACTTACGGGACCCGAAGAAGGGAAGCTCGAGCCTGGTGGCCGAGTGTCTAGAGAAGGCTCTATGCCTTCCAGAAGATATGGCGGAGTTGCGGTCCTTCCGCAAGAGGGAAGTTTTTTTATCTCTGAAGCAGGACTTAGCCAAGGTATTTTCCAAATCTTTGCACGTTCCACATAGTAGTTTAACTTTTCATTATGATTTAACTCTATTAACTTGAATATATACAGGCAGTTCAGGCTTCGTTTATGGCTGAGGAATGGGTAGATCATTCACTAGATCTTGCCCGAAAAGCTGATCAAATGCCGAGGCGGCAGTGAAGGCACAGAAAGAGGCCGAGTTGAATTTGAAAGAGACCCTCACTCGCTTGTCCGAGGTAGAGAAGGCTTACAAGAACGCTGAATCAGCTCTGAAGAGCTATGAGTCGCAAGCCAATCTTGCTCTTGAGGCCCAAAAACAGGCTCAAAGCAGGCTCGCCATCACCGCGGTCGAGCTCAAAAAGGCGAAAGACTCGGGCTAAGAAGGATCAGGAGCAGGCTATTGCCGAGCAAGCGGCGTACGACGCTGGGATGAAAAAGCATCTGACAGCTTAACTGCCCAACTAAGGGGGGTTGCCAGAACGTTCTGCTCGGAGGTATGGGGTCATGCCCTGAACGCTGCGAGGGTAGATGCTGACGCAGTGCTTCGTAATCCTGATAACATTTATTATCCCCCGCACTCTACTTAGCGCCTACTCTCCCAACATCAACGAATGATCCTGAAGCGCCTATCCCTGCTTCTGTTCCTTCTGATGCCCCAACCACAAAAGACCCTTCTCTCCCACATGAGCCCGTGGAGCAAGCAACTGAAGTGGATTTGGCTGAAGAGCCAAAAAAGAAGAAAAAAGAAAAAGAACCAGAGAAGAAGAAGAGGACAAGCAACTGTTACTTAATCATTATTTAATTTTTTTTTTTTTTTTTTTTTTTTTTTTTTTTTTTTTTTTGCGGATGTAAGGGGCTATGTGATGACCCCATTTTTGGACCAAAGTTTTAAGGGATCAATATTCAGCCATTCTTCTTTAGCTTTATGCAAAACTCTTATCATAATGTGATGTCATCCACCTGTCATTTTTGTAAGCATCCATATAAGCGTTTTCTTAAATCGAAAAATCATAAGGCCACCTCAAACTTACTTGAAATAAAAATCATAAGGTCACTTCAAACCTGGTAGGCCACCTTTAAACTGGTCATCATACTTGTAAACAAAATAACTCAACCTAGGCACTATAGTTTTATAAAAAATTTTGTAAAGCCTAAGATTTCTTACGCTAGAAAGTGATGAGGCTTAATGGTATGCTTATATTAATACTTAGATGCTTATATTAATGCGTGTATGCTTTGCAAGTGATTAATTTCTCTCAGACTTGTGGCCCGAGGAGCCGAACAAGAACTAAGGCCAGTTTAATACTTGTATGTTTTGCAAGTGATTAATTTCTCTTAGACTTGTGGCCCGAGGAGCCGAACAAGAACTAAGGTCAGTTTAATACTTGTATGTTTTGCAAGTGATTAATTTCTCTTAGACTTGTGGCCCGAGGAGCCGAACAAGAACTAAGGTCAGTTTAATACTTGTATGTTTTGCAAGTGATTAATTTCTCTTAGACTTGTGGCCCGAGGAGCCGAACAAGAACTAAGGTCAGTTTAATACTTGTATGTTTTGCAAGTGATTAATTCTCTTAGACTTGTGGCCGAGGAGCCGAACAAGAACTAAGGTCAGTTTAATACTTGTATATTTATTGGCACAGTATTGAAAAAACACAAACCATTCGCACAAAAGAAAGGGAGGGGGGTTTTTTTATTAGTAATAATATCGTCGTAGATTATTACATTCCAGGGGCGAGGAATTACCCCTCCCTCCAGGTCCTCCAATCGATAAGCCCCTACACCTGCTACTGAGGTAATTTTATACGGCCCCTCCCAATTAGGACCCAGCTTTCCCCACGCAGGATTTTTGGCCCCCCCCACTACTTTTCTCAGTACCAAATCTCCTGGTACTAAAGGCCTGGACCGAACTCCCTTGTCGTACGTCTGCTTGAGCTTCTGCTGATATCCACCCATCTTCACAGTTGCTATTCTCTCCTTTCTTCAATAGTATTCAAATAATCATACATCCTGTCATGATTGCTTGCTTCGTTATACTGGTCAGACTTGAGGGTGGGAAAACCTGATTCCAAAGGTATTACGGCTTCCATTCCATACGTCATCGAAAAGGGAGTCTCGCCTGTTGATCTTCGGGGTGTGGTGCGGTATGTCCATAATACATGAGGTAACTCTTTTACCCAGCATCCTTTAGCATCATCCAGTCGTTTCTTCAAGCCTGCCAGGATGACTTTATTTGTTGCTTCGGCCTGACCATTCCTTGAGGGTAGGACGGGTTGAGTATCCATTTCTTATTCCCATTTCTGCGCAATACCGTCGGAAAGCCTTGCTATCAAATTGAAGCCCATTATCAGAAATCAAAGTATGGGGAACTCCGAAACGAATGATGATATTTTTCCAGATGAATTTCTTCGCATCCACATCCCTAATACTGGCTAATGGCTCGGCTTCCACCCATTTTGTGAAGTAATCTGTGCCTACAATGAGCCATCTTTTGTTACCTGGTGCCCGAGGAAAGGGTCCGACGATATCTAAACCCCACTTAGCGAAGGGCCATGGGCTTGATAACGGGTTTAAATTACCTCCGGGTTGATGTAGATTAGGTGCAAACCGTTGACATTGATCACACTTCCTGGCGTAATCCTGAGAAGCTCTTTGCATGCTTGGCCACCAATACCCTTGGGTCATGGCTCTATGAGCCAGTGATCTCCCCCCAGTGTGGCTTCCACACACACCCTCATGCAACTCTTCTAGCAAAGGTTCCACGGCCTCAGGATGTACACAAAGCAGGTATGGTCCTGTGTAGGAACGTCGATAGAGTTTTTGCTCCTCTGATAGCCAATAACGAGGAGCGCTTCTTCGAACCTTCTCGGCCTTTGTTCTGTCTTCAGGTAGTATTCCATGCTGCAAGAAAGACACAATTGGATCCATCCAGCTTGGACCAACATGAACACTGTGAACCGTACTGCGGAAATGTTGGTTATGCTAGAGGACAGTAAGTCTTCTACTATGACCATACGCGGTAACTTTGAACCTAGTGAAGTGGCTAACATTGCTAATGAATCAGCATGAGCGTTATGTCCCCTTGGTACTGCTGTACTTTAAAACTGTCAAACAAAACCCAAAACCCCTTGAACACGTTTAAGATAGCTTTTCATCCGTTCGTCTTTTGCCTCAAACTCTCCGTTAACTTGCCCCACTACTAACCGGAATCACAAAATAACCGCACTACCCTTCCTCCCAAATGTTGAACCATCTGAGAGCCCATCAAGAGAGCCTCGTACGGCTTCATTGTTGGTGGCTGGGAAGCCCAATCTCAATGACTTTTCGATGACTAATTTCTCGGGGGATATTAACACGACTCCAACCCCGGCTCCTTTTCGATTTGATGCCCCGTCCGTATAGACTTCCCAAGGAGTGTGATTTTCCGTCCCAACTGTCATTACTGTCACCACGGCAACTTCGTAGTTCCTGACCTTCCGTGAATTCGGCCACGAAGTCAGCAAGTATTTGCCCTTTGACAGCTGTCCGGGGCATATACTTGATGTCATAAGCTCCCAGCTTGGTTCCCCACTTTGCTACACGACCCGTATAATCCGACTTCCTCATAATGGCTTGCAGAGGCAATTGAGTGAGCACTACCACGGTATGAGCTTGGAAGTAATGAGGCAACTTCCTTGTTGCATGCACCACGGCTAGAAGCGCTTTTTCCAACAGTAGATATCGCTGTTCTACCTCTTGTAACGTCTTGCTGATATAATAGATTGGTTTCTGTACCCCATCATCGTTCCGTACTAAGACAAGACTTACGGAGTGATCCGTGACGGCCAGGTAAGCATATAACACCTCCTCCTTCTCGGGCGTTGATAAGATCGGTGGTCTGGATAGATATTGTTTTAAATCCTCAAAAGCCAAGCTACATTCATCAGACCATTGGAAATCCTTCCACTTGTGTAAAAGGCGATAAAATGGGCGGCATCTATCTGCGGACCGAGAAATGAACCTGTTCAAGGCTGCGATCATTCCAGCTAACTTCTGCACTTCTTTCGGGTTCTGAGGGGGATGCAAACCTAAGACAGCCTTGATTTGATCAGGATTAACTTCGATGCCACGATGAGTAATCATGTATCCCAAAAACTTTCCCGAGCCCACTCCGAAGGAACACTTCGATGCATTCAAGCGTAACTTATACTTTCTCAACACTGAGAAGGTCTCCTGCAAATCTGCCAAATGGTCTTCTGTCCTCTTACTTTTAATCACCATATCATCAATATGCTTCCATATTGCGACCCAATTGCGCATCAAACATCCTTGTCACCATTCGTTGATAAGTGGACCCCGCATTCTTAAGACCAAAAGGCATTACCCGGTAATGGTAATTACCATTAGGGGTACAAAAAGCCGTCTTCTCCTGATCATTCAATGACAAAGGAATTTGATGATACCCTTGGAATGCATCCAAGAAGCTCATTCGGGGGTGCCCTACAGTTGCATCCACCAACTGATCAATTCTGGGTATAGGGAAAGGATCCTTGGGACATGCCTTATTCAGATCTGTAAAGTCAATGCAGACTCTCCATTTCCCACTCTTCTTTTTTACCACGACAGTATTGGCTAGCCACTCAGGATAGAAGATTTCCTTGATCGCACCAGCTTGTTTTAGCTTCCCAACTTCCTCTTTAACTGCCTCTGCGTGCTCTGAGATGCTCGCCGAGGAGGCTGCTGTCTAGGCGTCACACGGGGATTGATGTTTAAATGATGGCAGATAACTTCTGGGCTAATTCCTGGTACGTCATAAGTCGTCCATGCAAACACGTCAATATTATCTCTCAGGAATTGGATCAACTCTTCTTTTTCACGCACCGGCAGCCTGGATCCAACCTGAAAATATTTCTCCTTATCTTCCCAATAATTACCTTGGTTAGTGGCTCGGCAGAACTTTCATCCTCACCTTGGCCGACTTCACGAGCGGCCTCCTGTAATTGCTACGATGACCCAGCCTCTTCGCTCTCCAACGGACCTCGGCCGGTACGAATAGTGGCAGAGATTAGACACTGCCTGGCCACCAATTGACTGCCACGTAGCACTCCCACGCTTCCTCTTACAGGGTACTTTACCATAACATGTAAAGTAGATGAAACTGCTTCCATTGCGTGCAGCCATGGTCTAGCCAAAATAGCCGTGTACGGAGAATATGCCATAACAACTATGAAGTTTACTTGTACCTCGGAGCCCTCCACCTGTACAGGCAGCTTGATCATTCCCCGCGGGATCACCTGGTTTCCATCAAAGCCGACCAAAGGCTGGCTATATTTTTCCAAGTCTTCTTCTTTCAACCCTAGTCCATTGAACAGGTCCGGATACATAATCTCGGCACCACTTCCATCATCCACCAAGACTCGTTTCACATCAAATCCCCCGATACGAACTGTGACGACCAAGGCGTCATCATGGGGTTGAAACGTTCCCTCCTTATCCTCATCAGAAAAACCCAGCATGGGGGTCGCCGAGGATTTCATTCTTTTGTTTACTGGATAATCCTCTCCTACGCCTCCATTCCTTAGCTTGTTTTGAATGGTCATGACCCGAGAAGATTTCTCAAACTCTCCTCTCGGCCGAGTCAAGATGACGTTAATAGTGCCTAGAGATGGTTGAGGGGCCCGACCCCAATATTTTCGAGTGTCTAGTTGTTCCTGTTTCCCATTTGGCCTTGCCAACAAATGGTTGATCTTCCCAGCCTTAATCAATTGATTCAAATGGTCGCGCAGTGTCCGGCACTCCTCCGTGGTGTGTCCCTTATCCTGGTGGTAATGACAGTGGAGGTTCTGATTTCTCATAGAGGCGTCTCCACTCATTTTGTTGGGTGGTCTAAAATATGGCTCATGCCGAATTTTCTCCAATATGTGATGCACGGGTTCTTTAAATAGCGAGTTGACTAGAGGAGACTCGGCGTTCCTCGGATGGCTCGGGAAGTCTCGTTTGGATCGAACACCTTGAAACCCCCCCACCCGGGGATCCTTTCTTTCCAGATATCCTTTCATCTTTCCTTTGTTTTGCATCTGATCCTCTTCAACCCGTTTATACTTATCTATCCGGTCCATAAGTTGACGCATATCCACCACAGCCTTCATTGTCAAAGACTTCCTCAACCCATGCTCCGTGGGAAGACCCACCTTAAAAGTTCTCACGGCTACACTTTCCACATCCCCATCAATCTCATTATAGTTTCCCAATACCGATCAGAGTAGGTTTTGAGTGTTTCGCCCTCCCTCATGGACATAGACAATAGGGCATCCAAAGGCTTTGGAATCCTAGTACAAGTTATGAACCTAGCTCCAAATGCTCTAGTCAAGTCCTCAAAAGATCTCAAAGAGCCCTCTGCCAAGGCGTCAAACCACCTCATAGCCACGGGTCCCAAACTGGAGGGGAAAACTCTGCACATTAATGCTTCATTGTTCGAGTAAACGGCCATCTTCTGACTAAAATGGCTAACGTGCTCTACAGGGTCAGTCCTCCCATTATACATAGTAAAGATGGGTTGAGAAAACCTCCGAGGTAACTTTGCCCCATTTATCCTTGCCACAAAAGGAGATTTGGCAATCTGCCTCAGGGCTTCACCCATTGCATCACTCTCTTCATCGCGAGACACCCCCTTAGCACCTGGCATCCTCGCCTCCCTCTGCTGCTTTGCCCTAGCGCCCGAAGACGCCCTACCATGGGACACACTTCGAATAGGCTCATATTCTGGGGGATGAATTCCTCCAAAGCTAGCTTCTGAACTGTCACTGGAAGAGCTAGCATCACCTTTACGTCTTCGTTTCTTGCTATCCACGCACTTACGTAAATAAGCTATTTCAGACTGCATCTGCTGCAATATATCATCGCGAGACACATGCCCCTCAGTTAGTGATCGCCGCTCAACCCTTTGACCGTCATCATGTGCCTTCACCACTCCTGAGGTATGTCCTTTCCCTTGTTATGCTGGAGACTCGCATCTACGTCCCTGCTTCGTGAACTCACGATTCCTCCCCTTCGTGTGATACACTTCCGCCATACACCTCTAAATGGGATATGTTATCTTCTTGTTGTTCCCACAGACGGCGCCAATTGTAAGGACCTCAAACGCTTCACTTTAGTTTATGCACTCGAAGTTCTCATACAATACATTTGGTAGAGAGGGTTCAACAACCAAGAAGCCAAAGAAAAAATGTCCAATCCCTTTTCCTAGTGTTCGGACTTTAATTTATATCATCAGTTCCCTTCATCATGGCCTTACACCTCACTACTAAGCTTCTCCCTCTAACACCTGTCCGTCGGTAATGGAGCAGAGTTCTAACTTTTCATTCGGCACTGTTCAGGTCATATCTACATTAATGCAACGGATTGAGTTGGTGTCCTCCCATTAATGCGACCAGAGTGGGTGTTGTTGGGCATTTAATGCAACTAAGATTGGCTTGTCACCTTTAGATATTTTTGATCTTTAGTCTGCAATGCCCGTGCCACATCATCTTCGGGTCTCCCCAGATATTTCTCTTACTCCTTTACTTCATCTTGCTAAGGCACGTCGATCTCCCTTCCTGGGTCTTCGGGGTCACGGGTCCTCAGAACCTCAATATATATATATATATAAATATATATAAATATATATATATTATATATATTACTTAAATACTCTTATCTATTTTACAACTTATCCAACATCTCATTTCTTATTTTTCAACCCTATTCTTTTATTTATTCATTTCTCTCTTTTCCTCTCCAGCTCTTTCCCTCTCTTCCTTTCTGTTTTTATCTCTTCCTTTGAAATAAACCAAACAACACATCAATGTCCAAAAATCAACCAAAAAATAATATACCATTGCCGAGCAACCCAATCACACCACCCACCACCAAAACCTCTAATTCAACCCAAAAATAATGCTGAGTAGCACCCAAAACTCCTCAAACAAAATCCACCACCGCCATTGCACACTACCACCGCCACCACAAACAAAACCCAAAACCCCTAGCAATTGAAATTCAAATAAACCCCAGTAGCAACTAGTGAAACTAAAACAACCAACCAATTTATACCCACAACCACCAATTCAAACCCACCCAATAATTGTGAGCAAAACCCATTCATTGATTCAAGCCCTAACCACCAAAACCAAAGCCTAGCACCAGAGAGAGAGAGAGAAAGTATGGAGTTGAATAAAATAAAGAAATTTATGTTTATCATCAGTGATTAGTAAGTTGTATATGTAACAAATCACTATGGCAAAGTGCTAAAAAAATTTATTAATAGCAACCTGGGTAAACCAGGTTTTGTGCGCGTGTATGTAAAATAGCCATTTAGGGGGGTTTTACACCTCTCAACGCTAATGCTCATTTGGGTGCTAATGCTCTAAGGAGATAGGTGATTTAAACCTTAGACGTATCTTTTGAGAAACACAAGAAGTGCAGAATGAGTTTCAAGATTCTTGACATGACTAGTCTTTGATCGAATTAAGCCTTTTACTCGAAATTATTAGATGACCGTTTAAAGTTTTATTTTTGAATACTTGTTTCCAAGTATTAGCTAACTAAATAACAACAATACATTTGTTAATCAATGTCTTTATGCACTCATTAAAAAAGCTTCAAATTGTCCTATACTTTTATTGGGATGTAACAAAAGTTAAAAAATTAATTTATATTGAAAGTGACTTGACTCTCTATAAAAAGTCAAATAATTATATTATAAAATTCAATATTAACAAATGCCTTAGACCACAGTTAATCAAACCCTAATAACAACTAACAAATTTTTCCTCTAAACCAATTTGAATGAAACTTTTTTAAAACGTTATATAACGGCTCAGAAAATAAGCATGTGATTAGTAGGTTGGAGGAGTTTTTTTTGCAAAGTAGTTTGGAGATAAAATTTTTCCTAACAAATTACTAACAAACATCTCAAAGGTTGTTTTCAAAAAAAAAAAAAAAACCAAACATCTCAAAGGTTAGGTTCGATCATCCTCTCATATTACCCCAAACAAAAAAACAAAAAAACCCATTCTTTTTTCATATAAAATAACGATCTTTGAAAGTTAGCGAAGCAGGTGGAGGGGGGGAGCTAACTTCTCTCCCAAACAGACACGGACAGCCCTTCAAAGAATTGACCAACCCCACGACACGCCTCTCACTTTCTCCCTATAAAATGTCAATGCCCTTTGTCCCGTATTGAGAACTCCGTCTAATTTATACATATTTCTTTCTCTCTTTCTTTTACCTCTCCAACTTCAAAATCCTAGGTACGTTTGCACTCATTCCTACTTTATTGTTTACATTTGATCTTTTTGGTCTTTTGATCTTTTCCCAGATACAGATTTCACTATGTCATGCTCTTGTTTGTTTTTTTTTTAAAAAAAGGTTATGTGCATAGTTACAAATTCCTATAGGTAGAGATCTACAAAATGTTGTGCCAGGAATAGTGATTGATCTTAGGACTTAAGTTTTAACACATTAGGATGTGGAAAGATACACATTTTGATAGTATGATGTGGTAGAGTACTCAAAACACAGTTTTGTTTTTTTTTTTTTTATTGGATAATTTTAACGTGTCCAATAGATTTATTATGGTCCTAGAATCATCACATAAATATTATGGATTGGATCCATCTGTGTATGAAGTCATGCCAATCTAATATTGGTTATGGGGCTCTATTTTTTTGTTGTCCCAGTATAGCCTCCTAAGATAATATGGGTTGACTTAAACTTTCAACCTCTTAGTATAAAGGTTAAATGCTCAATGGCTTTCAGACAAAAGACAATAGCCGATCCGGCATAGGCTTCTGGGCTCAATTCAGTTTTGTAATTTTCACTGTAGAACATTCAATATTGCACCACTGATTTAATCTGTGCACCCATAACCTATTGGACTTTTGAAGATTAAAAGCTTTGTCATGAAAAAACTAAAAAAGGACATGTTTTATGTCAAATTATTTCAGTAGTGTTGGGGATCTCACTTTTGCAGATTTAAGGCTACTCTCCTTTATCATAGTCATAAAAATGGCATTTTATGTCAAAATATTTCAATAGCTATGGGTTTTTTGCTTAGATAGATGAGGTGGTATTATTTATCACAGGGATATATAACACGGCGCTACACTCACATAGGATGGACCCCATAAGACCCAACCCTATATAAGTGTGGTGTTGTATGGGCAGTGTTTATTCCACACAACAGGTTTTTCCCATGTTGTATATTCCAGTGATACAAAATTAAAATTCAAAATTATAGGGATTTGTTTGAACAACCTCAACTTGTGTGGTATACGTATGCATACATTTTCATTATCTCTCTTTTAGAAATAATTATCTCATGCATCTTATACATGCATAGTCCCTTTCATAGTGTGTGGGGTCTATAGCAGTATGGGACTTGCTATGAGAAGGAGGGTACATATATCCGATACATGAGATAACTTCTCCTCTTTTAGACTATATCTTTCATCGGACTATTTTAACCATGCCTTGTCTTACCCCAAAAGATCTATATAAAATGGCTACTCAATATGAACTGCATAAGAATTCTGCATTGCTACCTCTTGCAACTAGTGTGTCTAATTTCCATACCTATCACCCTGAATTAAGCAGCAGAGTTCTTAGATCCACTGTTTTGCATATTTTATTAAGCTTTTCAATTCTCATTTTTCCAGCATCTTATTAGAGATGAGTCAAAATGGAAGTGAAGTTCAAGAAACTCAACCTCATCGTCCAACTCCCCGTTTGAATGAGAGGATCCTTTCATCTCTGTCAAGGAGATCAGTTGCTGCTCATCCTTGGCATGATCTTGAGATTGGTAGCTATAATCCCACCATATCAGTGTTCATATAAACTTAAACTTAAGGATACTGATCATGTTGCATATAATTGTCTGCAGGACCTGGAGCACCCACTATCTTCAACTGTGTATGTTTTGAACCCAACTTTATCATGTGAAATGGTATACCTTAGAGACAAAACTAGTTGGTGAAGGGGAATTGAACCCTTGATATTTAATAACCTAGTTTTTTCTGCATTATTTGTTTTGTGTACAAAGACAAAATGAAATCTTCGATCAGTTCTTGACGAGGAAAGACAGAATGGTACAAGACATGAGTAACTAAGGATTCTCAAAGTAGATTCCTCAACTTTATGGTTATTCTTATGCAACCTAGTGTTCCTTTTTATGCCAGTAGGTAAACATTAGTGCTGCAGGCTAATTTTTTCACCACCACTTCAAACCCTCTCCTCTCAAAATATATGGAGAAGTAAATTAGACTCTATATCCCAGCAGCCAACTTTTCACACCCATTTTAAAATTTCAAGTATTTTCTCTTTCCCAGCAGCAATGCTCAACTTCTAAGTGGAACTCCTTTCCTTCTAGCAAAATTTCCGAAGTATTTGCTTGTTGAATTGCTTATTGGAATGCTACAGGTTGTTGAGATCACAAGGGAAGTAAGGTCAAATATGAACTTGACAAGAAGACAGGACTAATCAAGGTATGATCCAGTTCAAACACTTAGAAATGAATGCTTTTGGTGCTAGTCTACAAAGCATATTTAACTAGAAAGGGTTCCTGTTCACTTCTAAATGCTTCAGTCCAATCCAGTCCATCTACCCAACATCACCTGTTCCCCTCCTCTGCCACATGACCACTAAAAAAGGGTGGGCAATTCAGCTGGATGAAGGTTGAAAATTGTTTGGAAGGAAATGGTCCTTGAGTTGTATTTATATCCAGAAGAATCTTAATCCTTTCAATTTTTCACCTTGTTCTTTGCTTAGATATCTACCATCAGATTGTTCTTACTGTGTGGATAATTGTTCAGGTTGATCGGATTTTGTATTCATCTGTGGTCTACCCTCATAACTATGGTTTTATCCCTCGCACATTGTGTGAAGACAACGATCCACTGGATGTTTTAATTCTTATGCAGGTAATTTGTTATTGTTTCATATTCATTTTAATAAAATGTTGTTTCTATCAATAAAATTTTTACTTATATTTGCCAAGAACCGTTTAACTTAACTGGCACCTCCTAGTGTTTTCCAATAGAGATGTACTGAGTTCAAATCTTCCTTCTCCATTTATAATTATTGAATTTATCCCCCCCCCCCCAAAAAAAAAAAAAAAAAACTACTTATAGTTATAATGACATATTTCTTGGATGATTCTGTAATGATTAAATTCTTGTTTAAAAAGTTCTGTTGAGTGGTGATGGGCATAATGCCAAAATGACATTTCTTGGATGATTCTGTAATCATTAAATTCTTGACATCTTTTTCATTGAGTGTCTAAAATACTAATTTCCTCTGTGGCATTTTATGATACAACTATTCACAGAGATCCCTGAATATTTGTGGTATATTCCTAATTGTTTCAGAGGTGTCCAGGACATTTGGAAGATTGTGTTTGCTCATAAGTTTGTGTTTCTCTTTTCACTAGTTTTTATTGTTTTTCTCCAAATCATTCTCAATCATTCAACAATTTATCATAAAGATACAAAATAAATACCAAATGCTGAATTTGCATTACTTCGCCAATTTATTTGTATAATTCTTGGTGTTTGCATGTTTGAGTTTCATGTTAACAATACCTTTCACAAATTCTAACCTAAATCAGTGACTTGAATAGGAGCCTGTCCTTCCTGGTTGCTTTCTTCGAGCCAAGGCCATAGGACTTATGCCTATGATTGACCAGGTACCCTTTTAGAGCCCTAAAGCAAACAGAATCTTTGGCACTTCACTTTATAGTTTTGTAAAAACTACTTTGTGCTTTGAATCCAGGGAGAGAAAGATGATAAGATCATTGCAGTGTGCGCTGATGATCCAGAGTATAAGCACTATAATGACATAAAAGAGCTTGCCCCTCATCGACTTTCTGAGATCCGCCGCTTCTTTGAAGACTGTATGCTTTTCTTCCTTACGTCTGAAATTTATTGCCTGAGTATAAGAATTTCTTAAGTTTATTGAGGTTTATTTACAATGTGAGAGGATTCTTGACATATTTTACAGACAAGAAGAATGAGAACAAAGAGGTTGCTGTCAACGACTTTTTACCTTCAACCACTGCTGTTGAAGCCATCCAGTACTCGATGTAAGTCTTAAACAACCAATAGTTTTTTACCTGTGATATAATGTTAGATCACTAGTAGGCAGCAATATGCAGTTAATAAATTTATTTATTCTTCCTAAATAAATCATAGAAGCATCACTGTCAGTTTTCTCTTCCACATAATTTGTTTGGTACCAGCTGAAGTATGTTTAATTGATGCAGGGACCTTTATGCTGAGTACATTCTGCACACCTTGAGGCGATAGGCACAGAGTCTATCTTCAAAAAACTAAAATGCAGAGACCTTTATGCCGAGTACATTCTGCACACCTTGAGCCGATAGGCTGAGTCTATCTTCCATTAACTAAAATAAGTCCTTTTATTAATGATTTTGAAAAATTTTATGTGAAACTTTATTTATTGCTTGTTGTAATTTGGATTTTTTGTTCTCAATTATTTGATAAACCAAATCAAGATGCAATCATAAGAGAATTTTCATTATGTGATATCCTTTGATTGGAATTTTATCTTAATCAGAATTCTGAATTCTTCTTGTCTTTATCCATGGTTTCACTACTACCAAATCTCCTCTAGTCCTTAAAGCAATTCTTATTCTGTTCAAATGTTTCAGGTGTTAAATTATGTTTAATTCAAAAAATTGTATTTTTTTATTTTTTGAATTGTTCAATGGACATGGAAAATGCTTAGATCCACATGGAATGTTGACTTGCATTGTGCTTGGTTGTCAAGAAACTTTTGCAATAAATTATTTCAAAACAAAAGTGGAGCACAAAGAACTTAAATATTTTTCCTGAATTGTTTGATTTGCTAGAATAATGTACAAGAAAGTAGTCATAGCTTTCGCATCTAGCATTACTATTTGAGTACAATAGAAAGTAGTAAAAATTTATAGAGTTGCAAATCGTTGCCATCACGAGTACAATCTATTTATGAGTTCCAATAGAAGAGCAGCAGCAGAATCTTTGGCCTTTTTGACGCTTGGCATAGTATCTCCCACACATTCATCTATCCAACCTCTATCAGTAGTATTCACTCTTCCAGCAAATGTAAACTGTTTTGCATGCGCAGGGCCACCCTCATTCACAAGCCTAAAATTGCAAGTATCAAATTCTCAATTAGCAATTTATCACATGATTGACTTATATGCATCTTCAATATGGAAAATGTACCCCCCCAAAAAAAAAAAAAACCATTCATCGTTTCCTTACCTATAGAATGGCATGGGCCAATTTCTGCGGAAGCAGATTTCATTCAACATTTGCCTCGGAAGTGTTTGGTTCCCATTCTTCTTTTTCTTCCCATTTTCATCGCCGTCCTCCTTAGTTTCAGCTGTTTCCTTCTCTTTCAAAGCAGCAAGCGCATTCCTTGCAGCTAGTTTCTGTGCCATCTTCTTTTGTGGATTCTGAGCAGTTCCTATCTGGACACCATCAATAAAGACTTCAACCGTAGCCATATTTCCACTTCTACTTTCTTTGTATTCCAGACGTTCAGCCCGTCGAACGCATCGTTCCTGCAGCTCACGCACAGGATGCATTGAGAATGTCTCTGGGGTAACCATTGGATGCAAGAGAGGTTGAAACACCTGGAGACAATGAGGTTTCAAAGTTGAGAAATTTCCTATATCATTTCTTTTTATTCATATCCCAAAATGGAAGGACAAAAAAGAGGAATGGACACTAGAAAACTTGGTCTCTTTGCTGAAACTAATAACCTTCCAAACAACTGAAGTCTCACGTCCACTGTCAAGAAAAATGGCACCAGCAATGGATTCAACAATGTCACCAAGAACTTTAGGAGCTTTACACTCACCCTGACCGAAGGAGTTGAATCCCGGCTTTAACAATTCCTTTTGAACTTCTTTCGCAAAGTCCTGAATCTGCACACAGAATCCAAAAATCACGTCATGAAGATGACATATAAGCAACTAACTAGATTCAGGGAATGAAAACTATGGCCAGGCCACACAGCTTCCTTCAGTACATGTCAACTGTTTAACAAAAGGCGCTTTTCAATTCATTGAATTGGTGATCCACTATGGTCCAATTTGGTCAAACCAGCAAGTAGGAGCCTTCGATAAGAAATAATCCAATGGCATAATGCTCAAGTATAAAAGAATTTTTTATAAGTAAAAAAGTAGAAAAAAAAAGCTTATGTTGTCAAGTATGCGGCTACTTTGGGAGATAAATAGAATGGAATGGAATGATAATAAAGGAATAAAATGAAATTATAATAAAAGAGTAAAATGTATTTATACCGGAAAAAGAAATGGAAAAAAATGAATAAAATTGAATTAAGTATCTTTGTTTGAATGTTACCCAATAAAGAGAATACAAATGAATGAAATGGGTAAGTAGAATCATTTTATAAAAATATTATAAGTATATTGTAAAATAAAGAGTTTAATATATAGTGAATTTCATTTTTTCTAATTCCAATATTTAAAAAAAATTGAGGTTCTAATGAAATAAAAAAGAATAAGTCCATTTTACTTATTCTATTTTCAAAGTACTTGCAAGTATAAAATCTCGAACGTAACAAAAGAATAAAAATATTCTAAAATTATTTTATTAGTGCCGACCGGGGGCTAAAAGAATTTAAAGGGTATAAAAAAAAATAAAAAAGAAAACCTGTTTTTGAAGAGCGGTGGAGGCATGGCGAAGGTGCACGTGGAGATTATTTTTGACAGCAACACGTGCAAAATATTCGTTGTTTACAGAAGCAGATCGCAGATCAGTCAAGCGGCCCGGGGGAAGATGTTTGTAATTGAAGAACAAATGCCTTGTTATGAGATCAGCTAGAATAGCATCACCAATTAACTCCAAACGCTTATAGTTGGCTACTCCAGATGATGATGGTGGTTGTGAAGCATGAGTAAGAGCTTCCACCAAAAGTCCCCTGTTATTAAACTTAACGTTCAAAGCTCCTTCTAAGGCATCAAAGTCGATACTTCTAAGTATGTCCTCCGGAACATTAACATTTGACGCGCTGCACTCCATCTCCATCTCCAACCCCACCAGCAACCACCGATTCAAACCCACCCAACCCAACAATCGCCAGCAAAACCCAGCCACCGAAATCTAAGCTTAGTACCACCGAAACCACCGAGAGAGAGAGAGAGAGAAACACAGAGAAGAGAAAGAGAAAGAGAGAGAGAATGAAGAGTTTAATAAAATAAAGAAATTTATGCTTATCCTCAGTTAACAGTGAGAATTAGCAGCTTACGTCCACTAATTTGGACACGTTGCGAATGTGATACGTGTCTAAAAATAGACTCGTATTATCGTTGGTGCAGCTCTAATGCACGATATAAGCTGCACCCATTAGCATTAACCCCCAAAAAAAAAAAAAAAAGGTTACAAATCCCGGTTGCTATTACACTACTCGGTTATAGGTATATAAAATTTGTTGCCCAACTATGAACAATATATAACCCTACTGATTTATGGGCTGTAAAAAATAAGAAGACAAATTTTAATAAAGCAGAAGAGGAAGAGAGAGAATTGATTTGTTTATATTATGTGTTGGTATATTTTATATTATTTTAATGAGTTGTATGTAAAATATAAACTAAGATATTAAGTGAATTATAAAATATGATGATAAAATTGATAAAGTAAATTTTGAGGATTGGATGGCAGATGTTAATGCTCTAAGGTTATATACGTAACAAATAGCAAAGTGCTAAAAAAATTTAGCAATTGCAACCCAGGTAAACTAAGTTTTGGGCATGTATGGATGTAAAATAGCCATTTAGGGGGTTAAGTATTATTCACAGCAAAATATCTAAAAATTTTAGTTTTTAGAAACTCAAAATACTATATTATTTATTTTAATATCTCACTTTATAATACACTCAATATCAAAGATTTTATTTTAACATTCAATACATTAAATAATATAAAGAATATAATAAAATAATATATCCAACATAATAAACAATAACCACAACCATTAACATATTAAAATACTATTTTTAACAACCCACATTAAAAAATTATTTCTTTTGTTTTAAGTTTAAGGTACAATGAGCTGCTAGATATTAGCTCACTGTAGCTCAAAGTCAAATTTTTTTGAGTATAGCTTCCTTGATGTAGAAACAATTTTAGGGATTGGTTGTTGATTGGGGATGCTCTAACCTCCAATGCTTTAGGTAATTTGAACCTAGAACGTTTTTCTTGAAAAACACAAAGAAGTGCAAATTGAGTTTCAAGATTCTTGAACAACCTCAGCTCATGCGGTATATTTATGCATACATTTTCATTATCTCTATTTTTTATAAATAATTATCTCACGCATCATATATATGCATTCTTTCTCTTAGTGTCTAGGGTTTATACTCTATAGCAGTATGAGACACATACACTCGCTATGAGAAGGAGGGTACATATATCCAATACATGAGATACTTTCTTCTCTTTTAGAATGTATCTTTCATCTGACTATTTCAACTATACCTTGTCTGACCCCCTAAAAGATCTATATAAATAAATAGCTACTCAGTATGAACTGCATAAGAATTCTTCATTGCTACCTCTTGCAATTAATATATCTAATTTTCGTATCTCTCACCCTGAATTGAGCAACAGAGTTCTTACCTCCATTGTTTTGCATATTTTATCAAGCTTTTCGATTCATATTTTTCAAACTAAGTATTTTAGGGGAAAATCATGAAAAGATTGAGATCCATAGTCTAATAATAACTATGAGATCTATGAAACACACTCGCTATGAGAAAAATAGTTCATATATCTGATATATGAGATACTTTCTTCTCTTGTAGAATGTATCTTTCATCTGACTATTTCAACCATGCCTTATCTCACCCCCCAAAAGATCTATATAAATAAATGGCTACTCAATATGAACTGCGTTAAGAATTCTTCACTGCTCCCTCTTGCAATTAATATATCTAATTTCGTATCTCTCACCCTGAATTGGGCAGCAGAGTTCTTACATCCACTGTCTTGCATATTTTATCAAGCTTTTCAATTCATATTTCTCATACAAGTATTTTAAGGAAAAATCATGAAAAGATTGAGATCCTTAGTCTGATAATAACTAATAACTTGCGCAAAATGAATGTGCCAAGAACCTTGTCGCACGGTGACATGATATAAACTTGTGCAACAAATGTTCCATAACAATAACACACATACAAAGCCAGAATCACATTTTTCTCCAGCTAGCCAAAAATATCTGCTCGCTTCATTTCTTACCAAATTGTTGACAAGCGCTACAGGTTTACTATTTTTTTAATAAAGTTGGAAAAAAATATTTAAATACAGCAAGTCGACAAAGGAAGAGGCAACAATAAGTAAAAAACTGTGCCTCCCGTTGAATATTAATGGTTAGACTTAGACATGATATTTCAACTGCAAAATTATAGTATTGTAACTTTTAACTCATTGCCATCACGAGTACAATCTATTTATGAGTTCCAATAGAAGAACAGCAGCAGAATCTTTGGCCTTTTTGACGCTTGGCATAGGATCTCCCACACATTCATCTGTCCAGCCTCTATCAGTAGTATTCACGCGTACAGCAAATGTAAACCGCTTTGCATGTGCAGGGCCACCCTCGTTTACACACCTAAAATTGCAAATATCAAGTTCTCAATTAGGAAATTCTCACATGATTGACTCACTTGTATGATTCTTCAATATGGAAAATGTACCCAAAAGAAAAAACCATTCATTGTTTCCTTACCTATAGAATGGCATGGGCCAATTTCTACGCAAGCAGATATCATTCAACGTTTGTCTTGTAAATGTTTGGCTCCCATTCTTCTTTTTCTTCCCATTTTCATCATCATTCTCCTTAGCTTCAGCCGTTTCCTTCTCTTTCAAAGCAGCAAGCGCGTTTCTTGCGGCTAGTTTCTGTGCCATCTTCTTTTGTGGATTCTGAGCAATTCCTATCTGGACACCATCAATAAAGACTTCAACCGTAGCCACATTTCCACTTCGACTTGCTTTGTATTCCAGACCTTCAGCCTGTTGTTGGCACCGTTCCTGCAGCTCACGCACAGGATGCATTGGGAGTGTCTCCGGGGTAACCATTGGTTGCAAGAGAGGTTGAAACACCTGGAGACAATGAGGTTTCAAAGTTGAGAAATTTCCCATATCATTTCTTATCATTCAAATCCCAAAATGGAAGGAAAACAAAGAGGAATGGACAATAGAAAACTTGGTCACTTTGCTGAAACTAACCTTCCAAACAACTGAAGTCTCACGTCCACTGTCAAGAAAAATGGCACCAGCAATGGATTCAACAATGTCACCAAGAACTTTTGGAGCTTTACAGTCACTAAGACCAAAGGAGTTGAATCCTGGCTTTAACAATTCATCTTGAACTTCTTTCACAAAGTCCCGAATCTGCACACAGAATCCAAAAACCATGTCATGAAGATAACATATAAGCAACTAACTAGCTTTAGGGAAAGAAAACCATCGCCAGCCCACGCAGCTTTTTTTCAGTACATGCCAACTGTTTAACAAAAGGTGCTTTGAAACTCATTGAATTGGCGGTCCACTATGGAATTTGGTCAAACCACTAATTAGGAGCCTTTGATAAGAAATAATCCAATAGATGATTCAAATATAAAAGAATTTCTGTCATGAAGTAAAAAAGAATTTAAAGGCTATAAACAGAAAGAGAACCTGTTTTTCAAGAGCACTGGACCCATGCCGAAGGTGCACATGGAGATTATGTTTGACAGCAACACGTGCAAAATTTTCATTGTTTACAGCAGCAGCTCGCAGATCAGTCAAGCGCCCCGGGGGAAGATCTGTGTATGTGAAGAACAAATGCCTTGTTATGAGATGATCTAAAACAGCATCACCAACAAACTCCAAACGCTGATAGCAGGCTACTCCAGAAGATGGTCGTGAAGCATGAGTAATAGCCTCCACCAAAAGTCCCCTGTCATTAAACTTAATGTTCAAAGCACCTTCTAAGGCATCAAAGTTAATACTTCTAAGTATGCTCTCGGGAACATCTGATGGCCTTGATATGCAGTCCATCTCATCGGCATCAAACTCCACTTGAATGCCAATCCATTTCATGAGGTGATTAGCAGAAACTTTCCCACCTTCAACATAATAAACTCCAATAAGTGCTTCAACAACATCTGCAAGTGTCTTGCTGGAGAGGACTCTATATGAACTTGAGTCACCCTCAAGCTCACCATCTTCCATTTCGTCATTTTCATATCCATCAATGCACTGATCCACCCCACGTTCAGTCTCAGTAAGTGATCCATCCTGATCAAATAAGGATGATTCTCCATCCTTGGTATCCTCATCAAAGACAGGCAGAACCCCAGGAGCAGCCCAACGAGATGGAGCAAAGCGGTCTGCTTGGATATATGATTGAAGCCCTTTGCCCAATGCAAACTGATACAAAACCATGTTACTCACCTTTTGTTGTCTCATCCTAGTAAGCTGACCCTCATGTTTCTGTGGGTATCTAAGAAAAAGAAATCGACTAACAACCCATTTCAGGTAAGCATCTCCCAGAAGCTCTGCTCGTTCATAACAGAAAGTCTCCTGGCATGAAGCAGCAGTCAAGGCTTCCAAGATCTGTAGATAAAGGAAGGCTGTCAGTTAACAAGTAGTAAATAAGAATTTTAATTCAAAAATCTGAGATCAGAAAATACCTTTGAAGCAGGGACAGGATAGTTTATTATATCCTTCAGCTGAACTGCAAGTAACATGCTTTCAACCCTCCTCATTATAGAGGGCAATCTCTGGGCACCACGAACAAGTGATCCAGGAAGTGGGTGTACTAAGCACAGCTCGGGAGGAAGGAACACATAGTATGTTTTGTCAAGATTCTCTTCAGTTTCGCCTTCATGTCCTTCACAGATATAACACACTCTATTAGCTCAAGAATCAACAAATTTTTAGCAAACATTATAAGGCAGGAAAAGGAGAGCATACCTTCCTTGTGTTCAAATCGAGGGGACAGAAGATTCTTACAATATGAGACACCACGTCCTCTAATTAGGGGCTGGTGCTTATACATCAGCTCAACTCCATACCTATTTAAAGAAAACCCAATAGCCAAATGCACCTTTTGTTGTGCAAGAAGAAACAGAAAGCTTTTCTAATCTGTAAGGATTCATAAACTATTGCCAAATGCGAAATGTGTGGAACAAAGACTTATATAGTCCCACACTTACACCTGACAATAGTCAACTATATCCTTCACAAATTGAAATAAGCTTTCCTCTTCTTCAGGCACAACATCTGAGGTGCAATGTGGCTAGTTGGTTGATAAATTAGAATCAAACAATTTCTAGACAATATGGAAGTGGGGGAGGGGGGGGGGGGGGAATAGGGATTCTTTTCTTTTTATTTTGGGGGAAGGGGGGTGTTCATAAAAACAAGATGAAAGAAACTTAAAGGAGGCAGACAATTTGAAATTGAAACATTTATCTTACTTTTGCTTGTAGTAATCAGCATACGAGCTGTACTCAAGAGGACCAAGATAGCCTTCTTTCCTTGGGAAAGAATTCTCTGCAGTCATCTCGTAGCGTACTGAGTCCACATAAAACCTCTTACCCGAGTGAGCAGCTGTTAAAATTCTCCCAACTAAATCTTCTGCACTCATACAACCATCAGCCATCATCAATTTACCTTTGGTCAAATCTGAATGCTTTGGCAATTCCACATTATCCCAACTAGGAACCAATCCTGAAGCTTTCACAACATCAAACTGTGCCACAGCTCCTCTGATTCCATATGTGGGATGGGATTTCTGTCCAAAAGCCATCCCATGACGCAATTTTCCAAACCCATACTCCCTTCTGTCTCCACCAAGTGTCCTCTCGTTTGTACCAAGATAAACATCTGGTCGAGCTCTTTGAAGGGGATTATTCCATGCCTTTGTATTAATAATTTTTTCAATTAGATCCCAATCAATTTCTCTCATAGGATCTACAGACTTATCGCTAACCACGGGGACAAACAAATATGCCTTTGCAGGATCCCAAGGAGTAGTGGAAGGTTCAACATCCACATCCAGTACAATGCTCATCAATCTCACATGAAAACTCTTAAGGGATGCCAACTGCAAACCACTCAAAGTAGGAATAGCATCAGTAACTGAATATATAAAAAGTAAAAATGGTTTAAATAAACTATACTCAATTGGGTAACCAACCTGACTTTCAGTCATATCTATTGACCCCTTGAAGACAAGCGATGCCTTTGTAGTCATGGTTCGAGCGATAAATAGATCCATCGACATCGATAATACCTAATGACAATAAATGTAATCAGTGGAAAAAAAAAATGGATTCACCATACAAATGACACATGAAAAGAAAATACCTCTGCATCCAGCCCATTGCCGAAAAGTACTGCAAAATCTGAAACTTGAGTCAAGAACGGATCTTTTGAAGAGCCAAAGTTTTCACATTTAACGGCATACATATTAAGATGAATCAAATTTGAGTTGTTACAAACATCTCTTCCAGATAAAATCCATTCTCCCTGAAAGACCAGAGACAGTTAAGCAAGTATGCATTTTAAAGATAACCATTATAGAAAAAGAAACCTCAAACATGGTTGTTGGAATAATAAAATGCATTATATGTGTAATACAGAGTCCGACACATTTTGTTAGATGTAGTACACAACACAATACAAAGCCATAATTGCAACGAAGTTAAATTAAACCCTTTGGCTTTTTCAATTGATTCACACAATCATTTCACATCCCTTTGAAGACGCTGTGTGAATAAACTTTAATTACAAGAGATTATCTATTGCCCTCTAATGTTTTTGATACTCTCTCTCAGCTTCAACATTTTTTTCTCTACAGAAAACAAAACAAAGAAAATTTTTCCATGACCTATTTACTTAAAAGAGAATGATTAAATATAACTTTCCAAGAAGTCAGAAGTTCTACCTTTTTCAGTCAAAAAAAGAAGTCAGAAGTTGAAAAACACTTTGTTTTTGCCAGTTTAATATTACAAATTCAGAAATTGGAACTTGAAACTAAGTGTGCATTTGGCATTGGCTTAAAAAACCAGTTTTTTTTACTATTCAGCTTATTTTTGGTATTATTCATGAGTCCTATTGCACTTTTTGGTAATATTCATGAGTTCTACTGTACTATTTCATCTACTTTTTAACTTTATCTACAAGACTTTCAGCAAAAAGTTTTTAGTTTCAGCTAAATAAGTTGTTCTCAAACAGACACTAAATTAAAAAATTAGTCATGGACCATAATATGGTAGTTTATAGTTTATAAAATTATGCTGTTACAACAAATGGCTACCGTATGATTCATGGTTTTTCTTCCCAGCCTACCCCTCCCCCAACACCCCCCACCCTCTCTCCCCCAGGTAAAGAGAAACTTATTATGTTAAAACTTTATGTGGAAAGTTAAATTTCTTAAAATTAAGCTTTGATGAACCACATTATCATGAAATGTTTTATTAGATATATTTCTAAGTTTTCATATGTCCCTCTCTTAGTTATCATGTCCTTTTGCCTCATCTTCCCTTCTTCAAATGTTATACAAATCTGGTGAATTTAATCATAAGCAACATGATACTACTACCAGACAAGTAACAAAATATATAAAGTTCCACACACAACACCATTGAAAGTGGAAACTCTTTTCTCAGCCACTGCAGTAATTTTTACCTACAAGAACTAAAATTATCAAAGTTAAAAATTCACATGGGTAGTTTTTTAAGTTGCCACATAGTGGGTTCAAGGAACTTTCCTCCAAATTCTGTCCTTCCTAAATATACTGTATGCGAAATTATCAACTCTGATAACTTATCAAAAAAAAAAAGATTATCAACTTTGCTAGGTGCAAATGCACAAGATTAAAGAGAACTTATCATTTTCTTACACACTAATGAATATACAATAGTTATCTAGTATGCTCAACATAAAAAAAAATATTCAAAAAGAATTTTAGCAACCCCACTAAAGTTATGCTAGATAATTATTTTTCATAAAGTATAATTCATCAATTATCATATCCATGGGTCTGTTAGAGATCCGCTTATTTTGCTGAAACTGAAAATTTTTTGCTGAAAGTACTGTAAATAAAGATAAAAGTTAGCTGAAATAGTATAGTGGTACTCATGAATAGTACCAAAAAGAGCAGTGAGCCCCACAAATAGTAGCAGAAATAAGCTGAATAGTAAAATAAGTTTGCAAAATTAATCATGCCAAATAAACACGATATTGAAATTTTAGCAATTTGAATAAAATTTTGTATTAAAAAAAATCTTCCCTATTCCAAATACTATAACAAACCAAATCGCCGTTATTTTAATGTAATTTTTCAAAAGAGAAAAGAAAATTTTCTCCTATTCTCTCAAGTGCTATTTTATCCATTACATTAAATCTCCCATATCTGGGTTTTATTTCTTTATTTTTTTATAAGTAATAAAAGTTTTATTGATGATGAAAAATACGTTATGTTCACAATGATGAACACAAAGTAAAAAAAGAAGCATTCATTTCTTCCATATTTAGGTATTACTTTAAGCAGTACTATAAATTTAACATTTTGAGTCTTAGTCAATGTTGACAGACAATTGAACACAAAAGCAAATAATAATAAAAAATCTGCAATTTCCATGTATTACCAGTTCATAAATCAAACTTATTACTCATAACTGAATAAATAAATAAAAGAGGTAGATTTTTTAGAACAAATATTTTTTTAGGGGGGGTCACCTAGGGCAGCTGTGTTTGGAGGGCCACACTAGCCAGCTGGCCAATATTATTTTCTTGAGGGGTCATTGGGTCAACTCAAACATTTTAGGTCCAACCTTTAGAAAATACACAATATGAGAAAAAAAAATTTAATTTCAGGGAAAGGCCAATCTAAAGCTTAGGCTGCAATACCAACAGTTTGTGCCAAATGTAAATAAACTCTGCCAGCTTGACAGCCAGGAAGACTTTGCAAACAGAGAATAAATTAGAACTTATAATAGCATTGGTGCCAAAATTGTAAAAATAGAGGATGTCACAGCACAGATATAACACACTATCTATACCATCAGGGGGTTTTTTTTTCCTCTCAATTTGTAGAAATTCAATGGTACTTAATTGTCAGTGTTCTGTGTGGCAGGGAAAAAAAAGGTGTCCTTTTACGGTAAAGGACGGTCTTCAATTATGCTTTCATTTTGCTAATCAGAAATACACCCCCCCAAAACAACAAAAATGCCTTAACTGTGTGATTGCGGTATTAACTAACCTTAAGAACATCAGCCACGCCTTCAGGATAGAACTCTCTATGCCTAGCTGTCCCAGGGAGTGGATCTCCCTCATCATTCTGATCAACCTTTTCTCTTTCTTCCCCACTTCCCTTGTCTGGCAAGAGCATGTCAGTAAATGCTCCCATCTCATGCAGCTTCTTACAAGCAGCCAGACAAACAGCCTGCAGAATAAGTAGATTATAAACTATCATTAAATAAGACTCAGGAGAAGCTAACATGATCGCAATGAACTAAAAGCTTGCCTGCTGTGCTAGGCGCATTGAACTGCATACAGGACCCTCAAGTTTCTCAAATGGTGCATTACAGGGTAGTTGAAGCTTGCATGAATATTCAGTGGGACCTCCAGGCTTTTCATGCTTCTCCATAATAAACTCAGGACGAAGTATTGAATATCTGAATAAAAGATGAAAAAAATCAAGTAAAATTTTGATCTTACTAATAACCCTGAACATCAAGGAATATAGTATGTAATATTTTTCAGAGTGGTGAACAAAAAACCTGTCACTGGGTAGTTGAGAGCAGTAGAAATGAACAAGTCCAACAGAAGAGTTTAAGCTTACAACTGCACCAGTTGACTCCACCTGGTAAACTGTACCCGGAGATGAATCCACTGAAATTAACCTCGAAATGTCTTTAATATGACTAAGGTCAGTTCTCTCTATCGCTTCTTTCCGCAAAATCTCCTCACTATTCCTAGCATTCCTTAAGAATGCCTCATGTGACAAATTTCCCCTAGAGAGAGTACAAAAAATTGAGTTCTTACAAATACACCAACATTTGAAAGGTCATAAATAGGTTACAAGAACTAACAGCAACACTGAGCCAGACCCAACACAAGTACCATGTGAATAACAATACCAAGAGAAAACAAAGACATTTGAGTTTTTTTGCTGGACTATACTGACATTGGGAAAAGAGCAGACATAAGTACCTCTCAACCATCAGGATGTAATCAGACCCAGGCTTTCTAGCACGGCCCCTAGACTGAATGTATGCCAAGACAGTTTTTGCAAGGTCAAAGCGAATGACAACATTGCACTGTCGAATATCAAGTCCTTCCTCAGCAACACTAGTAGCAACTAACAATGTCACCTAGAAAACAAGTACAAGAATTTGTGAGACGCAAGAATATCTAAACATAAAAAATTCATCTTTTATGTAAAACAGTTCAGTGAGCACAGAATTCAAAACATACACGACCATCCCGGAATTTGGCAATTGTGTCCTGCATTTGGCATGTCCGCATTTCATGACTATTGTTGTGACCTATCAAGCTTGCACATTTAATAAAACTTAGAGATGGAAGCTCTGCAAATACCTGCATTCTTGGAAGAATATAACAATATACTGTGACAAACTTGGAAAACTAAATCAATAAATGCAAAGAGAAAACCATGTATTAACATATCAACCTTTGGAAGAACTAAAGCAGACACAACTCGCTCAACAAAAATGATTGCACGGAAATCTTCTGTCTGCTGGTACTTGAGAAGTATTTTAATCAGTGACTGCACTTTTGGCGTCACTTTTCCATCAGCAACAGCAGCACCTATTATCACATCCACATGCTCCCCACCAGATACAACTACAAGTACACCCGTTTGGGAAAAAAATGTCAATATATTTATCATATAAACATCTGGCAATTCATAAATGCATGGACAGAGAGACAAGTTCGCTGTGTTGGTCAATCACTTTGACAACCTTGCATATATTTAAAGCTCTCCTGGATGGGGCAAACATCCTTTGAACGCTCTAAACACATAAGAGCACCAAAAATATATTTCAAGTACAGATGAGGATAGTAATTTAACTACAATAATCCAGGATTTAATATAAGCAGAAGTCACTACTTTTTACCATATTCAGACATTCCCAATACCAAAATGTACTAAATAATTATAACATCTCTCTTTTGCTATGGGGTAGAGAGGGGGGGGGGGGGGGGGAATCAACATATGTTGGGATCAGCATTAGCTACCCAATATCTTAAATGTTTATTCCATTTAATCACAAGTCAGCAATTACTCACCATGACTGTCAGGAAGCTCTCCCTCCTCAATCTCATCAGCATCAGTCCCATTCTGAGCCACACCACTTTCTAAGTCTTCAGCTTTAGTATCCTTGTCAGAAACAGCCCCCTCAGATAATTGGCATTGTAAGAGGGATACAACTTTGTTCAGGTAGGATTCTTGAAACTTGACATCAAGCTGGTAGTTTGCCCTCTCATCATTTTGTAAAGCAGTCAAAAAAGATTGTGCAACCTGCAAAAGAATAATTTCATATAGTTGACCAGGAGTAAATGACTAAAACAGCTTATACTTGTAAGAAAACAGTACCTTATAAGCGCACCACTGACCCAGTTCACCAAGTGCATAGTTTATAGCCCTCAACTTTTGAATTAAATTAGCAGCCCCATCACATTCTGTCCTTTCAGAAACACCATAGACTTGGCGCAACTCCTCCTTGGCCCCGGCATCTCTAGCGCCCATAAACTGCCATTTACTTCGTCTACAACTCGATTTTGCAGCTTCTTCAACTTCAGCTTCCATTTGTTTTATCTGTTCGTGTAGGGACCATAAGCTAGCTGCTTTGTCATACTCCACCACAACTTCTGAGGGCATTGGCACATGTTTCTCAAGCTCTTTACGGTCTTTAATGGTACAAACTATGGAATCTAGTTTACTTTCAAGATTACGAATCTTTATTGCACAATCTACTTGGCTGGAGACACCTGAATAGATCATATCATGGGTAGCATAAACATATTGCATAAGACGTGAGAAAAAAGAAATCGTAACTAATAATAAAATCTAAATTGATGAGAAGACCCTTGTAAGGATTTTATTAGCTTAAAAAAGAGGAACATAAATGATAGAAAATGAGAACATTATTGTCACACAGAGAGCAATTACCCTTTAAGTTAACAGGAGAAGCAGTCATTCCAAAAACAGATGGCCTCTTCTCCTTTTGCGTTGTATGATAGAACTCAGACATCACTAAAGAATATGGATGTTTCTTCACAGCATGATGACACTCATCCAGAATAAGGAGGTTAATTGCTTCCATTTTTATTATACTGTGTCTCAGAATGTTCAACAGAATTTGAGCTGTCATCACCAAAACCTGCAGCAAGAATAAGCAATTGGGTGAACTGGTGTAGAAGCAGGCACCACCCGAGTTCCAAGACCAATAATAATAATAAAATCAATTATAATAACATAAGAACCTTCTGTTTTTGATGCAGTAATCTTTCAATGGTAACACACATTTGCCATAAATTTTTTTTTCCAGATTCTGTAAGAGCCCCATCACACAAGACCAACACATATCTGAGGCATCAATCACAGCCATGACACGCTAATAAATCTAATTTTTCAGGGAAATTACAAATGCTTGGTCAAATTGAGATGGAGAGCAGATTCTGTTAGCACTTCCTTTGGAACCAATTCATGACTGAATTAACCTTAAATTCAATTCAATTAGTCAAGATAAAATGAATTGAAATTTAAACTCATATTTTAACTCATAGATGAATTGATGAAATGAACTTTGTAGATTTTAAACCCAATTTATGTGTGGAATAAACAAGAATTGAAAAGGAGTGCAATTGTAATCAATTTTTGTGTCTGGGGGTTTTTTGGGGGGGGGGGGGGGGGGGGGGGGGGGGTTTGAGGCACATAAGATGAACAGCATTGAAACCATACGACCCCCACTACATGTTGATTTACAATCTAATTTTGTAAAAACCAAATAAAAGTTAAAAATTTAATCATTCATTTATGTTTCTTAACAAAATTTGAGAGAGAGTAGAAGGGAACATATGTTCTCAAATGCTGGTATGTAATATGTGGGAGTGGAAAAATGTAGAGATATTTTTAGTAATTGGTAAAAAGAGTCTTACAACAAGAAATGAACCAAATCTGATATAATTAGGTCCATTGTTAGCCAACCCACATGAATTCTAAAACATTTCAATTCATATAGGGAAGTTGTGGTTCCAAACATATGCTCTCAATTTGAATTCAATTCATTTTGGTACAAAACACATGAATTGGACTAAATTATACTAATTCAATTCATTTTGGAAAATTCATGGGTTTCCAAACTCATTATTAGCAGATGCTTCTCTCATATTGAATACACTAAGACAGACGCCATCATGGCCTACATTGTGGCATGATCAACTTGTAACTTAAGATTATGCTTAACTGTAGAACACATAGTTGTTGGACAGTGCATGCAAAAATAGGAATGGCAATAGGGCAAGACAGGGTGGGATCAGGGGCCCCATCCCCACCCTGTTCTCTCAGTGGGACAATTGCAAGGTGGATGGGGGACAAAGCAGGTTAGATGTATTTTTCCATCCCTAATGAGGTGGCTTTACAACATGTATAAGGTAGAGATGAAAGAATAAGGGGAGGCATAGTCATGCGAGTGCTAAAAGAGAGAGAAAACAAGGGTTTTAAGGGATGGTAACAAAAAAATAGATTTTATGCCTAAAAAAGATTAAATTTTATATATATGGGGCAAGATGAGGAGGGGCAACAAAACCTATCCCCGCCCCATCACCTCTTTGGGGCTAGGAAAATCCACGCAGGACATGAAGGGTCAAGCAGAGCAAAGAATTTTTGCCATTCCGACGCCAAATAGCCAAATAAAGATTCACGTGTAAATTCTCAAACCTAATACTTCCCATGAATTTACTAAGGGAGCTATGTCGGCATCAAACACATGGACCCACCTTCAAGATTCAAAAAGTTTAAGGCCAAAATTCAAACACGCTCTAAAGTAAACCAATTCTCATGAATCCCACCTAACCTGGATTTCCAAGAAAGTGAAAAACAAAATTCAACTTTCATCTCCTCAAAGGAGACAGCCATAAGAGCCCTGAATATCCGATAGTTGATGCCAAGAACATATAAAATTCAAACCTACCAAATGTCCCTTTAAAGCTCCCCCTAAAGGAGATTCTGAGAAATGAGAAGAAGAAGAAGAAACAATGCCAAACAAAGAATTATCTCTTCAATGTTCAGAAATTCTTTCAAACCACATATCTGATGGATGTCAAGAATTGCCCCAACCCATGAAGCTTGCCCGTATCATCCTCACAAAAACACCAAACACTATTTCCATGAGAAATCAATGTTTCACAAAGTATCATTATATATTTCCAAAAGGAAATACTTTTTTGATAGGTAACTTAAAGCGAATACTCTGACACAATGACAAAGAAAAGTCTAATGCATGAACATATAATCAATCATCTGACCATTTTTTTAATACAAATGCAGTTTCAAGCTGAGAGCTAAACAAGAAAAAACCTTCTAGAGTGCAACTTCTCATTAGTATTTGTCCCACTGTGCAACAGTGTTTACACCACATCTGTAAAGCCTAGGGGAAACTTTGCCCATCCAAATAAATCGGCAAGATAGGGGACCAGCCATCAGTCACTAAACACCAACACCTATCATCTAGAGAATAATTGGACAAATAAACATCACTCAATGCTTAGATAGAGAACTAGGCTCACTATTTCAAGGTAACATAAGTTTCCTAAAAAAATTTGGCACAAAATGCCACCAATATGGTGAATTCAAAGATCACTATCATTCCCTCCCTCTAGGAGATGAAGGAATGCTTCTTTCGAACGACTGCCTCCCCATGGGTTCTCCAATAACCAACAAGTTCTCCTGTATTATATCATCACATTTCATCTTTAATCCATATACTCATACTTGTTTTCCATCAAACAAGTGCAAATTTAAACTTAGCAAAACATATGTAATCATTTTAAGAAGAAAAAAAAAAGTAATTTGATTTTAGGTCTATAGTCATATAATAAGCTGCCAGATTATTGATAAAGTAATAACTCATTACAAAGCACAAAAAGGCACAACTCTAGTACATGGGAAATACATAAGGCAAAAATCAACAAAGAAAACACTGCTAGATTATTGTCATAGGCAAGTTTGTGGAGATCAGTAGTCCAAATCTTCCCTCCCCTCCCACTCACCTTGTGGCCAAAACTTACTTATCAAATCTTTCCACCCCCCCCCCCCCCCTCCACTCAACATTAAACTTGAGTGAAATTTTAGAAATGGCAAATTAGTAATGGCATGTTTGTATACTGAAAATTACTGGTAGTGGAAGGTGAGGACAGATCAGAAAATATTTTTGCTAGGTAGAGGAAAGATAAAAAATATATATATATAAATAAATAAACAAGGGAAAGTACGTTTTTTCTTTTTTTCTTTTTAAATTGGTATGTTAAATTGCGCGCCCATGTTTTGAACCCACAACCTCAGCCCCCACGTGTTCTTATAAAAGCAGAATGTGCCATTTAGGCCATATCTCACAGGCAAGGGAGAAGTACACTTCCAAAGATACTTTAGCACACAGCAAAAAACGAGGCAACAAGTCATCATACTGAACCTACTTATAAAGAGACATCATATTGAATCTATCATAGTATTGAAAACTAGAGTTTTTATGATTGACACGGCCCACCAGATTACAACCAGATCTCCTATTTCCACTGGTCCACTCTTGGATATTCCCAACTCCATACCCCCCTTCATTGAAGGAATACACACATACAAATAAATTTTCTTTCGACAGGACTCACTCGTTTACTCTTAATTTGGGGTTGGGTAACATTGTCTTCTACTCACCAACTTGGGCTGATGATTTCACAATCTTGATATTTGATAAAATCCGTATCCTATGGGCATTGAAATCAATTTCATTTGCATTGCAATAATTAATTTGTAGGCATATAAACTTTGTCTTTTTCTTTTTTTTTATAAGTCATTTTTGTATTGACTAACAAATTTTTTTACATAGAATAGGAGGGAATCACAATCTTGAAATTTGATAAAATCCTTATCATATGGCCATTGAAGTCAATCTCATTTGCATTGCAATAATTAATCTGTAAGCATATAAACTTTTTTTTTTTTTTTTATAAGTCATTTGTATTGAATAACAAAATTGTTTATAAAGAATCTGAGGGAAAGTCCGAATAAAAAGGCTAAATACTGAACAATATCCACTAGAACACCAACATCTACAACACTAGAGGGCATGCAAACATCCATGGATACCCATTAAAATAATTATATACCAATTTTTTTCTTGAGATTTTTTTGAAAGGCAAACCTTGGTACACAAAGTACACAAAAGAAACACTAAAATAGGTGCCAACATCAAATCTTCTCTAAAGCCCTCATTATTTGTACACATGCTATGAACACGTACATTGCAACAATAGCACAACAATGCCATTTACACTGTATCTCATTGTGATGAAAGAATTTTCCTTCCAACAATTAATCTATAGCCTTCTAAAGTAAAATTTCTACAATCAATAACTTCTTCTCTCTTTATATGTATGCATAATTTGCTAGTATTTTAAAACAACACAACCGTGCTCTCTCCTGTATGTGGCAAAGATTTCTTTTGCAAGATCATTAACTCTATAAAACAGAGGATCCAAAAGTTCATTTTTAAATATTGGTGAGTAGCCACAATCAAATCACCTATCTTTCAATAATCGAGCTGACAACTTATTCAAACCATTGCCCAGGTAGTAAAAACATGACTAAACAGCTAGTCAGATAATCAATTTATAAATTAGTCCATGCAGAGCAGAAATAATTAGTTATTCAAAACATAATAAAATTTTCAATAATATTTGTGAATCACATCTTATCAAAGTCAGAAAGTTCAAAAGATACCTGTTTTGTTTCAAACTCACGCTGCCATCTTCGAGCATCCCAGAAATCTTGGCCCATTTCACCACAATAATGGCCCACTTGAAAACCAGTTCGCTCACGAATAACTTCAGCTTGCTGAAATCAGTAAAAGCATGACAGCAATAATATAATCAACTCATTTTGCAATGAACATACACCATCATGGTTAAGTTGCTAAAAGAAAAATAGTCTCCAAAATAGACTACCTGATAAACTAGTGGCACTTTAGGAACTAAAAAAACAGCAAGCATTTTCTTATTCTGCATTTGTAAATCGTTGCAGATACTTTTGAGAAGGAGAACAGCAATGAGTGTCTTCCCAGCCCCTGTTTCGAGAAAAGCTATTGTATTTGTGTTCTTTGCCTGTTCAAGAACATCCAATTGATACTGTCGAGCATGTTCTTCAGGGATTTTCTCCTTAGGCTCCTCAGGTTTCACCTCATCCTTTCCATTACATTCCTGGTTTTTCTCATTAGCCACCTTCCCCTCTTTGTTACGTTCAGCTTCCCAAGTACCTACGCGAAAAACTAACTCATTCGACCCTGTCCTATCCCTCTCCCAAAAACCCTTTGCCTCCCTATCCCTCCAATCCCTATCTCTACCATCTCTCCTATTACTATTATAATGTTCTCTCCTCCTACCATTATCCCTGTCCCTCCTATCACCGTCATCCCAATCACGCTGCGACCTCTTCCTACTAGAACCTCTCTCCCTATCCTTGTTGTGATACTGCCACTGCCCTCTACTCGAATGAGGCCTGTCGTTCTTATAGTTACCAAGCTTAGCCCTTTTGCTACATCTCTCCTCACTATCAATACTCCCCCGCTCCCTCGACCACTCACCACCTCTATTCTCAACCTTTTGCACTCCATCTTCCCTGAGGGAATGGACCAATCTCTGCTCTCCATTCCCATTATCAGCTTCGTAACGCTTACAATCTCCATTCCCATTCTCCACCACCTCTTTGGATTGCACAATTGAACCCTTCTCCTCCCCCTCAGCTTGAACCTTGGACAACCCAGATATCCCATTCTCATTCTGGAACCAGTCATCATCCACAATAGGACAATCCAGAATTCCATTCCCAATGAGAGTGGAATTACCATTAGCATTAGTATTAGTACCAGAGACCTGAGGGAGAGGGAGAGGGAGGCCACTTCCATTCTTGATACTATCAAGGATGTGTTCAATTCCTCCAAAGAAATCATTGTGGGAAATATTATCCACCGCAGAATCAGGAACAATAGAAGTATCAGCGTCAAAATCGGCAAAATCACAAGGAATGTCCTCATAGGCATCCAGCCAGTAAGACGGTGCCCTCAATTCCTCACCCCCTAAACCCTTACCTTCATTATCCATCACTCTCTACCTTTACTATTCCTTTAAATATATAAATATAGATGCCAAATTCCAAGCACAACACAATATAAATATATAGAAAACTGAAAACTTTCTTATAGATATAACCTCAAACAACACAAAAACCAAAACCCAAAATCTCTCAAAGGAATACTGAAAAAAACAAAGTGAACAGAACTGAATGAAATCTGCTTTGTTATGGAGATAAGATAGAAAGGCAGCTGCTAAAGATGCTGTGAAAGAGAGAGAGAGAGAGAGAGAGATAAAGAGAGATTAGCAGAGAGAAGGAGGTGGATAGACCGTACGAAACACGCAAAAGGGGTTTAAGGGTTAAGAGAGAAAAAAAAACAAAACAAAAAACCAACAAGAAGAAGAAGTACAAGAACAGAAACAGAAACAACAACAATTATAACCCTAAACCACAAACTTTGGTGTGTGATTCTTTTAGATTCCACGGTCTATCAACTCCTCCTATTCTGCTCTCTTTTTTTGACCCCCTCTTATATGTTGCTTTTTTCTTTTCTTTTTTTTCTCTTCTCCTCTCTCTTCTTTTTCTGGGTATTTTCGCTCTTGCTACTCTGCTTTTTCTCTATACCTGAGTGAGAGAGAGAGAGAGAGAGAGAGAGAACCACAAAGCAAAGTAAAGGAAGTGATGTGAGAAAAAGAAACCTGAAAATTATAAATAAAAAATAAAAACCCTTCTTCTTTTTTTATTTATTAAAAACACCGAAAGTTTTAAAAACAAAAAAACAAATGTAAGTTTTGTTTGGAAATTGGTACGTAGTCGGTTTGTCATGTATGTACACAGGAACAAGTTCTAGGTTCTAGGTTCTAGGGGGGGCATTTTTTTTTAACACTTTATCTTTAAAATGTTACTGTCAACGTGGATTTCATTCCACCAACCAATTAACGACACGTTTCTGATCAATCTGAATTTCACTGTCTTTGGATTTTTTGCTTACGTGGCGCATTTTTAGTGGCTCGTCAGATAGAGTGTTCTGAACGACCGTGATGGTGTTAAAAGTGTTAGTTTTTTTTTTTTTTTTTATACTTCTTTTGGTAGCTACTAGTTAAGTTAGCAAATTTAAGTACATTGACACGTGGCATATTGTCGGACAGTAGGAGAGCCTATCAGTTTGCGCCACTCGCGCAAACGTGGAATCCAGCGTGAGTAAAAGAGCTGTGCTAGTGCAGCATAAAATAGCACCACTTTTGTCATAATTCGCTTACATAATAAGCTATAAATAGTAAAAAGATGATGATAAGTAGATATAAAGTTATCTTTTTACCACTTACAACTCGCCATATAAACGAATTACGAAGCAAGTTGTGACAACTTATATAGCACAATCATTATCCGTGAGTAAAAGATCTAATTGGATTTTTATTTTTTAACCCAAGAAAAGAAAAATTTTAAAAGGACTAGACAATTCGCTCAAAAAGTCAAATGTGGTACAGAACATTGTGGACCGTCGGATTGGGTTTTATTCCTTGGATAAAAGGGCGAATAATTTTATCTTATTAGGATCTTCCCACTATGGGGTCTGGTGGCGATGTATCGTATCATGGTGTTTGTGTGAATTTTTTTTTTTTTTTTGTTTTTGTTAATTATTTGTTTCTGTTATGATTTTTTCTAATTCATGAAAAATCTCTTTTTCTTTTTAAACCAAAAAGATGAAATTCTTGTTCTTGATCATGAGCTTTTTGTTTTTGGATTCTGTTTGGAAGATCAAATCAATTTGTGGGTCCATGTCTTTGTTACTCTTTGTACAGATTATACAACAATAAAATCTTGGGAAATTTACACCATGTTTGGTGAGCAGTAGCACTAGAGAAAATAATCATTTTCTTTGGTTTGGTTAAAAAGAACAAAGGGAAAGAAAATAATAGTGGAGAGAGGTTGTTTCTTTGGGTTTCACCAATTTTTCTTTTTTTTTCTTTTTTTTTTCTCTAAATCCATAAATTTACTCTTATAATCTTGGAAGGTTTTGAATTTTTTTGTAAAATTATTTTTATATTCTCATAATTAATTATTAATTTTATAATTTACAATGATAAAATAATAAAATTTTCTCTCTCCTTTCTCTTTCCCTCTACATCCAAACACACAAAATAATTACTTTCTTTACCTTTTCTTTTGTTTTCTTCTCTCTTCTTCTTTATTTCTCTTATCTTCTTTTCTAGAAACTTATATTTAGACTTTACCTCCATAACTTACAAGTTTTTATATTTATAGACTAACATCGCACTAAAGGTACATGGCAATGTGTCGGTTTATATATTCTCTAACCTAATTTAAGTGTATATGTATGTGAAAGTACCTTCTATAGATTTGAATTCCAACCCCTTACTCCTTCATCCCACAAGAACTTTATATTTGTAGAGTGACTTTCATTTTTTTTTTTTTTTGAGAAACACACACATTTAGGAAAAGGAAATGAGATAAGAAAATACACTCACAAACCAACGCTAAAATTACATGCGACAATTAGTAAAGTGACCATCATGTTAAGAGTGCGTGATAATAATATTTGGTTAATATTGTTTTTTTATATATACAATCTAAAAATTTTACTTTTACCTAATTTAACCTATCGCATCAATAATATTAAGTGGTGTTAAATTATTGATTTGTACAATGTTTTTTTTTTCCCTTGCACGTGGGCTATGAACTATGGCATTTATTACGGCATTAATTACGCTTCAATTGCTGCATGAAACAGCCCACACGACCTTTGTCCTGCAGCTATTTCACATCATAAATTTTGCTTTGGAAGGACACATCATAAATTTAAGGCTATATTTTTTTTTTTAGAAAAATTTAAGACCGTAGTTGATACTTTATATTTTTTTTTTAAGAAGAAAAATACGTTGTATTCTAAATAGTGATACTTGTTAGTATGTCTTTAGTTTTTAAAGGACCAACTTTAGTTCAAATATTATAAATTTTCGAAAAATATATATCTACTCTTTAATATATATATATTTTTTTTAAATTCTTAACCCCTAATTGGTCAAACTACGATTTTGATTTTTGAATTATGCATCAAATTTCAAGTTCATCCATAAATTATTTAGACTTTATGGTTCTAATGTACTTATTAATGTTTTTAAAATGAGTCAATATTATTTTTATCCACACTAACGTGCTTTTGTATATGCAGACACTGATATATATATACATAGACACTTTCATCCTATGTCTAAGAAAACTTAACATATCAATGCTTCATAATTTCCAAGTGTTCCCCCCCCCCCCCCCCCCCCCCAAAAAAAAAAATATATACACTTTCATCCTATGCCTAAGAAAACTTAACATATCAATGCTTCATAATTTCCAAGTGTCCCCCCCCCCCCCCCCAAAAAAAAAGTGGGAAAGAGAAGATTTATACCTGAAATTTTCTCATAGGAGAGAGCAAACTCAGGGTCGGCCCTAGGCGTAAGCCAATTAAGCCATTGCCTAGGGCCTCCTTACTAGATAAGGTCCCAAATTAAGGGCAAATTTTTTAATTTATTTTTTATATATAAATATTTTTGGGAGATATTAAAATATTTTAGTTTATATTTTTTTTCACTATTAAGAAGGCTCAAAGAATTAAGTACTTAATGCTAGAGATAGAGAGAAGACAAATTTAAATAAATAAGTCTTATAAATAGATGTATTACGAATCACAAGTAATTCAAATAAGAAAATGTTAAAAATACTATAAATTTTACAACATAACTTTTATTTATTTAATTATTTTTATACAAGATAAAAACTATACTCTAACCTAATCTAAGTAAATGTGTGTGTGAAACTCTCTTCTAGAGACTTAAATCTCGGCTATTGCCCCTCCCACACCCCACAAGAACTTATACTTGTAAAGTGATCATTGCACTAAGAGTGTGTGGTGGTCTCCATAACTTTTATAATTTAATGTGACAATGAATATGATAGATAGATTTCAACAAACTATTGAATGCATTTTTGAATGAATATTTGTGATTGGTGATATATCTTTATAAATCTCATGTTGTAAATTTTATAATATTTCTAATATTTTTGTAAGCCTCATGTTATTGATCATATTCATTACAATACTAGTTTGTAGTAAAATTTGTTATAATTTTAGCTTTTTTTCAAAAAAAATCATATTAAAAAGTAAAAAAAATGGATTTTAAAAAAATTATTATATAAAATGCTAGTTAAATATTGTTTAAGTGATAACATAAAGGCCTCATTTAAATATTTCGCCTAAGGCATCCGCACCGCTTAGGCCGGCCCTGACCAAACTATATCATTGGGCTGTGAAACTCTTGACTTTATTCTATCTTATTGTTGCTATACCAATGAGGCAATGACAATGGTTAATGACAAACACTTCTGTGCACGACGTTGTAAGTGTTTACATGACACATTCGGCCATTTGATAGTTTCACAAAGTCATAATTTAGAGACCACAAATATTTTATGTTCATTTCACATTTTTCATACTTGAACTAATATTTTAAATTATTCCAAATTCTTGTAATGGAATTTGATCCATAACAAATTGTCTCAATAATTAATGAATTCTATGATCAACACATGATGTAGTCCCTAAATAATTATTCCAAACTTTTATAATGGAATTTGATCCCAAAAAAAAGTCTTAATAATTAACGAGTCATATGATATATTCACGATGTAATCCCTAAAAAATTATTCTAGATAGTTCAATTATTTTACATTAAAAAATTAAACTCTGTTCATAATATTTTAAAACTTTGGATAACAAAACTATAATTGGCTTATACAAATAATATTCTCTAAATAATAGTATTTTTTATCTCCACATTTGATATCAATTATTGGGGCTTAGAGTTGAGGCAACTTTTATTTGAGGTGCGGAGTTGGAAAAAGGGGGAAATCTTTTTCTTTTTTTTATAATTTTTTTTAAGGGGCTAACAGTTCAGGCAACTTTTATTTTGGGAGGGGATTTGGGGAAAAGGAGGAAGTAGCTTTGGAATATAATGGCCTCTAGCGTTTTAATAATTTATAATGGTATAACTTCTTAAAAAGGCTTTTAACAAGGTGCTTCTAGAATTGATTAAGAAAAGAAGTGCTTTAAGACTTTTGGACACTTTGCATTAGTTTTTTTTTTTTTTTTTTTAATATCTAAAAGACAAGGGTAAGGGTACATTTAATACTTACTAAGAAAATTTTACTAATTTTCAAAAATATTCATCATTAAAAAAATAAAGTCAAACCATACAAAAAATATTTGAAATGAAAAATTAACCACTTTGAATTTCTACATGCACGTAGAGAGTTATTGACGAGTGTATATTTTTTTAGGAAAAAAAAAAGCATTTGTTAACAAGAAAAAATAATAATGAAAAGATTGACAAAGATTTTTTTTTTTTGCTCCTACTTTAACTTTGGTGCTAAAGAGTCTTAAATCTTAATTTTGATTCAACTAAAAAATTCTAAACCCTTTCCTGCTTTATTAAAGAGACTTCTAAGAAGATTCACAGAGTGACTCCTAGATCAAGTTGGGCCAATTGAGAGGGAGAAAAAAAAAGTTGTTTGAGTCTAATATGCCTTCTTTGTTGCTACCAAAGTCAAATGAGTGAATTCAATAAATTGTTCCTAGCAACTTCCCCTTTTACCAAAAAAAAGAGACCTTTGTTCCTATTAATAATGTATATATGCCATCTTGCAGCTACTTGCTAGGATGTACTAATATTCGAATCACTAGAAAAAGCTTTTATAGAAATTCCTCAAGTTGAAATTAGGTCAACCCAAAAGACTTAACCCATAGCCAAAGCTTTTTGACAAAAAAGAAAAAAAGATGCTTAGTTGATTTTGCAAGTCAAAGGAAACTGGAAAATCAGATGCCAATCTTCGTTCTTCCTCAACATGTTAATATCAAAGTATTCTCTAGGTCCTGAATCTTCATGGTAGACATTATTGCCTAGGAAAAAAAAAAAAAGCATTTGTTAACAAGAAAAAATAATAATGAAAAGATTGACAAAGATTTTTTTTTTTTGCTCCTACTTTAACTTTGGTGCTAAAGAGTCTTAAATCTTAATTTTGATTCAACTAAAAAATTCTAAACCCTTTCCTGCTTTATTAAAGAGACTTCTAAGAAGATTCACAGAGTGACTCCTAGATCAAGTTGGGCCAATTGAGAGGGAGAAAAAAAAAGTTGTTTGAGTCTAATATGCCTTCTTTGTTGCTACCAAAGTCAAATGAGTGAATTCAATAAATTGTTCCTAGCAACTTCCCCTTTTACCAAAAAAAAGAGACCTTTGTTCCTATTAATAATGTATATATGCCATCTTGCAGCTACTTGCTAGGATGTACTAATATTCGAATCACTAGAAAAAGCTTTTATAGAAATTCCTCAAGTTGAAATTAGGTCAACCCAAAAGACTTAACCCATAGCCAAAGCTTTTTGACAAAAAAGAAAAAAAGATGCTTAGTTGATTTTGCAAGTCAAAGGAAACTGGAAAATCAGATGCCAATCTTCGTTCTTCCTCAACATGTTAATATCAAAGTATTCTCTAGGTCCTGAATCTTCATGGTAGACATTATTGCCTAGGAAAAAAGAAAAAAAAGCTTGAATTAATTAACTAGTTTAATTAAATGCTAGAAGAAGCTCTTTAATGCAGTTATGAAACCCATTATCCATGTAGCAATATATATATATATATATATATTTTTTTTTCCTTTTGATGAACCATGTAGTAATACATTGACATTGTGTTTTGTGCCCCTATTAATATCTACAACTACAAGAAACAAGAGGAGGACAAGGGTGTGGGCAGTGGGGGCTTAAAAACAGAAAAAAGGGGGTCCGTAACATGTGAACATTTGCATGATTGATATACGGACAGAAACTTCAAATCATCATCATCATTAAATTATGATCTTGGATACAAATGCAATGAAAAATTGGTGAAATTAAGCTCACAAAATTCTCATTGTAAAAGGGGTTTGTTGCTACATGCATGTTGCATGTGAGTAATAAAAATTCAAAGATTATGAGTAACCAGCTTCCCAAACAAATTGCACGGAACTAAGTGTTGCATGTACTTTTGGTTCTAACGTGTAGTATTAAGCAAAAAAAATCCCAAATAAATTATCTCAAGTTACATTTGAATACTTGAATTTGAATTTATTATAAAGCAGTGGATTTGATCCAAATCTTAGGTAGACGGGTCAAATCCAAACCTTTAAACATTTTTAAATTATGTAAACAAGGTAGTTTGAATTTAATAACCTAAATTCAAATCTACTTGTTCAAATCCTACCATCCAAATACATTATTATTGTGAATCAAATTTTGTTGAAGTGCAAACATTGGCGTATATAACCTTTTTTTATTTATTGGGTCATGCTAACAATTGCTCTTAAGACAATAATTAATAATTCATTTCAAGAAAGTTTTAACACCACCCTTATGAAAAATAAAAAATGTGTCAAAACAATTTTTTTTTTCCCTTTTTCCATAAAACTTTCTTTAAATAAATTCTTAATGAATGCACTAAGAATTTGTATATATAATTGTTGTCATTTCTCTTGTTCCAAGACATCAAATAAAACTGTCAAAGACTCAAAATCCTCTTGGCTCAGTGATGACTCCAACTTTATATAAATTTTTTTTTAAAAAAAAGAAAAGAATAAATGCTCATTTATTAACCAAGAGAATGCACAGAAGGGGCCGTACATCTGGGCCTGCAGAGCACAAATCCAGGGGGGTGGGGCGATTTGAAATGGGCATGGCCCCCAACCTGTTACGAAAATAGGCCCACAGGACTTGACTTTAGAGGTGAGCTTAACTTCGCAAGGCAAAAAAGAAAAGAAAGAACAGGCCCAGGGGGCTTGATTTTCCTTTTCCCAGGGAAAAAAGAGAGTAACATCAAATAAACTCCTGCTTTTAACTTTTTAGTTGAGTGGAATAGTTACTCAAGTAACCAGGGTTCTTTTTACTTCCTACCTAGACGTTTTATGTTTTTGTTTTTGTTTTTGTTTTTATTTTAACTAGCCTGCCTTAGACTACCATAATAAGGAATGGGATTGAGTAATATTTTTATTATATGATGAATGCAAAAAAATTTATTTCATATATGTTATACGGTAAGAGCATAAAAGTAAATTAATATAAATTATTTTTTTCATCTTCTTAATTTATTCCTTAACTAAATAAAAGAGTTTTTTTTTCCCCACATTTTTACTCTCAACCAAACACACTTAAGAAAAGTAAAATATTTTTTATCTTTCGACTTTTTTATCCTTCCATTACTTCAACCCCTAACCAAACATAGTCTAAGGGCTATTGTCAGTTTATAGGCACGCTCAAAAGGGCTAAAACTATATCCAATTTCATAACATACAAAGGTGTCCGCTTGTGTTTGAATAACAACCCTTAACACAAAACCACCGCTAGTACTTGTTTGAGTGCATCAATCATAATATGACACTTAAATGTATCATGGATTTGAGTGTATATTTGGGTGTATCTCTAGAGTTTTTCAAAGACCATTGGCTTCTTTAACCTAAATTGCTTTTTTTTTTTTTTGAAATACTCTTTTTTTAATTAAAATTTAGCTTACTATTTTTAAAATATGGTGTATATAACACCACTAAAGCATTGGAGAATGCGTAAGTGGTTAAATCTAGACTCTACATGTGAAGCAGCTGTGAGGAAATAGAGAGTAGGTGATGGCTAAGAGATTTTGTCTTGATCAATGTTAAAGGCATGACTACCTTGAAAAAGAAGTGAGATTTACACTTGACACAGTACTCAAGCAATCACCAAAAAGGGACATAGTGACTTTTTAGGGTTAAAGACTATGAGAACACCTCTTATTAGTTGAATGCACAGTGAGTCACCTTGGAGACATGTGTACCAATCACAATATTCTTAATGTCTCTCCCAAACAGTGGCAAAACTACCTATCTTCTGGTCCCAATGCCACATTGGCGCAGTTCTTATCCCTTAGTCAACAGATAATATCACAACTGTGAAAAGATCCAAAAGAGAAAATATGATGACTTGACACATGTCATTTGTACTCAGCCATGTTTCTTAAAGTATAAAGAGAACATGCAACTGTGCTTCTAGAGCAAGAACCCAAATAGATATTTTGAGATGAAAGTGGAGAGTTGGTAAGAAAGAAAGACAACTTCATTGTAAACTAATTTCTTTCTGATACATAATACCTGAGCTGAGCAAGAATGTTATATTCTTGCTCAAATCGTGATTTTTTATCCATTCTCTAGGGTTTTCCATATACTTCACGTGTTGCTTTGATAATCAACTTTGCATCTGTTAAGGGGAAAATTTTGATGTTCCCAAATGGAATATGAGGCAGCAAAGTCGAAACTCAACAATGGGCCCTTGAAATAAAGCCCAAAGGCTTTCGGTCTCGTGTAAGCCCACCCAAGCAAGAGATGGAGGCTGCACCTTAACAAGAAGACAACAATAAAGCTCAGTCCTTTTACAACATCATAGTCCAAATCAGTTTTCTAGTGGTACGGTATTATCTCCAACGGTAGGGTAATTTTAGGTTAATAAGTGTGTTTACATGGTAAAAATCATATGTTTTCCTTATTATTATTAAGTTAACATATGAGAAAACTTCCATAGTATCCAAAATATTATGGCTTTCATCATAACAATAATAAACAAAGATTAAAGGCTTCATAATTACAAATAAAAGATGAAAAATAGGATGGAATGAAGGGAGAGAGAGATCCCAGCTCAGTGTAGCAAGTATTAAATTGAGATTTTGGTGAGTGTGTGTTTATAAGGCATGAACGAGGTGAATGTGGGCTGTTTTGAGTGAGTGAGATAAGATTAATGCTGAGTTTAAAGCTTTTTGTGAGTAATAGGCTATTTGTGACTAGTTGGAAGACATTTATGAGCTGTGATTGTGTAGGGGGGAAGAATATCTAGGATTAGATGAGTGTAGGCTAAAGATGATGAGTGGTGAGCTTAAGGAGAGTTAAACCACCAATAAAAATGGCGAACGAATCCAAAGCCTTAGAGGGGGGTAGCTGTGTGTGTTTTGGGCTGCTGTGCTTGTGTTTTTATAATGGAACTTTAGAGAAATATTAATTAACAAGAATCCAAAAAACGTAGGTCTAATTCTGGGGAGCCTTGATAGCTGAATTAATAGCCTGGATTTAGCCTAAAAATTGGAGATTTGCTTTTGGGGCTGTTTTGCTTCTTTGGGCAATGTCACACATGGGTAGTATTTGGGGTAATCTTATATTAAATGCTAAGATTGTTGAGATTGTGTTCAGCCAATAGGATTAAGGCAAGTATTAAGGAAGAATCCTAGTGCTGCAACTGAGATTTGGTCCCTAGAAAGTAAGATTCAACACCCTAAGCCAGGTGTCAAAGCTTAAGTCCACTTCAGAGGGTTCCACTGAAGATCCCTTTATGCTCTTCAAGCCACATGTTCCCAATTTTTCCCCTTTATGATTCATGGGCTTGGCACATGAATTACGTCTTGAATGTTTTGAACACTTATAACGTCAATTTGTTAAAGTTTGGATAATTTGGTTTCAGCTCCCCTTCCGCTGGAGGTGCAGTCTTGAGGAAGATGATGAAGTCCCATCATCCTATAGACTTCAACTGATATGACAACCCTTGGGCACTGTTCGCGTCAGGTAGAGGGTGGCAGAAAACTGATGGGGCAGCCCCTAGTTCATTCTCGAAGGCTTGGTTCTCTTGTAGGGGCATCTAGTTGTTTCTTTGGTTAAGGATGAACAAGGGCTGGTTGACCACTTTCAAGCCTCTTGTTAGAACCTTTTTGGGCTGAAACTTTGCTCTATTTTAGCACTTTAGTTGGGCCACATGGCCCTTTCTTTGCTTGGGCTTATTCCCTACTCCATGAGATTCTTAGACGTACAAAATGGGCATTAAAGACATGCTTTGCCTTGAGTTTTTTACTTCTCATGGGCTTTAGTTGTTAGTAAAAATAAAATGAATCCATGAGCTTTAATAAATATTTATGATAGATTTTGGGTGTTAATTCCCATGAGCTTTAAATAACAACTTGTTTAATTTCTCATAATTTTTACTATGGATTACTTTGTAAATGATATTTTTTTGGGGCTTTTTTAAATAATGACCTCCAATATTGTTCTTGAGAATAATATTTACCATGGGTTTTAAATAAATATGGTAACAACCACTATAATGGAATGATGTGATGTTCTCATGAGTTTCTCTATAGATAATCATAATGGACATGTAGGATGAATAATTACCATGAGTTTTGGTAGTAAATATTATGAATGTTGTGATGTAAGATAGATCATGAGTTTATAATATGAAATAAATAAATGTCATGGGTCTAATAATCATAACTTTTCATGGGTTTTTATAAGATGAATGCATGAGTTTTGAGAATAGATAATTCATAAATTCCATGAGCTTGTAATATTATAGTAATAGGTTTAAGAATCTAAAATATTTTTAAGTGAAATAATTATGATGTAGTATTTTGCCAAGTATTGATAACCTTGGGCTTTCGATAAAATAATGCAAAGTAGTTAACTTGGGCTTTTAATAATGCCAATGAGAATTGGGTTTTGATATTGCCAATGAGAATTGGGTTTTAAATATTATCAGCAAGAACTGGGTTTTGATATTGCCAATGAGAATTGGGCTTTGATGTTGCTAATGAAAATTGGGTTTTGGTGTTGCCAATGAGAATTGGGCTTTGATGTTGCTAATGAGAATTGGGCTTTGGATATTGCCATGAGTTTAAATCATAGGCTTTGATCATGAATTTGAATTCCATTGATAAAATTGTTTTGCCATGGCTTGAATCATGGGCTTTTCAAATATTGCCAAGCATAAGTATCTTTGGACTTTAAATAGAATATGATGTGTGTATTGGGTTCATAGGGCCTATTTTGGGTTTAGCTAAATAATGATAATAAAATTGGATAAAATATGAGTTTGAACTTTTTGTCATAGTTTATATCATGACACAATTTAGATAATGAGATATGAAATATTTGTGATTAATGGAATAATAGAGCAAAAATATTTGGGAAAACCCAATAACTTGTTAGTGGTATAAATAGGTGGTACTCAAATAGAATTAGGTGTAAAAAAAAAAAAAAGTACCCTAACACATCTGTAAGTACACAATTTGTACCCTAACCCAACTACGTAATGGGTTCAAGCCTAAAAAACCTTATACAATTAAATTTGTAGAGTGTGGGCTTGAAACCTAGGTTTTATGGAAATTGGACAACAGATGGCAGGCTAGATTGCCACTATCTACACAATCGATGAATAAAAATAACGGAAAATTCTCCTCGGACGTAAGCCGAGGATATCTTATATTGCTTTTCCTTCTTCAAACAATAGATTAAAATTAAAGATGATGCGTATAGTGCTTTTTCCCTTTTCTTTTTCTTGCTTCCCCCCTCCTCTAATGCCTTTTTCGTTCTTTTATATCATTCTTCTTTTTCTTCTCTACATCTTCCACGTGTAGTACAAATCACCAATTTTGATACTTGTTCCATTTGACACCCTCTTGAAATTTTCAAACAATTGCTGTAAGGTTGGTCTCTACTGTTCAGAGGTCATTTCTCCATTAATGCGGTCAGAGAGGTAGGTGTAGAGTCTTTAATGTGGTGGTAACAGCTTTCCTCAAGATATTTCCTATTCATTCTCCCCCTCTGCTCTCTTGTAGAACACATCATCATGCACCAAACCTCCTAGAATCTCCTTCTAAACACCATAGTATATCATCCGATCTGTATCTGACCTAGCCGAGGAGACGCCCCTCTAACTTTTTTGCAAATAACCCGCTTATGGGCTTTAAGTCTTTGCTCGGACAGACTAGTACCCCAAACCCGGCCCAAGGCCTATGAACATATTTTAAACAATCTGACCCCATAATAGCCCTTCAAAACTTGGTTTTTCTCTCTATCCGAGGAGAAAAGTGAAGTTTTGACCCAACACCAGAGCTTTCACATGCTTTTCAAACCATGACATGTGGGAATATCATTTCACTTTTTTTTTGAACCGCTCCCGATGTTATTAAACCCATAACGCTCGCATTAATTATTGCAGGCAACGCCCTGTCTTCCACATTCAACGGTGAGATATACATCCAATGGCTTGGGTCCATCCTCAAAAGTTGGGCGGGATAACTTCCTTTTAATGCCGTTTCCCATATATAAAAAATGCCTAGGAAACCACGATTAAACCTATTACTCCAACAATCAATCAAATCCAAAATCTCTCTCCTTTTTCTCTCCACTAAAGAAGTTCGCGAAGAATCGTCCACTCATTTCCCATAAGTACTCACACTCTCTTAAATTCATTTCTTCTCGGCTACTGACCATACTATCTCTCTCTCCCTAAATCCCTACTTTTATCCCGACCAAATGGGTAGATTCAAGTGTTTAGTAAATACTCCCACTGGCATGGAGGGTTTCTGAGCTAAATACCACATTCCTCCGGAAGTGGGTTTAAAGTACTGCCCTCCAAAAGCCGTAGCTGACTCTAGGAAAGAAGGACAAGTTGTCATTCCTATAATCGCCTTTTTAGAGGGTGGAATGACGCTTCCCATGAAGAATGTTACCAGTGAATACCTGCGTAACCATAGATTGTGCCCCGACCAGTGTACACCTAACATGTTTAGAGTCTTAGGTTGTGTCGATACTTTAAATGAGCAAATGGGTTTGAATCTCACATGGCGTGATGTTGTCCATATGTATGAGTGCCACCAACTATAAAATGTAGGCTACTACCTCAAGTCTAGGTCCAGCATCGTTAGACTTATATCATGCCTTCCCAAGTCTAATAAAGGCATGAAGGACGACTACTTAATCGCCTCTGGGAGATGGTACGACGGTCCTCATTGCCCAGTTAAAGAGGGAAAACCAAGTGTGACACCATAGGATTTAGATTTTCTGACCCGAGTTTGAGATCTTCTAGCTTTATCATTCATATTCATCATATTTTAATATTCTCTTTATTCAATGTTTATTATGGGTCTAACCATATTTTGCTTTCGGATGTGTTTTTTTTTGCAGACAAATAACACGTATCGCCCCGATTAAGTGAAACCAACATTTCGGATTTTAACAGAGTTTTGAGATCCGAAGTGTTTGTGAATGAGGACTTACAAGTGAAGGCTGCTCGTCTTATCTTAGGATACGACCCTCTGTCAAACGTCTACCAGGAGATCAACAACGCAATCATTGCGGGTGATAAGAGACGTAGAAAAATTGACATTTCTAAGCCTGGCTTTCTTGCCCCAAACGATTTACCAGACAACCCTTCCGTTATCCTGTACACACTCCCAACTAGAGCAGTCTCACTTTCAGTGCGACTTGCAGTAATCAGCATCCGGAAAGAGCCCACATCTCCATGTCTATATCTTGAGGAAGAAATAGATCAATTTTGGCTTGAGGAAGTAGAGAAACCTATAGAAAGCCATATCGTTACCATCTCAGACGAAGAAAACGAGCCTATCGAGAATTCTGGTATAAAGGGCATAGTAATTGCGTAAGTTGATACTAGTGCCGAGGAAGAAGAGATGTCCAGCCTAAGATTGCTGATAACCAAGAGGGGTACACAAGCTACCAAAAAGGTTACAGTTGGACCTCAATCCCCTCCCAAGCTGCCACTGCCTCCTCCTCCCTCCGACCCCAAGATTCCTGTCCTTGACCCCAAAAAGAAAAGGAAAAATAAGGTTGAGGAGACAGAAATGGCATAACAGAAGAAGCTGAAACAATAACAACAAAAAGTTGCTAGGAGTAGAACGTGCGCCTCTTCTGTAGAAAGTGGGGAAAGCCATGGCCAGGCTGAGGTGCACCGTGTGCAAGCCAATTGGTCCCCTACACTAGAATTAGATGGGGCTCCAATTCCTTGCCATTCCAGCATAAGAAAGTTCCAGCGAGGACATGCCCATCACTTAGTGAATGCTCTAAAACAACCTTTTATTCTACTAAAGGACATGGAGGCTCTGGAGGATATGAGCCAGCCACACCTTTTCCTCTCCCTAACAAGGGACTTAGCTTTGGTACGTGTCACCCAACCACTGCTTCCTCGCTATATTTTTTTATATTATCTTTTCGTATAAACTCTTTCCAATATACTTTTCTATTGTTCCTACCTTGACATACCTGTTCAACATTTTCATGCAGGCCATTCAAGAGGTTTTTGTTGCTGAGAAGTGGGTGAAGGATAGTTGGAACAAGGCCAAGGTTGAATTTCAGGTTACAGTTGAAACTGAGAAAGCTTTAGGCCATGCTGTGGCAAAGAATGAGGATTTGACCAAAAAATTGGCAGAGAAAAAGAGAGAGAGAAATAGTGCCGAGGCCGGACTCTAAACTACCAAGGCTCAAGTGGAGGGGCAACGTAAACTGCTGCACCAAAAAGAAAAGGATCTATCCAAAGCTTAGCTAGAAAATTTAGACTTAAAAAAGGAGCTTGCCCAAGCCAAGGAAAATGCTTGTACCCTCAAGGAGACCATGGAGGCTGCCAAGAAGCCTTCTTACAATGAAGGAGTTGAGGCAACGGAAACCCGACTGACTGAGGAGCTAGCAGAAGTCTGTAGGGAGTACTGTCAACAAGTTTGGGCAAAAGCCCTAAATGTGGCAGGAATCCCGACTACTTCTGAATGGAGAAAGACCGAGAACATTTGGATTACTCAAGACATCTGAGTGATTGAAGAACTTCCTTCCATTTCAACTACCTTTGAGACAGTGCTTTTGATACAACCATCTCTAATTCAAGAACCTATTCCACCTCCTAAAGAATTTGCTAGTTCTGATAAAGAGTGGGAACAAGGTGACGAGGCTGAGGAGCGCCTAAGAGAACATGCTGAACAAGATGCTCCCCTACTAGGGGCAAAGGACAAAGGAAAACATGTCCAAGCCTCATTCGAAGCTAAGCCTAAGCAAACAGGGGAGGAGGACAAAATGAAAGAGGTTGCAAAAAAGTCCAAACAAGACCCTCCACCTAAACTCAAGGCATAGGTCATCTAGGACTTTTTTTTTTTTTTTTTTTTTTTTACGTAGCTTTCTTTTTTAGGACTCTTATTTTGATCCTTTTCAGAATTTCATTTTCAATGTACCCACTGATAGAATCAATGATAAATTCAAAAGATTGCTTTTTAATTTATTGCCAATTTCCTTTATTGAAATATTTATCTCTTTTACCCTAATGTAAATTACATGCATAGCACAATTGACTTAATATCCCAATGTACAGGGAAATCTTTATAATACCTTAGTCAATACTAGTAATCCGACATGAAACTACGCACACTTTATCAACTTAAATCATCAGCAGATAACCTATGTATTGAAACTGTAATATCTGAAGTGCAACAACATACAATTAAATCTGTATGAATATATCTGAACTTAAAACAAGAGAAATATAGTTTAAGACTTGATTTGATGACTAATTTGACCCAAGAATCCAAGCATATCCAAATTCATGTCTAATATATGGGAGAATAAATTAAAATGTTAATTTCTCCAAAGTAGATGATCTGAAGACTAGACGTAATTAAGGTTCTGTTTAGCACTTAATAAAATATCAATATTCATGAGGTATGTGGTCCAAGGAGCCAAGCATGACCAAGTTTATGTTTGATAAATATGAAAAATGAACTGAAATATTAATTTTTCCCAAAGTAGAAAATCCGAGTACTAGAGGTAACTAAGGTTTTGTTTAACACTTTAAAATATCAATTTCCACAAGGTATGTCGTTTGAGGAGCCAAGCATGACCAAGTTTATGTTTGATACTCATAAAAAATGAATTGAAATTTTAATTTTCCCAAAGTAGATGATCTGATGACCTAACGTAACTAAGGTTCTGTTTAACATTAAATAAAATATCAATTTCCACGAGGTATGTGGTCCGAGGTGCCAAGCATGACCAAGTTTCTGTTTGATACTTATAAAAAATGAACTGAAATGTTAATTTCCCCAAAGTAGATGATCCGAGGGCCAGACGTAACTAAAGTTTCGTTTAACACTTAATAAAATATCAATTTCCACGAGGTATGTGGTCCTAGGAGTCAAGCATGACCAAGTTTCTGTTTAATACTTATAAAAAATGAATTGAAATGTTAATTTCCCTAAAGTAGATGATCCGAGGACCTAACGTAATTAAGGTTCTGTTTAACACTTAATAAAATATCAATTTTCATGAGGTATGTGGTTCAAGGAGTCAAGCATGACCAAATTTCTGTTTGATACGTATAAAAAATGAACTGAAATGTTAATTTCCCCAAAGTAAATGATCCAAAAACCAGACGTAACTAAGGTTTCGTTTAACACTTAATAAAATATCAATTTTCACGAGGTATGTGGTTTGAGGAGTCAAGTATGACCAAGTTTCTGTTTGATACTTACAGAAACTGAACTGAAATGTTAATTTCCCCAAAGTAGATGATCCGAAGACTTAACGTAACTAAAGTTATGTTTAAGAGTTAATAAAATATCAATTTTCACGAGGTATGTGGTTTGAGTAGCCTAGCATGACCAAATTTCTGTTTGATACTTATAAAAAATGAACTGAAATGTTAATTTTCCCAAAGTAGATGATCTGAGGACCAGGCGTAACTAAGGTTATGTTTAACACTTAATAAAATATCAATTTTCACGAGGTATGTGGTTCAAGGAGCCAAGCATGACTAAGTTTTTGTTTGATACTTATAAAAAATGAACTGCAATGTTAATTTCCCTAAAGTAGATGATCCGAGGACCAGACGTAACTAAGGTTTCGTTTAACACTTTATAAAATATCAATTTCCATGAGGTATGTGGTACGAGAAGTCAAGCATGACCAAGTTTTTGTTTGATACTTATAAAAAATGAACTGAAATGTTAATTTCCCCAAAGTAGATGATCCGAGGATCAGACGTAACTAAGATTCTGTTTAACATTTAATAAAATATCAATTTCTACGAGATATATGGTATGAGGAGCTAAGCATGACCAAGTTTCTGTTTGATACTTATAAAAAATGAACTGAAATGTTAATTTCTCCAAAGTAGATGATTCGAGGACCAGATGTAACTAAGATTTCATTTAACACTTAATAAAATATCAATTTCCATGAGGTATGTAGTCCAAGGAGTCAAGCATGACCAAATTTCTGTTTGATACTTATAAAAAATGAACTGAAATGTTAATTTCCCCAAAGTAGATGATCCGAGGATCAGACGTAATTAAGGTTATGTTTAACACTTAATAAAATATCAATTTTCACGAAGTATGTGGTTCGATGAGCCAAGCATGACCAAATTTCTGTTTGATACTTATAAAAAATGAACTGAAATGTTAATTTCTCCAAAGTAGATAATCCGAGGACCAGACATAACTAAGGTTTCGTTTAACACTTAATAAAATATCAATTTCCACGATGTATGTGGTCCGAGAAGTCAAGCATGACCAAGTTTTTATTTGATACTTATAAAAAATGAATTGAAATGTTAATTTCCCCAAAGTAGATGACCTGAGGTTCAGACGTAACTAAGGTTCTGTTTAATATTTAATAAAATATCAATTTTCACGAAGTATGTGGTTCGATGAGCCAAGCATGACCAAATTTCTGTTTGATACTTATAAAAAATGAACTGAAATGTTAATTTCTCCAAAGTAGATAATCCGAGGACCAGACATAACTAAGGTTTCGTTTAACACTTAATAAAATATCAATTTCCACGATGTATGTGGTCCGAGAAGTCAAGCATGACCAAGTTTTTATTTGATACTTATAAAAAATGAATTGAAATGTTAATTTCCCCAAAGTAGATGACCTGAGGTTCAGACGTAACTAAGGTTCTGTTTAATATTTAATAAAATATCAATTTTCACGAGGTATGTGGTCCGAGGAGCTAAGCATGACCAAGTTTGTGTTTGATACTTATAAAAAATGAACTGAAATGTTAATTTCCCCAAAGTAGATGATCCGAGGACCAAACGTAACTAAGATTTCGTTTAACACTTAATAAAATATCAATTTCTACGAGGTATGTGGTCCGAGGAGTCAAGCATGATCAAGTTTCTATTTGATACTTATAAAAAATATACTGAAATGTTAATTTCTCAAAAGTAGATGATCCGAGGACCAGACGTAACTAAGGTTATGTTTAACACTTAATAAAATATTAATTTTCACGAGGTTTGTGGTCCGATGATCCAAGCATGACCAAGTTTCTATTTGATACTTATAAAAAATGAACTGAAATGTTAATTTTCCAAAGTAGATGATCCGAGGATCAAACGTAACTAAGGTTCTGTTTAACATTTAATAAAATATCAATTTCCACGAGGTAAATGGTCTGAGGAGTCAAGCATGACCAAGTTTCTATTTGATACTTATAAAAAATGAACTGAAATGTTAATTTCCCTAAAGTAGATGATCCGAGGACCAGACGTAATTAAGGTTTCGTTTAACACTTAATAAAATATCAATTTTCACGAGGTATGTGGTCCGAGGAGCCAAGCATGACCACATTTCTATTTGATACTTATGAAAAATGAACTGAAATGTTAATTTCCCCAAAGTAGATGATCCGAGGACCAAACGTAACTAAGGTTTTGTTTAACACTTAATAAAATATTAATTTCCACGAGGTATGTGGTCCGAGGAGCCAAGCATGACCAAGTTTCTGTTTGATACTTATAAAAAATGAACTAAAATGTTAATTTTCCTAAAGTAGATGATCCGAGGATCAGACGTAGCTAAGATTCTGTTTAACACTTAATAAAATATCAATTTTCACGAGGTATGTGGTCTGAAGAGTCAAGCATGACCAAGTTTCTGTTTGATACTTATAAAAAATGAACTGACTGAAATGTTAATTTTTCCAAAGTAGATGATCCGAGGACTAAACGTAACTAAGGTTTCGTTTAACTCTTAATAAAATATCAATTTTCACAAGGTATGTGGTCTGAGGAGTTAAGCATGACCAAGTTTTTGTTTGATACTTATAAAAAATGAACTGAAATGTTAATTTCCCCAAAGTATGATCCGAGAATTAGACGTAACTAAGGTTCTATTTAACATTTAATGAAATATCAATTTCCACGAGGTATGTGGTCCGAGGAGCCAAGCATGACCAAGTTTCTGTTTGATACTTATAAAAAATGAATTGAAATGTTAATTTTCCCAAAGTAAATGATCCCAGGACTTAACGTAACTAAGGTTCTGTTTAACACTTAATAAAATATCAATTTTCTCGAGGTATGTGGTCCGAGGTGCCAAGCATGACCAAGTTTTTGTTTGATACTTATAAAAAATGAACTGCAATTAACACAACACAATAATAATTTGAACTAAGACGGCAGAAATGCATTTCATTAATAATAATGCCTTCGTAGGTTATTTACTTCCAGAGACGTTTTACAGCCTTTTCATCTAAATTTGCAAGATAATAAGCTCCTATGCCAGCTACTGAAGTAATACGATAAGGTCCTTTTTAGGTAGGTCCTAGTTTTTCCCATACTGGATTCTTGGCATTACTCAAGTCCTTTCTTAATACCAACTCTTCTGGTGCTAGTGGCCTTAACTTGACATGAGCATCATACCTCCGTTTGAGCTTATGCTGATAATAAGCTAGCTGAACCATCGCATTCTCTCGCCGTTCCTCAACTAGGTCTAGACCTTTCTCTAGTAAAACATCATTATTACTTGGGACGAAAGGGCTTGTTCTCAATGTCGGAAACCCAGTTTCTAAAGGAATCACAGCCTTAGCCCCATAAGTCATAGAGAAGGTTGTCTCTCTTGTAGATCTAAATGGAGTAGTTTGATATGTCCATAGAACATGTGGCAATTCTTCCACCCATCTTCACTTCGCATTATCCAGCCTCTTCTTGAGTCCACTTACTATAACCTTATTAACTGCTTCAGCCTGCCCATTTCCCTGCGGATAGGCTGGAGTGGGGTATTTATTCATGATTTTTCTGAAAGCTTTACTATCAAACTGTTGGCCGTTGTCTGAAATAAGAGTATGAGGTATCCCAGATCTAGTGACAATGTTCTTCCAAATGAAATTCTTTGAGTCCACATCTCTAATGTTTGACAAAGGCTCAGCTTTAACCCACTTGGTGAAGTAATCGGTTCGTACGAGCAACCACCTTTTATTTTCCACAGCCTTTAGGAAAGACCCTATTATATCTAATCCCCATTGAGCGAATGGCCAGAAACTAGATAAAGGGTTAAGTACACAACCGGGCTAATGGATGTTAGGAGCAAACCTTTGGCATTGGTCGCATTTTTTTGCATAATCCTGGGCCTCTTTCTGCATGTTGGGCCACCAATACCCCTAGGTAAGAGCCCTATGAGCCAAAGACTTTCCTCTTGTGTGACTCTTGCAAATCCCTTCATGCAATTCTTCCAAAAGTAACTTCGTCGCTTCTGGGTGTATACACAACAAATATTGCCCAGAAAAAGAGCGTTTGTACAACTTTTGATCCTCGGACAGCCAGAATCCAGGTGCCAACCTGCGTATTTTATCTGCTTCAGATCTCTCCTCGAGTAGGACATCACTCTTAAGAAAGGATATATGGGGTCTATCCAACTAGGTCTGAACCTAACTTGATGGATATGGACGACATCGGCAGCCGTCGGAGCAGGTTTCAACAAGTCTTCAATAAGAATGACTCGGGGTAGACCCTCTGCCGAAGATGTTGCCAGTGTGGCCAATGAATCAGCACGCATGTTCCTGCTCCTAGATATATGCATAAAGGTAAAGGAATCAAATTCGGATTGTAAATATTTAACCCTCGTTAGATACTCTTGCATTCTTGGATCTCTAGCCTCTATTGTCCCTACCACTTGGCTCACGACTAATTGAGAGTCCGAGAACATTTGGACTGATTTTCCCCCCATTTTCAAAACCATATCCATTCCGACCAGTAAAGCCTTATATTCTGCCTCATTGTTGGTAGCCGAGAATCCTAATCTCAATGATTTCTCGAATGTAGGCCCCTTCGGAGACACAAGAACTAGTCCCACACCTGATCCTCTTTGATTTGCCACTCCATCAACATACACCTTCTAGGTCGGACGTTCTTTGCACGAAATTGTGCCAACTGATTTTTCATCTATGTGCAACCCCTTTACACATTCTTCTGAGGAAGGTTCAGCTTATTTTGCCACCAAATCAGCAAGGACCTTACCTTTGACAGAGGTGCGAGACATATATTTAATATCGAAAGCCCCCAGGATAGTTCCCTATTTTGCTATCCTCCCTGCGTAATCAGCACTTCGTAATACCGACTTGAGAGGGAGCTGAGTCAAAACAACAACTGTGTGAGACTGAAAATAGTAAGGAAGGTTACGTGTAGCATGCACTAAGGCCAGAATCGCTTTTTCCAATGGTAAATAACCCACCTCAGCTTCATGCAAGGATTTGCTCACATAGTAAACTGGTCTCTATACACCACTATCGTCCCGTATTAAAACCAAACTAATGGCATGGATGACCACAACTATATACGCAAACAGGATTTCATCTACCTCTGGCCGAGACATGATTAGTGGTCGAGGAAAGTACTCTTTAAGTTGTTGAAAAGTTAAAGCACACTCTTCGGTCAATTTGAATCCCTTCCACTTATTAAGCATCTGGAAGAAAGGTCTACACCTATCAGCGGACCGAGAGATAAACCTGTTGAGAGCAGTGGTCATCCCAGTCAACTTCTGAACTTTCTTTGGATTCCAAGGTGGTTGCAAACTGTTGATTGCCCTAACTTATGTCGAATTCACTTCTATTCCTCTATGAGTCACCATGTAGCCTAGGAATTTACCGGAGCCTACACCAATAGAACATTTAGAGGCATTAAGGCGCAATTTGTACTTTCTGAGCGTTTGAAATATGTCATCCAAATCTTTCACATGCATAGGCACCATTTTGCTTTTCACCACCATGTCATCCACATACACCTCAATAGTCTTTCCTAGCCGTGACTCAAACATTCTGGTCATCATCCTTTGGTAGGTAGCCCCTGCATTTTTGAAACCAAATGACATCACCTTGTAATAATAATTCCCTGTAGGAGTAATGAAGGTTGTCTTCTCCTGATCATCTAGTGCCAAAGGTATTTGGTGATAGCCTTGGAAAGTATTTAGAAAACTCATCCGTGGATGTCCAACCGTAGCATCCACCAATTGATCTATACGAGGCATTGTAAATGAATCCTTAGGACAAGCCTTGTTTAGGTCTGTGAAGTCCACGCACACTCTCCACTTCCCGTTATTCTTCTTTACTACCGCTGTATGCACCAACCATTCTGGATAAAAAACTTCTTTGATTGCCCCAGCCCTTTTGAGCTCAAGAACCTCTTCCTTGACAGCCTCGGCATGCTCCTTAGAGGAACGCCGAGGTGGTTGCCTCCTCGGAATAACAGTAGGATTGACATTTAAATGATGACAAATGAAACTTGGATCAACTCTAAGGGCTTCATAGGGATCCCAGGCAAACACGTCTATATTCTTTTTAAAAAACATAACCAATTCCATCTTCTCCTGATGTGGTAGCCGAACACCGACCTGAAAGAACTTTTCAGGGTCATCACCAATAAAAAACTTTTCTAATTCTTCACATGTTGCCTCCTCTGCTGTCACCGCATTGGGCGTATCCAAAGACATTAATTGCTATAAGTCCTCTGCAACCGAGACCGAGGACTCTGGTTCAGCTTGATGTAAAATTGCAGCCGATATACATTGCCTCGCCACTGATTGGCTCCCAAGAATTTCTTCAATTAATCCCCCCGATAGGAACTTCACTTTGACATGTAGAGTTGAGGAAACAGCACCCAGAGCATGCAGCCAAGGCCTTGCCACGATGGCTGTATATGGGGAATAAGTGTCAATCACAATGAAATTCACGTCGACAGTTTTCGAACTTGACTACACGGGCAAACGAATTTGTCCCTTTGGTATGACGACCTTTCCTTCAAAACTTATTAGTGGAGAATCATAAGTTGTAAGATCCTCGAGTTTCAGATTAAGCCCCTTAAACAAGTTGGGGTACATAATGTCAGCACCACTACCTTGATCAGCCATCACTCTCTTCACATCATAGCCCCCTATCCTCAGTGTAACCATTAGAGCATCGTCATGCGTTTGAATGGTCCTAACCTTATCTTCATCTGAGAAGCCCAAAATAGGCAGAGTACCCCTTTTAATCCTCTTTGGCCTTGAGCTAGGCTCCTCAGCAAGAATATGTGACACAAACATCACCCTAGTAGGACAGGAGCCAGTCTTGCTAGGAGTAACGAAAATGACATTAATCGTTCCCAAGGGAGACCGGGATGAGTTGTTCCTTTGATTAATCGAACTTGAATGGCTTCCTTGTCCATTAGGCTGATACAAAAATTGCTTCAACTTTCCTTCACTAACCAACTGCTTCAAATGGTTCCATAGTGTCTGACAATTCTCAGTGGTATGACCTATGTCCTGATGATAGTGGCAAATGAGATTCTGATTCTGCTTTGTAGGATCCCCAGCCATCTTATTGGGCCATTTGAAGTATGGTTCCTTCTGAATTTTTTCCAACAACTGATGTACTAGTTCTTGGAATACGGTGTTGACTACCCGAGGGGTGGCTGAACCAGATTGCCCAGCGAAATCTCTCTTCAACCTATTGTTATGGTATTTATCCGACCTGAAATCCCTCATCTCTTGAGGGATAACCTTTGCCTTCCCCTTACCTTACTGCTGATCTTCCTCGACCCGTTTGTACTCGTCAATACGGTTCATGAGTCGACGTACACTTTGTATAGGCTTTTCGGTTAGAGATTTCCTTAAGTCGTGATCTGTTGGAAGGCCCACCTTAAAAGTGTTAATCGCCACCTCATCAAAATCGCCATAGATTTCATTAAACATCTTACAGTATCTATCAGAATACGTTTTCAAGGTCTCTCCTTCCTTCATGGCCATGGACAACAATGAGTCCAAAGGCTGAGGAACCCTACTACAAGTAATGAATCAAGAGCCAAATGCCCTAGTGAGCTCCATGAAAGAATCAATAGAACCCGCCTTTAGGCCATTAAACTATTTCATCGCCATATGTCCCAAGCTAGAAGGAAAGACTTTGCATATTAAAGTTTCATTCTTAGAGTGTACCACCATCCTCTGATTGAAATGACTCACGTGCTCCACTGGGTCTGTTTTGCCATTATATATGGTGAACATAAGCTAAGTGAACCGTCGCGGAAGCTTTCCTTTTTCGATCCTACGCATGCAAGACGACTTGGAGATTTGGTGTAACGCCCTGCTCATGGCATCGTTTCCCAAGCCTCTAGAGGAAGACCTCTTGTCCTTTTGACCATGAAGATCGTTTCTCTCACACGAGAAAGTATCACTAGGAGGAGTTTTGGACCTTGGCCTGTAATTACTGCCTTGGGAGCCCTTAGAAGAAGGATCAGAAAGAGATGGTATTCGTTTTCGTCTCGCACAACATAACTTCTTCTTAAGGTGGTCAATCTCCCTTTGCATGACCTTCACGTCGTCCTCATGGGGGATTATGCTTCCATCCCGCGAATGACTCACACCAGTGTGCATCGTATGTACACTGCCCTCTTGATCCCTTTCACGTTCAAGATGTTGGAAATGGTCCTCGTGCTGGGACCCCAGAGACTCTGCATGATGCGGATTTGAGCCTGCCATAGTGTTCCAATTCCTTTAACACAAAGTTCCCACAGACGGTGCCAATTGTAAGTGCACAATTTGTACCTGACCCAACTGCGTGATGGGTTCAGGCCCAAAAAGCCTTATACAATCAAATTTGTAGAGCATGGGCTTGAAACCTAGGTTTTATGAATATTGGACAATACATGGTAGACTAGATTGTCACTATCTACACAATCGATGGATAAAAATAACGGAAAATCCTCCTCGAACGTAAGCTGAGAATGTCTTATATTGCTTTTCCTTTTTCAAACAATAGATTAAAATTAAAGATGATGCGTATAGTGCTTTTTTCCTTTTCTTTTTCTTGCTTCCCCCTTCCTTTAATGCCTTTTTCGTTCTTTTATATCATTCTTCTTCTTCTCTGCATCTTTCACGTGTAGCATAAATCACCAATTTGGATACTTGTCCCATTCGCCACTTTCTTGAAGTTTTCAAACAATTGCTATAAGGCTGGTCACTACTGTTCAGAGGTTATTTCCCCATTAATGCGGCCAGAGAGGTAGGTGTAGAGTTTTTAATGCGGTGGTAGCAGCTTTCCTCAAGATATTTCCTATCCATTCTCCCTATCTGCTCTTTTGTAGAACATATCATCATTCACCAAACCTCCTAGAATCTCCTTCTAATCACCATAGCATATCATCCGATCTGTACTTGACCTAGCCGAGGAGACGCCCCTCTAACTTTTTTGCAAATAACCCGCTTGTGGGCTTTAAGGCTTTGGTCAGATAGACTAGTACCTCGAACCCAACCTAAGGCTCATGAACATATTTTAAACAATCTGACCCCACAATATCTTTTTAAGTTTTCTCATGTAAATGTACTGTTAGATAACTTATTTCACTCCCATAAATAAGTTCAAATTTAACTTACACGTACGATACCTTATTGAGTTCTCATTCTATTTTCTCTTTTACAACTCCATATAAATATTTATATTGTTTCTTTATTCTTAAAAAGAATAAAAATTCAATCCCAGCCACAAACATTGATTTGGGCCATTTGTCTAAACTCACCAATACACTTCCCCAAGAATACCGAAGAGAGTGAAAAATATAACAAGAGGTGGGAAACCTAGCAATGACAAAAGTCAGAATTTTAGTTTAAGGAGTAAGATTAAAACGAAAGATTAGAAATAAAATTAATCTAAAAAATATCAATAGATAATAATAAAAATAAATAAGAAATCATATTATTAAAAAAAATTGGTGTAAACTTTCATGTTTAGGGATATAAAATATCTCTCTAAGCTATTTCAGGTGAAAGTGAAAGTATGATCTAAGAGCGTTGGTAGTATATATGATAGGAGTATAATATTTTAATTCGTCTAAAAAAAAAAAGAAAGAAACTTTTTACTTAACCAATGAGAGAGAGAGAGAGTACTGGACCAACCAAACCATTTGGGTGGGAAAAATCTGTGTGATACAGCCCAGTGTACGCTTTTTCACTGTGAGTCGGGTCATACTCTTTATGTTAGGGCCTATGGCAGACTGTCTGGTCCCGTATCAGTATGTTCTTCTTTTTCGGACCGGCCCTGTGTTTTTGTCATAAGCAAGGATTTGCTACGGGCCGAAGCCTATACCACCTAAATGCAATCCTTGATATCCCCTTTACTATTTTGCAGGGCTGAGTGGGCTCCTGTGACTTGTCCGAACCTTGAACAAGTTACGTGTTTGATACATAATTGTACTAACTTGCACATTTGTGTACTGATAAAGGAAACTAATAAAGCCCTCTAGCATATTGCATATACACCTTTGCCCTTGATGATCTTGGTTCGATTTTGAAGGGTTTAAAAGCACATAGTTTCACCCATTCTTGATCAGTACAAGTTACTTCGAAGAAGTTGGTTCATTAGGCCTGTAAAGTGATGCTTTGGGACCTTTTAGTCAGTCTGTTCAGGGTGGGGAATTTCCACTGACATTTTCAAAGAAAACTTAAAAAGTAAAAGATAGCCAAACTTTTATTTTCCTCCCACAATGAAAAGGGTGAGATTATGACTTGGAAACATGCATGTTAAGACATAAGAGTCTTTTATATGTGAACATATATATATATATATATATATATAAATAATCACATGCCCATGTCAAAGCAATTAAGTCATTGAACGCATGCATTAGCCAATTGTGAATTGTCCTAGCTAGCCATTCCTCCCACACCCACATTTCAAAGTGCATGTGGATCATGCTTTGATTACACAGAATTGGAATAAAGGTCGATTATCAGGTGGTCGGTGGTCTATTGAATTAGCAAGTACATTGTGTTTTACTTTCGGTTACCTAGCTTACCCTACATTAATAGTACCTTGTCAACAGAGATAGAGGAAAAGATAATGAACAAATTGATGTTCTAATGGAAAAAGGAGATCTTCAAATTTACTTTTCATTGGTTTATCTTTGAAATAATAACACTTTAAAAAGTTCTAGTAGATATACGTTGATCATATATATATAAAAAATAAATTTAGATTTTAAGCTAAAACAATCATGACAAAGTGATATTTCTTTTCTTGCTTCAAGTTCTCTTACCTTAATAATGCTATACGTTTTCCTTTCTCTTTTTCCGTCCTTTTTGGGATTTCTTTTTTCCTTTGGTGGATCCAAGCTATGCTATACACCAATTTGCTTGCCCCACGGACCACCACCATTTCACATAATAGTGCTGGATCATTCGTCTAAGCATTATTTATCAATACAATGAAAGAAGATAGTAGGGGTACTTAGCTAGCTAGAGGGGCATTTTCTAATTTTTTGTATGCTATCATGCATTATGTATGAATATTACTCCAATTAATTAATTAATTATTCTGTTATTTAAAACTTTCTCATACACCATGATTGACATACTTGTGGGAAGTCACATGGGCCTTTGTCAATAAACTATAAAGCCTTCAGGCTTTATATAGACCCTCAATATATGTGGTAAATAAGTGACCAAAACAGAGAAAAGAAGGATTTGCTACTATTCATTACATTTGACATTAGTCGAATCTGGTTCTTCTATTTCAACCACAAGGAAATAAGACCTAGCTAGTACTTGCTGTAGAAGAAAGCTAACTTGAAGGGGATTGGTTGATTTGTGTTGGCCATATATCTGTATGTGACAGGGACCGAACTACGTATTAATAATTTTGGTACAATAAACACTCGATGCTCCATACCATTTTCGAAACAATTGGTTCATCCAGAGTAGGCAAAAAGCTGCTCTAGCACGAAAATAAAAAAGAAAGGAATAATAATAATAATAATAATAATAATAATAATAATAATAAACCAACACTATCTCCAATGTTTGATAAAGAAAAAGGACTATTTGTCTCTTACGACAAACATAATAAATGCATCATTCCCTTCAAAAGCCAATATTATTGAGTATTAACTCTAATAGAAAATTTTTTTTTTTTTCAAAAAAAAAAAAAAAGTTTTAAAATAAACTAAGTTTAATTTTATTAGAATACAGTAGGATATTAAATATCAATATATTATATCATAAATACATAAACCAAATAGTTTTTTTTTTTTTTTTTGAGGGACAAAAATAAATTTTTCATTAATGAAAACTAACAATGTTAACTTGGATAACAGAAAAGAAAGGTTGTAGAATATCTTTCATCTACACAACAAAATTCAAAATTTTTAAAACATATTGAACTAAAGAATGAACAACTTTATTACCTTCTCTCTTTACATGAGAGTAGCGTAATTGATTAAACAAAAAATTGCATCAAAGCGAATATCATCAATAAGCAAACCAACGTTGGACAAGAAATAACTATAATCTTTCAGAGTTGTCATAAGAACTTGACAATCACCCTCAAGAACCACCTGGTTGAAACCCAATTCTACTGCAAATTGGAGAGCTTTAGAGGCTGCCTTTGCTTTAATTACTAATGGATTGCAAACCTATGGATGTGCTAGGAGAGAGAAGCTAGGACCGAGCCATTGTCATCACACAAAACCACTCCAATACCTGAAAATTGATCCATTGCTGAGGTTGCACCATCAAAATTGATCTTTACCATTCCTTGTGGTGGTGATTGCCTAAACTCGAGGTCTGGGAGGAGGAGTACGAGGGTGCTAGTTGGATTGACGAGAACTCAACAAGTCGATCCCTTGCCGTGGAAACAAGCAAATGAGGACTGCAGCTAGGTTGGTGCATGTGAACTTGGTTTTGTTGGTTTCAGATAGACCAAGCAGTGATTGCAATTGTTGATGGTTTTTATGAGCCATGACAGCATCTCCTTAGAACTCGGGAAATTGATTGATCTTTGGAAACCCTAAAGGATTACATCCTCACAAACAACCTCTAGTTCCTTGCACGACCACAGTGCGTGCAAAGCCGTTGCGGGTTCTAGCTTGCATCGATCACATATAGAGCAATTTGTGATGGTTCGATGCAACATATTCTTTTTTGAGGGAAGTGATTCACGGTTTGCCCTCCATAGCAGGTTTTTGACTTTATTTGGAACATGTAGAGACCAAATACCTCGCCATAAATCTGTTTCAGGTTCTGGGGCAAAGCCAGGGGCAAAACCAAGAGGATCACTGTTGGCTTCCTACTTGAAAAACTGATACCCAGACTTGAAGGTATAATTCCCATTATTAGTGTGAGGCCATAAAAGGCTATGTGCCTGCCCAATCCGTGAGAGAGGCAAAGATTTGATGAGATCAGCTTCTTCCCGAGTGAAAATGCCATCAATTAAGTTGTGGTTCCACTGCCTGTGAGAACCCTCAATAAGAATTTCCACCTTAGCTTTGGATAAAGAGTCAAGTACAGGGGAGAGAACTTAAGGAATGCTTCGTCTCGGTAACCAAAAATCCTGCCATATACTCATTGACTTGCCATCACCAATTCGCCAAATACATCCCCTCTTAAGCACATCCCAACTTCGGAAAATACTAGTCCAAGTATATGAGCCTGATCTAGAATTTTTTGCTTACATGATTGAACAATTTGGGAAAAACCTTGCTTTAATTAAAAACATTCTAAAAAAGAGGGTTTCTATTTTGCAGAAGCTGCCACGCCTGACCAAATAGGCATTTTAAAAATTGAAAATACCATTTTGATTTTATATTTTAGGGTTATAGTCAATTTGGTCTCTACATTTTATTTGCAGTCAATTTGATCATTGTTATTTTTAATTTATAGTCAAATTAGCCCTTACTATTAACTCACTAACGAAAAATACTTACGTGATAAATGATGTGCATTGTTGAAATATTTAAAGGTTACATGGCTTATATAATAATATTTGAAAAATGATAACTCATCATTCTAATAAAGAAAAATGCTGCAACTTAAACAAACACAAAAGATGAAAGAAAATGAAAATCTGCCAAAGTCCGAAACATAAAATTTTAATTCCATTTTCTTTTTGTTCATTTTCTTGCAATCCAAACAGTTTATTTTTGTTTTTTTCTTGAATTTTCTTACCAAACACAAACACTTTACAAAATCCAAGATGGATATAGATCAAACTCAGACTAAAAAATCTCCCGTTAAGAGATTTCAATTGAGCTTAAAATTTTTTGTTTTGATAAAATTGAGCTTTAAATTTGAAATTCCACATCCACTCTCTAAAAAGTAGGAACATCGTAGATTCGTACTGGAGTTGAAAAATACATAGATCCACTCTCTTTCTCTTTCAATGGATTTAAGGTGGGTTCGAAGGGCTTTTTAGATTGGGTTCAGTGGAGTTGGATTGGAATGAAACAAATGAACGTTTTTTTTTTCGGTTAAGGAAGTCCATTCGACCTTGAGAGTTTTCCTCAAATCCAAATCTCTCTTCACCATTTGTGAAATCGCTGAGAAACCTACCCAGTTGTGATGGGTTTGTTGTTGACACAAAGGGTTGGGTTTATATTCGTTGTGCTGGGTTTTTATTATGTGCTCTCTGGGTTTATATCATCTTCAAGTTGATCCAAAAGAAAAGTTCCTTTTTGCGCACTAAATAGTGAAACTTTCATTTCAAGTTGTACGAGCACTTTCTTTTTTCGTAAAATCTAAACATTTTGAAACACTTTCTGGCCTTCTTCGTAAGATTCTGTATGTTTTCCGAATTTGTTGTTACTACAACTTACCCGAAAAGCTTTGTATCTAAAGATTGAAGATGGAAGGTTGAAGAAGAGCATTGTGGTCCACCATTGCGGCTGTTTATTCAAACTATAAAATCAATTTCCTTTCAAGTTTTCTTTGGTCTAAGTTGTTACTTCCATTTGTTCGTCTTTCAATATCTTTCCATTTGATGCATGGGTATAGAGAGAGAATGATACCCAAGTGCAGAGAGATGGGTTTTGTAAGTGTTTGTGTTCATGTTGGTTGCCGAGAAAATTCAAGAACAAAGTAAAGAGATTTTTGATGTTTTAATTTGTATTTTTTTTGTTCTATTTTCTTTTCTTATTTTTTTTTTTTCCAATTAAAGTATTGACATGGCAACTTAAAAAATAATAATAAGTCTTGACATGGTATATATTTTTATTATTATTATTTATTTGACACCTCATCTTTAAATGTGCCAATTGTACATGCCATCAAATTAAAAATAACAAAGACTAAATTGGTTGTTATAAAAATGTAAATGCCAAATTGATTATAACTCCAAAAGAGAGTGGATCTATGTATTTTTCAACTCTAGTGGATCTTAAATTTATTTGGCATAAAAATTTACCTAATAATGAGCCCCAATTATTTATTTCATTTTCCAAATCGAATAATGCAATTGCTTTCAGAGCTAGCTGACAATTATGAGAAAGATTTATCAGACTACAGCTGTACCTCAGTTTTTCTTGAATCTAATCCAAACATATGGTTTGTAAGTTGTAGCCTAATGAAAAAAACTTAGGTGCTTTGGAAGTAATGTCCCTCTTCTGACATGAGAAGTGGGCCCTACATGTGGGTCTCACCATGAGGCCCACCTCTTAAGTGAAAGGAAGGAACATTGATCGGAGCATATAAGAATTACCCGTAACCTGATATAGATGGTTCATACCCACCTTGAGCTGTCAGTAATATAAGGGGTATGAGTAGTGAATAGTCCATTGTTACGTTTCTCTTGTGTACGGAGTGAAAGTGAGAGAAAGAGACTATGACTTTTAAGGCTAGGATTGACTATTATGAGAGACTTGAGGCCCTTATCTAATTTCTCTGCCGTCTCTGCCTGTGGTCGGTTTTGTTGTTTACTCCAGGCATAACCACATTTAATTTTCATAGACTCTTGAAGTTGCTTAGTTGTTCCATTGATTAATTTCTAACACTCAAACATTAGAGGTAGGGTTTGTCTCCTTGTTTGGTTGAAAATCGTCGGTTATATACAGTTCATCTTATTCTATCTCATATCAAGAGAAATTTATTTTAACCAATATTAATTACATGCGCTGCTGAGTCTGTTTGTGTATTAACTATAAAGTACACTATAATAATATTCGTATATAGTTGAGTTGAGTTTATAAATAAATTGGATGTAATCAGACACTCACAACAGATTCAAAAATACAAATTCATCGAACACCACATTACCTAGATAAGCTGCTGTGACAATCTTTTCCTGCCACTAGTTTTGAACGTCATTTTCTTGAAAAGTTTGTATTCATTAAAAACACTACAAAATAGTAATTAAACTACAAGAATCTTGATTGCGATTTTAGAATATTTGCAAGATAAGCTTGGCACCCATAAAAAAAAAAAGGTTTGATATAAAAGACTTTCCAGAAAAAACTGTAAATATGGAAAGCATGCAAGTCTAAAGAAAGAAAGTCTAGGGAAGGCCGTATTGGGAATACAGGTTGGCATATGATATAGTAAAAACAACTGTGTATAAATATATATTTTGCAGTGAAAAGCTAGAAAAGCAAGAAAATTAAAGTTTCATATGGTACCATTAAACATGAATGAGGGAGGTAGCTATAGGGGTAGGGTGTGATATAATGAAGAGGAAAGCGACTTAACAGCCAGAGAGGCACAACGGTTTCTCAGTGCACAGTAGTGTGGGGGCAGACATTAGACTATTAGTGTGGGGTTCACTTTTGTAGAAGGATATGGGAGAGAGAGATGAAAGGAATGGTGGCTCTGAATAATAGTAATTGTAGCTCCCACTGTAACCCTTGCTAGCTATAGACATTTCATAAAGGAATTATTTTGGTAATGACGCCCCCATTGAACCTAGTTCCCTTTCAGCTATTTGGTTGATTCTCTTGCTTCCTCCTTGCCTTACATATGGACCCAGTATTCCAATATACTCTCTCATTTTTGCAATTTATTAGTTCATATCATCTTAACTGGCAACATAGCTAGCCACCAAGTCCTAGATTGTTACCTATATATCATCATCATGAAAGGGATATATAAATATATATGCTGGCTAGCTTTATAGTTGTTGTGATTCATCTCTATTCTTTATAAAAGGAAAAAAAAAAAAAAAATCAGCTATGATGCTTCTTTAATAATGTTGAAAAAGGGAATAAAAAAACAAAAAAGAATTTTTTTAAAAAATCTAAAGAAAGACTACCATCTTTTAGCTAGGGCTATATTTATTTTAATGGCATGGCATGCAATTACACCATCGACCAAACCTGGAAATTGGTGTGGCAACCCCAAATGAGGAACATGTGTCCTTTACAAGTTACAACGAAACTTAACCACTTGATAGCTGATATAAGAAGTTAAGAACAAGCTTATTAAGCTTTAAGTCTTTTTTCCTTTTATTTTGTCTTACTAGAGAGCACAATTCTGAAGTGAAGCTTGATGTATATAGCATAAAGTACTCAAAATAATTGGATATATCTCTGCTAAAAAAATAGAATTATTACAACACAGTGACATGCATGGTAAACAACGGAAATCATGTGGCATTGATTTCTGTACGGTGGAGAGAGAGAGAAGGTGACAAAAAGCCAGCACAAGAAATCAAGAATTATGAAGCAGTGGGATATTTAGCCAACTGGGATCGAGTGTCTGGTTGTGCTAGCTAGAGTGTGGGGGTTGGGGCGGTGGTCCTAGATTATTAACATTGTGGCTTTATCTATATATATATGGTTTGTACTGTACACAACAGTAGCCTGTATATAATCCCAAAAGAAAGAAAAATTATTATATATAAATATACTCTTAAGATAAATGGCCCTAGTATTAAAGGGAGTGCATGCCCTATCATCTGAATAAATGATGAAAGAGAGGGATATAGGTCCCCAATAGGCCTCTGATACCTATAGCCTTTAGCTTTAAGGAGAGGGACGGTGGCACCACTGACCACCCCACCTCTTCTTCTACGTGAAATAATGATATTTTCTTCGAATATTCTCGGTAAATGGTACAAAGTTTGTTTTTTTGCTAATCACTATATGTTACTACTAATTACTTATATAACTTTTTGCACGTAAACATGTATTAACGTGAAGCTAATCAGTGATGTTTAAAGCCTCGTACACGTGCTAGCTTTTTTTGATTTTGGCTTTCAATATTCTTTCTTAGCCACCCTGTGATGGCCTTTACTTTGCATTTGTGGAGAGTTTAAGATAAGTAATATATGTGATGAGAGCCATTAGTTTCTTTAATTATTTTTGCCACTGTGCTAATCTGTTAAGTGTTTACTGTTTATATATATGCCTAGTATGGAATTCGTTTTTTCAAGCTCTCCCATCATATGCTTCTTGAATTTCTGATTAATTTGTACAAATGCTGACTATCGCATGCCTTTTATCATTTAGCCAACAAAAAAAGAAAAAAAAGAGAAAAAGAAAAAAGAAAAAGAAAGAAGAAAGAAGCAAGAAAGATCTATCATATCCATTAATTAATTTAACAATTTTTTTTTTTTTTTCACGTGATGACATGTTTGTGCCTTAAAAAATAGAATCTTTCCCTTTCATATTGTAGCTTATATCATTCATATCATCCGATTCTTTCCTAGAAGAGAATTTGAGTTTGACTTCTCCTCTTCATTTTGTTATCATCATTTATGCTTTGCAGACAAGAAAAAGAAGAAGAAGCTATTGTTAATTGATCTCAATAGTTTCCCATTTACTACACAAGAAAGTTAAAAGGCAAAGAGTAAATTATAAGGCTAACTTGTTTGTTTGTATTCTACAAAGATCCATCAAGGATTTTATAACAAATTATAATTGCATTCATATCAGTAGAACTGTGTTGTCTGTCCTAGCTAGCTAGAAAGGACAAAGTAAATGCAAAGAAAATCAAGGGATAAAAGGATTTGTTTATAGAATATAAACAAGTCTTTAACCCAATTCCAAACTTTTCAGGTAATTATAAAATATTTCAAAGTATAATATCATATTTTTTTCTTCCTAACATTAATAGTGTTTCTCATTCATTAAATTTATGGTAGAGTTTACAATTTATATGAGAGGAAATAGTACAACATTAGTTATTATACTCCTAGAATATTATATAATTTTCTAAACTTTTTGTCCTATGCCCAAATTTTTGAGTCTTCACATATGAAAAATGCTAGAGTTATGAATTATTTTACAATTTTATATTTTATAAATTATTGATGTGGTAAGAAGTTATTGATAAGTAATAAAGTAAAAAAAGCGATACCAGTGGTGAGCCCGGATGAAAACTAATAAAACTATGACATAGCAAATATTTGTAAAAATGTTTTTTTTAAAATTTTTTTAATATAAGATAGAAATTCTACTATAATTTATTCCAAGTGTATATATGTATGAAACTTCTTCTGGAAAACTTAAACTTCAACCCTTGCCTCTCATATTTTATAACCCACAAGTACTTAAATTTATAGAGTGACCATCACGCTAAGGACTCGCGGTAGTGTAAAATAGTTTGTGGCTTTGTAGCATTACTCTTTAGATATATAAAGTGTTTTCCAATAAAAATGTATACAAAGTATTTAAAAAGAATAATTCAAATTTAAATTCTTAGTTTAAATGACTTGAATAAAGTATTAAATGATACATATATATTTATTATTAATGAAATTTGTGGATAGGTTTTGAGTATTTTTAATATGTCTTTCAAATTATTAGATGTATGACAAATATAATATCACAAATATTTTTGTTTCTTTAAAATCTCTAAAGCTCAAATTATCACGTGTTGCTAAATTTATATAAAATCATTTACACTAAAATTTTCTTCAAATAAATTGATCTTAAATCCTTAAATCTAAAATCTAAATAAAACCCATTGTTATTAATTATAGGGGCACTAGTTTTGATCCCCTAATTTTCTAGACATTATAATTTCATTGTACTTGAATCGTTACTAAGCTGAACTTGATTCTCAAAAATAAATAAATAAAACAAAAAACTTACAAGCAGATAAGTAAGAATTTTCCTAAGATTTCAGGATTGGAAACAGATAGTACATTTTTTAGTTGAAATTGGTCTTATTAATGTTCACACAATTAAGTGAGGGTGATGGTTTGGCTCGTTTATTAATTAGGGTTAGCGTCGCAAGTGGTGAATTAAAGGAAGTTGGCATAACTATTCTTACATTGAAGCCATGCGTATTGTACAATTTTGGTCATATACAGCAAAGTACTACGGAAATATAACAAGCAACATTAAATAGATTATGGTTTTGATCGATGATATTGTCAGGATGAGCACTGAGCACATAATAAAGATGTAAGTATGAGATTTTTTATTTTATTTTAAGAGAAGTATAAGATTTAACCCATCAATGATGTACAATTATATAACTAATAAATTATCAATTGTCCACAAAAAAAGAAGCTACTTTTTATTAAATAAGACTTAACACGTATGAAATTTATAAATGTAAAGTAAGGTGGAAATAGGATTTGAACTTATGAATTCTATAATTATTGTAATCCCATATAGTTTGATTGTACAATTTGTATAACCTTAATCTCTGTGCTTTTACGAGTTGGGTATTGCCATATTTATAAGCACATGGAGACTGTTTTCCCCATATACACTATCATTGTTTTAATGCAATTACGAAGATATATTATCTCTCTTACACGAAGTACACAACTTGTCTTATTAATCTTCTCTACTTCAACAACTTCGCCGTGACTATCATCACTATTTTTGATTGTCAATTGTGTCAGATACAACAAAGACGATATATATAGTGGCAGGAGGTTCTGTCCAACCCATAAAGCATAGGATCAAATTGGACCACATACATTAATGGACTTTTTTTGCACTTTTAGTGAGCACAACAGTAAACTCACAGTAAGTTGGCCTCTAATCTAATCCTCTTTTTTTTCCAGACACATATATAGGGAAAGTGGGTCACAAAATTGGTCTGCACTCTGCAGGTATATATATATATGAAACTACAAAAAGAAAAACTTGTGTTGTTTTTCTTGTAGAGACTCTTTTCTTTACTACATGATGAACTGACTTAATTTCAATTGTAAATTAAATAAGATTTTGTTCTTTAAATGACCTTTAGTAAGGGTAACTCACCTGCATGTAGGGCAAGTGGAAGACGTATTTCAATGCGTGTTTCTAATAGTAGTAAAAGGCAGATGAAAGTCCCATTATTATTATTATTATTTGCTTGCAGTAAGTTAAATAAATTGCCAACCATTTCTTCAAACTCGAATAAGAAAAGGATATATATATATATATATATATATTGTATTATTGTGCCTCATTGCTAAGAATTTAATTATTGAGGTTTTTTTTTTAAAGAATTGAGTTAAATTTACAAGAATTAGAATTTTTGATAGTAGATATTATTATTTGTAGATGTGCCTCATTGCTAAGAATTTAATTATTGAGGTTTTTTTTTTTTTTTTTTTTTTTTTTGTTTTTGTTTTTGTTTTTGTTTGAAGAATTGAGTTAAATTTACAAGAATTAGAATTTTTGATAGTAGATATTATTATTTTGTAGATCTGCCGATAGTTTGAATTATCATGTGTGTATTTTAAAATATAATATTTAAAGATATCATATAACATTTTTTATGAATTAGTTATATACATTTTCACCATTATATACAATTTTTTTAAATGCTAAAACTTCCCTTAAATTGATAATTACATTTTCCAAGTGATATAAGGAACTCTTTTTCAAAATTAACTTTATGTAATTACTGTTAAATTTTAAATTAAAGTTACGTTACGTGGGAATCATTAATTTTTTTTTTTAAAAAAAACACATGAAAAAATTGGCATGTATATTCTAATGTTTTATAATAACTTTAATAAAAAATTTATAATAACTGAGATGTTTGCAAGAATCATAATAAAAAAATAAAAAATTATCATTAATTAATGACCGTGTTGTTATCTCCTCCTCAGTTGCCCTGGGTACATAGGGATCACCCATCATTTTTTCTTCCATTAACTTCCTACTTATTCTATTAATGAATGCAGAAATACAGATAATTCTCATAAAAGATTTCCAACTTTTTATATAGAGCCCAGCATTTATTTTCAACCACTAGTAATTGAAGACACTAAACCATACGTTCTTGTGCCACATGAGCAACAAATGGATGGGTTTCATTGCGCCATGTAGAGGTTTTTCACACCCTTAGGCTTAGACATCACCATTCCTCTTCTTAACAACAGTTTAAAGTAAAACAAGAAAACTGAAAAAAGAAGAAGAAGAAGAAGAAGATCAGTTTGTTAAATATTCACATGCCACACGTGGGAAGTTATAGGCTTAGTGAAGTGCCTCCGAAACATACATGCAGGCTCATATATATATATATGTCAAATGCTTTATAGAACATAATAAACAACTTGATTTTCATCATGTGATGTTCAACCAAACCATTAAAGTTAATCTTGACTCGGTGATGGCTTATTTACACAATCAACTTACTGAATCACGTTTCAGAAATTGAAAAAGAAAAGAGAAAAGCAATATCACATTTGTTTTAACACATAGCCATCATTTACTATCACCACACATTCTTGGTACGGTAGTTACTCCACAAGTATAAATGCTTATAGGGTGTGAAGGGCAAGACCAGAATTCAAGTCTCTAGGAGGGAACTTTACACACATATACACTTAAATTAGGTTAGAGTAGAAATTCTATCTTGTTTAAAAAAAAAAGTCATCATTTACTAACATATACATGCTGTTAATCAATAGGAGATTTCACGGATTTAAAGCAGTTATCACACGTTTAGGATGCAACTTGTTAAGCTGCACGTTACTTTTCACATATTACAAATATGAATGATTATGTTTTTGTTTCCTAACGGGGATGTCCAGATACAAATCCATTAATTTGGTCTACCTTATGCAGAAACAAGGTAGACCAAATTATGGGTCAATTAGTAAATCAATTACATTTTTCACATATACATGGGGCCACTTAGTAAATCGAATTTTTCTACATGTCAAGAATCTTTTGGTTGAATGTTATTTTGAACTTTTTCTAAGAGAAAACATAGGTTCAAACCGCATGGACAAATTAAGTCCACTCAACTTATTGTTTGTGAAAAGAGAGAGTCAAATCTGCCTTAAAGGTGGGAAACATATATTACTAAGTCGATGTAAGAAACTTGTTTATCCATGAATTTGTTAATAACCCAAACCCGAAGCTACATAAGAATTAGTAACCGTCTTGATCTTCTCTACTAAATGTACAATTTTATTAGTATACTTTTATTTGTTTTTGAAATAGAAATCAATTATCACTGTATATTTTTCGTGAGATGGTCTTCATAAGTACAAGTTCTTGTGAGGTGAGAGGTAAAGATCGGAGTTCAAAATTTTAAGAAAAAGTTTCATACATATATATAATTAGATAAGACTAGAATAAAATTCTATCACATAGAGAAAAAAAAAAAGAAAAAAGATCAATTAATATTTTACATTTATTTCGTTCAAAGTAATAAGTGTTCCAAAAATATGCTTAAAAGATAATGGAATGGAATTGGCATTCCTTCCTTCTAAATTTCCAAATTGACATACATGGCTTGGCTAATCCAGAAGAAGGTTCTTCGGGGAATCGGACAGGTGTTAAAGCTTCTAGAGGGGGTCCTACCTTTACTCAATTTTGGCTTTGTTGTCGACTAATTCCTATTTCCAAAGGCCACAAAGAAGTGCTGTCAATCAATCACTAGGGTTTTACACAGTTTTTGAAAGGCATCAGGACAAAATATAAATTTTGAAAAATTGAATGTGCTTTTATCTACCAATACCAACCCAAAACGAGTGACTTTTGTTGAAAGACAATTGAGATTTAGACCCTCAAAGGAACTTGGTAATTCCTTTTATTCTAAATGGCAAAGATAAGAAAGTCTATAGTCTTATAATTAGGAAAATCCTAAACATACTTTTTTTTGGAGAAAGATCCTAAACATACTTGAAAGTGCGTACTAGCCAAATTACTTGGTATTGTTTTAGACTTCCATTTAATTATGGCTTAATCAATTAAAGCTAATTAATTATTAATGCAAAATTTATGTAATTAATTGATTAATCAACTAAAACACCAAACAATTGCATGGATGATAAAAGTGCAATGCTATAATGTAAAGGGTAGTTTAGGGAAAATATTATTAAAACAAAGATGACACCTGATGTGTTATTAGGAAAATCGAAGAACTTGGCGTAAAAATCTCTCTGCTGCCTTCTAAACCAGAAATTTGAACTCTCACGTGCAAGTCGTCTCACAAATTTCAATGTCCAACGGCTCTTCATGGATTTCTAACCCAACCCAATGCATTAATATACAAAGAAATTTGGCATGAATATAGTCAATATAAAACAAGAAAAATCACAACTTAACAATACTCACTAGTAGAAAAGCAAGAATGCTATCTATGGAAGGGCGCCTCGCCCTTATCAGTTTAATTATTATAGTAATGGCCACACAGTATGCAATCCTTTAGCTGCCAAAAAAAGTCATAGTGAGAGTGATAAACTGAATAGGAGCTTCCTCTAGGGATACATTAATTAAGATGAAAAATAAATTACCCCTGGTTTACTGGGATACTGTCACCAAACCTTAATTAATGCCAAAGGGATTTAGGATCAAGAAAAGAAAAAGTCGGAACAAATTCCTCCTAGCAAAGAGACTTTGGGCCATTCAACTAGATTTAGTTGAAAAGTAGGTAGTGACCCTCAAAAATAGGTACCAATTCAAATTTAATTATTTGAGAAGAAGATCCAAAGCTAACTCAATATGTGAAAATGGGATGGGATAGCTAATCAAGGACTGTAAATTCATTAATTTCTAGTTTGACAACTGGACAAGCCTCAGTCAACTTCAGGGATGAATTTTGGGACCCAAAATAGGGAGGATGTAAAGTTCAAATTAGTTGACAAATAAACTGTGCCCAAACCCTTGTTCCCCAATTAAGAGGATTGATTGGCCTTGTTGTCGCAATGGACAGTTAGAAAAGATTTATGCTTATCAAATTTCCCTAGAATTAGAGCGTTCTTACTTATAATAGCCTAACTAGAAGTGGTAGTGGAAACTAAACAAGATCCCCTGGATTCACACCTTCCTCTGGTTAGCCTACCATGAAAGCTTGGAAAAGAGAATTCCTATATAACAAGAAGAGATCACCAATAATACTACTATTGTCCCATTTCTAATGGCACCCTATAGACAGTCTTGCATATTTTGAGGGGCTGTCCTATGGTAGAAAGCAGACTTAATAAGGTCAACTGGATTCTTCAAATCAACTCAACACAGATGAGAAATATGTGTCTGGCTAGTGTAAGAGTTTTAATTTGAGATATCTAAGGCTCATATATCATAGACTTCTTTAGAAATATTGGCAACACCAACATTATGATAGCTAAACTTTGTGCACTTAGAGATGGATCCCAATTGGCTTACAGCTTGGATATCCGAACAATCATCGTATAAGTAGATGCAAAATCAGTACGTAGTTGGACCATTCAATACATACAATAACTCAATGCTTTATTCTCACGCATGTAGTGCTAGGCAGGTCACTTCTTCAGTTGTTTGAGGTAGCTCAACTCCAATATACAAACCGGGAAGGTAATAGTTGGGCAAATCTTTTGGTATAGGCAATATGTAGCCTTGGAGGTTCAAGGATTTTTTTTCAAAGTGATCGTTAAGAAACTTAAATTATGCAAAATTTAATTAAAAAAAAACTTCATATATTGATAAAAAAAACATGCAAATACATAAAATCTTACAATTTTCTTATTTTGAAATTGTTATATGATAATCTCATTATCAATACTACAAGCTATATCCTTTTCAAAATTTTAGTTAAATAAAATTTTTTTGGGCCTTTTGTTTTTGTTTGTAAAGACCAAATATATTGTTAAGGGGATCAAACTTTAAGGACAAAGTTTGGTTACAAACTTTGTTGTAGTTTAAGACTACAATTTTTATTAAACAAATTAACATGGTTACATAATTTAAAAATCTAATCATTAAATTGCATATTTTTTATATTCTTAAAACACGTCAAATATCATGCCAATTGGATGTTATAAACTATTTGATCCATAAACTTATTTTTTTTAGGTATAATTTTAGATTACAAAATTCAAAATTTAAATATTTGATTGATGATATAGCTATTACTCTTTAATTTTCTTGAAAATTTTCAAGTATGAAGGACATAAGAAAAAATGTAATTCAATAGTAAATTTGTCAAAATTCACATCCAATAAAAAAAAAATTGAGTGAAGTTGTAACCTTAGTCTAGAAGACTACAATCAAATATATATATATATATATATATATTTTTGTGGTCACAATTTTTTAAGGATAAAAAAATCATAAAATTTTAAAATTTATATGTAATAATTATTTTTTTTTTCAAGTTAGGGTGGTATTGTGACTACTCCGAGTACAATGTGGTGCAGCTCCTGCGTAGCCGTAGGGAATCTTTTGTGTTGTATTTAGATCATCCTTTTATTATTGTAAGTCAATTATTAGCAATGCTCATGGGGTGTTATGTATCCTAGACTTTGTTGCTATTAATTTTGTCTTTATTTATATTCCAATTTTCAACCCAGAAAAAGAAGAAGAAAAAAATAGTGAAAAAGAATAGACAGGATATAGTTTAAGATCTTTTATTTTATTTTTTGTGTTTCCATTGTTTTCCTTGTTCCAAAATGACTATAAATTAGTCCACTATTAACCTACTGTCTTTCTTCCTTTCTCAAAATTTTAATTGTTTTTTTCTCAAAAAAAAAAAAAAAAAATTGTTTTATTGTCTTCCCTTATATATACATATACATTTTTTGGATCTTATAATTTTAAGTGACAATACGTATTTAAATTTGTAATACTTTGTTTCAAAAAAAATTGTCATACTTAATTTTAATCATAAAATTGTTTAATTTTAGAAAAATGTTATATACGTTTATAACACTTTTATAAAAAATCTTAAGTGGTAAGTTGTTATTAGTTGTAATTTGAACTCATCATTGAAAGTACTTTTATCTACCAGTAACGACCAATAACAATCTACCACTTACAATTTATAGTGAAAATATTGTGGACATATTATTTCTCTATAATAAACATAAGACTCTCTTAGAGCATTATCTATTCTACATTTTATTTTATTTAAATAATTATTTTTTATTTTTTTTTTATTATTATCTTCAGAGAGAAACAGAAATGAGAAAAAAAATTAAAATAATAATATACAAAGTTACAATTAACATGTATATTTGTAAATTAACTAATGATGTGGGTGATTTTGGAGCTTAAATATATAAAATTGGATCGTTTTTTGTTTTGCATTATCTGATGCAAATACTCAAATTGATGGGTTTTTGTTTGTTTGTTTGAAGTATTTTGCTTAGGGGTTAAGTGTCAACCAATAATAGAGAATAGAGATGAGGTTGATGGATGAAGTTGGTCTAGATTGGAGACTTTGGGTTCCATATATTCTGTGAAATGTGATTACAGGAATCTTTGCCACTAGGAGCAAGGGATAAGAAGGAAGGCGCGCCTGCAGGTCGGTCTGCTTCATTCCCTTAGCCTATTGCTTTTCCCACTAGCAGGACCAGCACACAATCAATGACACCAAAAGTCAAAAACACACAACCTAACCATAACTATAACATGCCTTCTCTATTACTGGCCTAAATTAATACTTATATATAAATTAACTAAAATAAAAAAATGAAAATAACTGCGTAACTTGGAGGGCACATTTATCACAATAAAACCATTTTCTTCTGGAAGTGCTGGACTGTTGGGACTTAAAAATAGAGCAGAAGATATGTACAGCTTAATAACACAGATAAAGAAAAAAAAAAAAGAAAAAAAAGAAAAGAAAAGAAAAGAAAAGGACAAGAGCTCACATGACCCAAACTTAACCAATTATTCATGGGCCCCTACGTACACTCTCTCCCTAATTTCTTGGCTCCTTGCCCTTCTTCTTCTTCTCTTTTAAACAACAAATTGTATGAACATAAATTTCTACTTCTCCTGTAGCTGAAAAGAAGTTTTGCGAACTAGGGAGAGTGGTCAACAATAGCAACAATTGCAACTTGACCTTGTTAATTCGGCCATGGCAATTGTCTTGTTTAGGGTTCAACAATTCTTGGTCAAAGAAGAAGGCACCGACCCTTTATAAGCTGAGCTTCCCTTTGGATCTCTGGGGCCTCAGAAATCTGGCAAACGATTCTTTTGTTCAAGGCAAACCATATATATTTGCCAGGTGAGTGAGGTCTGACTTAGCTTGTGTATATATATATATATATGTATATAAATAGATACAGTACCTATTTGACCATGAGGGTTTAATTAGACCCATCTTCTAATTTTTCTTCTGAATTATTGCGTTAAGGTTGGCTTGTCATTTTATTCCGAAGATCAAGTGCAAATCAGGTTAAAATTGGAAGTGGGTCATCAATTATCATGGAGTTTTTGCAAGAAGAAAAAGGGTTTTCTGACAGAGAAGAAGAGGAGGAAGAAAATATGAGAGGAACAAGTAAGTTGTCTTTTCTTTCTTCCTCTTCATCTTCTGCTTCTTCCAAGTCCAAAGCTTTTCTTCCTCACCATCACCAAAACCTATGGCCAGGGAAATCTGAGTATCATGTTCAAGAAGAAGCTGTGGCTAGATCTTATGATCAAGCTTTAGCACCAGCTGAAGCTATAAATTTCAACAGCAAGCTACAACTGATGGAGTTATCGCCAGGAAATGATAGTTATGATGAAGCAGCTGAAGCAACTGGAGGTGGTGGTGGTGGTGTTGGTGTTCGTACTCATCATGAGTCTATTGAGAAAGAGCATATGTTTGATAAGGTTGTCACACCAAGTGATGTGGGCAAGCTAAACCGCCTGGTCATTCCAAAACAACATGCGGAAAAGCACTTCCCTCTAGACTCCACCAACGAGAAGGGCCTATTGTTGAGCTTTGAAGATCGAAACGGGAAGCCGTGGCGGTTCAGATACTCGTACTGGAACAGTAGCCAAAGCTATGTGATGACTAAAGGGTGGAGCCGATTCGTGAAGGAGAAGAAGCTCGATGCTGGTGACATAGTCTCCTTCGAGCGAGGTGTTGGAGAGTCAGGTAAAGACCGATTATACATAGATTGGAGGCGCCGCCCTGTAGCACCAAATCTTACAAATAACCCACACTTCGATCCCTCACTTCGATGGCCTAGCAGACTATACTCACCACCACAGCCCTCATCAGTGTCTCGACACTACCAACATTTGCAACAGATGAACTATAACATTCATCCTTATCAACATTATCATCATCATCACCACCACAACCAGTACCATCAAAGTGGCACTCATGACTTGTACAATTACAATGCAGTGAATTCTGGGTCCGGTAGCTCCCTTTATTATTTAAGGTCATCAGGGTCACATGGTGATCAAATTATTAATGGGGCAGCACTGCCACAAGGTGGGGATATTGTTCCTATGGCAATGGATTCAGTGCAGCCAGTTGTGCACAATGGTAAAACCGTGGCTAAACGCCTTAGACTATTTGGTGTAAACATGGAATGTTCTATACCAGAAGAACCAGAATGCCCTTCGGTCTCTATGGCTCCTCAACTATTAAGACTGCCCAATGCCACCACAGTATTGCCGACAATTCCATTTGAGTTTTCAAACAAAGGAAAAAGTTCATTGACTTTTGATGCAGAGCCCTGATGAGTTTGTATTTTGCATATGCTGTGGATACACATGGTAAAACCAAGTGAAGAATACAGTATTGAATGGGGTTTTCTTTTATCTCAGCAACGGATTAAAGGGCTTTCAAAGTCCACAACTTTCTCCACCATGCCTGATTTCCTTGGACATTTGAGGGTTTGCGAAAATGTTGAAGATGATTAATTAAGTCGATCTTTAGTATTTCAGTTTTTTTTCCCAGCCTTATTTAATAGAGTAGTTGTGACATCAAGTCGGAATCTTTCAATTGTGTATAATACAATATACCAATATTATCTAAGCATGGTTCCTATCAAGTGTATAACTTCATGTATTCCTTTTGTTAGGGTTGTACTTCTTAAATTCTGTCCTTGCCATGGTCACCAAATCACTGTTCACTTTATTTTGGCTTTAATTTCGTTATTTACATAATGGAGCAGTGTGTACTCTCTCTCTCTTCTGCCACTGACAATTTTTAAAGTACATATATATATATACACACACATATCTGATATGAGTAATTTAATAGATGCCACTTAATTTCTTTCTCTCTTTCTATTTCTTCTAATACTATTGCTAGGTTAATGTTACTTCTGCTGCTGCTGCTTAATTAGTTAGGCATGCTTTGCAGTGATGCGCCGAAAGTTGCAGCACTGTAAAAAGGTAATATATGTATTTTTGTAAAACAACTCTTTGGATTAAATTAAATTTTTTTTAATTATAATTGCATAGTAACAATAATTACCTTTGTTTTTACCTTGGCAATATATTCAAGTATTCTTTAAACAGCCGCCTTGTTCTCTGGACTCTTGCACACAAAAAGATCCTTCATTCGGAATAAAGTGGATGTTCCCCAAAATAGTAAGCCCTCCATATCTATTCATATTTTTGAGCACTATTCTATCAAAATTTGTGCATTACAAGTTTTCTGTTTTACATTTATATATCTTTCAAATCGTAATTTGTGTCATATGCTAATATAATTGTGAAGATTCAACATATAGTAGCTCAAACACCTACATAAATGCCACATTGAATCACAATTTTCTCAATACTCTAGCTTCACTGTGGTGTTTAATTTATGGTTTCCCACTTTAACTGAGGACACTATAGTCTATAGTGCAGAAAATACTTTTCTTAATCAATGTAGTTAATTTCTGTCTCATTATGGATAACAAATGTAGCAATCAAGGAACATAGTTCTTTTATGTGCATGTCTGTTTTTTTTTTTTTTATTCAAGAAACTTGATTTGATTGATTAGTGAATCCAAACAGTCTGTAGCCGTGGTTATAACCACAGGGAAAGTGGTTATGTTTTCTATGATAAATTAACATTCATGACATAGCACATATCTGTATTAGTTCCTATTGCATTCATATTCTCCTTTATTTCTTTAATATATTATGTCATGCCAATTGCCAAAGCTTGATTTTATGCTTTTAGCGTAGGTATTACTCAAAGCATTTATTAATTTGTTATGAAGTTTCATTGAAATAAGATAGAACCTGATGTCTTTATGATGTGGGGGAAAAGATGCTAGAGGAAAATACAGTAAATAAGATGGAAATGTAATATAAAAGAACAGTTTAAAGAAAGTTTATATAAATGCGCACAAAGTAAAGCAAACCTAATGAAAAATAGTAAATCTACAAATATAAGTTTAAATATATAAAAGCATACGTAGATAAGTCTCAAAAAACGTTCCCCAATTCTGAAAGGTTTACAAATATTTTTGGGAAGAAGTTTAAGATTCACAGCAAATTATTAGAACCAAGAAGACATAAGCATGCCATCTCTCAGCCGCATATACAATTATTAACTTATTTGAGTAGAGTCTTCTTATCATATATGCCTCTTGTTTTCGTGCTGCCTGGTTTCTCAAATGAGTGGACAACATTTCCTTTAACTATGGTTTCAAAACTTATCTATGGTTCTAATGAGAAAAGGGAGCTAGTTTTTTTTTTTTTTTTTTAAAGTAATATTTGTAAGTTAAGAAGTTGGGTTTTGGTGAGATGAAAAATTTCTTCTACTAAAAACAACAAGTTGTAAGTTTGAGTCTAGAATCAACCTCTTAAAAAAAAAAATAGAACTTATCAATAATCTTAATTTCTCATACCTCGTAAATATGAAAATTTTGTGCTTTGAGTACCATCTTTTTACTATTTGTAAGTTGAAAAACAAACTGATGTAACACTAAAATATCAACTGATATTAAAAAGGATTTGGTATTTTAGTGCTTAAACTTGACCTCGCACTGCAGAGATAGTTTAAAACCAAGTACTAAAACTAGCATCCTATATTATACTCATACTTACTGCACCGTCAATGCTATCAAAATTATTATTTGACATGGATAAATGAAAGATTGAATCATCTGCCCAAACCTTGTAAGCTGTTTTTGAGTTTTGAGTTCCATGTGTTTTGAACATCATCTCTATAGGGAAATTTCAGGTCAAATGGATGTATTCAGCTACATTAGTTGTTATAATTACCTACAAATCATTTAACTAAGCACCCTACATCTTGATGAAGCTAATAAAATAAACAAATTATGTGGCTGATCAGAATTCTGAATAATGCCCAAGAAATCAAATGAAAACACAAATTATAATACAGTTGCACTCTACAAAGTATGCTGTAATATACTTGAGTCAGGCAAAATCCTGTTCATTTTTGAAAGAAACAAATTTATCCCAGAGATAAAGAGAACAACAGTAATGCAATGCACCAAACATGAAAGATAGTAATATCATCCATTTAACATCAGCACATGACATTTGGGATTATAAAAAATAGCATGATTATTTTATAAAGCTTTTCAACTGACAAGCAGAAGGGAAACATTAACTTTGTTAAATGCATTCAAGGTTGCTTTGCATTGAATGATTGTCTTGTATATATGGAGGTGGTCAAGGTCAACTCTACAGAACCCTTATATGCATGTTAATTTAATCTCTTCACGAAAGTACTGTTTGCTTCATACAGGGACTAAGGTACCGTGTGCTTCATACAGTAGTACTGCATGTGATCTTTCTATATTATGTATTGATAATTAATTGTTTTCATTCACAAGGATAGGTGCAGAAAGATTTCACAAAATTTTAGGAGGCTAGGTGCAGAAAAAAAACAGTGATATACGCGATCAACATAACATAAAATAATAGGAAATTAAACATTTCCAGTTGGTCATTCTCTCTAATTTTGGTCCACGGACAAATAGGGATTTATACAAGATTTTATATCATAGTGGATATATATATCTACCTAACATAAGTTGTTCACTATATTGACTAATATTCTTTAGCGTGTTGCAATTGAATTGAGTCATTACTTTGACTAAACGGTAGAACGTGTTTATCATTCTCCATAGCTGCACGTGATCTTAAGATAGTAACATATATAATTGTTTGCATGCTAGCTTGTAGAAATACTATTTGGGCTTTACTTATGCAGGGGCTCTCGAGATTCATGAAAATTTGTAAGACAATGATCTGTTGATTTAAATTCTAATGAAAAGCCATTGAGATAATAAAGAAATAATATGCGATGTCTTCTTCTTTTTCTTTTTCTCTTTTTCTTTTTCTTTCTTAGTTTTTTTTATAAAAATTGTGTCTAATTGAACTAATACATTCACAAAAATTACAACTTATTGGTGCCGGTAGTAAACCTATATAAAAATCAATAATAACTCGTTAACTTAATAGTTGTGATAAATTTTGTGCCTCCCTTCAAAATTTCATAATATATATATAGACACTCAAAAATAAGAGTTCCTGTCTCTTGCTCCCTCCCCTCAAGCAAGGTTGGAACCTGAAAATAATTAAGGAACTCCCCATCCCCTCCACCCCCCCCCCCCAAAATTTCTAATTGAATTGATGCGTGCATTCACAAAAATTACAACTTATTAGTGCCGGAAGTAAACCTATATAAAAATCAATAATAACTTGATAACTTAATAGTTGTGAGAAATGTTGTGCCTCTCTTCAAAATTTTATAATATTTATATTTAGACACTCAAAAATAAGAGTTCCTCTCTCTTACCCCCTCTCCTCAAGGTTGGAACCTCAAAATAAGGAATCCCCCCCCCCCCCCCCCAAACCCCCTCCAAAAAAAATCAATTGAGTTTGAGTTGGCCCAATGACAGAGATATACATAAGGTAATTTTTTTTAGATATCCCTTAATGTTTTATCTTGCGTTCTTAAGTTCTTAGACCACTCGTGACTTTAAGGGCTTCATTGATTTCATTGGATTTTTTTGTAATTGCTTTTTGTAGATAGTTTGGTAATTTAGATTGAAGAGTTTGTAAGAATCACATGCAGGGAGATAATAATATAGAGATGAAATATTTTATTCTTTAAAGATTTTATACCATTGAAGAGAGATGCTAACTTTTTTTTTTGGATATTATTTTATACGCTTACAGAAAATTAGATAACACTTGTATGGTTATTAGAGTTTAGGAATTATATATATATATATAATGATCGATTATAATATTAAAAATTTAGCATATATACTACAAATACACACTTTGAATTTGTCTAATATATTATTATCAATAAAATTGTAGGAGGAAAATTCCTCCAATCTACTACTTAATAAATCAAAGATTATTTACATGTACTTTAATTATATAATCTGTTTAAATATTTTTGTATATGATTTAAATGATTTATTAATGAATGATACGATTTAATATAACTGAGTGATTTTATAAACCAACAAATAGCAATGGATTGGAATAAATTTTTTCAAATTGGTTTAGGAAATCAATATTATAATTTGGTCCATTCAACTGAACTTATTCTTTGCTCCACTTCTAAGTAATATGTTGAATTCTTTTATAAAAAAAGTAATATCTTGAATTCTAGATGACACAATTGGAAGGACCTTAAACTCTTTAAACCAATAATCAAGTACTAAAAAACATTTGGAATGATTTGACAGACTTGATGACGTATGGTATAGTGGATGTTGGCAAAATGTATACATATTGAAACGAATAGATTAATAGAGGTCGAAAATTGTGCCACTACTGTATTCATAATAATTATAGGTACGTAAATGATAATATTAATAAATTCACAAAGATTCCTACCCTCAGGGCCCTGAAATTTGAAATGTCCACCTAGCTAGCTAGTAGAAACAAACAATATAGGTTTAGGTTTAGCCTCAGGCTCAAGGTGCATATATTAATCCCCGATGATAATAATTAAAAAGCCACAGCCCACATGTATAAATAAATATACGACGTACAAATTATAAAAAAATCTTTTTAATTTTTTAATTTTTTTCTTTGGTGATGTTATGTGTATTTGGCTCTAAATTAAAAACACAACTTATTTTATTAATCAATTTATTTTTGTTATTATTTATAAATTTTACTATATTATTTCATATAATTTTTACTTTTATTTATAGTACTTTAGTAAAAAAATTTTAATTTTAACAAAATAAACAAATCCCAAACAAAATTTTTCTCTCAAAATTCTAATCAGTGGTTGTATTTTCAGTTAAACCTGTAGGACGCGTGCAATGAAAATCACTGATCACCCCTACGGCTAAGCTAAAAATTGCATGGACCACTTATCGTACGACTCTAGGAGCTCTCTCTCTCTCTCTCTCTCTCTCTCTCTCTCTCTCTCTCTCTCTCTCTCTCTCTCTCATGGATTAATCATGGATTAAAAAAGACTTGAGAGAGAGAGAGAATCTTTACTTGTGTAAATAAGTACCGGTAATTTTGTAGTCTGTTTAGATTATTATTTTTCTTATTGACATATATATATTTATGTAGAATTTTTTGTCAATTTTTAAGAGATAAGAAAATAAATGTTTCAGAAAAAAGTTAAAGATCAAACCCATGCTTAATTTAATGTTTAACCTTACTGAAGTAAAAGAGTCTTCCCTAATTACATTTCTATCTGACTATCTCTGTGTGGTTCTATGGCTAGAATAATTGTTGTAATATTCTCTTTAAAACCCTAATAATTAAGAGCATCCACACCAGCTCAATTAAAAACTTCTAAAATAAAATAAAGTACAACTTTTACACATTTTATGCAAAAAAATACCCACATCAGTGGGTGTATAAATAGCCAAAAATGTGAAAATTCATACACGGACTACAGTACCCGTGTAAATATACATGGGTACTGTAGCTCGTGTATTGATTATTTTATTTCTTTCTCGTTCGCTCCATTTTTCCTCTCTCTTCTCTGTGCTTAACGAACTCAACAAACTCAGTAATATCCGCAGAGAAATTAACATAGATACTCAGTAACAAACTCAGACATACACTTGCTCTAAAAAAAAAACACATAGATACACAAACACACCCACACACAAACAAACCCACACGGACAAACAACAAAGAGACAAATTGGTGCTTGATCGGAGTTGCGGATCGGTGCTGCGGATCAGAGCTGGGAATCGGCGGAGTTACAGATCGGTGCTGTGGATTGACAGAGCTACGGATCGGAGTGTGGATTGGAACTGTGGATCGGTGCTGTGGATCGGAGCTGGGATCGATGCTTTGGTCGGCGGAGCTGCGGATCGGAGCTGGGGATCAGAGCTGCGGATTGGAGCTGCGGATCAGAGCTGCGGATCGGAGCTGTGGATTGGGCTGTGGATAGGTAGAGATGGGTATAGAGAGAGAGAGAGAGAGAGAGAGAGAGAGAGAGAGAGAGAGAGAGAGAGAGAGATAGAGAGAGAGAGAGCAAAATCAGAAGAAAAAAAATGGATACAGAGAGTGAGAGGGAGAGTGCGCGCGCGTAGGTAGTTAATAGAAATAATAAAAAATTTAAGAAAATTGATTATTTAATTAAAAGATGGGGTAGAATAGATGAACTGATGTGAGTGTTTTGTAAAAATGAATGTGTAAAATAGAAAAAGTAGGTTTTTAGTGTAAAAATAGATGTGTAAAATAAACGAGCTGATGTGGTTGCTCTGAATGTGACAATATTTGGTGCAGTTGGTCCTAACGTTGAACTTGCACCCAATATCTGAACAGTGCAAGTAATGGAGTGTACGTACCATTGAACAAATTCCTGTTGAGGTAATTATTAATTTCTGCTTACTCTCCATCCACTGGCTTTTCCTACTCCAGATAGAGGCCACCTCTGATCTACAGCTTTCATCCCAGTATGGCTAATTATGGTCTGCTACCTATTGATGTTTTATTTACACAATGTTTACACTATCACACGAGAATATTCATATTTATGAGTCCAGTTAACTTAATTGGTAATAATGTTGATCCTTAGTATAAAGAATATCCACATTTACGAAAAAAACAAAAAAACTAATGAAGTCAATTTTGTACCAAAGATTATTTCTACATAACTAGGGGAATGAAATAGGAAGATGACATGTGTTCACTTACTAAACCACACTTAAGTAATTGTATATAATCATTTTAAGTAAGTCATACATGTGCATTACACATGACAAGAATACATGTTATCTTCTTATTATTGGTTGTAGTCTTTAATTATGTCCTTAGTCCAAATACATGAACCCAATATATTAACTTAAATAACATTTTAAAAAATAAAATAAAATTTTTCACTATTTTTAAATGTACTGGTCAAAACATCCAAAGTATTTCAAGAATAAACAAGTATAATACCTACAGTATATACCGGGGATAGCCGATATTGGTACAGTATTATTTTTCTTGATGTGAACACAATGTGAAAAAGACTGGGCAATGTTGAATGTGAATCAAAGTAATTTTTATTTACATAATGCAGTGAGAGGTTAAAGAGTGTTTTCTAATCTTCTGCTACTGAGAGGGTGTTGAAGTGGCTTAAAAATTGGGGTAGGGAACAAATCAATTAATAAGGATGCACCGCACGCCATATTATATATCCCCAACCCGTTCGGTAATGTCAGTCAGTACTTCAACCAACTCCGGAGTAATAGTTTGAAGAAAGAAAGAATTTCTCTTTGTCAGTCAGCTTTCAGACTCTAAAAACAAAAGAAAGAGAAAAGAGCTTTGTGTTTAGCGCCTTTAGGGTTTGATTTTTTTAAGTTCTCTATTTTATTAGCTAGTTAATTTTTCGTCTTATCATAGCCTTTGAACTTAAATTTAATGCCAAATTACAAACAAATCTTAGAGTCCATTCGGTACATGTATTTAAAAATTGAAAATTGTTATTTGAAAATATTTGTGAAAATATGTGTGGGTGAAAAAATGTGTGAAAATACGTGTAATATTGTTTAAAAACTGAAAATGATTGTTTGAAAATACAAACCTAGAGCTGTAAATGAACCAAGTTGATAATGAATAACTCGGGCTCGGCTCGATAAAAAGTTTGTTCATGTTTGTTTGTTTATAAATAAGTCAAGTTTGAGCCTTAGTTTTAGGTTCGTTTAATAAACAAGTCGAACCCAAGCAAAAAAATTTGTTCACGAACAAGCTCGTGAGCTATTAAGCTTGATACACAACAATTCAAGTATAGATTTATTTATAAGTTTATATGTATTAGTTAAATATACTCATTACACATATATTAATAATGACATGACCAACATGAGACCACTACCAATATTATCTTAATTTTTTTCCTTCCCTTTAAACTGATCAAGAGCCACTTTTGACTATAGTTACATTTAAAAATAAATAAATAATTAAATAGGCCACATATGATTCTTCCCTATCAATCATCTAAAGTAAAGTTATGAAATATGTTAGTATTTTCTCATTCATAATAGTTACAAACAAGTATTCTTCTAGTCCTTCACAATCTAACGTGAATGTAAAAATTGTATTTTGAACAATTGTTGAAACTGTAAATAAAGAATGATGAATGAATGAATTTAATTATGTAAATTATTAATTTGAATAATAGCTAATTATAAGTAAGACTAGATGCATGATAAAATGAGTATACCATTTTTTTCTTAACTTTAGAGATGTAAGCATTTAATAATATAATTTTTTTAGATTTCAAGCTCAAAAACTTGACTTGAGCTCAAGTTTGAGCTTAATATTAAGCTTGAGTTTAACTTGACTAATTAATCAAGTCAAGCCAAGCTCAAACATTTTGGCTTTCCCACGAGCTCAAGCTCAAACACTATTTTTAAGCTTGTCATAAGCTCAAGCCAAACTCGAGCTTTTGATTTTTCCTGATAAGTCAAGCTTGAACATGCACTACTCGATAAAGCTCGGCTCATTTACAACCCCCTTAGACTCTATCTTTGTGATTCTTTTGCTCTATTTTTCTATTCGGATTTAGCCTATCTAGCTACTATAATTTATTTTACTCACAATCGCCAGCGGAATTAGGATACATTCTAATAAAAGAAAACTAGTATTAAGTACAAGAAATTGATATTGTTCAATGTAAAAAGCAATAACTCATCACAATTGTCCTCAGATGAGTTTCCACGTTCCAAAAGCACTGCTTAACATTCACATTATACCGTGCATAATAAAAAGATGCGTAAAATTTACATAATTTTACCTTAAAATAATTCATATCAGTCTACGTATAATTGTATAAATTTACAAGTTTGCTACAGTAACCGTGTAAATTAACTTGTAAATTTATACTAACACTATTCATTTTGTATTTAGTTCTTTATTCTTTATTTACACATCTCAAGGATGGAGGAAGTGAGTAGCTGGTGGTTGTATTGCATGTGAAGAAAGAGAAACCATTTTAAAAATTAAGAAAAATTAATATTTTAAAGAAATATAGTGTAAAATAAATAATTGGATGTAGGGTGTTTTTGAAAAGTGAGTATGTAAAATAGAAAAAAATAGATTCTTGTACTAAAATAGATTGAATTTTTTGCACGAGCTGATCCGAATGATCTTAATAAACTCATCAAAAATATCTTTTAATATGTGATAAGACAATACTCCATTCAACTAATAAAAAACTTAGAATCAATTTTAATACAAATAATCTAACAATGTAATTTAGGTTATGTTCGGAAACAATTTTTATTTTCTATTTTTAAAAACTTGTTTTTAGGAATATAAAGAAATAACAGTTTTCTTGTATTTTTAAAACTAAAAGAATGTTTGGTTAGTTGAAATTAAAAGGCGAAACTATACTATTGGTCTCTAAAGTTTACCTTGTGAGTGTAATTAGTCCCTTAAATTTCAAGCGAACGCTACTAGTTCCTCAAGTTTTAAAAATGAGTGATACTAGTCCTTTGGTTAACTTCAGCTAGAAGTATTGCTTACATGGTTAATGAAATACTGAGTTGTCATTATTTTTTAATGATGTGGCACTTTTAATAAAAAATTTACTGTTTATTTCAAGTGCTTTTACAAATTGATGAGTGACATATGAGTCTTTTTATTTTTTTATTTTTCTAAAAAAAATCTTAGACTCTCCAATATCTTCTTGTGACCCAAGCACTTCATCTTCCTTTCTTGCCGTTCTCCCAACCATTGTGGCTGCAGCTGCCGCTCTTCCTCTACCATAGCGACTCCTCCAAATGGCCTTCATTGCCACCGCAGTAGCCAACACAAGCTCTGTCCTTCGCCAGTCTCCATGAATGTCCATTGACTGCTTATCTCCCAAAGATCTTTATGTTTCTTTGTTCAGATTTGTTTCCAAAGGATCCATAAATAGCATGAAAAAATGTTTAAATTTGTTTCATTATAAATCTTCGAATGTTTGAAGTATTATATTCAAGTTTTATTTTCCTTAAAAAAAAAGGAAAAAAATTGGTCCTTTTTCTCTCTTCCATGAGCCAATGGTAGTCATTGTGGGAATCTTTGTTGCCTATCACTTTTGATGCTCTCAAAATATTTGTTGGTTTCTTGCTCCTGACACTAGACTACTCTCGTTAACAAGAGAGGATTTGTGGCCAATCAATTTAGATTAGAAAGAGAGTTACATAAAAGACTTTGTATCCTCAAAGGCGGTTCTCTTCAACTCATATCTGGATTTTTGTTAAGATATTTCCAGTAAATTATTGTTGGCTTTGAGGTGGTCTGGCCACTTGATTAGAAAATTGGAAAACGGTGAAGCGAAGAAAGGGACAATAGGGGAGCAGAGAGTGGGGCTGAAGCCAATCCTATCTTCTTTTTTTTTTTTTTTTTTTTTTTTTTTTTTGGGCATAAGAATAAATAAAATCCAACTAAATATTACATAGCAACTTTTTAATTAAATAGCTGATATGGTATAGGACACTTAAGTTGCCACGTTAGTTTATAAGTGCCACGTCACTTTTCCATTAGCCACGTAAGCAATATTTTTAACAGAAGTTAGTCGAAGGACTAGTATCACTCATTTTTTAAACTTTAAGGACCAATAATGTTCACTTGAAACTTGAGAGACCAAATGTGTTCACAAGGTAAACTTTAGGGACTAATAGTGTAGTTTCGTCAAATTAAAAAAATAGTTTTTTGAAAAAAAAATAGAAAATACTAAAATATGTTGTTATTAGGATTTGAACTCTAATGCTAACTCATTAAATGAGATAGATTCATTAAATCAAATGTGTATTTTCTTTGACTTTTGTTAGGTTCTAAAAGTTTAGAACAATTGGCAAATCTGAGCACAAACTTATCTAAATATAGATCTTAGAGTCTATAAGATTTATTAGACAATGCTCAAGGTATTGTAAATTAGAATACAAGAAAGAGGAAGCTGCAAGTTCAAGAATTCGAAACATGTCAGGTTCGCCAGATCAAGAACAAAGCTCAACCGATTGAGAATCGTATCTGCAGAATTTTAATTTTGGCCCAAGAGTCCATAAGCCCATTAAGTGATTAAGGTTTCAAATCTATTTCACATAGTATTTAAAGAAAACTTTTGGAACATTTTATGAAGACTTTGGAGGTGCTTTTGTGATATCTAAAAGGTATTGTGCTTTCCTCCTTCAAATTCATTACCGGAAATTATTCTTATATCTTTAGAACCAGTAGATTTGAAGTTACTACAACAAGATCAACAATAGCTGATGATTTAAACTTTCAAGGGTGGTCTTGGAGTCGCAAACTTGAGAATTTGTGTTGCTAAACCTTTGAGTAAGATCTCAAAGTCACAAATGTGGGTATTTGTGCTAAGAAAATCCAAAAGAGAAGGAGTCTGTGGATTCGGAGCTTACACGTGGTCGTGTCAATAAGTTAATACTGGAGGTATCAATAGCTTTAAGGTGAAATTTTATTGTAAAAACTTCCATTATCTATTAGTAGATTTGTTTGCCTTGACGATAGGTCAGGTCAAATCCCCCTCAAGTTTTTTACCTTAAGACGGTTCATTTCATTGGTTTTCCGGAGTAATCATATATCACTGTCTTATTTATTTTTCTGCATTGTATGATATGATTTATTACAGTTAACCTAGATCTGAATAATAAACCTAAGTGTTAACTTGGTTAATTAATTACGTTAAACAATTTTTGTGTTTAAGGGTCCACTACAAAAAAGATTGCTATTAGCAACGGCTAGAGTTTGTCACAACAACACATAAAGCTGTCGCAGATTAGTAGTGCCAACGGAAAAAGGCTGTCGACTTCCATCCGTAAAAGCCTCGTTGGTAATACTATATTACCGACAAGGCCGTCGCTAACACTCATTTTTTACCGTAAAAAGCCGTCGTAAGCACTTGATATTTTCCGTCGAAAATACTTCTTCATATGAGGAAGTTTGACAACCAAATACATTTTGTGATGAACTAAGGTTGTCATTAATGTATTTTTTCGACGACTAAAAGTCATCATAAATACTTGATTTGTCGTCGAAAATACAACTTCATATGAAGAAGTTGAATGACCAAATATATTTTGCGACGAACCAAGGTCATCGTTAATGTATTTTTTCGATGACTAAAAGTCATCATAAATACTTGATTTGCCGTCAAAAATACAATTTCAAACGATGAATTTGAATGACCAAATACATTTTGCGACGAACTATAGCCATCGTTAATGTATTTTTTTTAACGACTAAAAGCCATCGTAAATACTTAGCTTTTTGTCAAAAATACAAAATCTTAGTGACCGTTTACTTTTTTTGACGAACTTTGACCATTATTAAAAATTAGTTACCACGTCACTAATATATTTTTTGCAACAAAATAGCTTGGTCGAAAAAAAAAGCCTTTTGTAGTACTTTAATTGCGACAAAACAATTCGGTCAAAAAAGAAACACATGAATTACATGAAAGTAAATAAATAATATATAAACTACAAACATACATCTCATAAAAAATTCTCCATTCAAATAACAAGTACAAATCCATAATTGTTCAAAACTAATAAGTGAATAATACAATAAAAATGAAAATATCAAAAGGTCTACAAAATAGTGTGATGTTCAATAATACATGAAATCTATATTAATTATATCCTTCACGAAACTTGAAGGCATAAGTATTGGAAGATCAATCATCGTCTAAGTCAATTTCCTTAATTTAAGAGTCCCCTTCCTCCTTAAAGTCATCTTTTGTCATTATTCACACTATGATCTCCTCTCTAACATTGTTCTGCAATATTTCAAATTAAATTGAATAAATATACAAAAATTATAATTACGCAAAATTTTATATTTACAATAAATAATAAAAAATTAACTAAAATATACTCATTTAAAAACATTAACACAATCACCATGATAAATGACAAAACATCACAAATAAATCCTTACTATTGACACAAACATTGCATTTATCATAAATCCTTACTATTAATAAGAACCTTGTAGTTCTCTTGTGAATAAGAACTTCCAAGAATACATCTACCACCAATAACCACATTAATAGTACATCCCCATCACTCTTAACAATATATCCATCATCACAACAAGTCACATAAAATTATATATGTACCAAGAATAGCAATTAATTGAAAACTATAATAAGCAAATTTGTCACTTATTTCAAAAACCTCAATAAAATAGAAAAAAAAATTAATGTTGATTATACTGGAAAAAAAAAGTGTAGCAGGTGCTTGCATATAATTAAGACTAATCAATAGATTGGTTGGGGCCACCAATACACGCAAACAATTTACACTATTTACTAGTACCAAACTGTCAAGAACTTTGGCTACAATATGAGATTATATATTATTAAACAGATATATCTAAGCCAATCCCAAAATTTAGACAAAGGAAATAAACCAACAAACCCATTTACTAATCCACTACATTAACAAAATAAATCAAAATATAAGGATTTAAGAAAACTGACCTTTTAGGTTTGATTGTGATTGGCAGAAAGAGTGAACAGTGGAGGGATATTGAAAAGTATGTGGGCTATAAAGTTATAGAGGTGAGAGTCTTTTTTTCTTCTATCTCTTCTTTAGTGAAATAGAGTGTTAGTATTTTAGTGAGAGGGAAAGGGAGGCGTGGGATCAAAAAAATAAAAAGGGGGGCGTTTGTTTTTAGTGAGAGGGAGAGGGAGGGAACTAGAAGGTAGGGTTTTGACTTTTCTTTTCCTTTTTTTTTTTTTTTATATTTATTTTTAGTGTTAAAATGATGTTGTGTGTTTTTTTAAAACAAGGACTTTACAGCAACGTGACATCTTTTTTTTTTTTTTTTTTATAATAAAATTATATATTTTGTTTATGACAACCACGTCACTTTTTTTTTTTTGTCACTTTGAAATATCACTTTTTTAAATTATTATTATTATTAATAAAAGATAGAAACACTATTTTCTCAACAAAAAAGAAAAGAAAAGATAGAAACACTATGAAATCTCACTTCTTGCAATTTCTATATAGCAAGTTTTCTAAAGTCAAGGACATATAACCTCAATATTGTGGAGGTGGATTTATTTTATGGAAATATAACCTCAATATTTTTATATAAAAAGAAAACTTTGTTTATTTTATTTGGCGAAACCACCCCATTTGAAGGGAAAAAACATTTTCCACTTGAGATCCCATTAACCAAATTTTGTTAAATTAATATTAAAAATGTTGTGTATTTAACTACCCACAAATTTCCAAAATTATCTTATTTCATAATTGTAAGTGCACAATTGCACCTGGACCCAAAGAAGATTATATGCTCAGGCCCAATGAGCCTTAAACAACGAAAATTTGTAGAGTGTGAGTTTGAAATCTAGATTAAAGGTACTGAGAACTTGATAACAAGCTTTTATATGCAAACACTTGTAAATAATAAATGATAATTGCAAATAGACTTCCTCGGATGTGAGCCGAGACTACTTCTGTATTATTCATCTTTCTTTCTTAAAGGTTACAATTCTTCCTTCCTTTTTTAGTTCCAGACCCCCCCTTAAATACTTCTTTTTCTGATACTTTATGGACAGTGACTAGAAGTTTCAGCCCTACTGTTCAGGGGTCACTTCCCCATTAATGCGGCCAGGGAGGTAGGTGCAGAGTCTTTAATGCGGAGGTGGCAGCCTTTGCTCTCGATATTTTCTTTAATACTGGTGCATCTAGAAGGTTCAGGGTCTCCCCCTTTTAACCAACAGTCTTTCCAGAATTCTGTCTTGACCTTTGTAGTGAATCTCCGAGTTCTCTTGGAACAGTCCGAGGAGGAACTCACCCTCGGCTGTATCCTCGGACCCTCGGCATATGGGCCGATTCACCGTACTAACAAACTCCTAGCTTATAAACATGTCGGCCCTCCTTGCTAGAGCCCAAAGGCCCACATGCCCACTTGAGTCCTTTTACCCCCCACAATAGCTCCTCAAAACCCTGTTTTTCAGCATCCGAGGAGAAAAATAGGGTTTTGATCCAACGAAAACTTTCCCCACATGTTCTGTAAATAACTGCGCGTGTGAAGACCGTTTCGTGTTCCAGAGGATGCCACTTGGCGGTTTTATTTTAAAAAACGCGCGCATTTATTACCGTAAGTTACACCTTGTCCCCCACGTTCAACGGTGAGATGAGCATCCAACGGTCCTTGTCACTCCATGAAAATTTGGGCGGGACAAATACAATTTCGAGGCCGCTTCCCGCACGTCGTGACACTTCGGGAACCTGCGCCTTCATTTATTTCTTCAGAGGCTAATCCCATCAAAACATCAGTACTCACCTTTTGTCTGCAGAAATCCGTGGAAATTTGCACAACTTGAAATTTGTAAGTTCTTATTCCTTTTTTCTTAATCCTTTCTCCTCGGACCCTGTCCTCGGCTCCCTTTATAACCGTTCTCCCTCTTAGAATTTAGTCTTTCGTTCCTTTCTGATGGGAAAGTTTAAGTGTCTAGTTGATACCGCCGCTGGGATGGAAGGTTTTAGAGCCAAGTATCGTATTCCCAGAGACGTAGGTTTGAAATATTGCCCGGCGGAAGCCGTGGCCGGTCTAGGAAAACCGGAGAGGTCATCATCCCAATGGTAGCCTTCGTAGAAGGTGGGATGACCCTCCCAATGAAACCCGTAACCAGGGAGTACCTCTGCAACCACCGGTTGTGTCCGGATCAGTGCGCTCCAAACGTTTTTAGGGTTTTAGGTAGCGTCGACGCTCTAAACGAGCAAATGAGACTCAACCTTACATGGCACGACGTTGTTTTCATGTACGAGTGCCATAAACTTACCAAGATAGGTTATTACATCAAATCCCATTCTAGTGTCGTTAGGTTAATCTCTTGTCTGCCCAAATCCAATAAAGACATAAAGGATGGCTACCTCATTGTCTCTAGCAACTGGCACGACGGCCCCTACTGCCCAGTTGAGTGGGGAGATCCAGGTGCGACACCTTAGGATTTAACTTCCCACCCCATAACTCCCTCTCACATCTAGAAATGTGCATTTACATTTACTTGAGCGTCTAACTTTAACTTATTGACTGTTATACGAATCTGACCATGTTTGTTTAATTGGATGTCTTTTTTGCAGATAAGCAACTCGTACGCCCACGTTTAAGCCATTGCAACGTTGCCGATTTGAATCGAGTGCTACGCTCCGAGGTCTTCGTCAACGAAGACTTACAAGTGAGGGCGGCTCATTTGATTCTAGGGTACAACCCTATCTCCTCGGACTTTCAGGAGATTGAGAACGCAATAATTGCGGGTGACCGGAGGCAAAGAAGGATTCACGTAGCCAGGCCGCACTTCTTAGTTGACCACGACCTTCCTACGACCCCAACACCATTCTATACAGCTGTCCTATCGCGACAATCCCCCTCTCAACACACTCCCAAGCAACTGCTGTCCCGGAGGAGCAGGTGTCCTTTTCACACACACTAGACGACGAAATAGATAACTTTCAGCTCGAGGACATTGAAAGACCCCGAGGAAACCAATTCGTCGTACTTTCTGACGAGGAAGAAGAGCCCACCGAGGCCTCCGAAATTGCAGGGTTCATTGTTGCCCGCCCCTTAGACAACCCCGAGGAGGACATGGACAGACTTCACGGCCTTCTGACCAAGAGAGGCAAAAAAGTCGCCCAGAAGAAGGCAGGAGGGTCCCAAGCTCTTCCATCCTTGCCACCTCCCCCTCCTTTAGCCGAACCCAAGCTTCCAGCTGAGGAGCCAAAAAAGAAAAGAAAGGGGGAGGCCGAGGAGACCGCTGGCGAAAAACAAAAAAGGCCAAGACAATAGCCGCAGCCAACTCAGCAGCAAAAACTAACAAGGGCAAAGGTAGGGCTCGTTCAGTCGAGAGTGGGGAGATCAGAGATGTGGCCGAAGTGCGCCGAGCACCAGCCACCTGGTCTCTTGACCTAAGACTGGACGGTGCACCAATTTCCTGCCAGTCTAGTATCAGGGCAATCCAACAAGGCCACGCCCACCACCTGGCCGATCCGTTGGAGCGCCCTCTTTTGCTGCCCAAGGACATGGAAACCTTGGAGAGAATGAGCCAACCCCAACTATTACTGTCTTTAAAAAGGGAATTAGCCTGGTAAGTTTAATTTTTTAATAATTTTTTTGAATATTCCCTTCTTCATAATACTGGATTATTAATAAGCGTCCTGCTACATCTAATTCTCTAACACTTTATGTAGGCCGTTCAAGAAGTCTTTGTAGCCGAGAAGTTTGTAGAGGACTCTCGGAAGAAGGCCAGACTGGAGCTTGACATTCGAATGGAGACTGAGAAGTCCTTAGGCCAAGCCCTCGCAGAAAATGAGAAACTCGTCTCTCAGGTGGCTGATCTCAAAAGAGAAAGAGACGGTGCCGAGGCTAGCCTGAAGACTATGAAGACTCAAATAGAAGGGCGGCGCAAGCTTCTCCGTGAAAAAGATGACGAGCTGGCCCAAGCCTAAAGGGAGCGCTCGGATTTGGAGAAGGAGCTTGCGCGAATGAAGGAGGAAGCCGGCGCATTCAAACGCTCTCTGGAGGCCGCCAAGCAGACGAGTTATGAGGAAGGGGCAGCTGCAACAGAGGAGCAGCTGACAGAGGCTTTCGCAGCCTTATGCCAGGAGTACTGTCATCAAGTCTGGGGGAAGCTCTAAATGTAGCAGGGGTTCCTTCAGCCTCGGAGCTGAGGAAGTCCGAGAACGTTTGGCTTCCCCTGGACATACAGGAGATAGAAGAGACTCCTGCTGTTGCTCCTGCCCCTAAGGCAACTCTTCCTGCTCTTCCTCCTATGGCCCCAAAGCTCGTCCCAGATCCTACAGAACCTTCAGGTTCCAACAAAGAGATGGAAGGGGGTGGGGATGCCGAGAAAGGCTTGAGCCAGACTGTGGAGCCCAATGTCCCTCCAACAAATGCAGCAGACAAAGGGAAGCAAGTTCTGTCTTCCTTTGAGTTGGAGCTAAGAAACACCGAGGCAACCAGCACTTCTCAGCAAACCCCCCTCCAAGAGTTTAGGGACCAGCCTAGGACTTCTCTTTCTTTGTAATCAGAACTTAGCATGTAATGTATGCCAGAATTATTAATGAAAGACAATTTTTGTACAACTTTCTTTCATGTTGTATTTGTTTTACTTTATTATTTTTGGACTTGTCGTAAAAGTTCTCATGAATACATAGTTAAAGGTAGATCAGAACAAACAAATCTAACTCCAGGGATTGCACAATTATAACCTACACACAGCCATGCGCATATTTGTTTGGCAAAGTAGAATGCTTAAGAACCTGACAGAGAGTAACTTTGTTTGGATATCAAACAATGCCTTAGTTAAACAATGCCTTGTAATCTGTGGTATTGCTTTTAGTAGGATGTAAGGTCCGAGGACCATTCCTTACAAAAATTTGCTTAACACCTAAAGACATAGAACTTAAAATCCGAATTAATGAATGGTAAGATACTGATTTCCACAAAACGTGTAATAGGAATAAGAACAGTGACAAGATTTTAAGATATCAATTTCCACACGGCTTGTGGTCCGAGGACTACACTTAACCAAGTTTCTGTTTGACTCTTAAGAATAGTAATTTCAAATGTTAATTTTCCCAAAGTAGGAGGTCCGAGGACTCGGCATAACTAAGGTTCTGTTTAACAAATGATAAGATATCAATTTCCACAAGGCTTGTGGTCCGAGGACTACACTTAACTAAGTTTCTGTTTGACTCTTACAAATAGTAACTTCAAATGTCAATTTCTCTAAAGTAGAAGGTCCGAGGACCCGGCATAACTAAGGTTCTGTTTAACAAATGATAAGATATCAATTTTCACAAGGTTTGTGGTCCGAGGACTACACTTAACCAAGTTTCTGTTTGACTCTTAAGAATAGTAACTTCAAATGTTAATTTTCCCAAAGTAGGAGGTCCGAGGACCCGGCATAACTAAGGTTCTGTTTAACAAATGATAAGATATCAATTTCCATAAGGCTTGTGGTCCGAGGACTACACTTAACCAAGTTTCTGTTTGACTCTTAAGAATAGTAACTTCAAATGTTAATTTTCCCAAAGTAGGAGGTCCGAGGACCCGGCATAACTAAGGTTCTGTTTAACAAATGATAAGATATTAATTTCCACAAGGTTTGTGGTCTGAGGACTACACTTAACCAAGTTTCTGTTTGATTCTTAAGAGTGGTAACTTCAAATGTTAATTTTTCCAAAGTAGAAGGTCCGAGGACCCGGCATAACTAAGGTTCTGCTTAAAAAATGATAAGATATCAATTTTCACAAGGTTTGTGGTCCGAGGACTACACTTAACCAAGTTTCTGTTTGATTCTTAAGAGTGGTAACTTCAAATGTTAATTTCTCCAAAGTAGAAGGTCCGAGGACCCGGCATAACTAAGGTTCTGCTTAACAAATGATAAGATATCAATTTCCACAAGGTTTGTGGTCCGAGGACTACACTTAACCAAGTTTCTGTTTGATTCTTAAGAGTGGTAACTTTAAGCCCCTGAAATATTTATAACTTTGAACTGTTAAACAAGAAAAGCACGCTTTATTAATAGTAATACCTTCGAAGGTTATTTACATTCCATGGGCGTTGTACAATTCTTTCATCTAAGTCAGCTAGCTGATACGACCCTATGCTTGCTACAGAAACAATGCGATATGGGCCTTCCCAGTTTGGTCCTAGCTTACCCCAAGCTGCGTTCTTAGAGGTGCCCACAACTTTTCTTAGTACAAGATCCCCAGGTGCGAGTGGTCTTAGCTTCACGTGAGCATCATATCCCCGTTTAAGCTTCTGTTGATAGTAAGCCATTTGGACCATAGCTGCCTCGCGTCGTTCCTCAAGTAAGTCAAGACCTTTCTCCAGGAGTCTATCGTTATTATCCGGGCTAAAAGAACTCGTCTTCAGAGTGGGAAAACCAGATTCTAAAGGTATCACTGCCTCGGCTCCATAAGTCATAGAGAATGGCGTTTCTCCCGTGGACCTGCGCAGTGTGGTTTGATACGTCCACAGAACATGTGGGAGCTCTTCTACCCATCTGCCTTTCGCATCGTCCAACCTTTTCTTGAGCCCACTGACTATGACCTTGTTAACGGCCTCGGCTTGCCCATTTTCCTGACGATAAGCTGGGGTAGAGTATCTATTTATGATGCCCATATCACCACAATATTTCCTAAAAGCCTTGCTGTCGAACTGAACGCCATTGTCTGAGACGAGTGTGTGAGGTATACCGAATCTAGTGACGATGCTTTTCCAGACAAACTTCTTGGAGTCAACGTCTCTGATATTTGCTAAGGGCTTGGCCTCAACCCATTTAGTGAAATAGTCTGTCCCCATGAGAAGCCATCTTTTGTTTCCTACAGCTCTCGGAAATGGCCTCACTATGTCCAACCCTCACTGCGCAAAAGGCCAAGGACTGGAGAGAGGGTTAAGAACCCCTCCAGGTTGATGAATATTAGGGGCGAACCTCTGGCATTGATCATATTTTTTGGCATAGTCCTGAGCCTCTCTATGCATATTGGGCCACCAATAACCCTGAGTCAGGGCTCTATGGGCTAAGGACCTTCCCCCAGTGTGGCTTCCACAAATCCCTTCATGTAGTTCCTCCAGAAGTGCTTCCGTTGATTCAGGGTGCACACACAATAAGTACGGTCCTAAGAAGGATTGTTTGTATAGTTTCTGGTCCTCGGACAACCAGAAACGTGTCGCCTTTCGACGTATCTTATCTTCTTCAGACTTGTCCTCAGGAAGGATGTCACTCTTAAGAAAAGATATAACCGGGTCAATCCAACTAGGTCCAGGCCTTATCAGATGAATGCGAACTGTGCTAACAATGGTAAGAGTTGGCTCTAGCAAATCCTCCACGAGGATAATCCTGGGCAAACCCTGAGCCGAGGACGTTGCTAACATAGCCAACGAATCCGCATGGGTGTTTCCACTCCTAGAAATGTGAGCTAAGACGAAAGAGTCAAATTCAGCTTGCTGACGCTTGACCTGGGCCAAATATTCCTGCATTTTGGGGTCTCTAGCCTCCATGGTCCCCATGACTTGGCCGACCACTAACTGAGAATCCGAGAACACATGGATTTCCTTTCCACCCATCCTACGTACCATCTTCATGGGGACTAAAACTACTTCATACTCGGCCTCATTATTAGTAGCCGAGAACGCCAATCTCAAAGATTTTTCGAAGACAATCCCCTCAGGGGACGTTAGGACAAGTCCAACACTAGACCCTCTCTGATTAGCTGCCCCATCCACATACACCCTCCAAGTCGGAGGTACTGCGACTGTGATCACACCAACTGATTTTTCATCCATGCGTGCCTCCTTCAGAGTTTCTTCTAGCAATGGTTTAGTAAACTCTGCCACCAAGTCAGCGAGGACCTGCCCCCTTACCGAGGTGCGAGACCTGTATTTAACGTCAAAAGCTCCTAAAATGGTTCCCCACTTTGCCACCCTACCAGAGTAATTGGCGATGCGTAACACCGCCTTGAGAGGCAATTAGGTCAGAACCACCACGGTGTTAGACTGGAAATAATGAGGAAGCTTGCGCGTGGCATGAACGATGGCCAGAAGTGCTTTCTCCAAGAGTAGATAGCGCATCTCGGCCTCACTCAAAGACTTACTAACGTAGTAGACCGGTCTTTGCACCCCGCTTTCACTCCTTATAAGGACCAGGCTGACCGCGTGGACGACCACTGCCAGATAAGCAAACAAGACCTCGTCTGCCTCGGGGCGAGACAAAATAGGTGGCCGAGAAAGATATTGCTTAAGCTGCTGAAAAACTAACACGCAGTCCTCGGTCCATTGAAACCCTTTCCACTTATTCAACAATTGGAAGAAATGACAGCATCGGTCAGCTGACCGAGAGATAAACCTATTCAATGCAGCAATCATTCCGGTCAATTTCTGGATCTCTTTTGGGTTCCGAGGCTGCTGCAAATCCTGAATAGCCTTGACTTGCGCTGGATTCACCTCTATGCCTCTGTGAGTAATCATATACCCCAGGAACTTTCCAGATCCCACGCCAAAAGAGCACTTTGAGGCGTTAAGGCGCAACTTGTACTTTCTTAGCACCTGGAAGGTGTCGGCTAGATCTTTGATGTGTGAAGGTATTGTTTTGCTCTTCACCACCATATCATCTACATACACCTCAATGGTCTTCCTTAGTTTCTGTTCAAACATTCTGGTCATCATTCTTTGGTAGGTAGCCCCAGCATTCTTCAACCCAAATGGCATGACCTTATAGTGGTAGTTCCCTATTGGAGTAATGAAAGAAGTCTTCTCCTGATCCTCCAATGCTAGTGGAATCTGATGATAACCCTGGAAGGCGTCCAAAAAACTCATTCAAGGATGTCCGACAGTGGCATCCACCAGTTGATCAATACGCGGCATTGGGAACGAATCCTTGGAGCAGGCCTTGTTCAAATCCGTAAAGTCCATGCATACTCTCCACGTTCCATTCTTCTTTTTAACCACAACCGTATGCACCAACCACTGGGGGTAGAAAACTTCTTTAATAGCCCCGACCCTCTTGAGTTTGAGCACCTCTTCCTTCACAGCCTCGGAATGTTCTTTGGAAGAACGCCGATGTGGCTACCTTCTCGGAACAATGGCAGGGTTGACGTTTAAACGATGACAAATGAAGCTCGGATCTACACCTGGAGCCTCATAAGGATCCCATGCAAAAACATCGATATTGTCTTTCAGAAATTCCAACAACTCCATCTTCTCCTGGTGAGGCAAGCGTATACCGACTTGGAAGAACCTCTTTGGATCATCGGCTATCAAAAACTTCTCTAACTCCTCACAATAAGTCTCCTCTCCTGTCACCATTCCAGGTGCATCAGGAGCTGTTAATTGCTATAAGTCTTTGGTGATCAAAGCCGAAGACTCGGCTTCTGTCTGGTGCAGCACTGCAGCCGATATGCATTGCCTGGCCACTGATTGGCTGCCGAGGACCTATTCAACATATTCCCCAGAGGGGAACTTGACTTTAACATGCAAGGTAGAGGAGATAGCTCCCAGAGCGTGCAGCCATGGCCTGACGAGTATAGCTGTATATGGGGAGTACGCGTCGACCACAATGAAATCCACCTCAACCGTTGCTGAACCAGATTGAACGGGCAAACGAATCTGTCCCTTCGGCACAACGGCCCTTCCTTCGAAGCTTATGAGTGGCGAGTCATAAGGAGTAAGATCTTCCAGCTTCAACCTTAGCCCCTTAAATAAATCAGAGTACATGATATCTGCACCGCTGCCCTGATCTATCATCACCCTCCTCACATCATAATTCCCTATCTTAAGAGTAACTACAAGAGCATCGTCATGGGGTTGGATAGTCCCCACCTTATCCTCCTCGAAAAATCCCAAGACGGGAAAATTCAGCTTCACCCTCTTCGGCCTGCAGCCTGGCTCCTCGGCCTGAGGATGTGAAACTGCCATCACCCTGGTGGGACCCGAGCCGATCCTGCCAGGTGCAGCAAAAATAACATTGATTGTTCCTAACGCCGGCCGAGATGAACCGTTCCTACGATTGTTTGAGCCAGATTGACTGCCCTGTCCACCAGGTTGACACAAGTGCTGCTTTAGTTTTCCTTCACTGACCAGCTACTCCAAGTGGTTCCAAAGGGTCCGACAGTTCTCGGTAGTGTGGCCCACATCCTGATGGTACTGGCAAAAGAGGTTTTGATTCCTCTTTGTGGGGTCTCCTGCCATCTTGCTAGGCCACCTGAAGAAGGGCTCCTTACGAACCTTCTCCAATAGCTGGTGCACTAGTTCTCGGAACACAGTATTCACGGCCTGAGGTGCTACCGAACCGGACTGACCAATATAATCTCTCCTCGGCTTGTTTTTATGGTATCTTTCCGACCTGAAATCCCTTCTCTCCTGCGGGATAACCTTCTCCTTTCCCTTTCCTTGTTGCTGGTCTTCCTCTACTCTTTTGTATTCATCAATACGATCCATGAGGCGACGTACGCTGCAGACGGGCTTTTTAGTCAAAGACTTTCTCAAGTCGTGATCAGTAGGAAGACCTACCTTAAAGGTATTGAGCGCCACCTCATCAAAGTCACCATCTATTTCATTAAATATCTGCCAGTAACGGTCGGAGTATGCTTTCAACATCTCCCCGTCCCTCATGGTCATAGATAGCAGCGAGTCCAATGGCCGAGGTACCCTGCTACAAGTAATGAACCGCAAAGCGAATGCTCTAGTGAGCTCCCCAAACGAACCTATAGACCCCGATTTAAGGTCGTTGAACCACCTCATAGCAATAGGTCCCAAGCTAGAGGGGAAAACTTTACACATCAGGGTCTCGTTGTGAGAGTGCACCGCCATCCTCTGGTTAAAGTGACTCACGTGCTCCACCGGATCAATCCGGCCATTGTAGATGGTAAAGATGGGTTGGGTAAACCTCCTAGGAAGCCTCCCTTTCTCAATCCTTCGTGAAAACGGAGATTTGGAGAGTTGGTGCAACGCCCGACTCATGGCATCATTCCCTAAGCCCCTAGAAGGAAGCTTCTTGCGTCTGCGAGCTGGCTGGTCGTCCTCCTCACCAGAGGACATTGCACTGGGGGGGGGGGGGGTGAGCATGACCTTGAGCTATAGCTACCTCCCCGGACCTCCTCTGAGGAAGGATTAGATGTGGACGGTGAAGACCTACGTCTAGCGCGGCGTAGCTTTCTCTTCAAATGATTAATCTCCTTCTGCATGGCTTTAGCACCATCCTCATGGGTGGTGCTACCCCCACCATGAGTATGGCTAGCCCTGGGGTATTCTGTATGGACACTTCCCTCACGATCCCTCCGACGCTCAAGACGCTCGAAAAGATCCTCCGGTTGTGATCCCTGTGACTCTGCATGGTGAGAACCCAGGCCTGCCATAGTATCCCAGCTCCTTCCAGACTAGATTTCCCACAGATGGCGCCAATTGTAAGTGCACAATTGCACCTGAACCCAAAGAAGATTATGTGCTCAGGCCCAATGAGCCTTAAACAACGAAAATTTGTAGAGTTTGGGTTTGAAATTTAGATTAAAGGTACTGAGAACTTAATAACAGGCTTTTATATGCAAACACTTGTAAATAATAAATGATAATTGCAAATAGACCTCCTCGGATGTGAGCTGAGGACTACTTCTGTATTATTTCTCTTTCTTTCTTAAAGGTTACAATTCTTCCTTCCTTTTTTAGTTTCAGACCCCCCCTTAAATACTTCTTTTTCTGATACTTTATGGACAGTGACTAGAAGTTTCAACCCTACTGTTCAGGGGTCACTTCCCCATTAATGCGGCCAGGGAGGTAGGTGCAGAGTCTTTAATGCGGAGGTGGCAGCCTTTGCTCTCGATATTTTCTTTAACACTGGTGCATCTAGAAGGTTCAGGGTCTCCCCCTTTTAACCAACAGTCTTTCCAGAATTCTGCCTTGACCTTTGTAGTGAATCTCCGAGTTCTCTTGGAACGGTCCGAGGAGGAACTCACCCTCGGCTGTATCCTCGGACCCTCGGCATATGGGCCGATTCACCGTACTAACAAACTCCTAACTTATAAACAGGTCGGCCCTCTTTGCTAGAGCCCAAAGGCCCACATGCCCACTTGGGTCCTTTTACCCCCCACAATAATTAAAATTCATTGATTTAAATTTTTAATTAAAGAGTATTTCAAAATAGTTAGTATTCCATTTTTTTAAAAGATTTTCAACGAGTTGCGGAGAGAATTGTCATTGCAAGTATTTTGGTGCTTGATCAACTTTACATTATTATTCTAAAATTTTTAGTATTGTATGTACTATTCATTGTTAAACTTTAGCAAAGAAAATTTTATTAAAAAGCATAAAAGTGGAGAAAACCCTAAAATACAAACCAATACCCAAAACCCACTCAAAACCTCCCTATTCAACCTAATTTGATCCCATTGAGTGGTCATAGACCCAACTTCAATGGTTGACCATGTTTAACCAAATATTGACCAAGTTTTGCAAACTTTGACTACTCATTTCTCACAATTTGACCGTCTAATTGTTGTCATACTTTGTCAACGCCAATATTTCATCACATTCTTCAAATACAAGGGTCGGATTTTGGATTTGAGTCTAAAGCATTATGGACATGTGTTGTTGTACCCACACACCAAGAAATTTTGATTGGTCACGTTCTACTAATCCAACCGTTTGATTAAGCTCAAAATTCATCAAAACCAATATTTTATCCCACAATTTTAATCCAATGGTCAAATTTTAAATATGACTATGGCACACGATGGATGCGTGTCGTTGCATCTACCTATCATGAAACTTCAATCACTAAAAATATCCAATACTCTTCCAAGAGAGTTATACGCTATATAAATATTATAAGAATTGAGAAAATTACTTACAAAATACAACCAAAAACCTAAAAAATGATCCTAATGGATTTACATATGACCTTTGACTTTGCCATTTTAAAACTAGAAACTAATAAAAGCATGAAAACCAAAAAAACCTTAAAATACCAGGGGCGATTTCGTACCGTACCGGCCGGTACAGGTACACCCCCCATACCGTACTGGGCCAAATACCGGGTGTACCGGCTGTACCGGAAGATTTCGGCCATACCGGCCGGTAAAGGCATACCGGTCCGAAATGTGTTTTGGCTTCTGTTTTTTTTTTTTTGTATTTGGGGATTTTTTTAAGGGAAGGATGGTAATTTTGGCTTAACCCTAAAATCACCCCATTCCTATTTTGTGTTTTGCCGCAGCCTCCCTCTCTCTTTCTCTTCTCCGGTTTGTTTTCTCAGTTCTCCCTCACTCTCTCGTTCTCACTTCTCTCCCTCTCTGCGTCTCACACTCTCACTGACTTAAGTCAACAGAATTTCTTTTAAAGTTCTCACATCTCTCACTCTCTACTTCGGTTTCTCTTCTCCCTCACTCTCTCATTCTCACTTCTCTCCCTCTCCGCGTCTCACTCTCAAGCCTCAACAAAATTTCTTTTACATTTCTCACTTCTCTCACTCTCTGCATCGAGGTCCTTGGTCGGAAGTTGGAAGAGTGCCGTGACTGCCGTCGGAACTGGTATGTACGTTTTTTTTTTAATTTATTTTTTTATATGATTTCGATTTCGGAATTTGTATTTTCGAATTGAACATGAGTCACATACTCACATGACAGAACCAAATTATATTAAACTTTAATATGATTTGGTTCTGTCATGTTTTTTTTTTTTTTTTTTTTTGCTTTGTTACTAGTTAAGAGGTTTTTTTTTTTTTTTTGGTTTTTAATCCATGTGAATGACATAATGTATAAAAATCTATTTTTTTTCATAATCTGTTTGAATTTTTTTTTCTCAGCTGCTCTGGGTCTCTCGGCCAGTCTGTTGGCTCTGTTTCTCACTCTCAGCCTCAGGTATAAACTTTAATTTTTTTAGTGGAATTATATTTAATGTGGAATAGAGATTCTGATGATGTTTGTTATTTACTGTGTTCATGAATTGGTTACTGTGATAAATAACAAATTTTTTACTGTGTTCATGAATTGTGTTCATGAATTTGGGTTACTGTGATAAATAATAATGTGATAAATAATAAATTGTTTACTGTGATCATGAATTGTGTTCATGAATTGGGTTACTGTGATAAATAACAAATTGTTTACTGTGTTCATGAATTGGGTTACTGTGTTCATGAATTGTTATTTCATTCTTGATTTTGATTAGCTTGAGATATTGGGATAGTAATAATAATTTACAACTTAGTATTATTATTAATAAAAAGATAAGTTAGAATTATTAACAAATAATTGATGGTATATATGCAGTGTGAATTATGACTGAAAATCAATCAAGTGTAGCGTCTGGCCCGGTTGTAAGATCCAAGGATCCAGCATGGGCTTATGGCTGTGCTGTGCCGGATGCGAGGAATAACACTTAATGTATTTTTTGTTCTAAAATGATAAGGGGGGAGGAATTACTAGGCTCAAGCATCATTTAGCTGGGATTAAGGGTGATGTTGAAGCATGTAAAAAAGTATCTGAAGATGTAAAATGGCAAATGAAACAGTTGCTTGAAGATTTAAAGAAAAGTAAAAAGAAAAAAAGAAGAATTAGTAAACAAATTGCAAATCCTTATGATTTAGAGGAGGAGGAGGAGGATGATGATGATCATGATGAAGGTAATAATGATAATGAGAGAGAGGGTTCCAAGAGTCATTCATCAGTTAGTAACTACAACACCAAAGGGAAAGAAAAAGTTGGAGAAATGTCCAACATTAAATCCTTTTTTGCTCCAAGAACAATTCCTGGTTCTCAACCATCCATAAAGTCTGCTTTGGCCTCAAAGCAAATGGTTGAGAAGGCAAGAATGAATTTTGCAAGGTGGTGGTACCATGCTAATATACCTTTCCATGCAGCCCGCTCTGTGTATCATCAAGAAGCTATAGATAGTATAGTAGCTATTGGGCCTGGTTTTAAGGGACCTTCTTATCATGACTTGAGGGGTCCTTTATTACAAAAACATGTGTGTGAAATGAATGATTATCTCTTAGATGTGAAAAATGATTGGAAAGTTTATGGATGTTCAATAATGTCAGATGGGTGGACAAATCAAAGGAACACTCCAATCATTAATTTTTTAGTGTATTGTCCAAGAGGTACTATGTTTCTTAAATCCCTTGATGTGTCAGGCCTAACAAGGGATGCAAATACATTGTTTAAGTTGTTTGATAAAGTTGTTCAAGAAGTTGGGGTTGAGAACATTGTGCAGTTCGTTACAGATAATGATTCTGCTTACAAGTCTGCAGGAAAGAAGCTAATGCAGAAATATGGGTCATTCTATTGGTCTCCTTGTGCAGCCCATTGCATTGATTTAATGTTGGAGAATTTTTCAGATAGGAGATACTTTCCTATCATTCATGAAACCATTCAAAAGGCTAAAAAGATTACCAAATTCATATACAACCATGGCAAGGTTTTATCTTTGATGAGAAGTGACTTCACTAATGGTAGGGATTTGGTTCGTCCAGCCGTCACAAGGTTTGCAATTGAGTTTTTAAGTCTTCAATGCTTGAGTAAGTTCAAGAAAGAACTTAGGCAAATGTTTACTTGTGATCAATGGGTTGAATCTCGATATGCTAGAGATGTCATGGGAAAGGAGGTGGCTGCACTTGTTTTGGAAGAAAAAGAGTTTTGGTTACAATGTCAACAAATAGTGAAGATTAGTGAGCCTTTGGTTAGAGTACTTCCTCTTGTAGATGGGGATGAAAAACCTTCAATGGGATACTTGTATGAGGCAATGGATAAAGCAAAGGATAATATAAAAGCAAGGTTGAAGAATAAAATTTCTGCATATATACCATTTACTAGTGTCATTGATGCTAGGTGGGATAAACAACTCCATAGTCCATTACATGCAGCAGGTTGTTATCTTAACCCTGGAATTTTCTTTAGGCCTTCGTTTAAGAAGCAAAAAGAAATTACAAAAGGCCTACTTAGTACCATTACAAGGTTGGTTTCTGATCCTAATGAGCAAGATACTCTTAGTTCTCAAATTGAAGCATACAAAAAGGCTTTAGGTGACTTTGGAATGCCTATGGCAATCCGTCAACGTGAAAAACTAAATCCAGGTATACTATATATATATATATATATATATATATATATATATATATATATATATATTTCATTTGAAAGTTTGGAATTTGCTTTGTACTAAATTAATACTTTCTTTATTTTTGGAAGTTGCTTGGTGGGAGCAATTTGGAAATGACACTCCAGAATTACAAAAGTTTGCAATTCGAGTGCTAAGTCAGTGTTGTAGTGCAACTGGTTGTGAAAGAGCTTGGAGCACATTTGAGTTTATCCATTCCAAGAGGAGAAATAGGCTTGAGCATAAACGTTTGAATGACTTAGTATTTGTTCGTTATAATTTATTGTTACGAGAAAGGTATGTTTTTAAATATATTTAAATTTATTTTGAATTATTAGAAAATGTCATTAATGTATGATATTGATTTTGGTAGGAACATTAGAAGGACAAAGGATTACTGGATCCAATAAGCCTTGATAATATTGATTTGATGGATGATTGGGTAGTTGAAGATTCTGAATTTTTGTTACTAACTGAGGAAGATGTGAATTGGGCTAGCATTGAAGAGCCATTAGCAACAATGAATTTGGAAGATAATGATAATGATGATGATGATGTTGTTGTTCTTGATGAGGATGATGGTGATGATGATGTTGTGTTGACAAATGCTAATACTCATGTATATTATGGTCCTGATGTAGATCCTTTTGATGGATGGGAGTAGATGATGTTATGTAATTTGTATTAAATTTGTGTTAACTTAATTATTTGTATTATTTATTTTCTTTGTAAGCAATGACCAATTAAGTTTTTTTGTTTTTATATTGTGTTTTTTTTTTTTTCCTTTGTAAGTTTGTATGCAATGAACAATTGAAGTAATGTTTTATTGTAAATATGGATTTTTGAGGTAATGTTTTATGGTAAATAGAGATTTTGTGTGTGTGTGTGTGTGTGTATATATATATTAAATATATAAAATAGCGGTAAACCCGAAACGGTACACCGGTATTGACCGGTATCCGAAATATACCGTACCGGTGGCCAAACCGGTACAGCCTCCGGTACGATATTGACTTCCTTGTAAAATACTGGCCAATACCAAAAACTCACTTAAAACCTCTCTAATCAACCTAATTTGATAAAATCTAGTGGTCTTGGAACCAACTTTGAAGAATTTGATCAAAGATTGACCAAATTTAATAGACTTTAACAAAGTTTCGCAGGATTTGACTGCTCTGTTCTCACAATCTGACCGTCTAATTGTTACTATAATTTACAAACACAAATATTTCACCACATTCTACCAATCCAACGGTCAGATTTTGGTTCTCCATCTGGTTGCATGATGGACATATGCTGTTGTACCCACCCACTAGGAAACTTTGTTTAACCCCGTAGACACAATCCGACCATCGAAAATGGCTGAAATACACCATCAAAGCTAGGAAACTACCAAAATACCCTTAAACTTTTGAAGTGACGAAAGTGTCCCTAAAAGCTTCAAAATGATCAAAATACCTTTTACTTCTAAAATGACTAAAATGACCCTTAAGTACTTGGATGGTCTTTGAAAGATGTTTTTTTGCAATTTTTAAAATTAAAAAATAAAAAATTATAGAGTTTTAAGACAAAATTGAGGAAAAATTACCATTCAAAGAAATAATAATTTTTTACGGCCATATGTATGTTGGAAATCACCTTTATTGTGATAGATTTACTTTACCGTCACTAATACCTTATTTTCTTAAGAAAATTTTAATTATTAAGGATGACCAAAATGTCCGTAGCAAATAAGAATATAGTGATGGAAAACAACCGTCAAACACATGAAAAATATGGGCATGAATTCCCCCCCTTTAAAAAAATTACCATTGTCGACGGCTTAGTTCCATTGCAAATATTATTTATTGGGAGGGATCCAATTCCATCACTAATACATTCTTTCTTTTCAAGCAAATTAACTATTTACGACGGTCAGCATGTTCATCGCAAATAAAAACCCAATTAGAAAAAAAAAAAAAAAATTGCGATGGATAAATGTCGTTACAAATGTGAAAAGTAAGGAGGGAATTTTCCCTCCAAAATATTTTATCATTTTTTATGGCTTCATGGCTATCTCTAATACCCTCTTCTATATTTACGATGGAAGAATGTTTGTCACAAATAATAACACCATAAAAAATATATATTTTGTATTTTTGACGCACAAAAACCATCACAAGTGTTAATAGTTCCGACGGTTTTTTTTTTTTTTAGTCGTCCTAAATAAAACCCTCTTTTATATTTATGATAGAAGAATGTTTGTTGCAAATAATAACACCATAAAAATATATATTTTATGTATTTTCGATGCACAAAAGCCGTCACAAGTGTTAATAGTTCCGACGGTTTTTCTTTAGTCGTTGTAAATAATACCCTTTCATATTTACTATGGAAGAATGTTTGTCGCAAATAATAATACCATAAAAAAAAATATTTTTTGTATTTTCGATGCACAAAAGCTGTCACAAGTGTTAGTAATTCTGACGGTTTTTATTTAGTTGTCGTAAATAATACTTTATTAGCGATGACCATTTTTATGCCGTCGTAAAAAGTAAGGTGGGAACATTTCCCTCCAAAATAAATCTTATTTTCAACAAAAATAATAGGCATTTTCGACGAACTCATTTTGCCGTCACAAATGTTTTACTATTCGATGAGTAATTGTCAACGAAAGAGACTTGCCGTCAAAAAAGCTAGTTTTTCCGATGGCTTTTTGTAGTCATCGAAAAAATTTCGTTGCAAATAACAATTTTTTTTGTAGTGGTCTAAAAAAACAAATAACTTTTGAAAACTAGAAACTGAAAACAACAATTTACATATTTTCAGTTTCCTTCATAAATTGAGTTTTGGGAACAATTTTTGTTTTCTGTCCATTTTGAGTTGCCACACAAGTTTTTAGTTTCAAAAATAAAAATAAAAAAAAAATTTTGAAAACAGAAAACAAAGAGAAAAAATAGTTACCAAACATATCCTTAAATTTTCTACTGAATAATGAAAACTTTAACTAAACTTGTCAAATAGGTAATCGATATCATACTAAATTAAGAAATTCTTTATTAAAAGTAGAATAAATAATAAAATCCGTGACATAATCAATTCCAATTCATATAATCTACATAACTATAACAATTATTAATACCATCGAAACCATCTCCTTCAAATTGAGAAATAAGACAAGACACTTGCCCATTCACCTATTAAAATTCTTAATAATCAATTTCAATTCAAACAATCAAAATATATATATATATATATATAATATATATATATATATATATATATATATATATATTTTCAATATTTATTGTAAAGGGCGTAATCAATTATCAACCTAATCAAAAGAGGATTGGGCTGAAAAGCAGGTCTATTGCAATTAATTTGTAGAGGTGGATTATCAAGGCCAACCCTTCGAGCCTTAATAGCTTCATTTGGTGATTTAAAGAAAGGAAATAGTCTAAGACAACAATTTAAGAAGAGAATGGAAGAGAGAAAAATGAGGATTCTTATTCAAGTTCTTCCTTGGGCTGACCGAGAAGCAATGGTTCTTGGAATTATACACTTCTTGGTTTTACAATTCTTAATTCCTCTCTCTTTTCTCCCTCTACTTTCTTTTTCTACTTCTTCTAGGAGGATCTTCCTTACTATATATAACTATTGGGATTGCATCCTAGCCTTCTACTTGGATGGTTGTTGATCCTTCCTTGAATACCCGTCTTATCATTGCTTTGCTGGTAGTGGTAGAGTAGGATGCAAGCTATGGGGCACTGTTCAAGGGTCATCATACCATTAATGTGGAGGTGATAGGTGCTTTATTTGAAAGCTTCCTCCTCTCATTGCTTGCACGTCTACTTCTTTCCTCGGCCTTCAGTCCTACGACCTTGGTGGTTTGTCTATAGCCTGCCGAGGAGTGTATGCTCCTTTGGCTTCTCGGGTGGGCCAACTTCCTCAGTTTCATTATTTGGATTATCCTTATTGTGCTGGGCCTGAGGTGATGAGTAGTCGGGCCCAACTGCTTCTCGGGTTAAGCCTATTTGATAATCTTCCTCCTTTAAGCTTCCCACTCCCACATTTACAATGGGTGGAAAGACTAGAGAATATCTTGGTTTGAAAAATTATTAGGTGTCAATTGAGCTATAAAGCAATTGGTAATTGTAAACTAATTAATCATTGAAAAATTTAACTAAACTTGCCATATACTTAACATATATGACATTAAATTCTAACATTCATTATTAAAAAACTGAAATAACGAAAGCTTTAACATAATCAAATTCAATTCAAAACAATCTAACAATCAAATAACTACAAACTAATCAAATTCACTTGTTTCTTGGATAGTCTTGCATGACTTTAACACTTGAACTTGAAACTTATTTCTTGAAGTATTAAACACATCATAGATTTACCCAATTACAAGTAAAACGCGTTTTGTCAAAGGATTAACCAATACATAAAATGTTGACATATGTTCCTAAAATCAAATCACATATGTCCTAACAATCTCCCCATTTAGCAATCCTTGACAAAACCACAACAAACAAATGAACATACGAGAGAAGTCATAAATCACTCAACTTACACTCACTTGTAAAGTACAATAAAATCTATCCTAACACAAACTCTTGAAAAACTTTGCAAGAAGAGAGTTATGTCAAGTAGACTTTGACAACCTGTATTTCTGAAACACTTAAACAAAACTCATTAAGGCATCTTTATGTGAAACAGAAATAAAAAAATTGCATACAATAAATAAGAAACATGTGTATAAACAGAGACAAGAAACACCACATGTAAAGATAGGTGAAAGAACTATAATAACAACCTCAAATGTATATATATCAACAAGAACAAAGTTTGCTATCACAATATGATCACAAGATCTAACGTATATGAACAATGTATCTAAAATAGAGAGAAAAGAAAAAGATACTTCAAAATCCTCACTGCATCCCTCAAAAAAAAAAAAAAAAACACCCATGAACAATCCCCCTTTTTGTCACAAGTGACAAAGGGTAAGCATATCAAGTAGACATCTCATTATCACTAAGAGAGCCAGTATCATCACCCTTATCAGCATCATCATTGCCGGAGCCATCATCACTCTCATCCTCGGATGTCGGTGGAGATGGAGAAGAAGCAATCGTGAAACCACCCATGGCAACCTATTGTTGTGCTATATGACCAACATGAGTGTTCACCTAACACAACTCATCACTGAGAGTGTCGAGGCGAGTATCCATGTGCACAAACTATGCCATGATGGTCTCAAGTGTCACTCCATCCACTGAAGATGAAGGAGCGGAAGTGGATGGAGCGGTAGAAGCTAGAGGAGCAGCCGTCTCGGTCTGAGTTCGTCTCGAGCGAAGCTGTGCAAAACTCCGCTTAACGGTAGCGGCATCAATGGCACACATGAACTTGAAGTGGGGAGACTCAGAATAGGAGACAGAAAAATGGAGAAGGAGCCACATGATAACTGACGGGAAGATGAGCTTATTACGGGTCGTTGTGTTCCTATACACATCTATGAGGGAGACTATGAAGTAAGAAGGGAAATCCATGGTAAGATCCTCAATGAGGGATAACAAAAATCGAGCACGAGACTCTATTATAGTGTTCTAGTGAGAGAGAGGATGGAGAACAAAGGTCATAACCATTTTGAGGAACCTAGGACCTTTAGCAAAGTTCAAACAATGGGTGTATTGACGGTCACCCCAAGAAGAAGGTGTCTCACAAAAGAGAGATGAGAGTTCGTCTTTGGACACAATCCTCAGACGCTCATAGCTAGGATAGTCAGGGTGCTCTATCCTAGGAATGTGGAGTACCTTAGATACAATACCCGAAGTAACTACCATGCGTATACCCCGAACGCGAGTGACAAACTGTGGTATAGAATAGTCAAATCCGTGCATATGGTAGTAGAAATCCTATATGATCATGGAAGGGCACGTGACCGGGATGCCACATAGTGATTCCCAACCCCTACTATGGATGATAGTGGGTAGGTCGGTGTCAGGAAAATCAGACAGAATGACTTGGCGTTCCGAATGAATGCCTCGTCATGAAAAGTTCTCAAAGAAGTTCGATTTGGCCTTCTTATCACGGAACCCTACATGAAAAGGAGTGGGATTAGAAGGAGAAGAAGATAAAGATGCCCTGGAACGAAGAGGGTTCCGAGACGGAATGGATTTACGTTTAGGTGCCATGATGCAACTATCATAAGAGGGAGAGAATGAGTGTTTCCCTAGTATTACTCCACTTAATGTGGACAATTTTATCTATTTAATTTAGGCAAAATATTATATTTAAAATTTTTTAAAATAAAAAAGAAGTGAAAATATAAATAATTTAATGATATATATGGGGGATGTGGATGAATTTAAATGTTAAATAAAATGATATGAGAAAAAAAAAATACATAACAATAAACACTAACTCATCCTAATAATTCTATGCAATATAATAATAGTACATTCTTATATACTATTTTTAATTATTTATAATGGAATATGATAATATTTAGCAATCAAAGTCATAAAAAAATTATAAAAAAAAACTTAAAACACAAAGCTAAATCCCATCAACCAAAATAGAGTTCTAAAGAACACAAAACTTTATTAAGCTAAAATAGAGATGCAAGAAAAATAAAAATAAAAATCTACCAAAAAAGTGAGGAAGAAAGAGTGGGAAATAACCATTTTTTGTAAGAAAAAATTATGTAAAGAATGGAAGAGTGAATGACAAATTTATACTAAGAGGATGATAATACAAAAAAGAAACAAAATAAGGATGATAAAAGGAAAGAGGAAGAGTAATATCAAGGTAGAATGTTTGGGGGGGGTGAAAAGGTAAAGAGAAGGAGAAAGGTTGGAGAAAGTGTAAATGTAAAAAAAAAAAAAAAAAAGTACAATTTGATGAGCACAATTTTCTTTTATTTGAATTTAAGTAAAATATTGCATTTTTTATTTTTTAAAACAAAAAGAGAGAGAAAATATAAATAATTTAATGATAAGGAGAATGTGGTTGAATTTCAATATTGAGTAAAATAGAAGAGAAGAAAAAAAATGAGAAAAATTAAATGATATAACAATAAACACTAAATTATACAAATTATGCTATGCAATGGAATACTATTTTATTTTTATCTACTATCTTTAATTTTTTATAATGTAATTGGATAAAATTTAACAATCAAAGAGAATAATAATAATAATAATACTAACTTAAAACACAAAACTAAATCGTATCAACCTAAATTAGAGTTCTTAAAAACACAAAATATCAACCTATAGCGGCGATGCAATAAACAATATGAGAAATGCTAACGAATGCCCTTAGGACATTGGTTAATAATTTATTTAAAGAAAGTTTTTATGGGCAAAAGAAATAAAGCAATTAATGTTTTGACAACTTTTTTCATTTCCCATAAAAGTGGTGTTAAAAATTTTCCTAAAATTGATTGTTAACCAATACCCTAAGGGCATTCGTTAGCATGACCCAAAAAATAAAAATCCACCAAAACATTAAGAGAGAGAGAGAGAGAGAGAGGGTCTTTTTGTGAGAGAAAATTATGCAAAGAATGAAAAAGAGCGACAAATTTATAGAAAGAGGGAAGGGATAAGAAGAGACAAATAAAGGAAGATGAAAGGAAAAATGAATAGCAATATTAAAGTAGAGGGTAGTGGGGAGATGAAAAAGTAAGGGAAGAAGAAATGTTGAAAAAAGTGTAAATATTTAAAAAATAAGTAAATGTAAAAAAAATTATAGGAAAATTAGAAATAAAAAAGAAATATATATAGATGTTAAAACTAACAAAGATGAATATGTAAAGTCAATAATTTATTTATATATATATATATTGATAAAAAATAGGAATAAATAATAAATAATAATTATGTGGCGAATGATGTGGCGATCAGGCAGCACAACAGGAGCTCAACAGTAATAAATGCCACGCTTTAGCTTTTAGTAATATATAAACAAAGAGCATAATAATAATAATAATAATAATAATAACTTAAAACACAAAACTAAATCGTATTAACCTAAATTAGAGTTTAAAAACACAAAAATTTATCAACCTAAAGCAGAGATGCAATAAAAAATAAAAATCTGACAAAACATTGAGAGAGAGAGAGAGAGAGAGAGAGAGAGAGAGAGAGAGAAGAGAGAGAGAGGAGAACTATGTAAAGAATGGAAAAGAGTGACAATTTACAGTAAGAGGGAATGGATAAGAAGAGACAAATAAAGGAAGACGAATGGAAAGATGAATAACAAAATAAAGTAGAGGGTAGTGAGGAGATGAAAAGGTAACGAAAGAAGAAAGGTTGAAGAAAATGTAAATATTTAAAAATAAGTGAATGTAAAAAAAATTATAGAAAAATTGGAAAAAAAAAAATATATATATATATATATATATATATACAGATGTTAAAACCAACAAGATGAATATGTAAAGTTAATAATCTATTTATATATATATATATATATATATATAGTAAAAAAAGGAATAAATAATAAATGATAATGAAACGTCGGATGATGATCATATGGATGATTTGAATGCCTTGGTAGGTGACGAATTAGAGGGGAACCAAGAAATTCAACCGAAGATATGGAAGTGCGTAATTTTGACAAATTTGAGGAAGATGCAAAGCGTGAGTTGTATTCAAGTTGCACTGATTATAGTATCTTGAAATTTGTTATTGAGATATTGAATGTCAAGGTAATGACCAACTTGAGTAATAAAAAACTTGATATGTTGCTAGAATTGCTAACAAAGGTTTTACCAAAAGGTAACTTGGTTCCAAGGCCAACTTATGAAGCAAAGAAGATGTTATGTGACTTGAGCAAGTCATACGAGCATATAGATACATGCAAAAATAATTGTGCACTATTTTGGAAGGAAAATGAAAACCTTAATAAATGTTCGGTGTGTGAAGCGCCTAGGTACAAAGATACACGTGCCCAAGGTAAGAAGATTCCTTATAAGGTATTGCATTACTTCCCATTGACACTGGGACTGAGAGGATTGTACATGTCAGGTCAAAGAGCTAAGGACATGAGATGGTATATAGACAAACGTGTGGATGACGGGATAATGAGGCATCTGGCTGAAAGTGACGAGTGGAACGAGTTTGATTTGCAACATCCTGATTTTGACCTCGAACCTCGTAATGTAAGGTTGGAGTTGGCTACAGATGGATTTAACCCTTTTAAGAATATGAACAATAACTATAGTATGTGACCTATCATACTTATCTCCTATAACCTACCGCCTTGGCTGATTATGAAGGAGCCATTTTTAATGTTGTCCTTACTTATTCCTGGTCCCCATCAATCGGGAAATGAGATTGATATTTACTTGAAACCATTGGTTGACGAGTTGAAAGAGTTATGGGAAGAAGGTGTAGAAACTTATGATGCTTATAGTAAAGAGCATTTTCAGATGCGTGCAACTTTGTTGTGGACAATACATGACTATCTTGGATTTGATAACGTGTTTGGGTGGAGGATAAAGGGTGATCATTCTTGTTACACTTGCAATGATGAACCATATTCAGAAGCTTTGGAAAGTAAAATTAGATTTATTAAGCATCAAGCTTATTTGCCTATGGAATATCGTTGGAGACAAAGTCGGTTGCATAATGGTTTATAGGAAAAACGGAAGAAATCTTTAGAGTTAGCAGTGGGAAAGATACAAAAGCAGCTAGATAGAATACAAAATATAATTTTAGGAAAGTATCCAAGTATTAAGAAGAGACAACCCATAGGGGAGCCAAATTGGTCAAATGTGAGTATTTTGTACAAGCTTCCATATTGGAAAAATAAGAAGCTTAAGCACAACATTGATGTTATGCATGTGGAGAAGAACATTAGCGAGAGTACTTACGATACTTTGTTGGGCATTGAGGGGAAAAACAAGGGCATTTGAAACAACGTCATGATAAATCATATGACAAGCCTCGGGCTTTCTTTTCATTAAGCCCTAATGAAAGGGATGGTTTTTATGGCCTTTTGAAATCAGTCAAGTATCCAGATGACTACGTAGCCAACATATCAAGGTCAGTAAATGCAAAAATGGTAGATTATCTGGTTTGAAAAGCCACGACTGTTATGTGCTACTACAACGAATTCTTCCAATTGAGTTGCAAGGATTTGCAGATAAAGACATTAGTATTGAATTGTTTGAGCTGGGAAACTTTTTCCAAGACTTATGCTTAAGGACCCTAAAGCAGAGTGAATTAGAGAAACTAGAAGAACTTATAATTCGTATAATATGCAAGCTTGAGAGGTTCTTTCCTCCAATATTCTTTGATGTTATGGTCCACATTGCTGTTCACTTGCCTCGAGAAGCAATTCTAGGAGGTCCAGTACAATATCGGTGAATGTATCCAATTGAAAGGTAATTAGATCCTTTGATGCATTCATTAATTGCATCTTTCCCACGTGGTATAAAATCACAAACTGTGTGTATTTTTTCCTTGTAGGTACCTTGAAAAATTGAAAAGATACGTTTCCAACCGAGCTCGACTAGAAGGTTCGACTGCAGAGGCTTGCATTCTTAAAGAATGTATTAACAAATGGTCTTTGTATATTGATGGGATCGAAACTGTGCATAATTTAAGAGAAAAAAATGAAGATTTTGGTGAATATAGCGAAGGATTGATAGTTTTTTCATAGATTGCCCGACCTACAGGTGATAGGCGGAATGATGGCAACTTGTCTCGTGCATTACTTGATACTGCTCATTGGTACTTGTTATACAATAATCCTGAGCTAGAGCCTTATTTAAAGTATGTGATTTCATATGCATATATTGTTTGATCAAGTTTTGAATATTGTCTACAATGCTTAGCTAAAAATAAATCACCTTATTTTTAATAGCGAATACAAAAGCATATTGCATAATCCTACTGGAGAAGCCATAACTCAAATCCAACGATAAGAGTTTCCCAAGTGGTTCAAAGGACGTGTAAGAAATTTGAAAATTAATCACACACTAATAAATTTAAACATTTAAATTTATTCGTCATTGCTTATTACTAATTAATATCACTTGTTGTATGTCATTATAGATGAATAGATTGAAAGTTAATGAGTTATCAGACGCTACTAAACAGTTATGGTCATTAGGAAATGGTCATAAGCAACATGTGAAGAAGTACATGTTTGTATAATCAATTGTGTAAAGTTTCATACAAAGGACCTAGATTAGCGTGTAACCCCAAACAGTAATGTATGTACCGAAGGAGACCATGAGGGAGAAATGCACGATTTCTATGGTCATGTGTGCAAAATTTGGGAATTAGAGTATATGTTTCGCCATAAAGTTGTTTTGTTCCAGTATGAATGGTACAATACTGGTACCAATAATCGAAGGAGAACGATAAAAACCGATGCACACTGCACAAGCATTGATGTTACAAGTCGGTGATATCAAAATGACCATTTTATACTTCCTAGTGAAGTGAAACAAGTTTTCTACCTTCAAGATACTAAATTGCGTGACCCTTGGAAAATTGTGCAATGCATCCACCATAGGGGAGTGTTTGATGTTCTAGAAGTCGGGAGTGGAGAATCCAATAATAACATAGAAGATAGTGACGCATTTCAACAAAAAGCGATTGTTGATGCTGTCTCTGTCAATGTTGAGGACAATATTATTAAGTATTGTATGAGTGATGTTGAAACTGAGGTTGTTCTTGAAGGTGGAACTTCAGGAAATACTAATCAAAATGAAGAGCATGACATACCGAACGTTGATCTTGATATGGATTATGATATGTAGAGTTCATAATAATTGCTTTAAATATTATGTGCTTATCTTAAAGTTTTATGTTTGTCTAAGTAGCAATTGTTTTAAAGTTTTGTGCTTATCTTAAACTTGATATGGATATTGATGTGGTCATTTGTTGTGTTGAATTATTAGCAATTGTGTTCAAATTTAGCACTTGTGAATTG